>CM035768.1:4800000-6000000 GCA_020466155.1 Pachypeltis micranthus | reverse complement strand
CGAGCATAATTGGTAATTCGATGTTATAACAATTCACAAAAATAATTCGCTCCACCGCTATTCCACCAAGGGGCTGAGGCGTGTGTCTTTGTGGGTTATCGTACAATATGGATTACAAAGTTTATTGTAAATTATCAGCTGCGGTCACTTTCAGATACTAATTCTGTTTAGGACGGAACTTCTTCTTCTGTTTCCAACTCTTTTGTGAAATTTCTTCCCATTCGAACATGAGCTTTCTGAACCACTCTAAAAACACGTTTTTCGGCTTCAATCAACTCTTCACTAGTAAATGGTTTACTACGTTCTCCTCTCATGAGAGCAAAACATTAGGCAACCATCGCTCACAGTTGTAGAACTACAGTGGAACAGTACGTGGTTTTTGTTTCCTCCGCATTGGAGACGCAAAGCGTGCACGATGAGTGGAGAACAGAAGTTGCCACGTCTCGTGAGGACCTCGCTCGTCCAGTGATCTGGCTCAACCCACTTTCTGGGATGAGACAAGACAATCTAGGATGTTATGAGAAAACTCGTACATGTCACGGCCCTTCTGCATTGCACATGGTATGACTCCTCAACCCAGCAATTTGAGTTGCAGGATGTGAGACACGGCTGTGACGTCTATGCACGACCTTCCTCCCGGCCCATCATAGGTTGCCTCAGTCATGGGGTCGTTGGCAACACCAAGTTGTATATGGTGAGCAGCTCTATATACGCCTTGCCCATCCCGTCTGGAGTCGGGGATCCTTACATTGGTGCACGAGCAGCTCGGATGAGCAGAGTGGCCTGTTCAGGTGGGTGAGTGCGAGCGTGCCTATGGACGGGTCAATGCAGGCTACTGCCCCTTGGCTCCTGTTCTTGCTCCAGCCGCCGCTCATACCTGCCATCCCAAATCACGCAGGTTTGGAACCTATCTACGATTCTTGCAGGGCGAAAATGGTGCAGCCTTAATCAAGTGCACTTGGCAACAATCCACCTATAACCGGGAACTCTTATTTGTGTTGTGCTGATGGATTGGAACTGTTTTTGGCCCATTCATAATCCACTCGTGACTTCTAGAGGGCAATTGCTCACTGAAAAATGGTACAAAATCCTTACTGAGGTGCGACAAGGTGAACCAGGGGCTTAGCTTGTAGGTCTTTAGCTGGGATCCTCCACATCCTTGCAAATGGGTGGTCCTCCTACTACCGCGTTTTTTGATGGGTTTGGGGGGGGGGGGGGTTGAGTTGTGACGCCATTTTGGGTGGAGGCGTAGGTGGGCCACTTACCCTCAGCCTGCACGTCCTGCTTTTTCGGGATCGTTTTGCCCCTGCACTTGTCGGCCACGGCAGGCTACCATTTAACTCAGCTCCATGAGGGAGGGAGGCTCAGTGGCCGCTACTGCCGCATATGGGCTTGTTTTACTTAATTGGGTCAGTAAAGCTCCTTGAGCTTGGAGGGCTGTTGTTGATGGCTGCATAGGCTGCTGGGAAATTGCCGCAGGAGGGCAGTGGCAGGGGGCGCTAGTGTTGGGAAGGCACTCGCTTTGACGACCAACTTTATTATAGATTGACCCTCATTCGGGCTAACTGTCCGTGGATAATCTAGACGTAGGTACAAATGTGTTCCATGTTTGACAGATTAGGGCTCACTGTGTGTTCTCACTTAGACATATCTGTTACTAAATAGGGGTGGGGAGGAGAGCGGTATGATGTTGTGTACCATTGTGAGTTCAATGCTGTGCGTGTTTGGGATATGAGCCCTAGCCCCTTTCGATGGTGCACTGAGGGTTAAGGAGAGGCCCCCAAATGCTCCGAAGCTGCCAGTCTGGCCACCCACCGGGACTAAGACGCATGAGGGATTTTTTGGCTGCTGCCCTCAGCCACTGGTGATGTGGTGAGTGCACGCTATCAGCTGCCCAGGAAAGCTCAACCCGGGTTTTCCACTCCTCATTCTGAAGGCCGCACAAATATAGGGGATCGCTCGTAGGTGTTAATTAGCTACTTCCAGGACTGCCTTCCACTCATGAGTGTTTTGAGTCAACGTGTCCTGCCACGTGTAATCCGTTGTAGTGTTGTTTTTACCAGAGATTTGTTGCGTATGCTAACTACGCAGATGGAAATTCGGGAAATGCTGAGCGAGTACTTAACCTTCTGTCCGTCAATGTAGTCTTCCACTCTTGAATATTGGATAATCATTTACGTAACCCTATCGCCCTTTGGACATTTTTTACCTTGACGCACTCGAGACCAATGAATCAAATAATTGCTCCAAGTTAAGCAGCAGAGAGAGAAAAGGTCCTTCCATCATCCCAAATTTTCATCTAATTTTAATTCACAAACGCGACGAATTCATGGAAAATGGGCTTGCTAGTGCCGGGGGCTAAAGTTGTTTCTGAATGGTTTGGAACTTTATATCTTTATTCTCCCATCAATCTTCGAAACTTGACTCCTCCTCGAATATATTCACAAGAGCAGTACAGTATTTTGGCGGCGTGGTGTTGCTTTAAAAGTCGCTCGTAAAATTACTTTTCACTTATCACTTCAAAGGGAATAACTTCTCTTTTTTTTACACGATAGCAGTACTTTCCTTACCCCTCGGGTACCGGGGTAATCCCGAATTTCGGCGCGTGGTAAGTGTGCGATTGAACTGAATACTTTACGTTTGGAAACATCGGCCGTTTTATGCCTTTAATTTGGTCTAAATAATTCATTCTTTCGGACGAAACCCCCATTTGGAATCCAGTTGTGCCCGCCTGCTCGGCAATCCGCGATCGGACGCGGACGCAGCTCATGGTTGTTAGACGCTGGGTCAAATGGCACAATTGTCAGAAGTATAGGACTGCGTAAAATAGTGAACTCGCAGTAATTATAGTGAGCGAAAGAACTAGCAGGCCAATAACTACAGGAAAGTAATTGTTTTGTAATTTTTGAAGTTTCATTGTTTGTAATCCCTCCCGTCTGATTATATTCAGGAATATTTAGTATTCGTCGTTCCGTTGTAGTTAGGTCATGTTTCGAATGGTTTACTGGTACTTTCCGTGCTGAACCGAATGGGGCGGGTCTCGGAGGTGAGATACAACGTCAAGTTGTGCAAGGGCAAACCGTATGTAATAATTTGCAACGTTTTTTGTTATGTGCGTCACTTTTTAAAGGCGCGAAAATTTGCTTACAGAAGGGTGGAGGACCAAGATGTACCAAAAACAAAGGTTTTTTCGAAAACGGATACAACGATATTGATTAAACTTTCACGTTATCTTATACTGATAAGCATCTTTCTTCCTCATAAATATCTTTTCGAAAATCCAGCGAAAAGAAAAAAACTGGGGTTTTTCACTCTTCGGCTAAACTAGGGCTTCAACGATTTTCACCAAAATCACTAGATCTCCCCATCTAGTTAATATATATTTATAAGAGTTCCATTGAAAGGAGATAACCAAAATGTGTCGAAGATCGAATTCTCAACTGTAACTACATATAACATTTGCCAAACATTAAGTGATCCTTTATCCGATTTTCTCAAAGACGGCTATAACGATTTTTATCAAACTTACGAGTTACTCTCAAATAACTAGTGCCTTTTTGTACTAAGTAAAAGTTTCCGTATAAATGCATAGAACGAAGATACAATGCTCCTATGTACGGCAGGTCCTCGAATTTACGGTGGAAAGTTGTGCGCTGCTACGCATCAGAATTGTTTCTTCTTTAGCCGAACCTAAACACCATTTCACATTTACTTATTCGTAGACCGTCGAACGCCCCAAATTTGACCTTGGCAAGCTTTATTTATGACTACTTTTCGACTTTCCTACCACATCACACGGGACGTTGTCAAATGATTGTAGCACGTGCTTCGAGTGGAATTAGGATTTTCGCCCAACTACAATTTACATTTATTCTAATTGGTTGGCATTCATTTAGCACGCCCAATAAGAGGAGCCGTTTCAAGCACACAAGATTTTGGGACCTATGTCGTAAACCAGTTCCCAATTGTTGGCAAGGTCGCGGATGCCGACTGACGCTCACTCCGCCTCAAGATGACAAACGAGAGAGCCAAGATCTGTCATAATTTCATTTCGTAGGTTCAAGGGACGATAAATAAAACGTGAGTCTCAATAACAGGATATTGGCGAGCCGATCGGTAGAATGCATGCGGTTGTGCGGCTGAGTCAGGTACTAACCAATCAAAAAATGTTAATTGTAAACATGAAAAACGCCTGGATCGGTTCGAACCTGTGATGAGGTGACAATCGTGTTAACGTTTTTCGTTGACGCCCGTTGTGGTTATGAATATTAAACATGCAATCGACTAGAGAGCCGGACGGATGCGAATGGATTCGATGAGATGAAGGCGGGGTGGTAGTTGGAGCGATACAGAGTCGAATTGTGTCAAAAACGGAAATGGGAAATGGTTTTGCCGCGGGAAAATCGTAACTACCCGTTCAATCGGCCTCTCCAGCCGACAAATGGCTTAAGATTCATTTCCGAAGGTGACAACTGATTTTCTAAAATATTCCTTTCCCACTACTCACTTTTCTTTACCACTTCCCCTTAGGTTCAATCTCTCAGCTTTCCCAGACCCAACCAAAAATATCTGGTGCGTAGCGACACAGAACTTTCCGCCACCCCCGTAATTTCGAACATCACCTATATCTTCGTTCAACTCATTTCTACAGAAACATCTATGGAGAACAAAATGTAGGGACTAGTTAACTGAGAGTACTCCGTAAGTTTGATCGAAATCGTTAGAGCCGTTTTTGAGAAACTGGAATATCGATAAATTAATATTCGACAAATCTCCTTTTCTGAGTTAACTTGGCTTATATCTCCGTTCAACATATATATACAGAAATAATTATAAAGTACGAAATGTTGGTATGGGTGGCTAAAAGACACTCGGTAAGATTGATCACATCTGGTGAAGCAGTTTCCCTGGAATTTACGGAAATGTTCGAAAAAACGTTATTTTCGACACATTTTGATTTTTATCTCTGTTCAATGAACTGTCAGAGGAACATTTATTGAGAACAATATGTAGATAATAACTATTCGGATACATCTGAGAAGTTTGGTGATAATCGTTGGAGCCGTTTTGCCAAAAAGCGTAAAAAAACCTATTTTTGCTTCATAGGCCTATATCTCCGTTCCCCGTATTTTCGTGGAGATATGTATGGATAAGAAAAGTTAGGTATTGATTAGTAGAAGATAACTCGAAAGTTTAATCAAAATCGTTAGAGCCGTTTTTGAGAAACTGGAATATCGATAAATTAATATTCGACAAATCTCCTTTTCTGAGTTAACTTGGCTTATATCTCCGTTCAACATATATATACAGAAATAATTATAAAGTACGAAATGTTGGTATGGGTGGCTAAAAGACACTCGGTAAGATTGATCACATCTGGTGAAGCAGTTTCCCTGGAATTTACGGAAATGTTCGAAAAAACGTTATTTACGACACATTTCGATGTTTATCTCTGTTCAATGGACTGTCAGAGGAACATTTATTGAGAACAATATGTAGGTATTAACTATTCGAAAACATCTCTAAAGTTTGGTGAAAATCGTTGAAGCCGTTTTGCCAAAAAGCGTAAAAAACCTATTTTTGCTTCATAGGCCTATATCTCCGTTCCCCGTATTTTCGTGGAGATATGTATGGATAAGAAAAGTTAGGTATTGATTAGTAGAAGATAACTCGAAAGTTTAATCAAAATCGTTAGAGCCGTTTTTGAGAAACTGGAATATCGATAAATTAATATTCGACAAATCTCCTTTTCTGAGTTAACTTGGCTTATATCTCCGTTCAACATATATATACAGAAATAATTATAAAGTACGAAATGGTGGTATGGGTGGCTAAAAGACACTCCATTAGAATTTATCACATCTGGTGAAGAAGTTTCCCTGGAATTTACGGAAATGTTCGTAAAAACGTTATTTACGACACATTTCGATGTTTATCTCTGTTCAATGGACTGTCAGAGGAACATTTATTGAGAACAATATGTAGGTATTAACTATTCGAAAACATCTCTAAAGTTTGGTGAAAATCGTTGAAGCCGTTTTGCCAAAAAGCGTAAAAAACCTATTTTTGCTTCATAGGCCTATATCTCCGTTCCCCGTATTTTCGTGGAGATATGTATGGATAAGAAAAGTTAGGTATTGATTAGTAGAAGATAACTCGAAAGTTTAATCAAAATCGTTAGAGCCGTTTTTGAGAAAAATGCGAAAAACCGTAATTGTGGTACATTTTCGTCCCCCCCCCTTCCCGGCGGCCGAAATCGTCCATAACCTTATTTTGGTGTCTACAAAAAATAACGAACAAAACAAAAAAAGAACCAACTCAATCGGATCAGCCGTTCTCCCGCAAATCGAACTACAGACACACACACCCATACACACAGACCACGCGCCGAAATGAGGTTTTTTAGACTCAGTAGGCCTCAAAACGGGCAAGAAAACCCAAATTATTTTCTTGACCCGATTACTATACTTTCCTTCCCTTCGGGTAGGGAAAAGTAAAAATCACGATCGTCTCTCAGCTCTCCCACTACTCACTCGCCCTCTGCTCTTGTCCCCCACAACCCAGTTCACCTAATCAAAGACCCCTTTGTGTCACGTAATTTCGCACTTACACGCATATCTCTTGTTCAATGCGTTATATAAAAGTGTTAATACAGTTCTCTCTCACGCTCACCACATTCATCCATTTAATTTTCATACGCCTCCTCAAGCTGCCCATCTCATGAGCTCAACAATCGTCGTTCCCCGAGGGCCAGCCAAAACTGTCAAGAGATGAGTCAGAAATGTGACGATGATACAGAGACCTTTGGAAAATGGGGTAAACGCTAGTATTTGTCGGGATACCAAGTAAACAATGCTGAAATTAGTTAAAACTTCGATCAAAAATATAAAGTTGATATTCAATACGTAACACAAAAGAATATTAGCTAAAAACGCAGAAAATTAGTTCACAACGGTTTATGATTAGTATTTCCACTGCAATGATTGTACAGCTCAATCGATTCAGCGTCGAAAAATACAAGAAAACGATACTGTTTGTTAGGGGTCAGGATAATAAAAGAAGCCTCCGAACGTGCTTCGCTCCTAACGATATTTACAACAACTAAATAAATGTAAAATAAACGCGCTTTAGTTATAAAATGAGATTACAAATAAAAATGAAAGTACTCGTATATGGAATCGCTCGACCTTCTAAAGCAGGAATTGTGGCAATACACGGATCGGTAGAGTCCACCTTTCGTTGTGATCGGATACGCTGATCTCGAAGTTCTTTAATGACTGAATTCTTCGGAATTGTCTTCACTTGAGGGCGCCGACAAGGAATGTATAGCTTTTGGTTGGAACAACCTGCCAGGGGAAAATTTAAAATTGGTAGAAAAAATGATCATACGCCGAAAAACCGTGTCACGTAGGCAAGGAATGGCGGCTGCGGTAGACGTTTGGTCGAAGCATACTTGTTCAACCACACAAACTGTATCACTCCACTATATTTTGCTAACGTTTATAGTACAAATAAATAAAAGCAAAAATATATAAGTTATGTAGGCGTAATAAGAGGGAGATTTAATAATAAAAGGGGCTGCATCAGCAGAAATCCCTTCTCCCAACTTCCATCAAACTACACCCCGCTGCTCCAGGAGAGAAGCTCAGTGCAGTCGTCTGCCATCTTCAGCTTTCGCTGGTAGTCATCAGCAACTCCCACAGTTTCACCTCGTATAAACTCAGTCCGTACATGGGATATTTCCGTGCGTTACCCCGCACATCTTTCTGTACTATAAAAACCTTCAATTGTTCATCGAAAATTAAATAAAGTTTTTTTAAAAACTAAAAGAAATTCCAACAATTCTGAAGGATCTCCCGAAAGAAAAATCTCGATGATCTTATCCTACAGAAAGTTGACTCAGAAATCGCAAACAAATTTCTAGAGCAACTTAGAAAGATTCAACGATTTCCAAGAAGAGGCCTTATTCGAAGAAAGAAAAAGACGACAACAAGCTGCCAAGAGACGGATGCATCTGTGACACCAGACGAAAAGCCGACGACACTGCCCGGGAACAGAAGGATTTCTCGTTACGCAACGCCGACCGACTTCAGACGACCCATGTACATCTTCTACGTCGTACTGTTCCTAACAGGAGCATACGCCGCAGATATCATAAACATTACACACAATTCCAGATTACTTCCAATCCAGATGGGGCCGAGCAAGATCATCCGTTCATACCACACGATCGCACATTACTACGATTTAACGTCCATAATTAACAGGGCGAATTTAATTAAATTCCATTTTCAAGAAGTCATAGAAACGATCAGTCTATTTACGAGAGATTTCAGATTATCTGGCGAGGAAAAGAATGAAAAGATGATTAGTTAACGGCATATGTCCACTCGCCCAATTCGTAACGAGCAATTTGATGCAAATGATGCAGATAATACGATGCTATTCTCAGTCGTCTCAAAGCTAAAAGCGAAGAAATTGAAGACCAAGTTAAAAGACACTACACTGTTAACAAATTTAATGAGACGTTGAACATTATAAATGAATATAATTTTATTATTGACAAAGAAATTAAGAATTGAAAGTCGCAAGTAGTGGAAACACACAGAAGAGAAGAGTAGAGAAAACACTATATGATCATTTGGAGCAAATTGTAAATGTCATTCATTGGCATTTTGTCAATTGGGGAGCTTACGTCCCAGTATTATTAAACAAAATGTTTTATTATATGAGTTAGAAAAATTATCTAAATATTACTCGAACGATGAATTATTAAATTTTAAAGGTACGAACTTGTGGGAAGTTCACACACATATTAAAGTAAAATGCTCAGAGGAAATAGTATATTTTCTTGATGTTCCTATTGTTGAAGGAAATTATGATCTATTCTGTTTACAGCCAATTCCTACGTCTTATCTTAATGAATATATAATTGTGATTCCGACTAGCAACTATGTTCTTAAATCAAAATTTAGTCCAGATGTCAAACTGTTAAAACGTGCTTGTGAATATGGTAACGAGTTTCGCTTGTGTAACAATCTATTAGAAGTCAACGTTGCTAATGATTGTGAGTAAGAAATAGTAGCCAACAATTCTAACAGTAAATGTACTTTCACTAAGTTGGATATTAAAGATAACTACGTAGAATTCATAGGAAAGGTCGACCAAAATATTTTAGCATTCACTTCTGATGACGTACTAAAGATTGTTTCGGAACATAACGTCAAAGTCAGACACCTCAAAGGAATTTATTTGCTCAGGACAGGTATAAGCCAGGTGACGTACAGAAATAGAACGTTAACTTCTGTACTCAGCAAGACGTTTGGCCAACCATTGCTACAAATGTACAACTGACTTCCCAGATTACTCAAGAACCGGTAGAAGTAATGAAATAACGAACTCTTGAGGCATGTCTTCCCCAGTTTACTTTTCAGCACCTATTCTTAATACAAATTACCCATTGTGCATCCCCAGTATCTGGACTGTAGCACTATACATCTCCTTAAAAATTTCCATAGCTTACGTCTACGCAAAGTATAGTAAACATGACAGAAAAAAATGTAACCACTCCGGCCTAACCGTAAATTGAACTCCCTAAATTTTCCTCTTAAGGAAGGAGGAGTAATAAGAGGGAGATTTAATAATAAAAGGGGCTGCATCAGCAGAAATCCCTTCTCCCAACTTCCATCAAACTACGCCCCGCTCCTCCAGGAGAGAAGCTCAGTGCAGTCGTCTACCACCTTCAGCTTTCGCTGGTTGTTATCAGCAACTCCCACCGTTTCACCCCGTATAAGCTCAGTCCGTACTTAAGATATTTCCGTGTGTTACTCCGCACATCTTTCTGTACTATAAAAACCTTCAATTGTTCATCGAAGATTACATAAAGTTTTTTTAAAAACTATTCTCCGGAATAAAGAACATAACTTATATATATTTCAACCAAATAAGTTAATATTCCCCTTTTGGTTTATTATTCAGAATGATCGTGACCTTTGTTTTCGGTCACGAAAAATTTTTTACAACTCCCCCTCAAAATTTGATACTTTACGTTTCAAGACTTGGAGATTCCAAATTTGCAATGTCCGTCTGCCGTCCCCCGTCTGGGCCGTTTTGTGCCTTTAACGTGGTCTAAAAAATTCGTTCTTTCGCACAGAAATCCCATTTGGTATCTAGTTGTGCCCGCTATCTCGGCAATCCGATCGGACGAAGCCCATGGTTGTTTTGGGCAAAAAATGGTTAAAAAAATTAACAAAACACAGTACAACGCGGGAACTACAGCGTCCCTCCCTCCCTTCCGTCTGAATAAAAAACAACCGGAGGCCCGGGTCCTCGCCTCGCGGGCAGGCGGCTCAACTCCCCTTTCGCCTCGCAACGGGTTCGCTTTCCCCGACCCGACGCGGCAAAATCATCAGACGTTTTGTTTCCGTAGTTCCATCGAAGCCAGGACATGTTTCGTATGGTTTACTAGTATTCGATGCTGAATCGAATGGGATGGGGGAGCACTAATACTAGGTCAAGCTGTTCATGAGAATAATAAAACATTGTGTAATAATTTGCAGGGTTTTTATATAGACAGGAGCAAGAGCTTTCATTATAGAGACCCTTGTTCTACTATGAGTGCCTAAATAGATAGGAAACATGACTTAACAACAAGGGAACAACGAAAATTGACATTTTCTGAGCGACGAGTCGAACTGACAGGTGTTTGGAGTGAGATGGGAGGTAGAGCGGGAGATGAGTGCAGGTTGGGGTAAAACGATAACTATGCAGTAGGGAGAAATCTTTTAACAATCGGGTAAAAACATCTGGGGAAACGACCACGCAATTTCAATGATGCGGGATATGTACCAGCACAGTAGCATCTGCATGTGGCCAAGTAGATTGTAAACGAAACGTACCATGTAGATTTAATCGATATCGTTCGAACCATTTCAGAGAAACTTCGAAGAATAAATTGTTCAAGTACCTCATTTTCAAATAACAAGTTAAAAGTTGAATAAATATGAGAAACGAAATGTTGGCATGTACTGATGATGAGAAAACCAGTCAGTTTGAACGGATCCGGAGAGTTAGTCATATCGGTACGTTTCGGTGTTAATTTCTCCTCGAGTGATAGGAAAGTTGGGGAATTGCGTTAATAGCAGTGGAATTTTTATGAATTTGCGCCCATCGTTCCCTTTAAAAGCATTTAACAGTTTATTAAAGGGACTTGGTAAAAACGATATAAACAATTGATGAGATTTTGAAACTTTGTCAAATGATTCAATAAATCATACATATCCATTGATGATGTAATAGTTGGGACCGGCCCTCAGGAATCATAACCGGACGTCTGTGAAGCCAGTACTAGAACACCCCAATATCCCCTCCAGTAGCCCAACTTGCCTCTTAATCCAACTATAGTAGTGTTACGGGGGGGATTAATATAGTAAGCGGTATCGCACTAGGTGAGTCAGGAAGTAGTACAATAGAAGCCGAATGCTATACGAACAAGGAGTTTTATTCGTGAACTACATTCCGGGAAGGTTTACCACCACAAACCGGGAACTGGGCGGGAGCGAACGCGAGTGCGGGCGACACGGCAAAGGCGACGAGGGAACCGGCTCGGTTACAACTGACGACAGCGAAGTCTCGAGCGAATCGGGGCATTTGAGGTGCCCAGTCAGCATAAATGCCCCAGACGAGCCTCCGCTGAATCGAAGGGTTTGGTTCGTCCCGTTATAGTAAATATAATCCGATATAGATTTAATATCGTTCATAATCGTCACCTCCCGAACGTTACCGCCAAACGAGGTTTTAGCGAGGAGATTGGAGCGAGAGAACGGAAAATACTGGTCATATTTTGACAAATTTAAAGGGGGAGATAGGGGATTATTAACTACTCGCTGGGTTGCACTTTTATAAACTGTTTTTATTGAAACAATGTAGAAACCTACCTACGAGTGGATGCGCGTGGCGTAAGCATAAAAGAGCTTGATGCGTCATCACAACATCCTTCCTCTTTTAGGTAAAAGGTGAGCGAGACGGACATAATTCCTAGTAATCGAATGATAATGTAATGATAATCAAAGATCATAAAGGCATAGGCTTATCAAATCGTGACATGACGGCGCCTCGTTTCATTAGTTGAATTATTATGAGTTCGAGCTAGGTTATAAACAATTACTTCGTTAATTGCTATCATAATAACAAAATAATTATTACTTACAATAGTTAACAAATTGCGCTAGTTCGGCGAAATAGTAGATCGGGTATTAAATTAACTGCATTGAGCTGACATGAAAGTGGCGTGATAAAATAACATTTCTACTTATTGCGAAGTGAGTAAATTCAGTGAAGTGATGAAATTTCGTATACAATTTTATTCTTATAACTAAGTGAGTACAGTATTTCAACACATTTAAATTAACCGACTTTTAATTATAAGTATTCTTTTTATAAAAATAAACGATTTCCTTGTGTAGTTAAAGTTTCTTTACATTTATCCTAGTTTTCTTCTGGTGTTATACCATATCTAATTGGTTTCTTGATGTTTTGTCTGTTCCTCAAATTATAGTTCTCTCTCTTTCCTTCCCTTATTTCCGTCTTCTGAATGTATTGTTGACTTTCATTTCCCTCTTCCCTATTCTTCCTCACTATGATATCCTTACGATTCCTGCGATATTGTCTGCCCATACAGATCGTGGAGTATCGGCGTTTCTTGTAGCTTTTCCTTGAACCCATTTGTTTTTATTGCAAAAAACGACTTTATCACCTGGTTCTACTTCTTTTAAATTTCTAGTACGCTTATCGTATTGTTGCTTTTGTAAGTTTTGATGTTGCATCAAACTCTCAACAACCTTTTTGCGCAATAATGTTAGGTAGTAGTTCGTTTTCATTTATTGTAGTTTTATCTCTAAGGATTCTATTGAATAGTAATTGACTTGGGGAATAATTGGTAGATGGGACAGCGGTATTTCTACACTTCGTGATCCGATAACGGTACGTTTTCTCGGTTTTTAAGAAGTAAACCCTCCGTTTTTTAACCCGAATGAAATCTCGGTTTTTAACGAGAAAAAATTAAGTAAGAATCTGACGCGAAGTTAGACTTCTGACACCATATTTTGACTAATTTAAAGGGGGAGATAGGGGATTATTAACTACTCGCTGGGTTGCACTTTCATAAACTGATGTTTTTATTGAAACAATGTAGAAACCTACCTACGAGTGGATGCGCGTGACGTAAGAGTAAAAGAGCTTGATGCGTCATCACAACAGGTAATATACGCGCTAACCGAACAGAGAGAATGATAACTAACTTCTGCAACCGAGTCCCGATCCACCGGCCAAGTCTTTCATCGCCATTTCGAAGTTCTTTCTAGTAGATGAAAATGCCGATTATGGAAAGATGAAAGAGAGAAAAACTAGGATCTCCTATGCGTTCTTTAGGTTGAGCGCAAGTAGGGGATAAATGGGCGTTGAAACGGGTTTTGAGAGTTCTGGCCCAATTGGAGTGGGGGAAGAAAACCACGCCCCCTGGCCAATCGCACTATAGTACGAGGTTTTTGGCCACGCCCCCCGACCAATTGCGTTATAGTACCACCTTTCCTATCCCCTCCACTCCGCCCCGTTACCCCTTCCACCACAATTTTCAACCAATCATAATATAGTACGAGGTTTTTACCTCCCCCACCAACCAATCATGTTATAGTACGGACTTTTCTAACCCCCCCACCCGGCCCCTTTACCCCCCTACCACAATTGTTAGCCAATTGTACTGTAGTATGACCTTTTTTACCCCTACCCCTGCCCCAGTTTCCAGAAATTGACCATCTCTCCTTCCAATTGTTCCAATCATGCTATAGTACAGCCTTTTTACCCCTTCTCTTCATACTAATATGTAGGTAATAATATGACCCCCCCCCCTCAACTACTTACCTTTTCCTCCCCCTATCCAGCCTTCTCCCACGAGCCTTCTGTACTGTAGTAGGAGTATCCTCCCACCTCCTATTAAAATTCCAAAGCGTTTGGATGACGTCATTTTTTAAAAAGATGTTCCTTCCCTGGGATCGAACGCAGCACCTCAAGTTCTGTAGTTGAGCATTATACCAACTGAGCTACCAAGACAACGTTGTAAACTAATGTAAACTTGTGGTATAAGAGGGGCAGACGCCTTGTGGGGACGCTAGCGTGATCACATGATCGTTCAAGGGCATGACTCATCAGCATGACGCAATAGCAGCTGCCTCTGACTACTGCACAGTATTCTCGGAAATGTTTAATAGGTTTCATAATATGATGCAATAGCATGACGTGTTCACGTGATTGAATAGCCCCAGGCGTTCTATTCTCGGAATTTAATATTGACGCACAAATTATCTCCAAACGAGTTTCGACACGTCTAATTGGAATTGGAATTTATCGCCTCTAAAAGTTTTGTCACGTAGTCAAAAATATAAATGCGCATGCGTGAGGAGCGTGATATAAGCAGTATACGCCAGCATAAGAGCACAGTCATACAATGGCATCATTTGTCGACAGATTCAACTCTGCTTCTTGCAAATACAATAAAACGTTAAAGTTGGAGCAATTGAAAGGTAATACCTACTATCCAGTCAGGAAGCTGAAAATTGTTCATACTCAGTACGGAGATAGTCATCTGCTACTCTATAAGAACCTATCGAGGAAGGCGAACTATTTGACGTGTTCCTACCGAAACGCTACGTTAAAATTTTTGATCCGAGCCAACCTATTCCTGACAACTTGGAACTCTTGCGTGGACAACGTATTGGAACTACTTTCGATCTTAAAATAATCGAGGTAAGTAAACAAAAAGAAACAATTTAATCGTCAAAGTTATTCATTTATTTGTTCATTCAAAGTATCATTTGTTTGTATTTCAAAGTTATTATTTGAAATATTATTCATTCGCAGTAACTTTAGTATAAGTGTAACGAAATCTTTTCATAAACTCTCGATCTATGGTTTCCAAGTTTTTTTGAAATTCAGTCCACTGATCCACATTGAACGTTACACGTTGTCCCTTTGACTCAATAATCAGAATAGTATCCAATTGTACATTTTTAATCAACACACTAGTGTCGTTGGTTATAGTGATTGTTTTACTCTCCATGATGCTCGGTACGAATCGTTGAAAATAATGATGAAAAACATAAATCGTTTTTCGCTTTATATTACAGAGACAATGAGTGGTGTTACACGACGAGATAATCCAAAGAGCCTCCTAGCGTTGAGCGCATATGCCGTTGCCAAAAACACCAATACCTACATGGACATTGAATCACTCGGACTACCACAAGTTTTGGATAAGTACGTGAAAGATATTTGGAAGGTTGTCACACTATTCTGCGAAGAAGAAATGCCCGAAGAAGACGATTTTGACAATATGGATTTGAGGAGTCTATCAAAGAAGGACGTTCGTGCTATAATAAATACCAACGAAGTACCACCGTTTCTAGGCGAATGGAATGACGTGGTGTTTGAGGAAATTGATTTTTCCGTAAATGGTAGAAGAATGCAAGTTTGTCCCAAGTGTGTCGAGATTTTTAGTAAAAAGCATCGGCTCCATAATGTAACATACAACTCTATAACTATCAACGCTGAGGATTTCATAGCTGAAATGGCTAGTGAATTGGATAATTGGTGCGACAATTGCGCAGTAACTCCGTTGTTTCATATTAAATGTAGCGAAGATGATGTATGGCAATGTTAAAATAAATTGATGAATCCTAATTCTAGTCTTTATTTCTAACCTTATCCTATTGGGGAGGGGAAAAGAAACATTTACGATTTAAATTTGAACCATTTATTGATCCATTCGTATAATTGAAATATTACTGGTACATTCTTTTATTCTTTTTATAAATGCAAACTTCATCTTGTAAACGATCAGCTTCCCATCCATCGAGTTGTTGAGGTGGTGGTACGTAAACTGCTTGGCTTCTCATAACGGCGTCAATATGCTCCAGCAATACAGGCTCTCTTATGTTCAAATACTCGGTATATCGCTTGATGCACGGTAATGTGCAAACAAAGTTGCATCGGATTGCATTCCATCGGATTCAAAATCATGCTACGACCTTGAGATCTAATTTCCACATGCGGTATAAAGTAGATGGATTTCACTACGACTTTGACGTCATCGGTGACTTGGAAACTTTTGACGTTGGCTGTCTTGACGTTTTGAAGCACAAAACTGATTGAATCGACTGCTGTAGACAGCTGGTTGAACTGGTCAAAACTCCCCTACTAGCGCATGTTCACATTCGACGTACTTACAATTGACATTATAAAATGTAGAAATTTCGTATCCATCATGTCATACGTAACGTGTTAACATTTTCTTAGTGCGTAAAACTTTCCTTCGAAACTGGTGTCCACTCACAACTTCAAATAGCGCCCATCACCATTTTCCTTCCATATTTACGAACAACAAATCGCGAAGAGCGGTGGAGAGATGAAGACGTCCAAAAACAATCCCACGCGCCTATGGATCTCGTCGTTGTGAGGGCAGAAAGTCACCTGTCACCTACACCAGCCACAATCCATCCATTGCCCCTTCTAACTATCTTCACTCGCCTTAAAATTCCCTTGGTATATTTGCCTGCTAGTAAGTCGACCGTACCTTGAACTGTTGCTCAAACGTTTTCTTGAACATCGTTTTTTAGCACAGAACTGGACAGTTACCACGTCTTCACATATCTTTCAACGTGCTTCCTGTTTTTCTTCAAATACTTCAGAGTTGCACATCTATTTTCAATGCGAGTTTTTCATTCGCCCACATGGTGTACAAGGTGTGCAGTTTGGAACTCGTATTTTGGCTGCAGAAGAAGTAAGCGATGACAGTTTATTTTGATTTAACAACAGAAACGCTCAGGATGATAATTTTAGTACGTAGATTGACTGGTTGGTGCGGCACTTAAGTCATGAAATTAATTGAAGTACTTGCGGATGAAGACCAATGCTGACGTTGATCATCGGAGAAAATCAACGCTTCTTTGGCTTTGTCGGGGGCCAATTGTGTATCCAGTGCCGTAAAAACACCACACACATCGAGCTGTTGTTTTTCCAGTTGGTTAACACCGGAGGCTTACGAATAATGAATGAGAAGCGAGTTTGGAAGCAGCGGGCTAGGGAAGCAATGGCTGCAGTTATTGAAATTGACTCGTCGGAATCTGAAGGAGGCATCATTAGCAGTTTGGGATTAGTTGTAACCTCCAGATAATCCTGATAGGTCATCCAAGCAAAAGGTAGTCTGATAAAGACACGAGGAGGGGTATTTATTTGGTCTTGAGACGTGTAAGTTGTGAGGCGGTCGATATCGCTCCCCGAGGGCCGGTTCATCACCGCTTTTACTCGCTTCATCCTATTAGAGTAGAAATTTGTAGTGTGAAACTACGTAACTTTGATTCGACCAATGTCTTTAAATCATCGATCCGATTAAACAGAACAAACCACCGATGAATCTCATGGATTGTTAGCGTTTTATATGACTTACTGCTGTGTTCCCCCACGTTCTGCAGTTTGGAATGTTTTTTACGACAAACAAGTTGGAGAAGGTAGCAGGGGAGTTGCGAAGCCTATTTAATTTGAATTCCCTATCTCCTTCATACCTGTCTGAAGAAAATATCCCAACAGGATTCCTGTTCTGTGATATCCCAAGTAGAAAAATGTTGACGGGCCCTTGCAAAATCTCCAAGAGGTTTTATGTAAACATTCCCTCCAATACGCACCGTGGCCTGAAATGATTACACTTAACGTTAACGTACTTGTTCACCAACACGTTCCACAAGCACTGAATAGTCAGTCGAAGCCCTAGTGATGGAACGAAGTAATTAAAATTGTTGTTTATATCTAGTTATTTCAGATATAGTGCTACATACCCTCCCCCCCTCTTCAACTTCATTTGTGCTCGAGTGGCGAAGGTAGTTGCTATAGGGTTTAATGTGGTCGTTCGTTTGCCCAGTTGAAGTTAACATAACCTTTCAGTGCGTTTGACCCATTCATAGTTCACATCAAGCGAAGTGTTTTAAAAATGCAGTTAAAAGAATGTTCTCCGAACTATGACGGGGTTTCTCCTCGTTCTTTTGTACGTATTTCTCCGAACTCTCTTGTAGCTAAAACGTACAATATTTTCGTATTCAAGAGAGAAGTTTTAATTTATTCAATTTTTCATTAGATCGCCATCTTCGTTGAGCAAGTAAGAGATCGTGTATTGCCGAAGTACTATACTTATTAATCTCCACGTTTGACTCACCAGTTGAACCAAACCTTTGGGCTTTCAAGCACATACTAAAAGACGAAAAGGTAGAGCGCGTTGGTTCGAGTTTAACAAAAGGATCGAGCGGAATGGGCGGTAGGGTGGATAAAGATATTGATGAAGCACGGAAGAAGGTTAAGAGAAAAAATATCAGGTGCGTAGCAACACACAACTGTCCGCAACACCCGTTTTCGGCACATTTTGATCATGGACTGTCAGAGGAACATTAATTGCGACCAATATATAGGTAACTATTCGAAAACATCCTGCAAGTTTGGTGAAAATCGTTGGAGCCATTTTGCCAAAAAGCGTTTAAAAAATCCTATTTTTGCTTCATAGGCCTTTATCGCGGTTCACCGTATTTTCATGGAGATGAGCATCCAGATGAAAAGTTTTGTACCAACTAGTAGAAGATAATTTGAAACTTGATCAAAATTGTTGAAGCCGTATTCGAGAAAAATGCGAAAAAACCCAAATTTTTTCATTTCCGTTCCCCATCCCCCCTTTCACATCAACCGAAAAATTAACGATTCCCGATAATCAACGATTAAAAGTTGAATCGGTGCGTCGGGGTTACCGCTCGCCAAACAGAGATCATTTTGCAGACGGGACACTGCCTACAACTTAATAATATGAGTTAAATGACTGCTTTTCATTTCGTCTTGAATTGTTTCGCGTACTTAAAGCGCACGAAAGGCGGCTGAGAATACAGGGTTCATTTCGGCAGTTCAAAGAAACGAGAAGGTTATGATGTTATTTGGGCAGTTCGTAATAAAATGAATCGGGTAGAAAGACATGTCATCTGAGCTTTCCAACACACACTGAATTTGTTAGAGAACCGATTAATCCGTTTCTGTTTTTTACGGGTCCCTTTTTACTTTCTTTGGCTCTACAAAGTAGAAAGGAAAGTTATGTAATCGGTTGAAACATTTGTTTTGAGTTTTCTTCGGGTCTTTACGTTTCAGACCCTCCTGAGTCCGAAAACCCCTATTTAGGAAAATGGTCTGTGTGTCTGTGAACGATTTTTAGAGAAAACGACCGTATGAAAGCAGCTCAAACTTGATCTCTCGCCCCGCAGGTTACCATGGGATGCAAAAATAAGGGTGTGAACAAAATCCACCGAAAGTTAACTCTAGTCATCACAGTGATCAAAACATCAAATTTTTTTTCAAAAACGGCTGTAACGATTTTGATTAAATTTTTTATATTGATAGCTCTCAATAAGGCAACTATTCCATAAAATTCCCATTCGTGGGAAAATGACGAGAGCAGCACAATAAATTATCAAACGTTTCTACGGAAATAGTTTTTTCCCCCTTTTAAACTCTGCTGAAATGTTACTAGAATGTTTAAAAAAAATATCTGGTGCGTTGCAATACACAACTTTCCTTAGCTCTAGGTCAATTCACTCGGGTACATGGCTTTTTTTCTACTTACTCAATTCATTTATCGCTCAGTTAATTTGAACTTGGTCAAACAACACTTTACGGCAGCAGGAAGCGGAAGCGCTTACAATTCCGGAATTCATTGTACTGCTCGTTTCCTTTTAAACTCCGCTGAAATGTTACTAGAATGTTTAAAAACGAGCAGCCCTAAAATTCCGAAACTGTAAGCACTATCGCTTCCTGCTGCTGTAAAGTGTTGTTTGACCAAGTTCAAATGAACTGACTGATAAATGAATTGAGTAAGTGGAAAGAGCCACGTACAAAGCGAATTGACGTACAGCTAAGGAAAGTGGTGTGTTGCAACGCACTAGATATTATCTTCAACATTTGGAATACGTTTTTTTAAAATACAGGCAATTGTGCTGTGTTGCAAACAAAACTGAAAGCTAGACGTGGAGGAAGTGAGCATGGGAACAATTCCATCCCAATCCCCATTGAACGCGTTTATTTGGATGGGTTCCTTCCTTAAAAATGAGCCAACGTTTTTCAGCGACTGAAAAGTGATTCAATCGAAAACTACAGTCCAAACAATTGACTTGAGAATCGATTAATGGCATGGGCTCATAGCCCGTTTCAAATCTCGCGGTTTTCTACGTTTCCGCTGGAAGGATGTTTCATTAAATTCGAGTTTAGACAGAAAACTACACGAAAAAGGAGTTCATTTTTTTTAAACAACCTCCATGCCAACGTTAACTTTGATATCGATCAGAGCGCTTAAAGAGAACAGCATACTGTGAATATTTTCTGATATATCAGCAAATCCGGGATAATGACGCTTTTTACATTTGAGTTCATCAAATCCGTAATTGCCATCGGCGAAATGAGTTAACTCGTATCAGATGCACAAGCGGAGGGAGCAGCAAACAGCTTGGAGTAAGGCGATTAGTGAGGAATTGAGTTGATGAATGTTCGGCGTCACGCACATACTGCTGGAGGTGCAGCGGAGCGTAAAGTGGTTTTACTGCAAATAGACAAATGCATTACTATTGAATCGAAATTTCAACAAAATGGGGGAGCCGTGTCGCCTAACACGCTCGACCTCATAATAGCTGTTAATAACCCAGATGGCTTATGGTGGCTGAGGCCATCTTGTCTCCGTATGGAAATCCACACAGATTTAATGAAAGACTGCTGTCGCGCAACGTAACTTGGGGCCAAGTTTTGAAGATTTACTCTTCAGCTCAAAAGGCAGTCCCTATAATGACACCATATACATTCCTCATCAGCAAAAATACACAGAGTTTAGTGTCTAGAGCGGGAACATGAGGCATATATTTCGGGGCGGAAAAGGGGGTTCGCTGGTAAATGTCCCTGACAAAGGGGCCGTCATCGATACTGACGTATATTTTAAGACAAGGAAATTGAAAAAGCAGTAGCAATAGTAGGGGGTTTCGACTGGTCGTGTGACTTAGGACGTGCTTGTGTCCATCGAATGACGTAGTTGTCTTACTATACGAACCTAGTGCACAATGATCTCAGTGATGAGGAGGGGAACAATACACAGTTGAGGAACGTGTCAGTACATAGGGCGGTTAACTATTAATTTATCGACTTTAAAAAGATGCAGGACTATGTTCTATATCGTCTTCGTACACGTTGTTCACGATTGTAACTTCTAATCATCGAACTTCCCTCACTGACGCCCTATCTCTTCAACATGAATACATTTTTGTATCATTGTCTAGAACCATAATGGACTTGTTCATGAAACTCCCATGAAGGTGAGAGCGCCAAATGAAACGTTTGGAAGTTACTTTCCCTCAACATTCGGCATTCAGGATGAACGAGGGAAAATGCGTAAGTTGAAGGAGGGGAATTGAAGAGGTCTCTTCTGTTGGTTCTCCCTCAAAAACTGCAAATAAAGTGGTGGAAATAGTGACGTTGGACCGACAAAAGCAGCCACTTACAGTAGAGTGATTGAATGATATAGGGCGGAGCACAATCTACAGTGAATGGGGTTGACACCCCTCCAGCAAAGAGCGCGACAGGTTTGGTCGTATATTTAGTAGGTCAAAGGGTGGATCGGGTCACCAGCCCAACGACAGCGACTCCTTTCTTCCAGCGCTCCACCGCTCGTCGACAGAATTAATGAAGGACCCGCGCCGAAATACGCGACCGAACGCTTCTTACGAATTACTTTTTACTTTCCTTGGATTCTGTTAGGGAGGGGGTGGTGGTGGTGGGGGGGGTTCCGTGAGAAAGTCTACACTCTCTTCTATTATTATTCGTATTATTTACTAATGTTGTACGACTTCCAATTAACTGACTTTCCCGGAAATCTACGTTGGTTACCTTGATGCCCAGCTGGCTCAGAAATAAAGTCAAGCCCATAAAAAAGCACTCATTATGAGCTTAAACCTATACATAAGTATGTGGTGCCAATCCCTTCAACAGTGTCTTTGTGTGGGAGGGGGGAGGGGGGAGAGACCGGCTGCAGTACTTCTCTAGGGGCCTCCAGAGAGAGAGAGAGAGAGAGAGAGAGAGAGAGAGAGAGAGAGAGAGAGAGAGAGAGAGAGAGAGAGAGAGAAAGGATTTATTCACTGAAGACCAAAATAAGTACATCAAACAGAGTAGGAAATAATATTCTTACCAGAAGACTGTTATAAGTAAAGTTAGTCTAATCGCCTACTCAAAAAACTAATGAATTCGCCGAAATAGGCTAGGCCTGCGCTTCGGCGTGAGTTGCTTACTACACTACTGTTGATAAAAATTCTATATTACGTCAGTGTGGTAATCTACTGATTCTCTCCTTACAAACTTTATATTACCATAATAATGTAGGAACCTATAATGTCACTTCATCTAGAACAATGATGAAATAAACATGTAACTAACACATTCAGATTAAACATATATGCTACGTCGGAGCCTATCAAGTTCAGCAAGTTGCAATGTCAAAAGCTTAAGGTTCTGAGGGGATCGGTTATAGATCATCAACAAAGAATACCAAGGAGAACGAGACATGAGACTCAAGCGAATTTTGGGTGGAACGATCATACCCGATATCCAGCAGAGGTTTCATGGCTCACAACGACCAGAACGTGGGGTGCTAGCAAATAATAGATGGGGACGGAGCGACATATCGAATTAATGATAATAACGTTAGATGTATAAAAGAGAAACACTCAGTACAAATCTGCGCATGCTGTCGCTCTTATTGCGATAGAACTGCCAAAATTACGTTTTTGTTAATTTGTGTAACCACTTTTTGCCCGTAAAATCCATGAATTCCGTCTTTTCGGACTGCCGAGCAGGCGGGTAAAAATAGATACCAAATAGGATTTTTGTGCGAAGGAACCGAGTTTTTAGACCAGGTTAAAGGCATAGAATGGCCTGGACGTAGGACGGACCTAGCAGGAGGGTCGAATTACAATAATTTGTGTTTCGATTCGTACACGAGCAATTGTCCTCCAGGAGTCGCAAGTGGGTTATGATGACAAAAACCTGGCTAATCGTCTTGGAAGGAAAAGTAAATAGCCAATACCCAATACACTTTGGCGGCCACAGTTACTTGGGGTGTATGTTACCATGACACTATCCTCATGTACAAGGCCATCTATCTAGGCGTGATACTGCCTCGTTGTGAGGGGTTGCAAACTAACAGTCAATCAAAAGAGAGTATTGGCCCAATTCCAGAGAACTACGCTCCTATAGATCACCAAGGCCTATATGACTGTATCGACAAAAGCACTCCACGTGATCATCCATCAGTTACTGATTAACTTGGCCATTGAGTGCATGGTTGACAAGCGGAGAGTGAAACAGAAGATCCCTCCGCTTTATGCTGAACTCTGTGTGGATCTCACCACAGAATAGAAATCTGTCGTCATCAACGGATGGGCGTCAGAGAAATGGTAAATTCTACGGGAATCCTTGTCAAAGGGACGTGACACGGTTGAGTTCTTCCCCAACATCCGTGAACGCCTTGAGAGAAAGTGGGGCGAGCCAGACCCCAGGACGAACCCATTCCACAGGGCGGCTTCTCTTCTCTCCAAGATTCTCCATCATGCACATCTTGTGCCTCCAGTGCGGAGGGAACAAAAAACCACATGCTGCTCCAATATTGAGCGACGGTTGCTGTGAGGGCGTACAAACCTACCCGCATTGACTGCTACAAAGCAAGCCTATAACCGGTTCAACGAGTTCACAAAGAAGGTGAGGGCTAAGAAACGTGGTCTCAGTTGATCGTTCCATTGATACGTGCCACCCAAGTGAATAGTTAGATCAGGTAAGAAACCAGATTAAGAACTCCTCCCAGATGGTACGAGATTCCTCCAGTGATCACCTCCGCATGGTAACACAAGGGCAACAGCTCTGTACCGGGAGACTGCCGTACCTCTGCAGGTGTAAGTTCAGTAGATGCTGCAGGAGCAGGCCTCTTGCACATTTGCGAAACCACTGCTTCCATGACTGATATAACCCCCCCACAAGGGTTTAGGAACAGTCATCTAATTAGGAAACAGACCTGTTTGGGTTTGTTGAGCACAGAACACATGGCAGCTAGGCCATTAGTTTTCCGTTCCTCTCCCTTCCACCGGCTACAAGTTTCAGGACGGCCGGTTCCATTCACCCAGCAGACCCTTCGCTTTCACGCACCCTAACCTCTTCAACTTTCCACCCTTCTTCTCTCGATAAACACTGGTAAATAGCGCCTCGATCTCGAAAAATGTTTCCTACTTTGATTCATCATCGTTAAGGGGATCGACACTCCTAAAAATTCTAAAGTTCGTGAGAGTAGGTGGTTAATTTCAGTCGAGGAAAACATTTTAATGTTCATTCTAGAGGCGGAGCAAGGTATTATGAACTCACTCCACGAAAGTAACGACCTTCTTCCGACATTGAATGAATTGTCGTTCAGAATTCGATACTAATGGGGGAGTTTACGACTCTGGGGCGATAAAGAGCGTCACTTACTGCTCCCCTCTTTTCAAAAGAGTGATTCGAGGAAGACGGTATTCCGACTTTGGCAACCGATGATCCAGTCAACAACTACCCAGTAGCTATGTCTTCGATCCTGAACTGATTCAATTCATGTAACAAACATATTCCAGACACTACACAACATCGATTGTATGTTGTAAAACACGTTCACTTGCATGCACTCATAATCAGCTGAAGAAAGTTCTGGGGGAAATGAAAATAATGGTGAGGTATCAAAAAATAAATGAAGGTAATAACCTTGGTCTCGTCTACCATGCAAAAGCCAGTGTATTCGCATAGCATCCACCAAACCCAGACTTATTGAGGTACGACGGGTCGTCATTTCGCAAATCTCCAGGTGGAGAGCTGTTGCCCCTGTGTCACTGCGTGGAGAGCGATCACCTGGTTATTGACTTCACCATTGCTGACGACAACAGGTCTGTTTCGTTATCAAATGACCGTTCCTGAATACCGCTAGGCTGTTTACTGTGATTTCACTGTTTTCGATCTAGACGCAGACCATCACCTCTGAGACCCTTTCCCATTCGACTCAGCATCGAAAAATCGCTAAGAAACGTTATGAAACGCGACACTATACTGATAAAACTGCCAAAACTGCGTTTTTACTTTACTTAGCTCTATGAAGTAGAACGGAAAGTTATGTAATCGGCTGAGAACAAAAAATGTTCTCTTAAGATCTTCAGGTTTCTGACGGGGGGGGGGGGGGGGCACTCACTGCCATGGCCAACTCTGACATTTTGAAGAAGCAGCGCTTGACGGACGAGGTCGGGCATTGGTCCTGTCGTGCTGACCCTCATCCTTTGCCAACTGGTCATATAGATAATCTGGATGTAGGCACAAATCTGTTCCATGTTGGACAGATTAGGATCCACTGCGAGGGAGGAGAGTCAAGAAGCGGATTTTGTGTACTCTTGTGGGTTCAACTGAGGTGCATGTTTGTGGTATGAGCGAAAGGTGCTCGAATCAGGCCCTCACATGCGCCGTAGCTGCTAGTCCAACCAAACACTGGGACTAAGAGGCATCGGGGATTTTCCCACTGCTGTTTAGAGTCGACCCTCAACAACTGGTCATGTGGGGAGTGGGACACACGCCATCAGTCGCCCCAGGAACGCTGGAACCTAGTTTTCCCCCCCTCCTGATTGGGAAGGCCGCACCTATATAGAGGATCCCTCGTAGGTGTTAGTGAGCTACTTCCAGGACTGTCTTCCACTCATTGTTAGTCAACACGTTGTCCCATGTTGCGTATGTCAATGTTGTGTGCTTTGAGTCCCTGTAAGGCTCGCTTTTCGGCCGAGTAGAATTCTGTCCCTCCCTCTGCGATCCCAGTTCGAGGTAAGGGGTTCAAAGTATGTCGTGTATGTGGAAGAAGTGTAAATTGTGTCCTTTCAAGTCCAGCTCTTACGGACGCTGATATGTGTAGTATAGTTATTGGCAGCAACTCTACCCTTGACTACACAGGCATAGCTTACAGAAAAGCATAATGAATCGACCACATATTACAATTTCATGCATTGACTGAAACTGTATGGCAAAGAGGTTCCACTCCTGATTGCTATGAAACCCTAAACACAATTATCAGGGAAATTACGTTGAATTCTGAATGAAAAACTAAGGAATCATTAAACCGATGCAATTTTGATGTTATAGCAGAGTTGATCAACAATGCTTACAATATGGTCAGTCCTCTCGGCTGTCGGGTTCACTGTTATTGCCTCACACACCCACAGCTCAGTGACGTAAGGCCCCTTTCAACTGAAACGGTACGGATTAGAGATCTCATGTATGAGTTTCGGAACAGCACACACCATTTTTCCCAGAGCAGTAGTTTTGCAGTCCGAAAAACAACTTGAGGTTTGATATTAAAGCATGGTAGAGACCCAACCAAACTTAACTTAGCGTGACAGTCCTTGGTTTTTCCCCGTTCATTAAATAGAGTGGCGGTTTTACTGAAAAACAGAAATTTCCGACAACTGTTCCCTCTTCCAACCTCAGACACGCCAGAATTTCCAGGTCTGGTATCCATCCAAAAACTCAATCAGTGCCAAACCTGTCGTCACACTCGTACTTCTTTTCATGCCCACGAGTTCTTTCCCTAATCCATGACGGGCATTTCAGTTCCTCTTCCTCACCAGAGAAGACGGCACGCTTGAAATTTGAATTCATTTAGCCGCAGACCAACATGGGCTTCCCTGCTCATTGATCGCTACAGGGAATCTCCCAAGTCATTACCAGCCTTTTCCCGGCTACTGTGCAAATCTCCAAACCGTTAGCGAACCCTCACAACCCTCTACGGTGGTTAGTTACGCCTTTTCAGGATCTCTTTGCAGCATAACGATTCAACCAAACCGGGAGAGCTGTGACTTATTGGCTAAGTGAGCGTCGTCGTTCAGGGGACTGTTCAGCGGGAATTAGGGACAGCTCGAGGTTAGAAAACCATTGGACAGGGGAAAGAACGCGAGAAACAATTAGGAAGTTGACTCTCTTTTTTGATGGCTGTGAACCAAAAGGGAGAGGAACAATAATTGTGAGGGTCGAGGCGGAGAGGTGTGAAGTGAAGGGGAGAGATGCGGCCGGTCGTCAGAACTTGAGGCGCCGCGGCGGTCGGACGTTGATGAGGAGAAGCACAGCGGGTTTGAGTGGAGGGGGGGCGTACGGCGTTGGCGGGGGAGCGAACCGCGGGGGCTGGGGGGCAAACGGGCGTCGGACTGGGGGCGAAGCAGGAACCAATGGCCGGGGAGCGGGTAGAAGAGCCGGCGGTCGCCGCGGGACGGCCGCGACATTTGAGTAAATGGGCCGTAAAAACCCTCTTCACTTCCCCAACACGAAGGAAAAGGACCTCTTTTATTTCTGTGGCATTAATTCGGCTCCTGCGCCTTCAATCTTTTCCTCCTGCGCCCTCTGCCAGTTTGTTGAGCTCCTTCCTGTTTTACTGAACGCACTTTTCATCCATTAAACACTGCCTCAGACTTGAAGCTCCTCATCCCAAATAATTTAGAGATAATAGAAAGCCTCTCAACTTCATTTCACGGCAACTTGACCGAGTCCCTGAAGTGATCATTTTCAAGTTATTCTATGTTAATTATGTAATAAATTCCCCATGAATAGTAGACGGCAACAGATAACCTTCATATCGAAGAGGTAAATCGTCACTTACTAATTCTAGTGACGCCCGTCATGCTACCAGTATGTTTTAGATCGACTTCCAATCCATTATAAAAGGCAGATGTTTCAATCATAAACAAATAACTAAGGGATGAAGTAAGTACGAAGAAACAGTGACGGCCACAAGCCAACTGCATCAGGAGCTGAACAAAGCCAGAAGATATTGAAATAAATTGGCCGAAAATTAGTGATGAACGGCGAGGCACATAAGGAGACTTGAAGTAACCATCTGATGAAAACGCCAAACGCCGCTACAGTTATCAACTCAAACACAACAAAAGACGAAACGAAGGGAAATTCTACGACGCTCAGTCAACCGAGACGCGAGATGTCTCGGTGTATTGTGCAGGACAGGAATGACAAATACGAGTGAGACGTTGAAATCCTCACGATGCCCAACAGAAGGAAGAAAAACAAAAGCTGTTCGCTCTGGTCTAAGAAAGTAACTCTGCATGTAGGCGACCGATGGTTGGAACGAAGTTGAACGTAAAGAAACCCGGGGAAACATTTCTCGTGCAACCCATCACATAAGTTTCTTCACTGTACGACATACCACGGAGGTTGAACACGTTTCCAAACACTTTTATCAAGAAATATTTGGAGCGACGGTTCACACAACTTTCCAGTGCTCAGCTATTTTCATCAGAGCTGTTTACAATACAGAATAACTTTACTCACGTTTTACGTGAAATGCAGTAACGCACGAAGTTTCTGAATTATTTGAGTTGCTTCTAACCATGCCTCAACCATTATTGAATAATATTGCGTGAGGAATATACATGAGACTGTCAACATAATTTTTCTGAAAATTCTAGTTTCATTTGAGCGGGACCTAAAAAGATAAAACTGCGCTAGAATCGACATTCTTCTTATGCTACTCGCGTCATTTTCTTAAATGAGAATTTTATGGCACTGTTACCGCCAATATAGGCACCACCTACGCTCCAACTCACCGTCTGGCACCCAACTTAGCCCGGACTTGAGAAGGCAAAAGGGCTTACCTTGCGTCTTCGGAGTCTTGATCTCGGGGGGCCCCCTTCTTGGTTCTGTGCAACGAACAACGTTGGTCGGCAGTCTCCTATTACCCCAAGCCAGAGCCACGATGCCAAACGGTTGGGCAAATGATTAGGAGCAGAATGGAAAACGGGTTTTAGCGTTTAAAGCGAACGTCGGAAACAAAAGCGTGTCACTCAATCACAACAACTGAGGAAAAAAAGAAGAAGGTGAGACATTCGAGTCTCCGAGACCTAGTTTATCGCTGGCGATAAGAGGCGATCGAGACCGAACGATTCGCCGACAAAAAGGGCCGGAAATAAGATGCCCACGACATCTGTTTGGCTCCTCACTACGCTCTAGGCTTCTTCTCTCGTGCAATTTGGAGCTGCTCATACACGAAATTTAATAGAAAAGGAAAGCTGTGTTTTATTTTTGAGAATTTCAGATGTTGTGATCACTATGATAACTGTAGTTAGTTTTGAGCCGATCGGGCTCACACCCATATTTTGGCTTCCCGTGGTGGCCGGCTGGCTAAATATATAAATTGAGCCAATTTGATTTAGCGTTTTTCTCTCAATGGCGTTCCGTGACAAGAAGGCAGTTTTCTTAATTGGTGCTTTTTGGGACTTGGGAATGATCTAGTGAAAACAAAAATTATATAACTTCGTTCTGAGTATATAGCTTCTCCGAGCCAAAGAAAGTAAAAATACGTAGATATCGGTTACCTGTACGTTTAAACAAAATCACGTATTGAAGAATCATATCATCCGACACGCTCGGTTTTTACCTACCTGCAACAGTCTGTTTGGGAAGCAGTGGTAGATGAGGAAATATGGGTAGGTGTGCATGCTAGAAGACAGACCAGGGTGATCAGAGCAGATATTATAAGTTTTTGAAAAATGGAATCGTTTGAAAAAACGAGCGGTGCGCAGCAACACACAACATCCCCCACCCCCCCGGTACGTTCAAACACCAGCTAAATATGCGGGCGCTATATCTTCATTCAACGCATTTCTACAGAAACATTTGTGGAGACCCAATATGTAGAGACTAGTTAATTGAGAGTACTCCGAAAGTTTGATCGAAATCGTTAGCGCCGTTTTTGAGAAAATTGGAATACCGATAAATCAATATTCGACCAATCTCCTTTTCTGAGTTAACTAGGTTTATATCTTCGTTCAACATATATATATACAGAAACAATTATGGGGAACGAAATGTGGGTATGGGTGACTAAAAAACACTCTGAACGATTGATCGAATTTAGTGAAGCAGTTACTCCAGAATTTACGGAAATGTTCGAAAAAACGTTATTTTCGACACATTTTCAGTTTTATCTCTGCTCAATGTACTTTCAGAGGAACATTTATCGAGAACAATATGTAGGTATTAACTATTCAAAAACATCCTGAGAGTTTGGTGATAATCATTAAAGCCGTTTTGCCAAAAAGCGTAAAAAACCTATTTTTGCTTCATAGGCCTATATCTCCGTTCTCCGTATTTTCATGGAGATATGTGTGGAGAAGAAAGGGTAGGTATTGATTAGTAGAAGGTAATTTGAAAGTTTAATCGTTTTCGAGAAAAATGCGAAAACCCCAAGTTTTTGGTACATTTTCGTCCCCCATCCCCCCTTCCCATCGGCCTAAATCGCCCATAACCTTATTTTGGTGTCTACGAAAAATAAAAAACAAAACAAAAAAGAACTAGCTCAATCGGATCAGCCGTTCTCCTGCAAATCGAACTACAGACACCGCGCCGAAATTAGGATTTTTAGACTGGCCTCAAAAGCCTTCAGTAGGCCTCAAACCGTAAAGATCCGATGAAAACCTAAATTTTTTTGACACGATTACTATACACTCCTTTCCCTTTGGGGTAGCAGAGAATTAAAACATATTTTTCTTTAGTAGTTCCCCATTTCGGACTGTCAGAGAAACATTTGGGAAATATGTGCATGTAAGTTATTTCACCGTAGACGGGAAATGCTTTTTTAAAAAGGAATTTATTTTGTTCACAACAATTACACAGAAAGTTACACTTGGTTGAAAAATAGTAACAGATTTGTAGGGACGACGCGCGCGGACAAAAGAACAGCAAGACGATTACAACAGAACTGCCTAGGCTCGGCCTCGCTGCCTCGTTATGTACCCTCTGGCTGCTGGTGTCAGCAAGATAGGGACAATCTATCATATAATTTGTATTGACTAGGTACACGCGCCCCGTGACTTAGATCCAAATAATCAACATGTTCTTGGAAAACCAACTGATACTCATCTGCTTCTGAGGTCTGTAACTTCTTTCACGGAATTTTGTGGAGATGTTCAAAATTAGATGTAGCACACGTCATATAATAGAACACAGAACTGGTTGCGCAGTTCAGCGAGTGATGAAGGTACCCTTTTCACATCTAGCCGATCCTACAGGATATATTGCACACGCAACGATTGAGGGAGCGATAGCTAAACCATCCGTAAGTAGTCAGAACGTGTTAAATAGCCAGCCCTCTCTTCATTTTAGGGGCCATGGGCGCCTTTTAGAGCAGCAGTTCCACCTACATTATGCAGGGGCATCTAGGCATGATGAAAGGTGAAAAGTAGCATTACGGGCAACTCCTTTAGTGCCTCACAGACACGCCCCTCACCAAGGTTGCTTCCTTATGCGGCTTGAAGCACTAAAAGGAATCACTAGTTATGTTCTTTTTAAAAGAAGGGATTCAGTATTCCATTCAGGAGGTCCCAATACTTCAGTTAAGGAATCAACCGTATTTCATTGATCTAGCGAAGGAGTTTGTTTTGTTAGTTCAGGCATTGTGTAGTATATTCTGGCTCAATAAAATGGTGTTTGCCACTAATCTTCCGTGACCGTGATAGTCGCTAAGGCATGTTTGATCCACTCACAATAAACAAAGGTCGGAGAGAGGGATATTAGTGGAACAACAATAGATCCAACAAATTTAACTAATTTCTCAATTCGGTAAACTGAACTCTGAGCACCATTCTTCGCCGAGTTTGAAGGGTTGGAGGTAATTCAGTGCGCACACGTTCAAATAAACATTTTCCTGGACGTTCAAGTGCTCACAATTTTAAGCATTTTTATAAATAATCGCACCAAATTAAACGAAACGCTGAACGCATTGTTCAATTAATAGGTGTTGTGATTCTGAAAGGCAAGAATCAGTATGTCCAAGTTCATGAGAACGGTAGCTATTTCCCAGATAGTTCTCATAAGAAGATGTGGAGTCTTTCGACAGGACCATTACGGTTTCAACCAATTTGGAAGAGAAAGAGTTAAGGTTCGACGGACCAAATCACCCAAAGAGGAGGTCAAATCTGAGCTTTATTAGGTCTGTCACATGAGCAGAACCATTTATCGTCCCTCAAGTTAACAGCAGCGGGAGCAGCAGGAACGGCAAGCGGTGGAGAGCTCGTTGCGGGGAAATGGATTTCGCCGACTACATCGTGGAGTCACTCGGCGGCTGGATTTTCCATCTGACGTCTTCCGGCTACCAACTCATTTCCGGTAAATTGTAGAGACCTCCTTCACCGTTGGTTGGGAGCATCGCTTGCCGAATGGTTTGCGGGGGAAAACGGAGGGGACTACCACCTGATTGACATTGGAATTATTCCGCGGCCCACCTCCCGTAAAATACGTCGTCTGGTCTGCGACTGGAACACACTTCCCTCGGCTACAGATTCCAACCGTATCCTGAGTCTGCTGCCACTTTACTACCGTTCGACTCAGACAACTTCCGTGCCCAGTGATTTCCACCTATCTGTTACAAAGGGGTCAAGCGTCGTTCAATTCAAATCGAATCGTGAGACATACTCGTAATCTGAAGCAGCGAACTCCAAATCCTCGCTAGCAACAAGTTAATGTGCCGTACCAAGTGACGAGCGAAGGTTAGTAGCATAGACGACTGTACGACCGACAAATCTAGTCACAAGCGATTTATTCAGCCTATTTAACCGACAACTTCAACGGGTCACTGCAATAGCGTCAGAAATGTAGAATGAAATATAGTTCGAAGACGTTGGAAGTTAACGTGAGAATTCGTTCCTGGGTACCGTAAAAAAATCTCCTTCAACACAAGAACCCACGAAGGGGTTTTACACGATCATTCATCATACTCCTCTCCACCTGGTGCATAAGCGAAGTAAAATATCTGGAGCGAAGCATCACAGAACTATCCCGATACATACGCAAGGAACCCGTTCCGTTCGACGGCAGTTTGGGTACTTATTAATTGAAAGTATTCTGTGTTTGATCAAAATCGACGGAGCCATTTTTGACGAGAATGAATGACAATCTTATCTACTGTTGTGTCCACTAGTTCTCGACAGTTACAGATACAATTATTATTATTTTCGCGGCTCCCATAAAAAGAACAAGCTAAATTAGATGACACAAACAGAAGGTGGACCTCAATGGAATCTTGTACAAAAAATATCAGCACTTGATACGTGTGCGTACATGTACTCTACCGACCACACGGGTGGGGGGGGGGGGAGAGATTGTACTGAAAACACTTTCATTTTGGTTTATTATTCATTCTGAACAATGAATGACCTTATGTTTTCAGTCACAGCAAAATTTTTCTACAACCCCACCTCAAAATTTGATCCTTCACGTTTCAAGACATCGCGAAATCTGCAATGTCCGTCCGCCGTCCGGGGCGTTTTGTGCCTTTAACGTGGTCTAAAAAATCCTTTCTTTCGCACAAAAATCCCATTCGGTATCGAGTTGTGGGCAAAAAATTAACAAAACGCAGTTTAATCGCGAATACGCCGTGTTTGGTATAGTTTTCAAGGTATTTTTACCATCATCATTTTAGCATCAGGCGTGTACAACTGCGTATAGTGAAATGAGCCAAAGTCAACTAATTGGAAGAACTCGCGGGAACTACAGCGAAAGTAAACGTTTCGTCGTTCAGTTCTAATTAGGTCATGTTTCGTATTGTTTACTGGTATTTTTACTTTCCTTGCTCTACGAAGTAGAAAGGAGTTATGTAATCGGCTGAAAAAAAAAATTTTGAGTTCTCTTCAGATCTTTACGTTTCAGACCCCCCTGAGTCCGAAAAACACTATTTGGGAAAATGGTCTGTGTGTATGTGTGTCTGTGAACGATTTTTAGAGAAAACCACCGTACCAAATCAGCTCAAACTTGATATCTAGCCCGGAAGTCACTATGGAACGCCAAAATAAGGGTGTGAACAAAATCCACCGAAAGTTAACTATAGTTATCATAGTGATTAAAACACCAAATATTTTTTTTCTCAAAAACGGCTCTAACGATTTTGATTAAATTGTTTATATTGATAGCTCTCAGTAAGGCAATTATACCATAAAATTCACATTTGTGGGAAAATGACGAGAGCAACACAATAAATTACCAAAACGTTCGACGAAATCGATTTTAGCGCGGTTTTTAGAGAAAACCACCGTACCAAATCAGCTCAAACTTGATATCTAGCCCGGAAGTCACTATGGGACGCCAAAATAAGGGTATGAACAAAATCCACCGAAAGTTAACTATAGTTATCATAGTGATTAAAACACCAAATATTTTTTTTCTCAAAAACGCCTCTAACGATTTTGGTTACATTTTTTATATTGATAGCTCTCAATAAGGCAATGATACAATAAAATTCTCATTCGTGGGAAAATGACGAGAGCAGCACAATAAATTATCAAAATTTTCGACCAAAAGCGTTTTTCGCGCAGTTTTTTCCTTATAAACTCCGCTGGAATTCTTTTAGAATGTTTAAAAAAATTGGTATTGTAGTCCAATCCAATACCTAAAGGGTTAGTGTTTAAAAACGCTCATGAGATACATGGGGCTCACTCCAGAAATTCCTGAATTTCAACTACTGCCGTTTCGCTTACTACCAGTTCTAGCAGTTATTACCCAATAACTCTGCCAAAGTGATTACTATCCACTTCAAAAAATTCGTGTTTACAGCCTCATTAATTATCTGTGTAAAAATTGCTCAATAATGGTCCTGCAATGAGTACGAGCAGCACAATAAATTCCGGAACTGTAAGCGCTTTCTGCTGCCGTAAAGCGTTGTTTGACCAAGTTCAAATGAACTGAGTGATAAATGAATTGATTAAATTTAGCCATGTACAAAGTGAATTTACGTAGAGTAAGGAAAGTTGTGTGTTGTAACGCACCAGATATTTCGATGCTGAATCGAATGGGGATGGGTCTCGAAGCTGTCACACAATCAATTTTGACCAACTGATGTGGTCGGGTCTTTACACTCCACCCTCCAACAACAATCAGTTTCTCGATATTTTTTTTCGGTTACCCGAAACCGACAAGAAAGGCTGAAAATTATTACGCGACGGTTCATTCTTTTCTTGTACACCATGATTGGGACGTATCCAATTCCGCACCTCCTGCTTCAATCAATATTGTCGCTGTTGAGCACCCGATGTTTCAATCGACGTTTTTTAATGTTTCCTGGTCGTTCAACGTGACGCAGAATCACACCTCCGAGGCCTATCCCATTCGATTCCGCATCGAAAACTACTAGTGAACGATACGCAACAAGACCTGCCGACAACTGAACAAAGAAAACTGACATTTAAGCAATTGGCACTTCGTGACGTGTTGAACTGAGGCAGTGAGGGAAAAGAACATAGTGGGGAGGAACGATAACTTTCGCTATATCCAATTAGTAGAATTTCCCTCACTATATTCACTGTGATTTCACTTTTATCCTCCTAGAGGAAGTTTTAAAGCTCTGAGTCCGGTTCGCCTGGGACAGCGATAATACAGGTCTGTTTCTTCATCACATTACTGTTCTTGAACCCTCGAAGAGGGTTATATCAATCTACTCTCATGGAAGTTGCGATTTTGCTATCATGTGGCGTCCACCGAACCCAGGCCTACAGAGATAGGGCAGAAATTTGGTCACTCGTCATTCTCCCGGTAGAGAGCTGTTGACCGCGCGGAGGTCTGACCCCCTTAGGAATCCCGTACGATCTGGGAGTCCTTAATCTGGGTTCCCGCCTGATCTAAATATTTACTAGGGTGGCAAGTTTCAAAGGGACAGATCAACTGTGACCATATTTCTCAGCCATGACTTCCTTACCTTACTCGGGGAAACGGTTGCAGGCTAGCTTTATAGCAATAAATGCTGCTAGTCGTAGATACTACAGTAGAGCAGCACGTGGTTTCGGGTTTCCACCGGACTGGAGGCGCATGACATGCCCGATGGAAGAAGTCGAGCGGCGCATTGCAGTCTGCATGTCCCGTTAGGAACTGGCACGTCCAGTGGTCTGGCTCAACCCACTTTCTCTCAAGACGCTCACAGACGTTGGAGAAGAACTCATATGAGTTACGTCTATTTGACGTGGGCGTGCTTGCCTTTTCTCTAACACGCACTCCTCGATGGCGGCAAGTTTTCGTTCTCAACAAATTATGAGAAACATTTTTCACGGTCGATTTAGCGGAGCGAACTGAAAGGGACAAAGAACTGACCGGTCATTCGGATGCTGACTGGAGTAATTGCAGAATAGATCGCCATTCATTCAGCGGTTTTTTGTTTACCTTGACAGGTGCAGCGATTTGAACGTCGAAGAAACAGAGGACGGTGACTTGGTCAAGCGTTGAAGGGGAGCTGATGCGCAGATCCGAAGGCCACTTCTTAGACTGATATACCCCTCGTCGAGGGATTAGCAACAGTCATTTAATAAGGAAACAAACATACTCCCTCTAGGCAGATGACTTCATGGACCAGAGCAACTTGATTATTGTCAGAATAGTCTATTCAGACGGTCAACTCTTTAAAATTAATAATTCAAATGATGAGATAAGATGTACAAACAACAATAAACGTGGCATGCAACATACAGAGATAACCACATACGTGAATTGTGATGCTTCTCTTTCGAGACCTCGAAATTCAACTCACTAGCCACAATTACATTTAAACCTCACCGTCTATAATATCGTCCAAAGACCGAACGAGAAATATTTATGAGGAACAAGATCTCTGCACTGGCTAGTAAATACACCTGGGATTTTAACTTAATGAAAATAGTTCAGGACGCCTTCTAACTTATGGATTATTATTCATTATGAATAATACACTTAGTTTTTCAATCAGGAAAATTGTTTTACGACAATCCTACAAAATGTGACACGTCACATCTGAAGAAAAGTAAAATACAATTTTCAGCTGATTGTATAGCTTTATTTCCCTCTATGTAGGGCTAAGGTAAACAGAAATTACTGAGAAATATCTGGTGCGTTGCAACACACAACTTTCCTTAGCTCTACGTAAATTCACTTTGTACATGGCTAATTCTATTCAATCAATTCATTTATCACTCAGTTAATTTGAACTTGATCAAACAACGCTTTACGGCAGCAGAAAGCGGTAGCGCTTACAGTTCCAGAATTTATTGTGCTGCTCGTACTCATTGCAGGACCATTATTGAGCAATTAGTACACAGATAATTAATGAGGCTGTAAACACGAATTTTTTGAAGTGGATAGTAATCACTTTTATGGAGTTATTGGGTAATAACTTAGAACTGGTAGTAAGCGAAACGGCAGTAGTTGAAATTCAGGAATTTCTGGAGTGAGCCCCATGTATCTCATGAGCGTTTTTAAACACTCACCCTCTAGGTATTGGATTGGACTACAATATCAATTTTTTTTAACATTATACAAGAATTCCAGCGGAGTTTATAAGGAAAAAACTGCGCGAAAAACGCTTTTGGTCGAAAATTTTGATAATTTATTGTGCTGCTCTCGTCATTTTCCCACGAATGAGAATTTTATAGTATCATTGACTTATTGAGAGCTATCTATATAAAAAATGTAATTGAAATCGTTAAAGCCGTTTTTGAGAAAAAAAATTTGGTGTTTTGATCACTATGATGACTGTAGTTAACTTTCGGTGGATTTTGCCCATACCCTCATTATTGCGTCCCATCATAACCTGTAGGCTAGACTTCAAGTTTCAGCTGATTTGGTACGGTGGTTTTCTCTAAAAGCTGCGCTAAAATCGATTTCGTCGAAAGTTTTGGTAATTTATTGTACTGCTCTCGTCATTTTCCCACAAATGGGAATTTTATGGTATAATTGCCTTATTGAGAGCTATCAATATAAAAAATTTAATCAAAATCGTTAGAGCCGTTTTTGAGAAAAAAAATATTTGGTGTTTTGATCAATATGATAACTATAGTTAACTTTCCGTGGATTTTGTTCAAACCCTTATTTTGGCGTCTCATAGTGACCTGCGAGCGAGATATGAAGTTTGAGCTGATTTGGTACGATGGTATTCTCTAAACATCGTTCACAGACACACATACACACACACAGACTGACACACACACACAGACCATCTTCCCAAATAGTGTTTTTCGAACTCAGGGGGGTCTGAAACGTAAAGATCTGAAGAGAACTCAAAATTTTTTTTTCAGCCGATTACATAACTTTCCTTTCTACTTCGTAGAGCAAGGAAAGTAAAAAGAGTAAAGGTCCTAGTCAGTTTCTGATGGAATATTCTCGACAAATTGAACAATGGTACATTGGAAGGGCACGAGAAGGATTTTTAATTTCAGAGTAGACGCGGAGGAGCAAGACAGTGAGCATACTATACTGTATGGTAGAGAAGAGATAGTTGGGATCCACTACGAGTGGAGACTGTGCTCCAGTGTTTGCCGATTCTTAGGTTGTGCCGGTTATGATTTATTAGTTCACCCGCAATGTCGCAGAAATGTTGTAATATAGTAAAACGGCACCTGGCGGGAACATTAAATGTGCCGTTGGAGTCGTTGCGTAGGGCGTGACTTGAAAAACGATACGCGCAGCGTTGGGGGAGTGAAGAGAGAATCAGAGAGGTAAAGGGTAGAGACAAATCGAACAACGCAATAGGGAAAAACGACGTTGAAAAGAGGGAAGAGAGATCCACCAATTACATGTTCAACTCGTACCTAGCATCGGGTCAACGGGAGATTCGCTAACCCGGAGAGCCAAGTCTGCATAAAATCCGGCTGAGTTATTTAAGCAGAGGAGTAATTTATTCGCGACAAGGGAAAACATATTGTTCGCCAATGCGACATCAGCGGAACAGTTAAATCCTTAGCAGTTTATCCCACTTTATACGTTTTAACAATGGGAGGAAATAAACAATTGCATGGCTCGCATGATTGTAGGGAAGCAAAGCTGGGCGCCGGGCCAAGTCAGCATTGCTATGGAGACGAATTAAGCTGAATTAAGCCAGGTCCCCAATAGCTCGGAACGTCTGGTGAACAAATTCATTTGCTTTTCTTCACGCTCCGTTATTTTAGCCTTTCAGGAAACAGTCCGGCTTACTCGACGATTACCCTAGCCCCGCCGTTTCCAACTCCGCAACACTAATATATTAACGCAAGTACGAGCACATTACGGCCCTCGCTGCGATAGCGACTAATCTGTGGAGTGAGGGAAACACATGAAAAGTTTCACAACTTGGAGGATATTCTACTTCCCAATGAGGATTGAGTCTAGCAATACGAGTACCGCATTATTACTTCTAATACTCCTCGTTACTGGCGCCAGTATTGTGCAAAGCGTTGAATACGTATTTGGTTTAATTCAACGAACAACATGTTTACTTCGAAAGAGCCCACACACAGTACACGACCAATCAGTGAAGTGATTTGTGTGACTAACTCACTCAAAACGTAAGGTGATCTTGATACCCTGAATCATAGCGGAACTTGGACCAAATCTGGCCATTCCATTTTTGAAGTCGACTGATAAATTTATCATGGTGTCGGTGAAACGCTATGAGGTGAGGTCGCCTGGCCGCTGTGCTCCAATAAATGTGGGTTGACGAGCCGGATGAAAGGAAAGTATCCCCCATCCCCCTCTTACCTACCCACCCAATCAAAGTATAACGTGTAAGGTTGTCTACGCATATGACTTGATGTAGTACAAACAAAGCCCTGGGTGGGATATAATAATACAGAACCCAACACACATTCCAATCAAATCACTCTGCTATTGTGTTCTAACGCTCAAGTTTTATACCGTACTGTCTTGTATTTGTGAAGAGTGGCCTGGTCTGAACCACGTCTGCACCACCACGTCGAACTCGAGTGGTTGAAACAGTTTGAAAGGTTTGCCTTAGGGCGGCCATTTCTGTAACTTCATTCCATGAGACATCAGTCGTGACAACTGACAGTCGGGAAGCTTCCTGAGCTCGACTGGTTGACCTTTAAATAAGTTCTCGACGATTTTCGCGGAGTTAGTAGAACAGGAGATAATTATTCATGACGTGCACTTGCTCTCTACAAGCATTGGCAATGCAACAGCGATTCTAAGCGCACTTTGGGATTCCTAATTTAATGTACTATGTGGAGCTTGCCAGCGCCAATCGCACTGCAGAGCATCAACTGCTCAGCAATGCAAACTACTATTTGACTCAACTTCGATGCAACGACCCATTCAGTCCACTTCTGAGCCCAACATTGGTTGCCTGCTATCAACGATTCTCATGTTATGGGCACGATTGCAATCTGCGGTGACAAAGGAACGGAGTGAGGGCTAGCACATCGGAGTCGTTCCTGCCTACTTTGGATCAAGAGTGCAGACAAAGTCGACCGCGGGAAGGCTCGTGAATGTAGAGGTTATATCGCCTTTTTCATTCTGATATTAAGCTCACAAGTAGTCTAACACGTAACCAGAAAAGTAAACAGACTTGTGGAATTATATCTCGATTACTAAGGAAGTGGGCTAATACCCGGATAGGAGGTCTGTCCGAAAAGTTCGTATAAAAGTGTTGTGGGAAGGCTTGAAGGCAAAGTGGAAAGGCGAGTTGAGCTGGTTCCCCTTCTATACCTTCCAAACAATGCTCAGTGAGCGCCCAACCGCCGTACGAAAGGAAGAGGTTCGTCCTGATACCTGCGAAGTGTTCCCCTCTCGACCACTGTTCAGCATGAAGAGCTCTGAGTCATTCAAGAATAGCGCGTCATCATCAAATTTCTCGCGAAACTGTCACGAAATGTTTAATGCTCCCAACCAAGTTTATCGAGATGATGCTTTCAAGGAACCAACAGTCCACAAGTGGTTAAAAAGATTTCGCGAGGGCTGAGAAAGTCTTGAAGATGACCCTCGGTCCGTACGTCCTTCCACTTCCAGCACTGCTGAAAATTTGGAAAGAATACGATGTTGTGTCCTGCAGGACCGTCGATTAGCCGTCAGACAGATGGCGGGTGATCTTCCTTTGAGCAAAGCATCGGTTCACGAAATTCTCAGAGGAAAGCTTCAGATGTAAAATTGGTGTGCCGAAATTGTTCCCACGCTCTTGTCCCCAGAACAAAAAGCACGCAAAGAGGCTGGCTGTGCAGACTGGTTGGAAGCTGAAGAGAGTGATGACTTTTTGAACCGTGTCATCACTGGAGGTGAGTCTTGATTCTAGGAATTTGAGGTTGAACTGAAATCCCAACGCAAAGAGTAAAAGACAGCTGAGGAACCAGGGACAAAAAATCGGGAATATTCTGGTCAAAAGTCCATCAAGAATTTGTCCCTCCAGGCGGTGGATCCTCCACCTCGACAATACTTCAACTCGCACGCTCTATCGTCGTGAGTGAGTTTTCGAGTGTCCATTCGTTCACACAGACTGAAAACCCCTGTTATTCACCTGAATAGGCACCATGTGATTTCTTTTTATTTCCAAAAACAAAATTGGTGCTTCGAGGGTGGCATTTGGGGGACATTAAGGCCATTAAAGCAGCAACGACGATGCCGTTGAGAAGCCTATAACCTGAGGACGTTCAAGGAGCCTTCAAACCGTGGAAACGGCGACGGGCAGGTCTGTTTCCTTATTGGATGACTGTACCTAAACCCTCGACGAGGGTTATATCAGTCATGGAAGTTGCGGTTTCGCTAATATGCAAGAGGCCGGCCCCTGCAGCATCCACCGAACTCAGACCTGTGGAGGTACGGCAGGTATTTGGTCGTTAGCCAGTCTCCCGGTAGAGAGCTGTCGCCCGTGTGTGACCACGCTGGTTTCCCACCTAATCTAACTGTGTACTTGAGTGGCAAGGTTCAAATGAACAGATCAACTATGACCACGTTTCTTAGCCATCACCTTCTTCGCGAACTCTGCAAAATGGTTATAGGCTAGCTTTGTAGCAGTCAATGCTGCTAAGTTCGTTTGCCCTCCCAACAATCGTCGCTCGCTGTTGTAGAAACTACAGTGGAGCAGCACATGGTTTCTTGTTTCCTCCGCACTGGAGGCGCAAGACGTACATAGTGGAGAGTCTTTCAGAGAAAAGAAGTGGAGCCGCGCATTGAAGTCACCATGTCCCGTGAGGAACTGGCTCGTCCAGTGGTCTGGCTCAACCCATTTTCTTGAATGACGTTTACGGATGTTGAGGAAGAACTCATACGTGTCATGAGCCTTTGACGAGGATTCCCGTCTCGCTTGCCATTTCTCTAGAGCCCATTCGTCGATAGCGGCAATTTTCTATTCTGTGGTGAGATCCACACGGAGTTCAGCATAAAGCGGGGGAAGCTCCCGTTTCACTCTTCACTTTTCAACCATGCACTCAACGGCCAAATCAACTGACCAGTGATCACCTGGAGAGCTTCTGTTGATACAGTGTTGTAGGCCTTGGTGATCCACAGGAGCGCAGCTCTCTGGGATTGGGCCAATACTCTCTTTTCATCGACTGTAAGTTTCCTACCCCAGACAACGGGGCAGTAGCCAATCACGCCTAGATATATAGCCTTATACATGAGGATAGTGTCATGGACACTACCACACACCCCAAGTAGCCTTAGTAATGGCATACAGTGAGGCAAACCTTGCAATGGTAGTGCCTTTAAGGGACTGGAGGTGTTGGTTGAAGCTCCACCTCTCACCTATATTCACCCCTAAATACTTGACGTGCTTTTCAAGAAGGAGCCTGTGGCCGCCAGAGCGTATTGTGGGTGGATTATTCACTTTTCCTTTCACGAGGATGAGCTGGGTTTTTTCCTCAGTCACCTGCATCTTGACATGCTCGCACCATTGGGTGACAGTGCGGAGCAGGTGGTGGGTTTTTTCTTCAATTTGGCGGACTGACTCTGCAAAGATCAGAACAGTCGAGTCGTCCACTTAGGCGTACGGCTCGCAGTCAGTCTCCATGAGTTTCCTGAGAAGACCTTCGAAGAAGGCATTCCAGAGTGCTGGTCCAAGGACCGAGCCCTGTGGGCACCCCTTCTCAATCTTTCTCCGGACGGAGACATGCCTGCTTTCGATCGTAGCAGTTCTGCGACGGGTAGAAGTGCATTGCGTCACAGGGAGAATATTTCGAAGGGGACAAAATCGAATTACCCGATTAATTGTAAAATGAATTTGTTATCTCATTTTTATACGAACTTTCCTGACAGATATAAATCACATAACACTCAATACCTTTTCTCACCTCAACACCACTCGATCTATGTAACGACTTATCAGAAGATTACTTTTTCTCGACATTTTATTTCGAAATGTCCTCGAAAGGGCCAAAGAATTTCTTGATATTTCTAGAAATAAATGAATTTATTATAATCCTTTGTGCGAGCCCTATGCGTTTTGCGCAGTCATGTCTAGCATTACGCAATGCAGTTGCTTTGAGTTGATCTTCGTGAGGGGATCATGGTCATTCCATTCCCTCACATAGCTCTGTAATGTAATTTAAGAGGAAACTGTGAAAATTTAAGGGGCAGCGATTGAAGGATGAGGCGCAGGAGGTGAATTGACAGTTACTGATGGCACTTGTATCGCGGTAATAGATGGAGGAGGAGGGCTAGCGGGCGAAGTGATGACGCCTATAATGTTGACTCAAACGACAAACTGATAACTTTTTGTCGGGGAGTGAAACCCCGTCGAGATCCCCAGGGAGGTGAGATAGGAAGATGCAGGTATTACGAGAAAGCTGCTCGAATAGAAGGAAGGACATGAAAAGGGTGAGGAGGGTAAGATAGGGAACAAAGGAGAGTATGAGGGTTCCCAAGGGTAGGAAAACGTTAGGGCAGAGCAGGACACAACAGGAGAGGGCAGGGCAGGAACGAGGGGAAGAAAAGGGTCCGAGAGGAAGTGAAGGCGGTGATAAATGATAAAAGTGAAGCCCTGAATGTCACTTGAGTAGTGTAAACTGTTCTCATCACTAATTAACAAGTCAGAAGACGCGGCGCGGCGTGCGAGTGAAGTTCCGTCACGGGTAATAGCTACTGAGCGTAATCTCAAAAGCTTGAACCGCATCTGTGACAGAAGCTGAGGCTGCGTCTGTGTCTATATTGAAGAGCGAGGGGTTGGACAGGAGAACGTCGTTTACAGGTTGTGAAGAGGCTGAGCGACGGAGAGGGAGGTGATTATTTCTCGCCTCACACGCGGACAGTTTGAATAGGTTGTCGGTGGACGTGCAGTCGCGATAAAATCTCGTTGGAGGAAGAGAGGCCTAGTTTTGGATGGTCAGCTCTCGTTCCACAGGCAAACATTCTCCAGTCGAACAGGCTCGGGATCAACGATGCAATTCCCGCTCCTCGTATCTGTTCCCAGGAATTAACGCTACTACTCAGCCCTACTCATATCACCATCATCATCCTAATAACCGATCACAAACAACCGCAGCTCCGACCCATTACACCCTTCTAGCCGTCACCAACGTAAATAATGAACTAGTGGATACCCGAACGACAACAACGTCCATCCATTTATCGACGCCATATTTTACACGACAACCACCACTTTCATTATAAGAGCAAACGTCCGTAACTCCAACACGAAGAAGAACCACAATCCTCATTTTGGTGAGTGAAAACGTCGTTGGAGCGAGTAAACATCAACCTTTGGTCACGTACAACTTCATTTGACCGCCCCCACGGTATTATTCTACAACACCTTGTGCATAGTTCTCTTACAACACTAGGCCACGATTACCAGTGGCTGCACCGCAAATTATTACACAACGGTTTATTATTCTCTTGAACAGCTTTACCTAGTCTCACAACTCCGAGACCCATCCCACTCGATTCAGCATCGCAAAAAACATTAGTAAATCATGGCCTGACTACAACTGAACAAAAAAACTAAATATTTCAGGTGGTGGGTGGTTTCAATGAGGGGAGAGGGACGGGGTACAAATGATGAGACTATTACTTTCGCTTCCTTAACTGTCCCGCCAGTTCTTTCAATTAGTAAACTTTGGCTCATTATAATTACTGTGATTTCATTATTTGTCGTCTAGACGCAGCCGTACACCTGTCAAAATCGTTTCATTCGACCCATCATCTAAAAATACCTAGAAACGATAGCGAACACGACGTATTTGCTATAAAACTGCGGAAATTTCGTTTATGTTAATTTTTTAAACCATTTTTGGCCCATAACAACCATGGGCTTCGTTTGATCGGATTGCTCGTGGGATTTTAGGGGAGAATTTTTTAAGGGGAGAAGCCCTCTTATTATTGGTTTTGAGTTGCCTTGTTTTTGGGTAGAGGCGCCGGCGGGGCATTGCCCTTGGCCTGCACGTCCTGCTTTTGAGGGGTCATTTCCCCTCTGTGCTTTCTGAACCTGGCAGGCTGCCATTTGGCCTCAGTTCCATGAGGGAAGGAGGAGGGCTCAATAGTAGCTACTGCCACACACACACACAAGAGGCCTGGGGTGCAGGTGGAGACTCCTGCACAGGCTGCTGGGCAACTGCCGCACGCAGCTCTTCCCTCATGACAACCGCCAGTTTCCCGCAGGGGGGTCGTGGCAATGGTCGCTGTTGTTGGGGGGTCACTCGCTTTGATGGCCAGCTTCGAAATTTTGAAGAGGCAGCGAGCGATGAGGCCAGACTCACTACCAAGGCCATTGGCTACCATTGCTTCCTTCCAGCGGTTCATTGTTCAGAGAGGAGCGCTCAGTATTGTCTTCTCTGACAATGAGACAAATTTTGTAGGAGTGGCTCGTCACCTAAAGGAGAGAGTGAGCTGGCTTCAGCAAAAGGCAATCATGGATACTTTCTTTGGCTTTAATGCCACCCAAGGTGTGGCAATTCAACCCACTCCAAGCACGTCAGGGAGGCTGGGTTCAAATCAGTCAAGAATTGGCTTCGCCAAATCACCAGGGATTCAGTTTGCACCATTGAGGAGTATGCGCCTGATTTGCTCAGATTGAGGCATCCCTATATCCTGTGTCTACTGAATCAGTGGATGTCGAGTTTTTGATCCCTGGCCATTTCTCGGTCGGCAGCCTCTTGCATGCGATTCCAGAACCCGCCTTGCTCCACCTCTCCCTTAATGTTCTGGATCGTTGTCAGCTTATTCAGCGAATGTACCCGGAATGCTGGAAACGCTGGAGGCTGGAATGTTTAGCTACTCTTCAAACACGTGTTTCAAAAGGCAGCGGCAAACGCCGAACACTGAGGTCGACGATCCGCAAATCCCCGAAGAGGACAGCATGCCACTGCACTGGCCAACGCCCCGTGTAGCGGAAGTCCATCCAGGGAAGGATAAGTTGGAACATGTGGTTTCCCTTCGTACTGTCAGCAACAAGGTGCTCCGTTGTCATTTTCCGCCGAGCATTAGGAGCAACGTCGTACGGTCGCCACAGCCGAAATTACGATTAAGTTTCTACTTTTGTCGAGTTGTGTCAATTTCAAGCCTCAGAAGAAGTGGAGGACTTCCGAGGGGCATTCTGCTCCGAAATAATACTGCGCACAACATTTCTGTCTCGCTCAGAACCTGAGCGAGCTCAAGGTAGAGTTCCACTTCTAAAACTCACTACGCGTGACCGATTTCGCTGTGAATTTCGGGTAATTCTACCGACCACGTTCTCACCTTATCAGACATTGTTCAGTTACCTGTTCCACTAAAAACACTCGGGTAAGGACGCCCAATTCTCCCTATTCTATCGCTATTCGTTATTTATGTAACTCTAGTCGCTTTCCACTGCCACTGCGATTTATCTTCTACTTATTCTGTTTTCGTCAGCCCTACCATTAGTTACTATTTGTTTGTTCGCCTTCATTTCGCAGCATTCGCTTCCCTCTCGGCCTTTCTATTTATTTATCTCCTCTCCTCCGTCTTACCAACCGACAGGCACAGCTACATTTCTTCAAGAGGCCTTAACAGCAGCGTAACCTTAAAACTACAATATAATGTGTATGCAACTCTTTCGATATTTAAAACACCGGGTGCAATGCATCAAATGCGTTTGATGTTTGAATCTTACGTATTTTGACCTTCTTATATGATTTCAACGGAAAATTGAAGAAATAACTGTTTGAAACGACATGTAGGTAAGTTACGTATCCGTACCCCAAATCACCCCCTGACACATCAGCCCCTTTACCATAAACTGCTGACGCCACATTTCATTTAATATAAAAGCCCTCGCTTTCTGCAGAGAGCCAGTCAGTCTTGCCTTCAGCTCCGCGTCGACAACATCCGTGCCGTGTACCTTCGTGTAACTCTGTATTGTTCACAAAAGAACTCACCACTAGATTAAAAGACGTAACTATATCTCCAAACACTAGATTGGTATCATTTGATATAAAAAACTTATATCCCTCCATACCAATAAAAGAAACCATTGGCATACTACAAACCAAACTAAGACAAATAGACACGACAACCGCTAGAAACGTTACCAACCTCACCAAACTGACACTCGGACAAAACTACTTTCAATTCAACAATAGCATATACAAGCCAAAAGATGGATTAGGTATGGGAAACCCTACTTCGTCGATATTAACTGAAATATTTCTACAACATTACGAAGAAACTCACATCCAGACCTTAATGACAAAACACGATATCAAACTCTACGCCAGATATGTAGATGATATCATCTGCATATTAGGCCGTGATAACACTGACGATATACTAAAGGACTTAAACAATATCCGCCATAACATCCAATATGACATGGACAAAGAACAAAATAAAACCCTTAATTACTTGGACCTGAAAATCACACGGTTGGACAACGAACTACAATACGACATTTTCAGAAAACCCACTGCTACCGACACGACCATACACTTTACATCAAACCACCCACAACAACATAAACTAAGTGCATTTTGACGCATGATACGGAGACTAAAAACTATCCCACTACCCGCACAAAATTACAAAAAAGAACTTGATACTATCAATACTATCGCAGAAAATAACGGTTACTCCAAAAAAACAATAAACAAATTATTAATACAATATGAATCCAAAACACACGACTCAAAGACACAGAATACACAGACTTTAACAAGACGCTGCACATTCGCGTACACAGGACCAAAAACATACGGAATAACTAATATCCTCCGAAAGGAAGGTATACAAATCGCATTACGTACGGACAACACATTTAGAACCAAACTAACTGCAAAGACTGAAAAGACAGACCCACTCGACCAAAGTGGGGTGCATAAAATAACTTGTATTTGTACAAACACATGGACAGACAGACAGAACGAAAAATACGGACCAGATACTCAGAACACATTAAATCTCTTAGTAGGAACAAAGACGATTCAAACTTACTAACCACCTCAAAACAACTGGACATGAACCTACCAAAATACAGGACTGTACCACCGTACTACACAAACAATACAAAGGACGAAAACTGAATATATTAAAAAACATGGAAATTTATAAACAAAAAAACTTCAATGGACAGATCATAAATGAACAAATCAACACAAAATGCGACACCATATTCACACCACTCAAAACACTACACAAACGAAAACAACCAACTGACGGATTTACAGACCACCCTACACAAAAAAGACGGAAACTCCACAATTGACAGATCATCCAACACGTTCCATTCACCTTTAGGGGGTTTTCCTCCTGAGGTACATGACCTCCTCTCCCCGACCCTTCCCCGACGCTCCATCATCCCGTTTACCTTCCTTTCGTACATAAAGACCACGACCAACTGACTGACTCCAGTACTGACTTAACGGCCAGACGATGATGTCTTTACATCGAAAGCGCTTGCCCACAGCAACTTACCAGCCAGAGGAGACGGACTCAGCTAATAGATACGTAAACTTTAATAATTTGCCTACTGGCGCACACAACCCTATTGCTTTAATATCTGTATTGTTCAGTTAATCGAATTATAGTGTTTTTTAAAAAGCCTAACTTCACGGACCATTCTTTAACTGGTATACGTTGGCACAACAAACTCCGTCCGATTTGGCCAAGTCATTTTGTGTTCAGAAGCCCACGTCTCTTGGTACACTTTCGGACACATTCCCGTTTGACAGGTTGTGAAGGAAATACTTATGGAGAACATTGCGAAGGTAGTAGTGATCCATTAAAATGTTAAAGTGTTTTCGCAAAAGTTAAACTTTTTTTGTAGCAAACCCACTTTGCTTCTTAGATATATTAATTTGTTCACAAATGTTATTACTGAAACACTTTCAAGAAACGGAAGGCATGTTTTGATTTGTGGGTTACATGCTGTGACTTCGTTTCGGGTGATCAAAACCGGATTCGGAATTGCATATTTTTTAATCGAAAAGTTGCATTTCATTTTCATTCAGCACGAGAATTGAAAACGCATGGATTTGTGAAAGAATGTGCGAATTTCTGACAAATTGAATCATTAGTCTTCGTAACAAGCTTAGCGACGGTCATTGAACACCTAGCTTCCAAAAGGAGCGATTTAAGTGGTACCAGGCCGAAAAAAATGTTCCCATCAAAGAATTTATAATAGGAAAAATCGATTGATACCAAATACTAAGGCGATACGGTAAGGAGCAGCAAGGCAGTTGTGGAACGAACAGGTGCCGAAAGGAAAATCGACGAATGGGAAGACTGAAGAGAGGAGGCACTCGATGGGCTATAACGATGGTTCTCAGGAGTCAGGGAAGAAATTCGGACAGCCGTCGTGACGATACAAAGAGCTTCCAGAAAGTTCCAACATCTGGAGATAGTTAGAGAGACAGCTGGAGGGTCTCACTCAAACAAAGGAACAGAAGACAAAGGACTGTTTCGAAGAGCACCAGTTTGAAGGGTTCAACATTTTCTGTTCGACTACAACATTATGAGCGTTCTACCCGAAATGACTGTTGAAATCAGTCCCGCTGGTACTTTAATTAGGTGGGGCTCTCTTTAACTGAACCTTGTCATATTAGTTTGAAACACGTAGCGATGAACACGTTGAAGTGGACGATTTTTTCAGAACAGCCAACTCCTGTCTCACTCAACTGATAGAAAGGGGGGAGACTAAATAACCAACAATCAATACCGCCACAGGTTCCTTCTTGAAAGTACTTACGTACATTAGCTTCTTCATGTCAAGTACATGGGCGTAATTATAGGCGAGTGCGCAAGTAAATGATTAAAACAAGAGGAGTTGTTACACAGGGCCAACAGGCTTCAATGGGGAGACTGGCTAAATGACAACCTCCACACCTCCTCGGATAGTGCCTTTGCTCTCGTATGCTAGCAAAGCCCCAACCTGCAAGATGTTCATAAACCACTGATATTACCTTCTTAATGTCGCAAGATGTCTTAATACTCCCGGGTTAAGGGACGGTCAATATGAGACCTGATTCTACAATGCACCATAAAAATCAGGATGGCTACAGGTCTGAAACGTTTCATCTTTTCAATCTTATCAGTACTAGATTCCTGTAATGGTCGCTACTTTCCTTAGCATAAATTGCGTCATCTTTACGTCTAGTTTTTCTGGATCTATAAAACCACCGTTCGGGACGATAGCCTGAGTCTAATATGTGGTATATGCGTGAACGCCATCGATAGAAAATGAAGTATCAATATTTGTTCAAATTTGGCTTTGAGGAAACTTACAGGATGTTTTCTACTAGTCTACACTTGTTAGTTCAATGTTCAACCTTCACTATGCTTTGCATGACTTCCCCTAAAAACCGCGTACGATTAAAAATGCTCAGTTGTATAGCGTTTTCTATTTTCTGTGTTAGCGCAACAAAGTAGTAGTTTATCGTCGAGAGAAGGCGTGCTCTGAGTTCTCTGCAGTGCAGCGGTCTTGTCCACACCGGCTTCGTATCACCAGGTGGATTCGTTTGTTGTTGCTGACCTGTTTCAGCATCAGTCCCCCTTCGTCTGCTTTATTTATTTTTAACGAAAAAAAACAACAAAAAACGGACGAACCTAATCGAAACAAAAGTAAGTAATGAGAAGTGTTTCAGATATTTTGGACAAAAGATAATTAGGCCAATGTGCAGCAATCAGGAAGGAAAAAGAGAAGAAATAAAGCTAAAACGCACCAGAAATGGCTGATCTAAAAGTATTAAAAGAACCGGAGAAGAAGACCAAATGGGCGCAGTTTTGAAGAAGGAAGGAATGCCCCGCAGTGGCCGGTAGCAGAGGTAATTGGTAGGCGAAAACGATGGCGAGAAGAGGAGCTTGGAACGCGTTCACAAGAGAGGCAAGGCAAAGTTGATTGATGAAAGAAGAGACGGGCTATCGAGGACTCCATCGACCAGTTTGTGTATCCTTCAGTAATCTGGTTGCTGGCCGTAATGGGGACAATTCTGGAGCGTCTTCTGGCTACTCCGCTCGATTCGGTGTTGGAGGCCAGTGCTGCACCTCAGCAGTACGGCTTCCGGTCTGGGCGGTCGACGGTAGACGCGATAGAAGGTTTCATAGAGAACGTGAAGACCGCTCCAAGTGACAAGTACGTTTTGGGGGTCTTCCTCGACATCAAAGGATCCTTTGATAATGTTTGGTGGCCGTTCGTTCTGGCGAAACTGCCGGAGAGGAACGTTCGACGTGATCTCTTCCAAATGATCACCATCCCGGGTAGGGTGGTGCTAATGCGGGAGGGTCCGTTGACAGTCTCTAAGAATGTCACGAAGGGCTGTCCTCAGGGCTCGGTGCTGGGACCGAAGCTATGGAACCTCGTGTTCGATGGCCTCTTGGAGCAGCTTGCTTGCTACTTGGTGGTGGTTCTCCAGGGGTCGAGCAGGGCTGCCTTCCAGGTAGATGAAGCCCGAGTGGTGGGCATCCTGGAAGCCTGGAGTGGAACCAGCAAGCTGGAATTGGCCCCGGCTAAATGCTAAGGGGCAAAACCATTAAAGGCTGTCTAGTGCAGAAGCTAGACGCGGTAGGAGGCCCGACACCCTGAGAGGCTCTCCCCTCAGGCAATATCTGATCTCCGAGGCATACCAGATGGCCGCTGGCGGGTGACCGCTTGGCAAAGGGTAGCACGGGCTGCTAGACGCCCAATGAGAGGGGCCTACTGGCAGGTTGAGGAAGGACTCGTGCTGGCCTGGTTCGCTAAGTGCTGGAGGGTGGGCTCCTGAAGCCGTCAGGCCAAGGAGTTGCTTTACCTCGTCTACGACGTGGGGACGGATTAAGAGCTCCTGGGTGGGCACATTTCAGACTGAAAGGTCGGCAATAGAATTTCTCGAACATGACCAGTTTGCGCAGAAAGGACATATCCTGCAGCAATGTACCTCAACAACTTACGCTGGACTCGTTCAATTTGGGAAATGACGAAGCGTAAAAAGGAGACCAGACCACTGAAGCATATTCCAAGTAACGCCGAACAAGCGCATTGAACAGGTGGCATCCACGTTGTTGAAGTCTCATGTTCATTCGTCGTGAGATCTCCGAACCAGACCGTATGGCTCCAGCCATTTTCCACCATTCCTCGTCCAGGATGATCATCACTGTTATGGTGGGTGCGATTTGTACAGTGGAATCCCTTTCTTCGCCAAAAATGTACACCTCTTTTCAACAAGGAACTACTGAAGGAACGTCTGGAGGCAGATTGATGTCAGGAAGGTCAGTCCAGGTTTCTACTTTTATTTGTTTTACACTCCGCTTTGTTTTGTGTCCTTTTTCCACTTTGGTTTATTAGTCATTCTGAACAATAACCCTGTTTTCTGTCAGGAAAATTTTTGACCCCCCCCCCCCACAGTGTCTGTCCGCCGTCTGGACCGTGGGTCATGCTTTTAACGTGGTCTAAAAACCTCCGCACAAAAATCCGACTGCTCGGCAATAGTGAGCCGAAGTCTACTTATAGAAAGATAATAACTACAGCGAAAGTAATCATCTCTTCGTTTGTACCCCCTCCCTCAAGTCTCATGAACACCACCCGCCAGTTCGACTCGTTACGTCGTGCCAGTTGTTTACAGGCCCTTACGGGCGCCTGGAATATTTAGTTTTCGTCGTTTCGTTATAGTCATGTTTCGTGTGGTTTACTGGTATTTTTCGAAGCTGAATAGAATGGGATGGGTTTCGGAGCTGTGAGACTCTGTCAATTATTACCATTGTGTAATAATTTGCAGCGTTTTTGTTTTGTTTGGCTACATCAACGTTCAAATTTGGATTTTTTTTTCATATTTCATTTCTCAAAGAGATAACAACTAGATACTTCAATTATACGAACCCGTTTTGAACCGTAATCAAGTCAAAGGTTGTGATTGAATATTTCAATTGAATTGGCCATTATTTTTGCGCACGCTCACAGCATGTCACTATTTTGTCACGTTTACAATAATCCTTTCTGTGTTTATCGTTGTTGATCAGAGCTAAATGCTTGAGTTGCGTTCCCCTGGGGGTTTTAGACCTTTTCCTATATAATCGTAGCAAATTATCATATTGTTTTCGTAGACTTTGGCGGAATGATGAGGCTTATCTGTCTATCTACAGGAGGGTTTGATTATTGTGTACATTCTGAAAATGGTTCTGCGATGCCCTTGGAACGCTTGTGATACTGAACTATCGCTTTTGCCCGAATAATCGGCACGAAACAATTCCTTGATGGAGTAAGTTGTGTGATGCGACTACACCGAAGTTCGATAATATCTAACGAGCCGAATAGGTGACGTTTCATTCTGGCTGGTTTCTGCCTCGTCCTATTTTGTGGAACAGCCCTCACGCGGCTCGCGTGGGATATAAAACCGAACATGTTTGCTATGAAACCTAACCCCCACCCCACCCCACCACAGCGTCTCGTATTTATAAGGAACGTCCATTTCCTATCGCCGAGAGCGTGGTGGTGGTGGCGGAGGGGGGAAAGGAAAGGAAAATGTGGGATGGAAGTCATCGTGCGGTTGTCGCGGTGCGAGGGGATTAGCGGCGTGTGTGTTAGTGTGTGTCGTCGGATGGATGAAGAAGGCCCCATATCCGCTCAAAATGACAAAGGTTCCCTATACTCGTTCCAGCTAAGGCCGTGATGTATTGCTCTGACCCGTTGATAAAAACAAGCCACGCATAAGAAACGCTCCTTCAGGAAACTGACCAGAAGTTGTCTTTCCTTTCATAACTTCGTTTGAGACCCTCCCACCATCACCGAATTCCCTTCACGCTCCTCTCATCCACCACACACAGTCTCTTTTTTTCTTTTAACTTAATTTCCGGGTTGAGGACTTGCTTGGGCCTCGGCTTTTCTCTTTCACTCGATAGCTAATATCCAGATCTGCGTCCGTGAAACAATATTCACCGTAGCGCGGTGTAAATGGTTGCTAGCTCTTAGCGTATGAGGCGCGCAGTAAAATACTCGAATACCAGTACCTAGCACGTTACACTTCATCTTGGCATGAGGGCGGTACACGTAATCGAACACAAACTAGAGTTCAGTTTAGCGTGTAAAGGTGTCTCATATTTAGCCGATCCTACGATGTGTTTTACGAAGTGAAAACTAAACCACGCTCGTGGAGTCCTTCTTGTGGACGTCCTTTTCGCTGAAACAACATTCTTCTTCGGTAATGATTTCCCTGAATTAGTAACCAATAACGCAAGCAGCATTGTGGATCCATGGAGTGGATAGTTTAATTTAGAACAACCATCTATTGGGTTGACTTCAAATTATTTGATCGGAGAGATAATTTGATACCTTTCCGAATTATATAATTGCCATTGTACTGCTCAATCTACGCATTGTATTGTGGGTTGAGAGGCTTAACGTTTCAAGGCCTGGTCCGAAATACACTATTTAGGAAAATGGGATGTGTGTGTGGGTCAGGCAGAAAGCTGCCCGCCTCTCTTCCTCACCCAAAAAGCAGCAATCAAATGCTACCCCAAGGTGACAGGATCAGCTGGACGTAGCCATAGGGTGCTCCAAGCCCAAGCATCCTCTCACTTCGGATGACGAGCATGCTGCCCGTCGTCCAAAAAAGCAAAGGCCGTTCCCTTTCCCCTTCCCACTGTAGTATCACTGGCAATCCGGTCACTACAAGCACAGCCGGCTCACAAAAGGTTTGAAATCCAGTACCTGATTTAAGTAAGCGGAGACTACCATTTATTTACAATCGTAAACCTTTAGTAGCGTAGGATGTAAACTGGTCACAATTGATGTGATGATATGGGTTGTAACGAAACAAGGCGTATTGTAGTAATGATGTTTGTTACGTCGTAATCACCCGGGGGAAAAGAAGGGCACAAGAGATTGAACGGTCTCGAGGGATGGAATAAGCTCAGTAGAGGAACCCGAGGAGGCCTGCTCAGTCTCCAAATGTTAACACCTGACAAACTTCAATTATTTTATTGACCGATTGCAATGCTTTCCGTACCCCCTGGATTGCTGATAATGGGAGCGAGGCGACTCGGCTCGCAATGCTACGAACTTCGGGAGAATGCAGCGGCTTATCGGCTGACGTCCACCACGATATTTCGATACAAATTCGAGAAGGAGGGTGACTGAGTCAATTCTGGGGTGCGTGGGTCAAAGAAGCATTAAGCCCTGATAAAGTTATGTAGTCAAATATGTCAGGAAGTTGTTATTTTCCCCGAACGCTTATATTAATATTTAGATTATCCTTCAGTCGAATCGTGGAAAATAGAACGGTATATGCAACATGTTGGCCATGTGTTTTAATGCTGTTTCTGTTGTGTGGGCCGAACACAGAACCCACTGTGCGCTGAATCACATTTGTTGAATTGGATAATTGTTTAACGTCAATAGCTTATTTTACTGAGAATTCAAAGCGAGCCGTGAAATCAGTCTTCATTATGTCACTTAATGGGCTGGAGAGAAGAAAAACGGCGATTGAGTGATTTTACGAAGCATCCGGCGTGATGAACGGCAGCCGAAGGACCAAGAACTAAACGATGCCGCCCGCGCTCTCCTCAGCCCCACTCAATAAAAGTTAACTATCCTATGATTGAATGAGGTTGAATAAGTGACTGGAGGGGAAGAGAGGGGTCGTTAGATACCACGGATCTCACTTAGTCCCTAATTCACTCATTTCCTCTACAGACTGCAGTTTATTCTTCAATTCAACGAGCAGCTGGGACACTCCGATATGATCTACGGGCTAAACAGAGATGTACTCGTACGAGTATTTTTCTTCGTTTTCAGAAATGATGGTAATTAAAGATGGGCGAACACTGGGCGTTAACGATAATGAATTCAACGAGAGCCGGCGAGTTCTAGTTCGGCCATGCTATTAAACAATGATATGGCAAACGGAAGACCTCAACGTGCAATGATGTGATGAAAACTCAATTTCATTCTGTCTACTGCAATTGCTTTCTTACCGTTCGCATCGAGCTAAGTAAAATGCGAAAAAGATTGGCTTACAACTATTCGACACTCACAGGTGCTTGTTGAGCATAATTTAGCTGGCTTCATTCTTAAGAGGCATCGGGGAGCCCTCATTGATATAACTGACAGACAAACTTCTGTGCAGGATGATCTTGCCGTCTACCAGTCGTTCGCGACGGGAATCCTTGAGAAACTTCGGAACTTATCTCTCTCAGCCTCTTTTGTCTTCGGTTGTACCGTTTGTCTACTTCTCGTTATTTCAACTCAATTTCTGAAAGAAAAATTCCCCTATCGCGAATGCGGGTATCCTCTCACTTCTCACTTCCCGCCTCATAAAATCACTCCACAACTTGCCTAACAAAAGACTTCCTTCTCTTTGATAGTCACTCGAGCAATATCCCGAATCCTGTGACGTGGGTGGTCTTTAATTTGACGTCTGTGCGAAATTGAACAAACGTAATACTGTTATTTTTTAACAATACGGGCGTTCGCAAACGAAACAAACAGTCGCATATTTATCTCGTTTTCTCTATATGGTCAGTAATTAACTTGGGACCAACCCAATCCTTTTCGCACCACTCGCATCAATCAGTTAAAGCTCGCGCTCTAAGAAACGCACAATACCTCAACCTTTTCGAGGCTTTCTCGGCCCGGGATGATTAAGCGAGATCACCAAAAATGAATAACACGCTGAAAATTATTACACAACGGTTTATAATTCTCTTGCACAGCTTGACATTCTCTCACACAACCGAGACCTATCCCATTCGATTCGATTCAGCATCGAAGCTGACTAGTAAACGATACGAAACATGACCTGTGTTGGGTGCAAGAATCTGAGCTGAGGATAGCAATGAAACTGAAACTCGGTGAGCGTGAGGAGGACTGTATTATACGTGCGTACGGAATTGAGTTGAATTAAAATTGAGGTACAAATGGGCGACAAAAGGGCAGTACTCGGAACGCGGAACTGGCGTGGGCAACCGATAGAGAGAGTGAGAAGTTACTGTGGTGAAAGTTGGAAGCAGAATGATTTTGGAGATGCTCTGTCGTGGATAGGAAAATGAAATTGGGAGAAAGAAATAAAGAAAGGGGAAAACCTAGAAGAGGGGGCTGGGGGGCCCGCGGCTGAGGGATTCCCGCAGGGGCAGGTATTGAAACGGTTGGAGACAATTAGGCGGACGGAGACAATGACGCGGGGAAGCCTGAGGTCGAAGACCCTGACAACTTCGACGCTTTGCGTCGAACAACCTGACTACAATGAAACAACTAAACTTCGCATTTTTTAGGCTCCTCTAGGCAATGGGCATGAAGAGACGAGTCGAATGAAACGGGAGACATTGCGAATGACGAAACATTTACTTTCCCTGAACTGTCAAAATACTGAGATTTGTTCCATCAGGCCCAGAATCGAAGAATCTCTAGAAAACTACACCAAACACAACGTAGTTGCGATAAAACTGTTATAATTTCGTTTTCATTTATTATTTTGAACCCGTTTTTTGCCCATAACAATCAGGGGCTTTGCCCGATTGGATTGCCCAGCAAATGGGAACAACAAGATACCAAATCGGATTTTGTGTGAAAGAACGGATTAGTGATAAAGGCCAAATATGGCCGAACGGAGGACGGGCATTGCGGATTTGGGATCCCATTGCTTTGAAACATAAAGTGTCAAATTTTGAGGAGGGTAGTAAAAATATTTTCCTAAGCGAAAATACAGGCGCATTGTTCGGAGTGAATAATAAACCAAAACCGACAAATCTAACTTAACAGAACAAAAAAAAACTGTAGTGTCTAATTGTACCCACTCATTAGTGGCTTTGGTGTCCCACTGCCAGCTTACTTGACGTCAACAACCCCCTCCAAAATTAGTATCAAAATGAGAGAGCTAATCCAGGAATTCTGGCCCATTTTGGAGTTGGGGAAGACGTCCCCCCTGCTTTCCAATCACGTTCAGTACGCCATTTTGGTTTATTATTCATTCTGAATAATAACCCTATGTTTTCAGTCACGAAAAATTTTTTACAACCCCCCCTCAAAATTTGATACTTTACGTTTCAAGACATGGAGATTCCAAATTTGCAATGTCCGTCCGCCGTCCGGGCCGTTTTGTGCCTTTAACGTGGTCTAAAAATTCGTTCTTTCGCCCAAAAATCCGATTTGGTATCTAGTTGTGCCCACCATTTTGGCAATCCGATTGGACGAAGCCCGTGGTTGTAATGGGCAAAAAACGGTTAAAAAAATTAACGAAACGCAGTACAACGCGGGAGCTACAGCATTTCGTCGTTTGAACTCCCTCCCGCCCCACCTGTCTCATTAAAAAAGCAACCGCGCTCGAGGCGAGTGAGCGCGCCTCCCGCTCACTTCCCTCCTGACGAGGCCATCACTCAACTCCCTCCGGGTTCGCTTCGAGCACCCCCGTTCCAATTTCCCCGGCGACGGGGCCAAATCATCAGACGTTTTGTTTCCGTAGTTCCATTGTTGCCAGGACATGTTTCGTATGGTTTACTAGTATTCGATGCTGAATCGAATGGGATGGGGGAGCACTAATACTAGGTCAAGCTGTTCATGAGAATAATAAACCATTGTGTAATAATTTGTAGGGTTTTTACATTCCACGACCAAAAGGGGAAGAAGAGTATTGTAATCACGTCAAAAAAAAATTAGGTTTTCTTCAGATCTTCACGTTTTGAAGCCTACTAAGTCCAAAAAACTTAATTTTGGTACGTGGTCCATGCGTGTGTGTGTGTGAGCAGGCTGAGAGCAGTGCCCCGTCTGTGTGTGTGAGTGCACTGCCGAAAGAGAGAGAGAGAAAGAGAGAGAGAGAGAGAGAGAGAGAGAGCGCTGAGTTTTGAGTAGCACAATAGCTGAGACGAGGGAGTCATAAGACTTGAGAGACGACTGTCGCTCACGAGAGCTGATAGACAGCTGACTGTTGGAAAGAGCTGTGTATTGTGGAGAGGAATGTGAAATTGTGGGGTGGGAAAAGGATATTTTGGAAAGACTAGAGAAGGGGGGAATCTGTTGTCACACGGAAACAACTGAAGAGTACAGCCGGGAATTCTGCAGGTACAAACAGAAGGGTTGAGATCAGGTAGGGGTTTGGGAAAACATTGACTTTCGAGAGGGCCAATAAGTACCGTTAAGTGCGGAATCCACCTGATTCAGCCTGCGCCGAACGGTGGCTGGGCGTTACAGTCTACTCCAGAATTCCACTGCCACACTCCCTGGTTGTCCGGAAGAGCCGCACTTAAAAGGACGTTTCTTCCACACACACGACACACGTGTGAAACTCCTGCTGGAATCGCAGAACATACCCCCTGCAGGAAGCAGGACAGAATTTCCTTGCCGTATCATCTGCGTGGCCGTAAAATCCGGCCTTAGTTGACTCGAAGTAGACTACCTAGAAAGCCAGAAGGAAGTAGCTTGGTATTCTCGAAATATTTCAAAAGACCAGGATATAGTGATTGATAACAGACAAACGATTGAACCACATAGCGTTCTGCAAGAAAGTGCTTCCACAATCTGGCCAAACCAAAATCCAGCAGCCTTTATAAAGAGAACTAATTTGCATCGAAACTACTGAAAAATCCCAGATTGTTCCTTTTCTGTTCTGAGCGGTATCAGCGTTACGAGAGAACTCCGTCATCGAGAACGAGATCAAAACGATGGGGCGAGCAATCATGACCACTTTTATCATTCGTTCGCGGACGGCTTTTCATCAGGGAAGACTGAACGTATTTGGTATTCAAACCGAATTGCTAACCCGAGCCGCGCATACATATATACATAAGGGACTAGTTGAAGGACGTAGGTCGGATGAGTAGTTGCTTCCTTTCAAAAACCAACGAACCGACCAGCTCTCATCTGATTCAGCCGGCAGTAGTTCTACTGCTGCTCGACGCTACGGTGTTTTTCGTTCTTCTCGCGGCATCCCATCAGCTCGATGTCAACGGAGAGTTTGTTCATCGATGTCCGGTTATAAATGTAACGTGGAAGATCCGCCGTTGAAATTCTCCGTCACGAGCAAAGCAACTTTCTGCACCTTCGAGTTTCTCCGGCCCGACATGCGAGCACAAAGACGCCATTTTACATTACAAACTGGAGGTTAAATTACATACAAAGGCCAAATAAATTGAATTTCACGCATTCAAGTTAAAACTACACCCAACTGTAAGGTTCAAAGCATCTTAAAGGAGAGGACATGGACAATCATCGGGTTGTTTGATCGAATAACTACCTGCATCCCGCGTACATGAGCAATGCATCGACGACAGGTTAGAATCTAATTACAGGGGTTATTTTAACCTGCAGAGCCGAGGAGGAAAAAAAATCGGAGGTAAGTGCGATTGATTCTAACGTATTTATAACAAGAAGCCAGCGGTCGCACAAGTATGAAAAGTAAAAGTAGCCGGAGCCACAAACAAAGTGAAGAAAGTACTGGTAGATTTCCCCCTCGTCTGAACACTAGAACTCTAACGGATAGTGCGATGTGAATTCTCTTAATCTGGGTGTGTATATCATCCGTGGAACATTGGGATGGCGGGCTCGTCGGTCCTAAGTTTAATGACTTTAAATCTGAACGTCTACTAGAACAGGCAGAATATACACACCAATCAAGAAGAAAAAGGGCTTTTTAAAACGCGCCATAGCAACGTTGCCAGTTGGTTTACCCGGGCCCAGTCGCAGACCCTGAGATGAGGCATAAATTAGTGGATCAAAGTTTGTGAGCGTCCAATTAACTAGAAATAGGTACCAGTGGTTTTATAATAATACGACGTAATTTACCGAAAGATCAGAAGCTCTTGTTGTCGCCTAAGAATCTCAATCTAAAGGTTCTGCGTTCATAAATTCTTTTAAATAGGGTTTCTTGTCAATAACTGGGGAACTTAAACGCTCTTGGTAGAACGGTTTGTTAAACGGAAGTTGAGCTGAGCTGAGGATCAACAGTACGAATTTCAGGTGTCGAAGCAGGTTTCAAGTGGGGGGGGGGGGGACGACTGTTATCAGTTATTATATGTTATCAGCTTTTATTACATTCCTTGGCTCTACGAAGTATAAAGGAAAGTTATGTAATCGGCTGAAAAATTTTTTTTGAGTTTTCTTCGGGTCTTTACGTTTCAGACCCCTCCTGAGTCCGAAAAATACTTTTTGGGAAAATGGTCTGTGTGTCTGTGAACGATTTTTAGAGAAAACCACCGTACCAAATCAGCTCAAACTTCATATGTCGCCCGCAAGTTATCATTGGACGCCAAAATAAGGGTATGAAAAAAATCCACCGAAAGCTAACTATAGTTATCATAGTGATCAAAACACCAAATATTTTTTTGTCAAAAACGGCTCTAACGATTTTGATTAAATTTTTCATATTGGTAGCTCTTGATGAGATAATCATACCATGGAATTCTCATTTGTGGGAAAATGACGAGAGCAGCACAATAAATTACCAAAACTTTCGACGAAATCGATTTTAGCGCAGTTTTTAGAGAAAACAACCGTACCAAATCAGCTGAAACTTGATGTCTAGCCTACAGGTTACCATGGGACGCAATAATGAGGGTATGGGCAAAATCCACCGAAAGTTAACTATAGTCATCATAGTGATCAAAACACAAATTTTTTTTCTCAAAAACAGCTCTAACGATTTTGATTAAATTTTTTATATAGATAATAGCTCTTAATAAGATAATTATACCATAAAATTCCCATTCGTGGGAAAATGACGAGAGCAGCACAATAAATTATCAAAATTTTCGACGAAAAGCGTTTTTAGCGCAGTTTTTTCCTTATAAACTCCGCTGGAACGTTAGTAGAACGTTAAAGAAAATCAGTATTGTAGTCCAATCCAATAACTAAAGTGTGAGTGTTTTAAAACGCTCATGAGGTACACGGGGCTCACTTCAGAAATTCCTGAATTTCAACTACCGCCGTTTCGCTTACTACCAGTTCTAACAGTTATTACCCGATAACTCTGCAAAAGTGATTATTATCCTTCTCAAAAAAATTCGTGTTTACAGCCTCATTAATTTGTCTGTGTACCAATTGCTCAATAATGGTCCTATAATGAGTATGAGCAGCAGAATAAATTCCGGAACTGTAAGCGCTACCGCTTCCTGCTGCTGTGACGTGTTGTTTGACCAAGTTCAAAGGAACTGAGTGATAAATGAATCGAGTAAGTAGAATTAGCCATGTACGAAGTGAATCGTTGTAGAGCTAAGGAAAGTTGTGTGTTGCAACGCACCAGATATTCCTCCTACAATTGTTCAGAATAACGCACTCGGCAGCAGCAAGTAACCAAACAACACGATCGAAGGCAAATAATTTCACACGTATATTTCTTTCCATACCCGTTGTTCTTATAACTCCAACTAAATAGCTTCTGAGTAAGAAAACATGTGCGTGACGCATGAAATAGTTTCCAAGTATTCTGGAACGACACCCGATTCATTGCCTCCACACAGATTTTTTTTTTTTTTTCAAAAGAGCAGTTATACAATCAGATTGTGAGTACGTGAAAATTAGACGAAAAAAAGTAATTCGAACAGGAGGAAATCCGTCGGAATACGAGGTAGACTGCAGAACTGAGTCGAGTCGCGTATGATTACAGTTTTCTCTGCAGCGTGGGGTAACGGACGAGAATTGTATCTCATTCCCTTGTTCCAGTTGGACACGAAGGCGACAGATGTATAATGGCGAGGGGGAGCAGAGAGAACTGAGTTAAATACGGAATGTGGCGCTAACATAAAAAATTAACATCCTCTGACTCACGTTGTCTTCCGTTGTGTGTGGAAATCCTCAAAGGGCGGTGAATTCTGCAACAGCCTGTGAAATCACTGCAACACGCCGTATGGGAACAACGTGGTAATATTTATTTCAGCCCTTCCTCCGGTTAGTAGAGCAGTAGAATTATGACTTGTGATGCCTTGTTATTGAATTTACCACCCGTGTTCCCTGAACATTTTCAAACCGCAATTAAAATTAATGTATCAATTCGTTTCATCGCATAGAACACGTTGCTTCATTAAACGCTCGATGAATAATTGCTGCACACATTTCTATATCAGTTTTAAATCATGTACCATTCTGCATAGTTTCATGAGAGCCAGAATTAGTCCAATAGGCCGTGCATCATTTGTAGACGGGACAGGACGTATAAATTCACCCGCCTATCTGCTAACCATCCTGTCGTGAAATAAAGTTAGGAACGTTCCCGTTCGCCCTTGAATTTGCTGCTGCGTGAAGACATGGATTAGCTGGTAGAAGAGCACTCTCTAGAGTAGATTAGGAAGACACAAAATAAGTTGAAATTAATACGAATAATTAAGAGCATTTACCAACACGGACTCGTGCAAAGGGAATCTAGTCTGACAGGAAGGGTGAGGGGGTTTCCTTTCTAGTTTGATCAATGTTAATATCGTACGAAGAGTGGTGGTGGAAATATCGATTTTCCGTCTACCCCTCACAGGAACGAAAAATCGACGCAAACACAATTTTGGCAGTTTTATCGCAATCACACCATGTTTGGTATGATTTTCTATGAATTTTTAGATACTGGTGTGCTGACTGACTCCTAGTAGAGGCAACCGGTTGATCGTGGTCTAGTGGATAAGGCAGTCGATTCATAATTCTCGACCTAAGTGGAGGATTGTGGATCGAATCTCCGGCGCGATTGTCGTAATGTTTGCCTGAGTCAGCAGCTCTTCAAAAAGCATCTCTAAACGTCCTTTCGTAACAATTGGCGCCCAACGTGGGGTTGTGCTGATCAACAACAGCAAGGACGAAGAAGAAGAAGTGTAACCACAGGAGGAGGCTACAATCATATCAGGGAAGGCTGAAAGGCTGATACACGGACGGAAAATGATCGAGGTTGTTGAACGGAATGAAAAAGGAGGTCATGAGTAGGGGAGGGGAAGGAAAACCCATGGGGAAATTTTCCGATTTGTGAGGCATTCGTGATTAAGCCATAGGAGAATAAAGGAAGTTCTGCCAAGTTTACCTATTCTTCACCAAACCACCACTACAATTGGCGCAGTCAGTAGGAGCGAATCAAAGATCGGATTTTCCGGGGATTCGCTCAACTCTCGTAAATTCTTTCCTTAAAAGAGTCCGCTCCAGGAGCAGCGATTAAAAGACGAGGGGGGAGATGTGCTGACTGCCTTATCCACTAGACCACGATCAACCGGTTGCCTCTACTAGGAGTCAGTCAGCACACTGGGTCGAATGGAACGAGTCTCAGAGGTGTACGACTGCGTTTGTACCGAAAACAATTAAATCACAATAACTATAGTGCGCCAGGACAATACAGCGAAAGTAATCGTTCTATCCTCCGTCCCTCTCACCCACCAGCTCGACTCCCCACGTCTGACATATTTGTTTTTATTCGTTCAGTTGTAGTCAGGTTATGTTTTACATGATTTACGGGTATTGTTTGATGGACTCGAATGGGATGGGTCTCAGAGGTGTGAGACTACGTCAAGTTGTATAACTTTCCTTTCTACTTCGTAGAGCAAGGAAAGTAAAAATGATTTCCAGCGTATTTGGTACATTTTGACCCCTCTCCTTTGCTCCCTAAATTCCCTTCCCTGTTCCCATGAATGAAAATTGCTCACAACCTCGTGATGTAAAGAAAACTCAACTTTTCTTTTACCTCTGATTGCATTGAATTACTCACTCAACTAGCGGAAATGAAAAGGGCTGTCCCATAGCCAGTTAAATTTTTTTAAATTCAATGCCAGAATAGGTAAGAGAGGGGATGGGAATTTAGACATTTAAGACATCAGGTATGGTTGAGGAATGGACGGTGTCAGATAAATTTATTTGAGAATGGGGTCTGTTCGCCATTTGGTCAATTAGCGAGCCGTTCGGTTTCAGAGGTCTCCCAGTTGGGGCTCCGCTCCGGAGTCGCCGTTCCTGGCCCTTCCTTTGAGGTAGAAGCTGCCTGGACACTTCCCACAATGCATTCAATTTGTCTCGTGCAGACAAAGGGATAAGTTCCATTTGCGACCCCAACTACGCATTTTTCCTTCTTTCTTTCAAAATATTCCGTCGGTTTTTGCTTTTCATGGAACACAAAAAGGGACATTTCCCCTATGCTCGTGTTCTAGTAATTACCTTCCACAACTTTTTTCGGCCATTTTTTCTTGAAGTAAGTGTACAATACAGTCTTCTCCCACGCTCATTCCGTTCTTAACCCCCTCGTGAGTTCAGGAACAAAAGTGAACGCCACATTGCCCACTACGCGCTTCAACCAACGGAAAGAAGCAGAAGCAATACCACTTCTGCACTGTCTATTCTAACATCTATGGAGTGTACACAACACCAAGAACAGTCGGCTCAATCCCGTGCCCTTTCTCCTCTTCCGCCGGCGTCAACTTTGCTAACGCAGAAAGGAACTGCTCTCCCGTCGCCTCCATCTGAGTCACCGGCGGATTTCTGTGAGTTCAACAGACTTTATCGGCGGACCATAAACAAAACGGATTTTATTATTTCTTCATTGAAAAAACATGATGCCAGTTCGACCTCCCTCTCGATGAGGGCTTTTCCAAAATACAGCAGGCCCAAATTATTGGGACCCTGGGGGAGAGGGCGAGTTGTGTGAACTGCACGAGCTACGAGCAACACAGCTAGCCTTGTCACTAAAATTGGCACCGCTCAGGCCAGCTCCACAGACGCCCCACGCAGTGCAATGGAGAAACACAAGTTTCTAATGGATACAATCCCCATGTACAACGGAAACATCACGAACATCACCTTCTTCAAAACGGAGTACACTCCTCGGATATACCAGCTACTTCACAGTGTGCAACACATTCCAGATACAAACAACACTGCAACGGCTTATGTGGCAGAACACGTTGACTCTTTCCTCAGTTAAGGCTGAGTTGCAGCCAAACGCAACTGGAAAAACGCTGGAGCGTTCCTGCTTTAAAATAACCGTTCATAGCCTCCAAATCCTTTTGTCTGGGAATGCAGGCACGAGTGATGGCCGGAGCAAGAACGAGAGCCAAGGCAGCCTGCTATGACCCCTCCATAAACATGCTCACACTCACCTACCTGAACAGCCAGCACTTGGCGGTTGTGCTCATCCTTCCTGGTGGCTTTGAGCTGGTTGTAATATCATTTTACAGGCAATTTGGCGCACAAAGAGGACAACAGCCTTCAACCACCGAACCAGGCTATTGCAGGGCTATCAGGACGACTATGAATAATCTTTGCCCATGTGAACGCCAGACCGATAATGGATGGGGCTTTCGATGGAGCAGGTGAGGCGTAGATAGAGCTACTCACCAAGCACAACTTGGTAGTTCATAATGATCCCAAGGCTGGACTACGATGGGCCGGGATGAAGGTCGTGCATGCCGTGCCTCACACCCTACTGCTTGAATTGCTGGGGTAAGTTGCACCAGGTGGAACGCAGAGCGATCACATGTTAATTGACTTTGCCATCGCAGATGACAACATTCTCCGCAAAGACACGCAAGAAAAGCGATTCCGCACCAGAAATGCTTACTGGCCACTATTCTCTAGGGTGCTGGATGCTGGACTGTGTGCTGCAGACATCAACCAAATAGTGCATGATGCCACACCCAAGGAGGTGGCCATAAAATACTCCAGTGGACTGACGAACCTAATCCCCTCAAGCAGACAGAGCTGGAAGCCCCAAGGGCTACAATGAGCTGATCCCAGACCCTCCAAACGAGCCCGACACCCCACTGAGGACAATAGAAGACCTCGGCAGAGCCTTTGCGACCTTGATGCCCAACAAATCTCCTGGGCTGAATAGAATAGAAAGCAATGAGGAAGGCTGAGAGGACAATCTCCCCAGGTTGGACAGTTCCCCACTCAGCGGATGAATGTGTGTGCCGTCACTCTTCAAAAGGGAAGCGACCACATCAGTCAGACCCGCGATCAGCTTTCCTTTTATTTTAGGCAAAACATCAGAAATCTTCACGTTCCTGCTCCTTGAAGGAGTCTTTAGCCACAACCTCACAGGCAGGCAATACGGGTGCACCAAAGGAAGGTCCACATAGGATGTCATTATCCAAATTCGCAATGTTTCCCTAACGGCACCGGCTAAGTACGTCGTGGCAGTTCTGATTGACATCGATTGACCTTCGATGGCCAATGATCCTCAATGAGGAATCCCCCGCAACCTGTACTTGCTCTTCAGAAGTTTCCTGATAGACAGAACTGAAATAGAGCTACTGCTACTGCCAAGTGCGTGTTTGACAAGTGGAGAGTGGGGCAGGAGCTTCCCTCACTATGGGCTGAACTCTGTGCAGATCTCCCCACCGAACGGAAATTTACGACCATCGACGAATCGGCGTTAGAGAAATGGCAAGCGAGATGGGGATTCTCGTCGAAGGGATGTGATGCCTATGATTTCTTCCTCAACATCCGTCTTGGAAGAAGAGGAGTTGAGCCAGACCACTGGACGAGCCCGTTCTTCACGAGACATCGCACTCATAGTGCAGAGGACAAAAGAAACCACACGCTGCTCCACTGTAGTTTCTACAACAGTGAGCGACGGTTGTTGGGAGGGCAGACGAACTTGAGCGCATCGACGGCTACAAAGCAAGCCCATAACCGTTTTGCCAAGTTTGCGAAGAAAGTGAGTGCTAAGAAACGTGGTCATAGTTGATCTATCCTTTTGAAACTTGCCACCAAAGTAAATAGTTGGATCAGGTGGTCACTTCCGCAGTCACACACAGGCAACAGCTCCCTATCGGGAGACTCGCAAACGATCAAATACCTGACGTATCTCCGCAGGTTTGAGTTCGATGAATGCTCCAGGGGCCGGCATCTTACATATTAGCAAAACCTCAACTTCCATGACTGATTTAAACCTCGTCGAGGGTTTAGGGACAGTTATCTAACAAGAAAACGGACATCATGCATGTCAACTAGTTAGTGCTGAAATCAAGCCTATAAAAGAGCGGTACAACAGAAAGACCGAAGGGCTCACAGTGCTGAGATACATTACAGAAGAGAAGCGGAGGAGAATATTAGCAGGAAAGTCCGGCGGGGGGAGAAAATAAGCCAATAAACGAACACGAAAATCCCGAGGGGGTCTGGAAAGTAAATCGCAGACCCTTTACATCGCTACTCCCTTCGAATTTGGTCTTGAGCTTGTCCCAGAAAAATTTCGGCGATACAAGTAGATGGAAGAAGACGGCAATAAACCCAGTTTATCTGGCAGAAGGGCCGAAAGCCGAACCTCTCCCCAAATAGAATCGCTTTTAGTCTCAACGAAGAGATGCGAATCTGAGAGGAAGAGCACTTGTTAACCCAGTTGGCAATGCACGAAGTTAGGAAATGAGGTTGTTCGTTTTACACAGTTGCTCTCTCCAAATGAATGAAAGGAAGCAAAGTTGACTTGGTACGGTAGGAGGTGGAAAAAATATCTCCGGGTCACCCAAACCCAAAAACATCCGGTATCCAAAGAGTTTCGCTCAGAAAGTCAATCTCCTGTTCGTGGCAGCGCAAATAAAGCTCAGCCTATTTGATCCTGCTCAATTCTTGTCCACGCTACCCACATGTCCACTTTTCTGCCTCTCAGTTGTTAAGAGGGTTTTTTTTGGAAATGTACAGGGAGCTGCTGACTCAGGCAAAAATTACAGCTATCGCCAACTCCATTGCCCAACTTTCGTCGGAATTATGAACCATCATCTTTAACCACTAGACAACGATTGCGAGGGTACCTCCAATGGGAGTCAGTCAGTACGTCTCTCGCCTTTGATTTTTGAGAGTTGAGCGAATCCCCGGAAAATCTTTGATTCGATTGATCCATTTTTTTTGCGGCCAGTAGCTGCTACTGCCCCTCCTACATTCCTCATGGAGCTGAGGCAATAGCAGCCTGCAAGGCCCAAGAAGCACAAGGGGAAAAGGACCAAGAGAAAGCTGGACATGGAGGCTGAGACCGTATCCCTGCTGGCAACACCACCCAAAAACAAAATAAAACCTCCCACAAAACAAAAACAAAAGAGGAATCCCCCCCCCGCTCCACTTAAAAAACCTCCCCAGAAAACCGACAAAACGTGGTAGTAAAGGGGTGCACGAGCGAAGAAGGAGAAGGTCTCTCCAACCCTAATACTGGCTGGTCTCCTAGTTCAAGATACTGAAGTCCAGAGGGTGGCAAGGGAGCTGATCATGGACCCTCCAAACGAACCCCACATCCCGCTGCAGACAACAGGCGTCCTCGGCAGTGCCCTCGTGACCTTAAAGCTCAACCAATTGCATATAGGTGAATATAGTGAAGTGAATATAGGTGAGAGGTGGGGCTTCAGCCAACACCTTCACTCCCTTGAAGGCACTACCATTGCAATGTTAGCCGCGCTACGTATAACTACTAAGGCCTCTTGGGGCATTGCGACTTCAATGTGTGGTTCCACTTCTTTTCTATCAAAGACTCTCCATCATGCACGTCTTGCCTCTCCAGCGCGGAGGAAATAAGAAACCTCCTTCTACAATAGTGAGCAACGGTTGTTGGGAGGGCAGACGAACTAAGCAGCATTGACAGCTGCAAAGCAAGCCTATAACCGTTTCGCCGAGTTCACAAAGAAGGTGAAGGCTAAGAAACGCGGTCTCAGTTGATCTGTCCCTTTGAAATTAAGCACCCAAGTAAATAGAACCCAAAATGAAGAACTTCCAGATGGTACGGGATTCCTCAGGTGGCCACGCAGGAACACACGAGCAACAGCTCCCTGCTGGGAGACTCGAAATTTGATACTTCACGTTTCAAGACATCGTCAAGACCAGACGTAGTCTGAAAGTTCGTTCTTTCGCTCAAAATCCCATTTGGTATCTAGTAGCGCCCACCAGAACAGCAATCCGATCCAAGCAGAAAACGACGAAAAAATAATAAAAACGCAATTTTGGCAGATTTATCGCAAATACGCCGTGTTCGGGATCGTTTTCTAGGTATTTTTAGATGCTGGATCGAATGGAACAATTCCTAGAGGCCTACAATGCGTGAACAGTGAGATCACAGTAAATATAGTGAGCCGAAATCTACTATTCGCAAGACTTTGTGGGACGATTACTACAGCTAAAGTAATCGTTTCATCGTTTGTACTCCCTTCCTCCCGTCTCATCAAAACCACCCGCCTACTCGACTTGCCACGTCGTGCCAATTGCCTACAGGCGCTTCCAGGTTCCTGTAATATTTAGTTAGTAGTTAGGATCGAATGGGATGGGTTTCGGAGCTGTGAGACTCCGTCAAGCTGTTCAAGAGAATAATAAACCATTGTGTAATAATTTGCAGGGTTTTACTTTTTGTCGACAGGGAAATATGGTTGCGGGCCATTTCGATTGTGCGGCAAGGGAGGTGGGGGCCGAGAATGTACCAAAAACCAGGGGTTTTCGCATTTTTCTCGAGCAGGCCTTTAATGATATCGATTAAACTTTCAAATTATCTTCTACTAGTGGACAGGTCTAACTTTTCTTCTCCATAAAACCACAGAGAACGGAGCACCAAAAACGAGAAAAGTGTTTTTTTTTAAGCTTTTTGGCAAAACGGCTCCAACGATTGTCACCAAACTCACAAAATGTTTTCAAATAGTTAATACCTATTTTTTTTTTTTCAATAAATATTCCTCGACAGTCGATTGAACAGGGATGAAAATAAAAATGTGTCGAAAATAAGGTTGTTTTTAACATTAATGTATTTCCACGAGTAACTGCGCCACAGGGTTTCATCAATCTTATGGAGTGTCTTTTAGCAATCTATATCCATATTTTGTCTTTCGTAATTATTTCTGTATTTATCTGTTGAACGGAAATGTAAGCCATGATAGCTAGGAAAACGGGATTCGTCGAATATTAATTTATCGCTTTTCTAATTTTCTGAAAAATTGCGCAACAATTTCAATGAAACTTACGGAGTACTAGCAACTAACTAGTACCTAAATTTTGCTCTTCATAAGTGTTCTGAACAAGAAGATGATGTAGCGCCCGCATATTTAGCTGGTCGTCAAATTTACGGGGGTAGCGGAAAGTCGTATGTTGCTAAGCACCAGGGGAAAGGGAGGTATGGGATCGAAATGTACGAAAAATTGGATTTCCCATATTTTTCTCGAAAACGGCTTCAACGAGTTTGATTAAACATTCAATTATCTTCTACTAGTTAGTACCCAACGTTTCCACTCCACAAATATCTTCATGCAAATTCAGTGAACGAATATTTACGTTTTATTCACTTTATGGCAAAACAGCTTCAACGATTTTCCCATAACTCATGGGTTGTCTAAGACATATTGATCCTAAGATAAGAACGTACACATTGTTCACAATAAATGTTGCCTGTACCAAAAACCGAACAAGTAATTTTGTTTTAGTTACAGCGACACGTTTTTTACTTCTCGGAAACTGGAATAAGTAACAATAATTGCCAGCAGTTCCAGACCTCGACAGAGTGAACATCCGTGTAAAGGGTGGAAAAATGATTCGCTGGTGTGGATAATTTGCGACGAAGTTACGCACGAGTTGTTTTCGTCGTGAAGAAGATTTGAAGGTGAAAGTATGCTCCTCGAATTTCGAATACTTGGGACCTTTCATCCTTTCGGAGGGTTTGGCTGATCGTTAGTGTTTCCATCGCGAGATAGAACGGCGCGAAGGGGAATAAGAAGGCGGCACTGGAGAATAACAAGGGTAAAATTGTTACAGCTTACAGAAGCGAAGAGAGGGTTTCCCTCCCTTCAACATGAATGCAGACGAAACTGGCGGGTGGCCGAAAGGGGTGACTACTTGGAAGCAACCAGTTGCTCCACTTAAACCTTCATGGCAAACGTCTATTCGAAGTAGGGTATCTCCACATCACAACTGCTCAAAGCTCCCTCTTTTCCAAATGAACCATCAATTTCTTATTCTTCTTTGAACCGAAGCTTACCTTATCACGTTCGACACAGTCAAGACTTGAGATAATGATCGATAAAAACAGAGGAACAACGGAATATTCCGCAGAAGAAACGTGTGATTTCTCAAACGCAAGTAGAGCAGAAGTGGATTATGTACGGGATTGCCTCTATCTTGCTGTCACCGCCAGATAGATAGAGGCTAACACAATAACAATAATGGTGAAATAACTTAAGTACGAGTATAAAACTGAATGTGTCAGGGCAGGGCACCGGCTTCTTTTCTGTTGTTGTTCTTTCCACTTTGAACCGGAAAAACTCCCACTGCGGCCGCAAATGGTCCTGTTAAGTGGGCGCACATGAGCCTCCCTGTTCAATCCACACTTTCTGTGGAGCTGGTGTTCTCTGATGCGGCGTCCCCACCATCATCACACAAAACGTGAGACGACCTTGAGGTCCATCCCTGCAACCTCTTCCAGCTGAGGTGGTTGGGGACCCTATGCACGTATAGAGTCCATACTCTACTGATTCAGAATCTGCAACTCGGTACCTCTGACTTACCAATCTTGGCACGTCGCAGTGACCTGTGAACAGGCCACTTACCATCCATATACATTCCCTCTCCAGGATGAGGATCTCTCTTGCTTGCTCCCTGGGGAGTTTAAGAAAAAACAGTTTGAGAGCTTCCCCCACTCTGAGCTGAACTCTGTGCGGATTTCACCACAGAACGGAAACTTCCACCATCCATGAATGGGCGTAATAGAAATGGCAAGCGAGATGGGAATCCTCGTCAAAGGGACGTGACACATGTGAGTTCTCCCTCAACATCGATGAACGTCTTGGAAGAAAATGGGTTGAGCCAGACCACAGGATGAGCCAGTTCCTCATGGGACATGACAACTTCAATGCGCGGCTCCACTTCTTTTCTCTCAAAGACTCTCCATCATGTACGCCTTGCCCCTCCAGTGCGAAGGAAATAAGTAGTTTCTTTTCTACCACGAGACTGGCTAACGACCAAATACTTCTGTACCTCCCCATGTCTGAGTTCGGTGGATGCTGCAGGAGCCAGCCTTTCCCATATTAGTGAAACCACAACTTCCATGACTGATAAAACCCTCGTCGAGTAGCCCTCGACCCCTCGTAAAACAGACCTGAGTAGCCCGAGCTTAGAGATACGTGTTTATAGTGAACCCAGACGAATGCGTGTTTGGGAAGAGCTGTGTGTGTTGGAGGAGACGCAAATTAAGAGGTGGGAAGTGGGTATTTTAGAAAGTCCATAAAGGGCAAATCAGTTGTCGCTTCGGATATTAAACTGAACTTGAGCCCTTTGTCTCGAGGAGATGCCGACTGAATGGGCAGTTCAGACTTTCCCCACAGGGAACACCAAAATGGCTCCTAGTCAGGAATAGTTGGACTGAATGTACCCGGAAAAGGTTCGAGATGAAGATTCCAACTAATTCGGCTTACGTTGAACACCATTCCTTTCTTTAGTAGCTTGCGCGCGAAGCGGATGTGAATCCGGGGGCCCTCGATGATGAAGGTGAGTCGAACTTTATCTAATACAGTCCACGTTTTTACTGCCCCCTGATTGACTGAAAATTCGTTTACTTACTTCAACGATTGAACGTTGGCCATCTTCGCCTTTGGAATAACCCGCAGGCACTGCCATGCAAATTAGAAAGCAGAAGCCTGAAGAGAAACTCCATCGCGATGAATATTCGAAGCAACATAATTATTCCTCCGTCCAGCGTCTTAAGCGATGGACGTTCAATGGCGAAGATTGGGCCGGCCCAGTAGGTCCCTTGACAATGGTAGCGGGGAAGAGGTAACTCGCCTGGCTTTCGGTCAATTAGTTCAAAAGGAGGATCTTCCCTTTGTAACCAGCAACTAAAGGCAGAGCGGGTGACTAATGCGATATTGACACTTCAGTCAGTAAGCGGCATGGGAACTCCGCTTCTGTATAGACACCATTTTTCATTTCTCGCGCCGAACCCAAAGAACAATTGTTCGACGACGAAACTGTAACTTCAAATTCGTTCTGAGTTCGTTCTTCGTCCCACTGCTGTGAATTGTTGAGAATGGTCGCCAATTCTACGGACAAGGCCTAACTACAGTTATGAAAGAAAGGCTAGGCGAACTCACCACATCGCAATAGTCTGTAGAATTCCAACCTATAAGTTTATGCTTATACTTAACACAGTTGGTTATTTTTATGTACTTATGATTTTCCTCATGGCTTTATTGGTGGGTAACAAATAATGAATGCTAAAAAGAAAAAAAAACCTACTGCTGCAACAAAAAGCAGGAGGCTGCTCCCCCTCCAGAATTCAGCATATATAGTGCTTGCATGGAAGTAAGTAGTCGAATAGTCGTTGGTCATAATCAAGTTGACCTCAGTAGGTAATGACTTTTGCTGCTTGGGGTGGAACAAAATGTTTTTGAGCATTGTGAAAAGCGGTAAAAGGATCTATGATGTTTTAACCCCGTTTTTTTTTTTTTAAATCAATTCAATTCAAAGTAGATACGTAAAATCCATCTGCGGCAAATCGGAGTGCGGATGCAATCGATACATCCACCACATCAGGGAAAGTGGCCATTTGATAGAAGTACTTTTTCAAATAAAAAAGAAAAGTACTTTTTCTTGGAAACGTGACTAATTTCCAATGATGGAGTGCTATACGTCTTGTTAGAGATCTCCTCATACACAATCTGAAAGTACATAAAACTATTGAGAGCAGTAGTGCGAAACATAGTGCACACGCTTGAAACATTTTTCTCATTATTTTACTTCCCTGCAAAAAAATCGGTTCCATAAATGAACGTTGTAGCCAGCACAGGGCAAGAATGTATTTTCTCAAGGTTATTTCCAATTAGTTTTGCTTGAAGGCATACTACACTGCATTCAAAATACCTAACTATATACTCCTCCCATGTGATCCAATATTCTGGTTCAAAATTGTTTCCCCCCCCCCCCCCCCTCCCATACTCTAAATATGTCACTTTACGTTTTAAGACGTCGTGAAAATCTGTTCTTTCGCACGCAAACTCCATTTGGTGTCTAGTTGTACCAGTCGGACGAAGCACTTGGTTGTTATGGGCCAAAAATGGTTAACAAATTAACGCAAACGCAACTTTGGCAGTTTTATCGCAATTACACCATGTTTGGTAATATTAGCTAAGAATTTTTAGATACTGGGTCAAATGGAACGAGTCTCAGGGGTGTACGACTGCGTCTGTACCGAAAACAATGAAATCACAATAATTATGGTGAGCAATGTCCTCTAATTGAAATAACTGGACAAAACAGCGAAAGTAACAATAAACCGTTGTGTTATCATTTGCAGCGTTTCGAAACTATCCCTCCTTCCCCATCCCGACAGTAACGTCTCTTTTGACGTTGCATCAAACGCAATTCCTTACACTTTCCAAAGTCGTTGTAACGAGTGAAAAAACTTGAACTCTTCAAATCCCGACGGTCAGCAGAAAGTCAGATCCGTGACGTTCAGGTTGAGGCTACCAATCAAACAGAACAACGGAAGTTTGAGTTTCGATGAGTGTAATACCGTCACCGAACCTCATTGTGGCGTTGGTCATCATTAACACATAAGTTGGAACCCATATTCATGGGGCACACCTTTGGAATACCGTTATTCAGCAAACAGAAATGTCGATGTTAAACTTAACAGGCAGAAAAGACAGTACGGGGCATCATGATCACATTTATGCGTGGGTGTCTCAGTAAAAGGGTGTTTTCGGCAGCTACACCAAACCAACGACGCCTCACTGTGTTTCCTTAGCTCAGAACAAGCTACGAGACGTCAAACCGCACCAACAAAGGCCAGAAAAGCCCGATGACCCAATTCCTCAGTTGGTGTAGTTCCATTTCCGGTGTCAATGGTGGTCAGTCGTTTCTTGTTGCTCGTTCAAGGGCTTGTTCTCCATCCACCTGGTTGTTTCTTTCAATCGATTTGGGCTTCTTATCCCGTAATGTTCAATTAATCAGTAGATAAGAGGCGTAGCACACAACCTTTCCTCCTATAGACGTACGCCTGGAAAATGTAGCACAAATACAGCCCGTCGAAATATCGTGGATGTTACTAAGTCTGTTTTTTATTGGAAATCCATTAAAAAACTATCACAAATTTGCCGGAGCTCTTCATTTCAATCCGCTCACAACCTCATTCAGATTTCTTATCTGCTGCACTTGAGTTGTTTGATGGGGTCGGAAAATAGTTTATGAGGTCGAGAGGATCCGAGATGAGAAGGAAATCCGCAGAGGAACAAGAACGCCATTCTTCGGCGATGAAAATACTTGCTATCTCGTAAACCGGCTAAGAAGGAGGAAAAACTTAACAACTTCAAGTGAATAAAAGGAAGTTAGGAGGATGAAGAAGAGGCTTCGACTAGATCGTACCTGAAATAAAACGATCGGTTGAGGGGGGGCGATAGCAGCCAAAGATAAATCCGTTCTTCTAGAAAAGTGCTTCGAACTTCCGATAAAACTGAGGGCACATTAACTAACATCCATCGACGAGAAGGCGCCAGTAACGACGGTTTACCAACGCCGCAGGAAAACAATTCGTAATATCAAGAGAACCAGGTTGTAAGGTAATTGGAAGGGCGGAGCAATGAAGGGCAAGTTCTGGCTAAACGAACGAATCCAATTAGAAATATGAGTAACAACAGGTTGGAGGGAGAAAAACGTGCTCGGAATCCTCAAATGATTGGGTTAATCAAACAAAACTATCGCTCGCATTGTAAAGAACGTTGAAAGATGAACTCGTGTACACTCAGTCAGAATGAAAATCCTGAACCACCGCGCCTCCAATTAGGAAGCGACAACTAAAGCAAATCACGAGGGGGGTGATTAGGTTTCTTGCTTTTGCTTCTGCGGTCGCTGTGGTTGCACAAGTCTTCGCGAACCTTCAAAAAACACATCGTTTCATACTGAAGCGATAGGATATTTACATTCAACGAACCATTCTACTAGTTCTGAACGAACCCTCTTCATCTATCATTGGCTCATGCTGAACTGAACAACTTGATGAAAGAAGACTCGTCATTCCACTTCTGTCGTTCTCCAGGAAGTGATATAAGACAAACTGGCACGTTAATACATTTTTCGAAAGCTCGCAGAGAAAGAGTGAAGCTAAAAGCGAATATAACAAAAATGTTGTTCGTGGACTGGATAATGAACGAACCTCAAAGAAATGGGGCATGCGCCCTGACTACTCCATGCCAGCGATGAAGGATGGAGACGAAGTGAGGAAGAAAGCATGAGAACAGCTGCGATACAAACTAAGCAACACTCGGGTAGTGCACTGAAAAGGACACTGACTGTCTAGCATGCCTTACCTGTTGGCAGACCGCATCACGGCATTTGATGTGGGTTCTATAAGTTTGAGGCTCACGTCGTCACGACGCTCTTACAGGAATCATAACCCTCACGATCCATAGAGGTAATCAGGGCTTGTGTGTGTGGGGGGGGGGGGCTTACTCACAAGCCACGCACCTAGATTTGTGAGAGGGGACAGGATCCGGGGTGTGGATAAGTGGCTCTGGAAGCAGTGGGACTTATATTGCCCTAGGCTCCACTATATCAGTTTTTCAAGCAGAGATTTATGCTATTATTGCTGGGGCAATCCAAATGCGTGAGAAAGGCTATAGCAATAGAACTATCAATATATTGACCGATAGTCAAGCGTCGTGTAAAACGCTATTGAACTACTGCACGACGTCAAAACTAGTGCGAGAGTGCAGGATGTGGCTTAACTCCCTAGCAAGTGCGAATAGAGTTAATGTGTATTGGATTCCAAGACACAGTGTGTGTAGACCAGGATAGACTTAAGTGAACACGGTTTAAAGAAGCACAAAACGTGTAATTGGAGAGTTGAAGTTACAACAAGGTTCGAACACTTGAAGGTACAGAGGAGAAGTGAGTTAACATAACATAAAAATAAAATCGTTCTGAGTGCGGTGACAGGGGGGGAAACTGTCGCTTTGGAAGGGGTATAAATTCTTCTGATTGGTTGGTTTCGTATGGAGGATGGTTGTGACCAGTGGAGGGGTGACTGGATGGGGACAGTAAGTATTTGAGAAATGAAAGCTCGTTACTCGGGGGCTCTATTGTGTTTTGTGGTATTGGAATCTGAAGCCTATTGTTGCGAAGTGACAAGTAGGAACGGTAATCCCAGAGGTGGGGAATTTCGAGGAGCTTGGGAAACCAATTGGGGAACTCCAAGCGGTAAGAGCCGGACGACTCGCAGGTATAAGGATTATCGGATCCAAAAACGGAAATGTTGAGATGTTGGGAAAAACTGAGGTCAATGTATTTTGAGACTTGCTCAAAACACAGTGGGATCATTGGAAATGAGAGGGCGGACCATCTGGCCAGACGCGGTTCGTCCACAGTACCTATTGGGCCACCGCCCCATTGCGGGATTTTTCTGTCACTAGTTAAAAGGACTGTGAGAGAACATGCCAGAAGACTGCATCAGACAATCTGGAACGCTGCAGGAGTAAGACACTCCAAACGATTTGTCTCAGAGCAAACAGGTGAGACAAGAGACACCCTTCTGAGGATGGAGAGGAAGGACCTAAGGCAGGTTGTTGCGATCATAACAGGGCACTGCAGAATGAACAAACACATGTATGTTATGGGTATACCCGAAACCCCTCTATGCAGGTGGTGTGGTACGGATGAAGAAACTCCCTACCATGTCCTGGCCGAGTGCCGGAGACTTGAGAGGGAGCGATTTTTGGTCTTTGGCACCACTTCTCCCAGGATGGATACCAACGAGGACTCCTTCAGGAACTACCTGGTTTTCCACAGAAAGCTAGGCATAGACCTGTAAGACACTAGGACTGGCACAATAGGTCATCTGGCCATGGTACACATCCCATCACTAGGACTACAGTCAGAAGATTATATAAAGATTTGTGAGAGGTACTCTAGGTATTGAGTCGTCCTGCATTGCTACAGCTGTAGCGCGGAGGGCAGGTAAAAGCTGACGAAGGGAATGAAATCAAACCATCAGCTGGCTGGACCTCTCCTCTATTATGGTTGTCATCATCTCATTTATGTTGAGCCAGGTCACGTCGTCTGTTTACGGTTGACGCATGCGCAAGTACACCAACCCCAATACTCGCATTTTCTATACTCGAGTTCATCAACTCACTCTCTTGAACTTTCTGCGCTCTCATGCATATCTGTTCGCAGCAATAGTATATTGCGTCATCATCGTAATTACCGCCCTACTTATCTTCTTCTTCTTCTTCGCCCTCCCCTTCTCCCCTCTCGTCAAAATCTTAAATGGATGGTTCGTGTGACATGGCGGGACAGTGAAGGTCGCTAGCATTCCACTAGCTCGTTCACCTCGCGGTAATAAATAAAGTGAGCTCAGTTTCTTCCGGTACAACATCTTAAAACCTAAACAAAAGAGACCAAAGTAAACGCGGTGGTTTATGCCAGTGGTTATGGATTCCACCCTTCCAACACTATGACGTATGACTGACGAGAGCGACCTTCATTAGCTAAAGCCAATCGAATACGCGATACCTCCCCTCCTGCCGTCCTGCGTTAGTTACTATTCCCTTCGTCAGAGGACGCCTCTTATTACCGTCTTATCCACCCACCTCTCACCTCTCCCCCTCAGGGCAGCGGGGAACTTGCACGTTTCACACATCTCCCACTTGGATTGTTTGTAAACAACCGGTCCACTAAGTGACTGGGGGGGTCCTTAGCATTTCAACATTTTAACTACTACATTGAACTGATTTGGCTAGAGCTGAGCCAAACAGCTAGTAACAGTAGCAGCAGATTATTTCGTACAAAATAGGGCTGTGAACTGGAATAAACGACCCTGCACAATCGAAATCATAGACAGTCCAGGTAATAATTCGACGAAAGCGGATGTGTTGTTATTCCTAGTAAGGTGAAAATCAGGCTAAAAAGTATTATATTTGTTGCAAAAATTGACATTTCGTTCAAATGAATAATTCCCATAAGATGTTGCATCTCTACGCAGTGTGTCTAATAACCTACTGTCTTACCACTCTGTGGCAGAAACCCAAGATTATTCAAAAATTGAACGTGTCGAATACGTTAGGACAACGAATTTCTTAAATACGTCCAACTGAGTTCCACTCGAGTGCCCCAGTTTCTTTAATATCAAACGTCACGTACTTTATATAAAAAGTTTTCTGTCAAAAAAAGCCTCTTGTGAAAGCGCACGTCATCTCTCGGGATTTTTGAATAAAACATGGTGTCGTCGATCTGTCAAATAGCTGTCTAGTCGAAAACTGATGAAGCGGTGTTGTATATGTCTCCCAGTAGCCAGGCAAGAATGAATTGAATTACCGATTTCGTCGCCGTTCCGTTGAATTTATTATCTTGGCAGGTTGACGGCGGCCCTTAATTTCCCTTTTGTCGAAGCTCCCGAAAACATTGTCGAACATCCCTACAAGTGCGTCGTTACTCCACGAGGCTGGAACGGGCGTTGAGGGCTCGAAGGGCTTCGGCTTCTGCTGCCGAGTTCTGAAAAAAACGTGGAATCGAACACGGAGCGAAGTTCCAGTTTTAGTCCCTACCACCCTACCAGACAGTTCAGCACGAAATTAGATGTGCACGCTAGATACTAGTTGGCATCATTGCGCTAAAAACATGAGTTGTCGAAAAATCATTGCATTTTCAAGGAGATGGAGAAAACCAAAAATATCTCCGGTAAATGAGCGATGAAAATGTCAAGAAGTGTCGAATGGGTGAAATGGATCGCTGTTAATAGCCATACGCGATGAACACTCCAATATAATTCGAAACGATTACAACATAACGGAGTATAAACTAAATAGAAGGTCCAATAGATGAAAAGCGTACTCTTCAGAAGTTTGCGGGTACTGCCAACATTGGAACACGCCTAGTTTCGTCGAGTTCCTGGAGCGAACTGCGAGTTCGGAGAAACTAATAAAAGCTGGATGCTGAGAGGACGTTGAAGGTTCGAACGCCAAAAGCATATTCTTGTTCCCTTCCGATTCTCGTGACAAAGAAGAAGAGGAACATAGCAACTGAAGGCGAGAGCCGGGGAGAAAAGGAGTTCGCTCGTTGGAATTTGAAGCTGGCGTTAATTCGACTTCGAGAGAAAGAAGTGGAGGAGTAGTGTGAATTGGCATTCATTCGCTGTCGAAACGGTTTTCTTTAAATTACGTCATGGGAGAATCTATAGTTGACCTGCTGCTAAGTCGATTCCAGTGACGAACCAATATCCATCCAAAAGTCGGCAGCAGCTTCATTCAAACACGCAAACAGTCAGAAGGAAAAGTTGTTTCCCACGGAAACTTTTCTCCTCCCAAACTGAGAGAATTCCAGTACGTGTGTGTGTGGTCCGAATATTATCTGCCCTTTGACAAACTCTCCATACCCGCTAATCAAAACGTCCAAAAGTCGTCCCTTGGATTCATAGGGGCATTGAAATGCGGATTTATACAACCAGAACCGGGACTTTATAATGCTAAAATGCATCAATACTATTTAATCAACGAATATGCTCCACTTCTTGATATAACATAATGATTTGAGCACCACAATTTTGATTCCAGAAAGATTATCAGTTTCAGGCTTACGAGATCTACGAGAAATTGGACAGCGCAGTTCTCAAAATTGAAGTTTTTTTACCGACTGTTCAGGCAGCTACACCGCTTACGGTATTCATTTATAGTATCTAGTCAGAAGTGTTATATTTTATTTCTTTTTGATGTGAGTGACGTCAAGACACCAGCCATCACCAGCTCCATGCGCCATTTTTTCTACCATTCCCAATTCTACCTATCTGCGTACCGCCACGTGCACGTTAAAACTGCTTATTTTAGTTATTCATTGCCATTTCCTCACTTAGCAGTGAACATTTCATCATTCACGCGAATTTATCATTACCATCGTGTCGCAGTATCCCGCAAGTCCTGTACTCAACGTCTACCAGCGTCATACCTGGACGACGTACTCCGGAAACTTCTACCAGCACCATACCTGGACTAACATACAGCCGAAGGACAATAGGACAAAGAAGAATCACGAACATTAAACATCGCTCGAAGAAAACTTGTGCCAAGTACCAGATTATTTTTCCTTTGGCTTCAGACTTTTCACGAGCCGTGACTTTATTTTCTATTTATGTTTACGAGCTCAACGACTAATTTATTTCCAAAAGTTTTATGTATTAAACATTTTGTGTGCAAAATCTGGTTGGATAACCATTCACCACTTTGTCACAACACCGACATTACTTTTGATTGATTAACTAGTTCTCGACAAGTAGAAGCAAACGGAACGAACTGTTCTAAAATGCACACATCTAAAAAAAAAGGATACAATCATCAATCGTTCAAAGAGGTTACACACAAAATACTATACGCGATGGTGGGATAGAAATAAACGAGGTAACTGAGTTAGTGAATGTCAAAGCCAATGATAAATGACTACTATCTGGAGCACGCAACTTTCCACAGTCCCAAGTACATTCAACGATTTTCGTTCAGGCTTTTAGCTACCGATCTAATCTATTTTTCACTCAGTTCGTTAGAACTTGGTAAAACGTAACTTCACGTTTGACGTACGTGGTAGGGCTGGAAGTTCCGGAATTGATACTACGTCACGAAAACTATACTGGGCTGAGTTATTCATAATGAAAAGTTTGACCACTTGCCCAGCCGTCCTGGATGGTCTCAGCTGGCAATAGGAAACCGATTTGGAACCAGGGGAAGAATATCTAAGCGGGACTTTTTTTATTTTTCCGAAGTTTGACCACGTTCAAATTTGGCCACCTGTGACTTTGACCGTTTGCCCTGAAGTCGTGAATGGTGGCACACATGAACATGAAACGTATTTAGAATCAGGAGAGAATATCTAACTGGAACTTTTCTTAGTTTTTCGAAATTTATGTCGAATTATGCACTAAATGCGTGTCTTACTAGAATAACGCTAGAAAACTTTTTGTATCAGCACAGAAAGCCATGACCTTCTGGGAATCACTGGATTGCTCACTAAGAACTGAAGACGACACCGCCAAGTGGAACTCCACGTGGATTCCTTTTCAGCAATTTCTGCCTTTTTCCCCCTCTCTGGTTCTTATGGTCTTTCCCACTTTCCCAATTCGCAAGAAAAGAAGAGAAACATTGGAAGTGTTAACCTTATCACCGAACGATTGGAAACAATAAGGCAGGAAATGTAATTTTCAGGCTCAATTTGGCCAATGAATCCACGAAAAAGCGCAGAAACGCAAAATAATTGACAACTGACTATGTAATCAAGAAGGTCGGTGATTCCGTGGGAAACGGAGAGCGACAATACAAACATCGATTCCACCAATTAATTTATGTGGGAGGGGGGGGGGGGTAGAAGAGATATCAGAGATATATTGAGATATTTTGTAACGTTCTCTGACCTTATTGAACTGGAGCGAGAACTTCAGTTGAAGCAGCGCGGCTGTGATTCATTTAACATCAGAAGTCTGAAACAAAAACATGATAATGAACGGGACTGAAAAAAATATATCATTTCCGGAGGAAATTGTGCGGGAAATTGCATAAACCAATCGGATAAATAAATAAGGGCAGTGCTTCGTGCAAACGATTAACGAGTGAGTGTGGGGGTTTAGTTCATTATGTAGAGCAATAATATTGTTGAGGGCGAAGAAATGCGCTTGGTTTAGCAGGTATTCCATATTTTACGCTGACTTTCAAGTGCTTCACTCGATTCATCAACAAACGCGATTCTGAAAGTTAATATCTGGTGCGTAGCAACACACAACTTCCCGCGTTCAACGTGAGTAATCGTGGGCCACGAGTCTGTTGGTACATCCTTATGCTCCTATTTAAACTCTGCTTGGGGAGGTTAAGTCCACCATCCAGTGCTGTGGTAAGTATGTCCACTTTGATGTCCTCCTCTCTGAGTGAGGCAGCTTGCACTATTTGGTCGGTGTCTGCAGCACACAATTCACCTTACAGTACCCCAGAGAATTGCGGCCAATAAGCGGTTTTTTGTTTTGTTTTTTTCTTTTTTCAGCCGAATCGCTTTTCACGTGTGTCTTTGCAAAGAATGTTGTCATCTTGAATGGCAAAGTCAATAATCGCGTGATCGCTCCGCGTTGCACTTGGTACGACTCGCCAACCCAGCAATTTTAGTAGTAGGGTGCGAAACGCTGCAGTGGCGTCCATGCACGACCTTCTTCCAGGCTCATCAAGGTCATGGGAACGTTAGCAATAGCCAAATTGTACTTGGTGAGCAGCTCTACATGCGCTTCGCCCGCCCTGTGTATGGTCGCGGATCCCCACATTGGTGATTTGGCGTTTTCATCAGCACAGACTATGCAGGGTCGTCCAGCCAAGTGCCCGCTCGAGTGGTTGAAGGCTGTCGTCCCAAGGTGCGCCGAATTGCCTGTAAAATTATATGGCAACCAGCTCGGATGAGCACAGCTGCCAAACGCTGGCTGTTCAGGTGGGTGAGTGCGGGAATGTCTATGGAGGGGTCAATGCAGGCCACTGCCGCCTTGGCTCTCGTTCTTGCTCCAGCCACCACTCGTGCCTGCCATTCTGAACCGAGGGTTTTGGAACCTATGAACGGGTCTTGTATGGCGAGATCGCTGTAGCGTATTGAGTGCACTTTGCACCAACTCATAACCGAGGAGCATCCCCCCCTCCCCCGGCCAGCTCATCGTAAACGACCGAATAAATAATAAGTTAGAACTTGGGGAAGACGCCCAGACTACCCTACGCTGGCTCTACGGATCAAATGAAGTATAAGAGGACCACCAGTTTATGACGCGAGCAACGTGTGAGTGGTGACACCGCGGAGAACGCCTGCTGACACGCACACACACAGACCACGCGCAGAAATTATGTTTGTTCGGGGTCAGTAGGTCACAATTACACGACTTCACGATCCCTTTGGGTAATGGAAGTAAAAATTGAACGACAGGCTCAGAGATGTGCGTATGAGATCATTCTCTAACATTACCAATAAGTTGAACACATGCAATCTAATCGATACACAGTGAGCGTCATTGTAATTATATCACACTGTCATAACGAATTGTTATTTCTTGTCATAAAAACTTGTTATATTCACGCATTGAGCATTACATAACAGTCTTGTTCAAAGAAGGAGAAAACCTCATATTGCCTTTGACCTTGATCGTCAAAGCAAGAGTGCAAAGCGAGCATAAAATCACGAGAGTTAGCGAGATACCGGAAAGATATATGAAGAGAAAGTAGACGAGATTTATAGCAATGTTAGTGTAGATGAGTAGACACAGCAAGATCAACATAGAGGCTGACGAGTAAATCAAAGTACAGCCGAGGAAAAACCATGGCCAATGCTGACTGAACGTGGCCCGTGGGCTTAGCGTTAAAAGAAATTTGTTGCAAATTCGACGATCTGCTGTACCCTTATTTCCACGCGTTACACGGATGTTCACCCTGTCGAGGTCTGGAACTGCTGGCAATTATTGTTACTTATTCCAGTTTCCGAGAAGTAAAAAACGCGTCGCTGTAACTGAAACAAAATTACTTGTTCGGTTTTTTTTCGGTTACTGCCATTTTGATCCATCGTGCATACGCACAAAGAGAAACATGGCCATAGCCTTATAGAATGTTCAACTGCAATCGTTCAGCGACTTCCTACGTTAACCCATTGACTGAGAGAACCCGACGTTTCACATAATTCGTAAGAGAACCTTATGCTTACTCATCTCTAAACACGAAAATACAACGGACTCCGCAACCTCCGTAAATACGACGACCTGCTAAATACAAGAGCATTCTCGCGCTGTATCTTCGTTCAACACATTTCTACGGAAACATTCATAGAGTACAAAATGTGAGAACTAGTTAGTTGCTAGTACTCCGTAAGTGTCATTGAAATTGTGGGAGGAGTTTTTTCAGAAAATTGGTAAACCGATAAATTAATGTTCGTTAACTCTCGTTTTTCGAGTTGCCGTGGCTTATATATCCGTTCAACAGATAGATTCAGAAATAATTCCGCCATACAAAATGTGGGTATGGATTGCTAAAAGACACTCTATAAGATTGACCAAATCCAGTGAAGCAGTTACTCAGAATCACAAAAATGATTTAAAAAAACGTTATTTCCGACATATTCTGATTTTTATTTCTGTTCAGTGGAATGTCAGAGGAACATTTATCGAAAATAATATATTGTGGAGTCAGAACTTGGCTTGAAGGAAAGGCGAGGGAGTGAGAAGCGCCACCTCGAGCGTCGCAAAAATGCAGGATGGCAGTCGCAGTGGAGAAGCCGTCTCAGAAGCGAACCGCCATCTCGACCCTTTACACATAGGAAAATAGAACAGGCTGACTATTTCTTTGAATTCTGGGCATCCCATTGGATCCCAGACGCAGGTGCGAAAACATATAATTACATCACCGACATTAAATTTATTCGGTCGTAAACAGTTCATATTAAATTTATTTTCTCCCGTTTGAAGAAGTTTGCTTTTATTTTTGTGTGCGAATAGGACGATAGACCCTGAGAGCCCTTTTTTAACAGGGTGTTAACGTAAATAGAAAATAAAGGACAATAGAACCCCACAATATAGGTATTAACTATCTAAAAACTCTTTTTAAAAAGCCTCTCCCTCTATTTGCATCCCTCGAGGAAGCAGGTTGCCCGTCCATAATCTGGCAATACACGGAGTGTTCGTTTCTTTGGAGTTCTCTTCCTGGTGTCCTGGCACCTTTCCCCTGTTTGGGAACACATGTCTCCTCTGCATCTCTCACAATGTCATATCTCTCTAATTGACCCTCCGAGCTCTTAGTTTCGGCCACGTCGGAGCTTTACATTGGTAGCAGCATTCTATTACACTGGTGTCAGCATTGTATTACAGGTATTCGCGATGTTAAATATTCAAATTGAATTCAGATTTATTTTATTCCATAGGTTGTGTAAGTTGTTGGTCCAGTCTACAAGAGAGCAATTCCAAAAGCCCTCACAAGGAAGTCGAGTTTCCAACACAAGCACAGTTCTTCAAATTCGTGAAGGACCGGCGTTTTTCAATGCAGCTCTCAGCAGAAATTAACATTAAGCTTACCCAGTTTAATGTTCCTCAAGCAAAATGAAGCTGAGAGCAAAGAGTACCAACAAAAATCCAGTCTAGTCGTTCATAATTTTAAGGCCCTTCTAACATGTTACATTATACTCACAATTCAACTCCTTGTTTTATACGTCACGAGTCGTCTCGTAGCCTACAGAACTGCGGACAGTTCTCTGGAGCAGATGTTAAGCAACGCACAACTTGTCTTATCAATTGGGCAGGTTGTAGAAACTGTCTTTGGTCAAACCATAAAATCGAGGTATGCAAGTCCAAATTGATTTGTCGTTGGTGCAATGGCAGACATAATTATCTGCTTTGTGGGCCCAAACCCCACATAAACAGTGTAGTTGTTACTCGACGTACACCTACACAGACTGAGGATACTAACTGCCCACTCAGGTTCTTCCTCGACACAACTATACGCAGCCACTGCCAATGATCCCCAAATAGTTTTGGAAACAGTTTTAACTGAAGTTTATGAATGATGGATTTATAAAATAGTTCGTCTCGTTGTTGATTGTGCTCGACACTACTCGTTCATTACGTACATTCGCAGTAAACGTCTAGGGTTAACCCTCTAATAGTTGCAACTAGACTATATCAGGAACAAGCCACGGTGGTTCAAAGGAGCTTGTCACTCGCACTGTCAAGACAATGAATAAAATGAACCGATTACCTCATCTCTCCCAACAGTCCCGTTGCCTCAACTCAACTAATACCCCTCAAGGCATCCCTTAAATTACATCAAACGCAATTGAGGATTCCAATTCACACCTCCGTCGGTTTTGAGAGATAGACGAAGCCAAACCTATCAAAGTAGCCGACATTGAAGAAGTATACTCGCTATAGGACGGAGAATGGAGGTACGACGTTCGCCTATCATTCTGTACAACACCTTCAGATTTTGTAGGCATCGCTTAAGTTATTTATTTTTATCAATTATAGTTTCTCATCTTTTGTTTATTTTTGTAACTGTGCGAATTAGGGATTAACTAAATTTGATTCATAAACATATACCAAAGGCATCAATCAAACTCAAAACTATTAACGCATTAACACTACTTGTTCAATTAATCACACCGATTGAAATATGTCATTAGCGTATCCGTTTTCTGCCTACTAGTTGCGTCATTGTGTGATTGTTCTAAAACATTTTAATAACCAACCCTAAATCAATTGGTATTTTCAAGGAGTTCGTCTAATAAGTGATAATGACTGGATGTGTGGTCCCCTTCTATTAATTTTGCGTGCTATCTTGTTGCGGTAACATTCTTGATATCTGTCCCATAGAACGGGAATAATGCGAAACAAATTAATGTACATGTACGCTTGTAATTTAATGTTTATGAATTAGTTTACGTGAGTTTGTAAAATTTCTAAACACATTTCTTCCCTGAATTCATTTATTTCGAATGGTTCGAATTTAACGGACTTCGATTTGATGTTTAATTTGACGAATTTATAAACAAATGCGCGTGTAATGTACTTTTTACCAAGGTTCTTCACAGATTCTACTTCTTTTTACTTTCCTTGGCTCTACGAAGTAGAAAGGAAAGTTATGTAATCGGCTGAAAAAAACATTTTGAGTTCTCTTCAGATCTTTACGTTTCAGACCCCCCTGAGTCCGAAAAACACTATTTGGGAAAATGGTCTGTGTGTGTGTATGTGTGTCTGTGAACGATTTTTAGAGAAAACCACCGTACCAAATCAGCTCAAACATGATATCTCGCTCGAAAGTCACCATGGGACGCCAAAATAAGGGTTTGAACAAAATCCACCGAAAGTTAACTATAGTTATCATAGTGATCAAAACACCAAATATTTTTTTCCTCAAAAACGGCTCTAACGATTTTGATTAAATTTTATATATTGGTAGCTCTCAATAAGGCAATTATACCATAAAATTCCCATTCGTGGGAAAATGACGAGAGCAGCACAATAAATTACCAAAACTTTCGACGAAATCGATTTTAGCGCAGTTTTTAGAGAAAACGACCGTACCAAATCAGCTGAAACTTGATGTCTAGCCTACAGGTTACCATGGGACGCAATAATGAAGGTATGGGCAAAATCCACCGCAAGTTAACTATAGTCATCATAGTGATCAAAACACCAAATTTTTTTCTCAAAAACGGCTCTAACGATTTTAATTACATTTTTTATATTGATAGCTCTCAATGAGGCAATGATACTATAAAATTCTCATCCGTGGTTAAATGACGAGAGCAGCACAATAAATTATCAAAATTTTCGACCAAAAGCGTTTTTCGCGCAGTTTTTTCCTTATAAACTCCGCTGGAATTCTTGTAGAATGTTAAAAAAAATTGGTATTGTAGTCCAATCCAATACCTAAAGGGTGAGTGTTTGAAAACGCTCATGAGATACATGGGGCTCACTCCAGAAATTCCTGAATTTCAACAACTGCCGTTTCGCTTACTACCAGTTCTAACAGTTATTTTCCAATAACTCTGCAAAAGTGATTACTATCCTTTTTTTAAAATCGTGTTTTCAGCCTCATTAATTATCTGTGTACCAATTGCTCAATAATGGTCCTGCAATGCGTACGAGCAGCACAATAAATTCCGGAACTGTAAGCGCTTTCTGCTGCCGTAAAGCGTTGTTTGACCAAGTTCAAATGAACTGACTGATAAATGAATTGATTAAATAGAATTAGCTATGTACAAAGTGAATTGACGTAGAGCTAAGGAAAGTTGTGTGTTGCAACGCACCAGATATTTCCTTTTAATTTTAATATTCATCGTTCAGATACAGCTGAATATTATTCAAATTATTTTTTTCCTTCTTGATTTAGGGAATCAAATTATTTTCCAATCTGTGGCACTAACCATAATTAATCTCCAATGTGACGATTTAAATATTGGAACGAATATCGTATGTATCTCGAACACGTTTGTCTTTCGAGGGTCGTTAATGACTCCCTCATAACCACCAGCAACGTGGGATAAATATATGCGTACAAATAACCATGAAATTATCTACTCTGGGCTTACCAGAAATTGGTTGTCTCGCGGTTAACCCTATTTTGAAAGTCGGCGGTACTTCCGCATAAGACCACTGTAGTAATTTTTGACTCGGGACGCCATAGATGATGGATTTCCGTCGCTCAATGTACGTTTTCATTGCGCGTTTACAGAAACGCGTTGAAATTGTAGATTTTTGTTTTAATGACTTTTTTCCTCCAGCAACGAAAAACATAAATTTACACCGCTATCATTTAATCATTGGCCGTGTTTAAGTTGTAATGAATTTGCCTTGGATAATTTTAATTAAAATCCTGCCACTAGGCCTTCAGATTTATTTAACTTGTGATTCCAAGCTGATTAGATCCTTAGTGTGTTGTACTCCGGTGGTCTTCTGACATTTGACAAATGAATTTTATCTTGCGCGTTGTGGCGTCTCGGCTCTATTTCTGTCGTGCTCAACGCTTCACATAGCCGCGCTTTACATAACGTTGTTTACTACTCTTCGCAGGCTTTTGGTATGCTCTACCTCATTCTGGCTTTCTAAGATATTATATTATACATAACGTAGGGACGTAGGGGGAAGATCATATACACATAATTGAAATGCGCAAGCAAACGAGGGACGTCAAACATTTGAAAGACTAACATACCGTAGACATGTAGACATTTCCGCTCGATGACGTCATTAGCACAAGGTTTGACGCCGCTCCAGCTCAAGCCGAAAGCTGAAACTTTTTTACACTTTTGAGCGTCCCTCTTGTTTAATATTATGTTAATTGATTGGGGATAATCAAACCCATTTACTCTAACAGCAGCGTATCGCTACCGTCTTCACATGACAATCAGCCAATTCCTCACATGACTGACTCTACGTTACAAAAACAAGCAGACTCACATCATTCGCCTACGTAAACTGTTGAAAGTATTTCAGTATGTTTGTAAATTCTAGTTATTAAACACGCGTTGACAATATTTTGGAACTGTTGCATTTCGTAGATTGAACCAAAGCGGAAAAAGTAGGCCGTATGTATAATTGATCCTGAATTTGTTTGACTTTGATTGAATTGATCCGTTTTAATCACACATGATAGAACGAAGGGGAACGGTTACGTTTTCATTGCTCTATCACGTTCGCACAGGTTTAATTTTGTCGCCAAACAACCCAAATGCAACAGAAAAGGGCGTGAAGAACTCACAATGGAAGGATTGGAATCATTTTCGAACAATCAAAACCTCACGGAACATCGATGATCTCGTTCTGATCGGTCTGGTTGACGGCCACGATACATCATCGTGTCGTATATTATTGTCGTTCATATTTCACCGGGAGAGAGATTCCCTGGAAATAAAAAGAGGATCTGGATCCCATTGTCGGGCGGATGATTGTTATTATTATCATCCAATCAGTGGCAGCAGGTGTAACGTTTCTGAAACAGTATGCTACGGGACATCCCGCCACCGGGCACCGCTGATCTGCCGTCTGCCAAATTACGACAACGAACAGCAAAATGAGATTGCCAGCTCTCGACGCCGATTCGTTTTCTCCCATTTTAAACCACCCATCTTCCACTTCGTCTCGGACTAGGCTCTCTCACGTGTTCGCTACCGCGGGCTCAGGTAAGTTTAGGGCTTCTAATAGAAAAGCGAGGAAAGCTACTCTCCTGCCGTACATCTGGATCATTCTGGATATCATTGTCACGACAAAAACGACCCGTAGCTCCTACATTGGACAACCGGGCTATTCTGCAGTTCCGCTTTGTCCCACTTTTTCCCAACTTTACAAAACTTATCGCGAATAAAGCGATGAAACGTTGATGCACAATGAACAAGGAGTCTTTAGAGTTGATAAAATCAGATCTTCATGATGGTCCACTTCTTAAAAATATCGGGTGCGCCACATCACACAACTTTCCTTAGCTCTTTAAGAATTCATTGGTGCTTCACGGTGGGAGATAGCGGTAGCAGTACAGTTCTGGAATTTGTTGTGCTACTCTTACTCATGTCCTGACGATTATTGAGCAATTGGTAGACAGAGAATTAATGAGGCTGTAAATACATTATTTTTAAAAGGACAACAATCACTGTTTCAGAGCTTTCAAGCAAACGCGTTCAGAAATAATATTAAGTGAAATTCCAGAATTTATTTATTTATTTACTATACATCATATGAACATAACATAATACGCTTATTTATAGTATTTGTACATTATATATTGTTAAGATTGGCAGAGAGATACAACTGACTTGGTTGGAGAATTACCCACGAATGAATGTATTTTTAATTTTCGTAACGGAAGGACAGGAACTCACATAGTTGCTACGAAGCACCAAATGATTAAAACATCATCCACTGGAAATCCAACACTTCCCTTCATCTTCTTCGGGCAGGGTTACGGCATTTCTATTTGATATTGAGCCAATTTATCGGCATGAACGATTCTTCTTGAGCAGTTCGGAGTCGTGATACGGTAGACGACTTTTTCCACACCAAACAAGGCCCTAACCATAGTGACCGCAGTTTCGGTGGGATTCCAACTCTCCGCCGAGGCCAATGATACCACACCCTGTCTCCAAACTGGTAACGAGGAACATCAGTATGGACAGCCTCATGCGCTTCAACCAGCGTTCTGACAAACTGTGTTGCTGAGCGCTCATCATTCGGAATAGCAACTTCCCGAGCCTAGACCAGGCTAGCAGGAGAGTAACCAGTAGCACAATGTTCTGATGCACGGCAGGCTAAGAGAACAGACGGCAGATGCTCATCACAATCATCTTGTCTTGAATTCACCATCTTTGCCAGCATTTTGACTAACGTTCGGTTTAATCTTTCAACTCGGCCGTTGCTTTGTGGGTGCATAGGTGGTTCTGACTGGAAATCAGATTCCCTTTGCGAGCGTAGGTGCTCCTCGTTTTGTGAATGTTGGGTAGCTTGCACATTCGCTGGAAAACTGCAGACTCGAATGTCGTCGCCTGATCGGAATGCAGCTCTCGAGGCACACGAAAATGGGAGACTACTGACTTCACTAGACCTTTAGCAACAGTTTCAGCCTGCATATTTGGAATTGGAAATGCCTCAGGCTACTATGTGAAAGCATTACAAAGATATAACGGTTCCCACGTTTCGTTTGAAGCAACCTCCCTACAACAAAACCAAGTCTGTTTCCTTATTAAATGACTGTTCCTAAACCTTCGACCAGGGTTATATCAGTCGTGGAAGTTGCGGTTTCGCTAAAATGCAATAGGCCGGCCCCTGCAGCATCCACCGAACTCAGACCTGTGGCGGTCACACAAAGCTGACATAACCTACATAGTCCAGACACAACACTGCACTGACTTTCATGGTAGAACACGAATGATCGACACACTGTCCTGGGAGTAGCTCACTAACACCTATAAGCGATATAAGTGAGCTTTCAGAATTAGGGAGGGGGGGGGCTGATAGGATGTGCTCCATTCACCACACCACCGGTGGCCCTGTGGCCAAGAGCAGCCCAATAATCCGTCGGGCGCTATAGTCCTGTGGGTTGGCCGGACGTAGCTATGGCTCATGTATGAGGATCTTCTCGAACCTTAACAGACCAGAGAAAAGAAACATAAAATCAATACGCCTGAGAGAGTACTTCCTGGACCCTGATTTGATCAGGTTTCACTCATACCACTACCACACACAACAAATAAACTCACAAGAGTATACTACATCCTTCTGGTTTTCTTCTTCATAACAGAATGTAGAAGTAAAAATCATTACCAAATCTCAAAAAATAAATGCAGGTAATATAAACGCCAACTGTGCCCCCACCAGGCCACCATATCCTCAAGTTCGAAAGGCCTAACCGTTACTGCCAGACCCTAACTCGTAATTGACTTAGGCACTGCAGACAAACACATTCACAGCAGACACATGAGTGAAAAACGATTCCACACCAAAAATGCTGACTGGCCTCAACTTTCTAGGGTATTCGAATGCAAACTGACTGACAACGACACTGACGTAACAGCGCAAGCTGCCTCAGTCAAAGAGATGGGCAACAAAGTGGACATACTTACTACAGCACTGCATCGTGGACTGACAAAGTTAATCAGCTCAAGTAGAGTGTTAATCATCAGAAGGTCTTTATCAGCAGACTCATCCTGATGCAAGAGCAACACTTCTAACTGCCTTTGTTGGGCGCACAAGAGGGGAAGTTGAAGAACGGAATAAAAAGAAACTCAGTGAGCGTGAGGAGGACTATGTGCAATGAGTATCACATTGAGTGTGAGTATAAAAGGGCGACACAAGGGTATGACTCGGAACACGTGGCGTGAACTGGCGTGGGAAAACTATATTAGAAGTAAAGTGCGAGCTGTGACTAGGCTGAGAAGTGATGGAGGAAAATATGTCTGTGTGAGCACTGGGGGATGAGTGGCTTCCGTGAGAATTCATAGGTGAATAGTTTAGGAGGAACTGTCTGTTGTAGAGGGGAAACTTGAAATGGGGAGTGGGAAGAAAAGATGGGAAAACCACTCCAGGGAAATCCTTTTTCGTCGAAAATAACTGCGGAGGTGGAATATCCGCAGGCACAATAAGGGTTCAAGGAAACAATGACTTTGACGTCAGGGCAGGTGCGGGCATTCCGAGGTCAAAAACCCAGACTGATTCGGCTTGCGTCAACCAGCCTCCATCCAGGAGAAGACACAAAAAATGGCAAGGCAGGCGAGAACTTGTGGAAGCCCTGGGGACCTCTGGCAGCTCCTGCTTGTTTAGAGCAGGTGTTAGCTGCGATGCAATTTGATTCAGGCTGGTCCTGTACCATATAGTTCTCTCTACTGAATACACACACGCCTGCACAACAATACATTCCCATAAGCCTCCATTCCACTGTGTTCTACTTTCAAATAATGTCATATCTTAAAAAAAGCTATTAGAAAAAGCAAAAAGCGTTGAATCGCAGTAGTTGTAGGAAGACAGGCCCTAAAACGGCAGATAAGAAAAGGAGAAGTTAACCATCCATGAGTGGAGAGGGTGGCGGGCCAAAAGGCTTTAGTATTCACCGAGAGCCCTTTTCGTTCGTTCATCTCCTGCTGCTTTGATGTCAACATAACAGGTATCTCTTCATTCTGACCTTCTCTTTGTCTTCGTTTTTCTAGTAGAATTCACATTAACACAACTCAACAAATCAACTGAAGCAGTTTGCAACGAGGTGCGTTCATTGCTTATGCTCCCTCCACTCGTTAAAACCAGGCGCTCATTAACGCTCAAGAAACCTGAAAAGACTTCGGGATCATTTTTTGGCACCCTCCGTTCTTCCATGACGACTCAACCTGGTTGGCCATCGCTTGCTTGCAAGCACTTTCTGCAGTAGCTGTCAATTTTATGTGTCTACATTCAACATATCGGTTCGCAAAAGTTTTCAGGGTACTGTACCAGACGGTCCGTGAATATTTGTTAACTGATCGAATTTGAAAAGCAGTATCTAAATATCAGGGAAAGACAAAAAACGTTCCCCCAGAGCTAGCAAGGACTAACATCTCCAACAAATCATGAGCTGTAATGAGACATAATACCGAAAGATTACCGGAATCGCAGTTCAGGATAAAGTTCTTCAGAGTTCTTTAGGGGTTCTCTTCCGTGTGCGTTAGTGGGCGCCTCCCAGACCTGATAGTTTTAATGAATATGTCAAGAGCAATGAACGCACCTCATTGCAAACTGCTTCGTTCGATTTGATTAGTTGCGCTGTTGTGAGTTCCATAAGAAGGACGAAGCGAAAGAGAAGGACAGAATGAAAAGATACCTGTTACGTTAACCAGGGCTCACGGTAAATACCAGAGCCTCTTCGTATTTCACGACCTTCACTCAATGGTGGTTAATTCCTCGTTTCTTATCTGTCACACGTGAGCTAAGTTGCTTTAGGGCATCTCTTCATACAACTGCGATTCTACGCTTCTCACACAGCTCTACTAGAACCGATAGAACCCCCCCCCCCCCACACACACATACACTGCTCACATTCCATTTTCTCAGTTCCCAGAGACGGCATGATCTTGGTCGGTTGCTTTCCACCAAACAGCCAAAATCAAGTCTTGCACGCACAGTGCACAACAAACTTGTACATGGTAGAATATGCTCAACAAATGTGATGTAAAAGTGGGGGAAGGAGAGCTATATTAAGGCAAACCAAACAGGTAAAGAGAGAACGCGTATATTCTTACTAAACAGCAAACAGTTACCGTGAAAAATACAATCAGCTCCATACAGCTAATTCTAACCAGGAAGCTAAAAGAACGGTTTATTATTCGCTTGACCGAGTCTCACACCTCCGATATGCGTCCCATTGCATCGAAAAACATTAGTAAACCATACGAAACATGACCTGACTACAACAGAACGAGGAGAACTAAATATTCCAGGCACCTGTAGGCAATTGGCACGACATGACGAGTCGAGCTGTGGTGTTTTCAATGAGACAAGAGGGAGTACGAAAGAAGAAACGTTCCACTCGACCCAGCATCTAAAAATACTTACAAAACGGTACCGAACACGGCGTATTTTCGTTAAAATTGCGTTTCTGTTCATTTTCTCGACCATTCTTTCACTCGTAACATCAGTGGACTTCGTCCGATTGGATTGCCGAGCTTGGATACGAAATGGGATGTTTGTGCAAAAGAATGGAGTTATTGGACCACGTTAAAGGCACAAAACGGCCCGGATAGCAGATTTGGAATCCCGATGTCTTGAAACGTAAAGTATCAAACTTTGAAGGGCGGTTGTAAAAACATTTTCCTGGCCGAAAACATCGGGTTAATATTCAGAATGAATAATAAACCAAAAAAACAGTAAAATACGAAAGGAAATTCAGAGAACACTTTAATTTTACGAATTTTCATGTTTGAAAGAGAGAGATTTTTCCAGTTCTGCGACGAGATTATATTTTAACGTCGACGGTTAGCATTTATAATTGCTGGAGCACTTGAAATTATTCAACTACCGTCGAAACTTGAGGAAATCGAAGTAAGTCTTAAGAACTTTTAACTTCACCGACCACGTTAGCTAATGATTCAGGTTCATTTTCTTACTGGCTCCGTTGTTCGATAAAACTTGTTCGTTCCTCACTAACCTCGGCCAAAGACAGAGACGCAGCTCAATCGAACATGAGTGCGGCTTATTGCCATCAAGATCCTGGAAGAGGGAAAAACCTATTACGAGTTGACCTCCGATTTCAACCTCAATTTATTCCACCGATATAAAACAAGGGGGTTGGTTTTCCCGACATTAGAGCTTCATTCCAGAGATCGTGAGAAATGGCAGAAATACTCGATAGGGGATCGCGCCCATATCAATATCACTGAACAACGTCGAGCAGGCAGTTCCTCCATTTAAGAGGAACGAATTCACATTGACCTGACCTGTACAACCCACACAATAAATTAAATTAAGCCACAAGGTACAACGCCCAAGCTCATAGATACCGCTGAATATCTGTACAACAATAGAAGTGTTAAGTGACAAATATCCGGTGCGCTGCATCACACAACTTTTTTGGCCTACATACATTCACTGGTTTTCATAGCCTTTGCTACTGATGCAATGTAATTTTCACTCAGTTCATATAAACAAGGTAGAACACCACTTCGCAGTGGCAGAAAACGGTAGCGGGTGCTAACCTCGAGGACATGATGGTCAAGGTCTCCCGGAATACAGGGTTGGGGGTGGCGCTCAATGTCGCCGACAATCCTGAGGTGGCGGCCACCAGGGGTGGGCTCACCCTCACCCAGGGTGTGGAGAACGCCACGGCGTCCACAGTGACGACCAAGCTCCCTGGAATGTTGCTGAGAGGGGTGCCCGCAGCATTGTTGGACACAGAACTATGCAGGGACCTAATCCAGGACAATCCCTTTCTAATGGACAGAGACCCAGGGCCTCGCCTTCTTTACGGAGCAGGCCACAACCCCTTCACCTCCTGGATCTTAGTGACCTTAGAACCCCACCTAGGCAGGCTTATTCCATCGGTGCATGACAACGTCTCACTAACACAGTGCCACCAATGCCGAGGTTACAGACACAGTCAGGCCAGATGCAAGGCCAAACCTGTACGTTGTCGACACTTCCTGCACAACACAATGGTCAACTGCATGAACAAGGGCCCCCTAAATGCACTAATTGTAATAGGTCACACCACAGAAGACAGCTGTCCCAGTTATTCAGTGGCACTACGTGCTTCGGTCCATCGAGTCGATTATGGTAGTGAGCTGCCCACTGTTTAACCTCCACTGCCCTGTGTGGTGGTGGGGGGCAGGCAATGGGGCCTGGACTAGAAAACCTCTCAACCATAGATCTGCTCCAACGGTGGGGAGTCTCGATGTCCAAAAAGGTTCCTTCCTCACAGCACGTTGCAACAGACAGCCCCTAGTTCTTTTTTCCATCTTCAGGTGCCAGCATCTTCTAGCCCCATACATCACTTACTCAGATTCCAAATTAACTCAACAATCACAACTCACGGCTGCGGTCCTGCTTAGTGCTATACCAGCATAGTATGTTGCAGCTCTGTCCTCCCCAGATCTCACAGTAGCTGGGAGGGCTGCTGGGCAATTGCCGTGGCAGCTGACAGCGGATCAACTGAACGTAGCTCCAGATTTGATCCATTTTGGACAAATTTGGGTACATCGCATAGGAATCATGAATAGGGAAGAGAAGGGGACCGATGTAGAGTACCTTTGTGAGTTTCAATGTTGAGTGTATTTGTGATATGAGACATGCCCCTCAGGCATATCGATTATAATCCCCATGGATCCCAAGTGGAGACCCACACATGCGCCACAGCAGCAAGTCTGGTCACCCACTGGGACTATGGCGCTTGAGACCATAATTCATTCGGCTGCTGCTCACAGTCAGCCCTTAGCCTGGTGATGTAATGAGCGAGACACACGCTATCAGCCACCACAGGAACGCTCAAACACGGTGTTCCCCCTCCTCATTCCAACGGCCGATACTCTCTGGAGTGACTCCCGCTAATTGTGAGTGTTTTGAGTCAAGGTGTTCTGCCACGACTGTAGGAATATGTTGGTTGTGCCTGTGGGACGTGCTTTGGGCGCCTTTAAGGACGACTTTTACGGCCATGCAGAGGGTACGGCAGGAGAATTTTGTCCCACATCCTGCCAGGGGTGTGTTCTGCAGTCCTACTTCAAAGGAGGTGGTTCCACAGCATGTTATGCACGCGAATGATGTGTTACGGCGGAAGGTATCGGGAATTATGATCCATTGTCTTAACCACTAGACCCGGTGTCTTTAATAGGAGTCAGTCAGCACAGATGAACCCCAAACTGCACTTTGAGCACAGTGTGTGAAAGTACAAGCCTCGTTAGTTGGAATCCAGCAGGGATCATATTGGGAATGAGGTTGTCATTCCGGCTGTGCCCATTAGCCAGAACCTTCACGCTCAACGCATTTTCATTTTTATGTTTTTCCGAAGCTCACCGTGGCGCCCAAAAAGGAGAAACTAAATACCATTTTCCCAAATTGTGTTTTTCGACTCATTAGGATCTGAAACGTGAAGATCCGAAGAGAACTCATAACTATTCTAACTAACATTACATAACTATCCTTGATACATCATAAAGCCAAGAGATGCGAAAATTAGAACGCTATTTTTGAAACCTCTTAGCAAAAACAACAGTTCCACGTCATTCCTTATAACATGAACCCAATATTAAACCAAGGGTAGACAAAATGAAAGGAGGCGTCAGGCCATCAACATGACTTCAATTTGTCGCCACATGCGACGCCCCTGGTGTAACCACTGTCCAACACCAGCTCCTCCGACGAAGGTCCTTAAACAACCTCTAACCAACGATTCGCTGGGCTCTGCACAATGTTTTCTGTGAAGAACCATGTTAAATGCACCTTCAAACATGTTGAACGACTTGGTTCGGTCAAACAGCTCCTAGTCCTCGTTGAATTGCCTAACCACACTGGATGGTAAGACACGCTAGATGAAAGAAGGACTTATTGAACATTGATATTTTGTGATGTACACGGAACACATTTTGCTCCCGCGTCGTGCCGATAAAAAGAGGAAGAAGCGATAAAGAGTGCAGAATCACACGTGACATCAAAGCTTTCGGCTCCAGACAGTGCGGTTCAAGAAAAGGACGTGTGGCTTGCGAACTCTCGAGTGACTCATCAGAACCCGATCAATGCAAGGGTTTACTGGAAAACTAGGCATTTCCAAAACCTATAATGATCGTTCTTGATGCAAAAATCGGGTTACCGTTCGTTGGGGCTTTTGAGAGAAACCGAGCTCCTCTCAGCAGTAGAGACGAATTAGTAGTCGAGGAAAAGCTGTTATTCTCGACTGTTCAGGACTTGTAGATAAATAGAGTGAAAATCGATAAATAGGTAAGAAATTTACTAAACACATTCACGTATCTTAATGCTTTTGAAGTGGTGTATGGAAGATATACCCCTCCCCCCCAACCACCACCACGTCGACAGCTTTACCTAGCGACGATTTCGAAGTAGTTTCTCTACTTTTCCATCAAATTGGTGTGTTTTGTAATAAATTTAATTTAATCGAAATTGAATACTGGAATAGAAAGTATAACTCCTAGTGGTTCTTCTGAATAGACCATCTTAACACCTCAGTCTTCGGATTACTGACTGTCATGATTGAAGGAAATACTCTCAACGATAAAGATCAGTTTGTGTGATTGGTTTCAATATTTACGGAAGTTTCTTGTGAAGAGATTAAAGCGGATCCGATTCATCTAAAATGGAGCAAGTTCTACAGAGGCCGCAATTCCAAGTACTGTCGGTAGGATGAGCGGCCACTAAGGAATAAATATTTGAATTTACCGCCGAACGTCGGTGTAGCTGAAGGAAACGCCAAGGGGACTCATAACCATCCAGTCCCCACAGAGTTTACCGAAAAATCGTGGGTTTAAGAACAGGGGGACAGGGGAGAATAAAGTTACTTTCTGAAGATAAACTGCTCATGATATGCGAATATCTAGAAGAGGAAGAGACTCGGGGGTGGTTGAGGGGGGGGGGGGCGGGGTTAGGCGGATTAAGACGTTCTATAGAACTTGGGAGAATTCTCAACTTCCCAACTTATTTATTCTCCCCATCGAAGTGGTTGCTGGCTTTCAGTTCAGTAGTCTGTGTTGCTTCGTAATGATTTTGAAGCCAAGGACTTGAATCCTCCAGCCTAACTACGAGCGGTATCACGTGATTAGCTAATATAACCCATCAAATAGAGAGAGCGGATCCCGAAATCCTCAAATTTCGTCGAATATTTAATTAAAACTAGTAGCCACAAGCATAATCATCACCAAACGCCATATCTTCGTAAACGTGGATGGTTGAATGAAATGATAAAGCAACGTATCTACTCCGCACTCCCAGGAATATACCGGTGGCCGTTAATTGATCACGAAATACATTAGTGGAAGAAACCAATGAAGCCATATATTGTTAACAAACACAGTCAGTTTAATGATCACTACCGTTTGAGCACCAATTCAGAAACAGGCTTGTTTCCTTATTCCCTGTTCCTAAACCCTCGACGAGGGTCACGTCAGTCTTGGAAGTTGCGGTTTCGCTAACATGTAAGAGGGCGGCTGGCCTCTGCAGCATCCACTGAACTCAGACCTGCGGAGGTACGGCAGATATTTGTTCGTTAGCCTGTCTCCCGGCAGAGAGCTGTTGAGGCTATTGGGGCTATTGAGGTAGTCGCGGAGGTGACCACCAGAGGCATCCTGTACCATCTGGGAGTTCGTAATGTGGGTTCCCTCCTGATCTAACTATTTACTAGGGTGGCAAGCTTCATAGGGCATGATCAACTCTGAACACGTTTATTAGCCATCATCTTCTTCGTGAACTTAGCAAAATTGTTACAGGCTTGCTTTGTAGCAGCAGCATGACTGCTAAGTTCGTCAGCCCTCCCAACAACCTTCGCTCACTGATGTAGAAATTACAGTGGAGCAGCACGTGGTTCCTTGTATCCTCCGCACTGAGGCGCAGGACGTGCATGATGGGGAGTCTTTAAGCGAAAGGAAGTGGAGCCACGCATTGAAGTCGCCATGTCCCGTGAGGAAGTAGCTCGTCCAGTGGTCTGGCTCAACCTATTTTCTTCCAAGACGTTCACGGATGTTGGGGAAGAACTAATACGTGTCACGTCCCTTTGACGAGGATTCCCACCTCGTTTGCCATTTCTCTAACGCCCATTCATCGATGGTGGCAAGTTTCTGTTCTGTTGTGAGATCCACACAGAGTTCAGTCCAAAGTGCACTCAACCAGTAACTGATCAATGATCACGTGGAGAGCTTCTGTTTATATAGTCTTATAGGTCTTGGTGATCCACAGGGGCGCAGCTCTCTGGGATTGGGCCAATACTCCTTTTGATTGACTGTTAGTTTGCCACCCCAGAAAAACCGGTTCACGCTGAAACATACGACATAGAAGTACTACGCGAGTAGTGATACTTCAGATCCGAAGGTCGTCTGCTAAGTGCAAGGAAGGGGCCACTTGAACGACTCGCTACACTGCGTCCGCCTGAACACACGCACAGGAGAAAGACACAACGTCACATGGCCCCGGTCAGTGACCGCAGAACTTATCTCAAAAACCCAATTTGAAATATCGCAGTTTCAGTTGCTTCTAAACAAATGGGCAGCGGTAGCTGCTAAAAAGGAGTTGAATGGCGATATGAGGGGGAAGGGGGTTTATCGTCATTTATTTCACATTAGGAAAACGGTAGAACCTCGCCCTTTCAGCAGGTTAAAAGGAGTTCATTGTTACTCAAAACTAGGCCCATTTGAGGGGAATGGGGGATATTCCACCAGACTAAAAAGAGTCACTTTGAGTTAGCAGACGGCATATAATAGAGGGTTGACCCTCCAAGAAACGGAGATAGATAACCTCGCACCAGAAGCTGTAGGATTATGAGCTAAAATTGGCTGAAGTTTTATATTTAGCGTGCAAGTTACCATGGGACGCTAAAACAAGAGTATGAGCAACACCGCCCAAAACTAAGTAGCTGATTCCATCAAAATGATCAAAACGCCACTGAGGAGTTTAATTAAAATTGTTGTACGGACACAAAAAAGACAGAGACAGGCCCTACTGAGACCGAAAACCACTATTGGGGCATATTTTGTGCGAGTCTGTATGTGCATGCGATTGGACGCGGATTCAAGGCCTTTATGTCCTTTGTCAAGCAGCCCAGAAGAGACGGATTTCCTTTCACCAGGACATTTCCTAATTGGAAGACCACTTCTAGGGGCACCAGAACCATCGCTTCAAGACCTTCTAGACAACCAGTCAGGTGCAGGAAATGACCGACCAATTTTGGCAAAGATGGCGTTTGGAATATCTCCACACTCTGCAAGGACGGTCCAAATGGTTCAGAAGTACTCCAGATTTAGGAGTTGAAGACCTCGTTCTTCTTAAGGATAATGCAACAGTCCAGTCATGGCCCACGGCAAAACTGCCAATTCCGAGTTTGTTCGTCCTGTCTCCAAGCTCATTCCCCTGCTGCCCCCTCAAAGAACCTGCCTACTCCGTATCAATTTCTGTAAAATGTAGGTGGGTGGTATGTCGGCGCAACAAAAGACAAAAGAAAAAAAACGAGAGAAGATGAATAAGAAACGAATAAAGAAAAGAAAAAAAAGGAGAAAGACCTGTCCCTTGTGACAACGAGTCACAGGCATCATTGCAGCCAGACTGAGTCACTTGCCGGATCCAGGGGCGTAAAATCAGTCGCGTTGCGTTCGCCGCCAAGAGTCGCATATTGTTGTGTCGTCTCTCAACTTGACGAATTTTCTTCTAAAATCTGCAATCAATTTAGGGTTGAGCTAACCCTCATAGTCATAATTTCCTTTATTTTGACTTACGTTCGGAGAACATTTTAGTTTCGTTTGGTCGGTGCCGGGGCGAAGTTTTCGAGTCGGACGCGTATCGTCCCTCGTCATATCGTCTCGCGTATCGTCCCTCGTCATCTAGAACTTCAAACCAGGTCGGATCGTTTCGTTTATTTCTTCAGAGCATCGTGCAATTGACTTTTATTTTACGCCGTTTCTTTGGTGGTCATTTCCTCATTTCTCATTTTAAGTGAAATTACTTTTTACTTTCCTTGGCTCTACAAAGTAGAAAGGAAAGTTATGTAATCGGCTGAAAAAAAAAATTTTGAGTTCTCTTCAGATCTTCACGTTTCAGACCCCCCTGAGTCCGAAAAACACTATTTGGGAAAATGGTCTGTGTGTGTGTCTGTGAACGATTTTTAGAGAGAACCACCGTACCAAATGAGCTGAAACTAATGTCTAGCCTACAGGTTACCATGGAACGCCAAAAATAAGAGTTTGGACAAAATCCACCGAAAGTTAACTATAGTTATCATAGTGATCAAAACACCAAATATTTTTTTCTCAAAAACGGCTCTAACGATTTTGATTACATTTTTTATATTGCTAGCTCTTAATAAAGCATTTATAGCGTGAAATTCCCATTTGTGGGAAAATGACGAGAGCAGCACAATAAATTATCAAAATTTTCGACGAAATCGATTTTAGAGCGGTTTTTAAAGAAAACAACCGTACCAAATCAGCTGAAACTTGATGTCTAGCCTACAGGTTACCATGGGACGCAAAAATAAGGGTATGGGCAAAATCCACCGAAAATTAACTATAGTTATCATAGTGATCAAAACACCAAATTTTTTTTCTCAAAAACGGCTCTAACGATTTTGATTAAATTTTGTTATATAGATAGCTCTTGATAAGATAATTATACCATAAAATTCCCATTTGTGGGAAAATGACGAGAGCAGCACAATAAATTATCAAAATTTTCGACGAAAAGCGTTTTTGACGCGGTTTTTTCCTATTAAGCCTCGCTGGAATGTTAGTAGAATGTTTAAAAAAAGTCGTGTTGTAGTCCAATCCAATACCTATAGGGTGAGTGTTTAAAAACGCTCATGAGGTACATGGGGCTCACTCCAGAAATTCCTGAATTTCAACTAGCGCCGTTTCGCTTACTACCAGTTCTAGCAGTTATTACCCAATGACTCTGCAAAAGTGATTACTATCCTCCTTCGAAAAATCCGTGTTTACAGCCTCATTAATTATCTGTGTACCAATTGCTCAATAATGGTCTTGCAATGAGTACGAGGAGCACAATAAATTCCATAACTGTAGGTGCTACAGTTCCTGCTGCTGTGACGTGTTGTTTGACCAAGTTGAGAGGAACTGACCGATAAATGAATCGAGTAAGTAAGTAAGTATAAAACGCCATGTACACAAGTGAATTGACGTAGAGCTAAGGAAAGTTGTGTGTTGCAACGCACCAGATATTTTGTCTTGTAACGGAGCTTCTTTAGGTTTTAATTTCGATTGGGTTTTATTTTGATCAATTAGAAGCAATTTTATTTTGGCATTTATTTTATATCACCTATTTTCAATTTTCTCCCAAGGGTTTTCTTTGACCTCGTACGTCCACTTTTTTTTTCGGGCCTGTTTTAACCAGTTTCGCATATTGGCGCGAACACATATACTCAGAAATAGTTGCAGAGATGGAAATAGGTTGAGCAAAAACAGTATTTTGCAAATAGGTGGGGGTTACTTATGGCAAAAAAGCTGAAATGAAAAAAAGATTCAACTTTGGTGCATAAAATGGAACTTAACAAAATTAATTAGGGGACTTTCCGAATTGTAAATGAAAAAATAAAATGCTTTCAATGTTCAAAACTTGCGGAAAAGATGATTCGGCGTCTAGTAGATGAAGATGGCGGTTGATGGTAGTAAGGAAGTTCTCCGATAGCTGGAGAAATGCAATTCTCCCGAAATGGCAATGGGGAAATGGGTTCGCCGAGAATGTACGATGTGAAAAATTCGGAAGGAGAAAAGGTTGCGTTTAGGGCGAAAGGGGCGAGAGAAGTGGTGATAGAGTTGAGTCGAGAAAAGATAATAGTCAGGCGCGAGATCAGACGGGAAAAAACGAGAACTTCGTTTGGATGAGTCTATATCATCAAAAGAAGGGGTGGTGGGGGGTGTTTATTATGAACTGCTTCTCTATTGACAAACGGAAAAAACGAAGACGTCGTGGCGTGAGAACTACACTCCATAAGGTAGATAAAATCCAATGAAGCAGTTACACGGGGGAATTATGAAAGCGTCCAAAACAGCATCATTTTCGAAACTTTTCTTGCAGGACACCACGCGCAAGACACACCCCCTGCGATTAGCCGACGATATTTAGACCTAATCCCAATTATTTCGGGAGTCCCAGAAACGCTCAATCAGTTTGTGGAAGTGACGGAAAACTACACGAGCGATTCTCCGATGTGGAGAACATGGTACATTTTCGGAACGTTGTGCCCATCAATGCCATCACGGCAAAAATTAATTTACCAGCTGCAGGCCAAATTTGACAACATACGACGACATTGAACAAGCGTTAATCGACACTTATTCGATCGACCCTACAGAGACGATCTGACCCTAGTGATCGAATTGGTCAACCAACCTCAATGAGAAGGCAAATTCTATGACAAGATAAACGAAATCTTAAGCTTATTAACCGCTTACATCAAAACTCAACAAATAATCGAAAATAAACCAAATTTTTAATCGGGAACTACAAAAAATTGGCACTTATATGCGATGAAATGAGGAATCCTTTTACTCCGATCACTCGAATAACACATAGTGTCGTCACTTGCTCATTCCTCCCCTCGCGGCACAAATCCGAACTAAGACCAAGTAGAACTACCTACCTCAGTCTGACGAGTCAGTCAACCATTGTAATTGTTCCCTGAAGGGTCTCTCGTGAACTTACCGATTTGTTTTGTTTAAAATTGATTGTGACCGTCGGGGGGTCGAGGGGGAGTACGCTTTTTCGAGTGTGTCAAGTTTCTTTTTTAATAGACAAGTATTGTTATTAGGCTTCATTTATTTGTTTGTGAATCGTTTATCTTATGGAGTCTGATAGAGAAGAAGGACAGGGGGACATCACATATATGTTTTCTTACGACTCGGTATCTAAAAATACCTAGAAACACGACCTGATTGCGATAAGACAGCCAACATTTCGTTTTTGTCAGTTTTTTATACCATTTATTACCCGTAACAACCACGGGTTTCATCTGATCCGATTTCCGAGCAGACAGGCACAACAAGATAGAAAGTGCGATTTTAATGTTAATGGAAAGGGGATGAATGACACATATTTGTCCAAAATGTGCCGAGATTGGAACCAACAATAAATAGCAATGTAGACTCGAAAACATACATTTTAACTGTTTTACTTATGCGTATTTCAGGGAAGTATTACAATATCCCGAAAATCGGTGCGACAACTGCACTGCTACTGTGTTTGTTGGGCGCAAAAATGGGGGGGGGGGGGAGCTTGAAACTGAGAAATGAATGGAAGCGCTGAGCGCGATTGAGGACTGCAGTACACTTGACAGAATAGCGATATCTGATTGAGTATGAGAATATAAACGCGAACAAGGGACTCTAAATATTTGTGAACTGGTTGGGAGACGCTTAGTGGAGGGAGAGGGACAGCTCTTAGATGTCTGACTTGGAAGGAGCTGTCTGTTGAGAAGAGAAATGTAAAATTGACGGGTGGGAAAAGGTAGTTGGGAAAATCCAGGACAGGGGGAAACCCATTGTCAATTGGAAAAAACTGAGGATTGGGTCTTCCACACGTATAAACAAAAGGATTAGAAAGGTGTTTGGGGAAACAATGACCTTCTGTAGGGCCAGTGAGTCCCAATAAGTGGGAGTGCGAATAATCCGGAGGTTAAAGACCCAGTTAATTCGGCCTGCCAAACAGCATTGTTTATGATAAATTGTGAAGATAGTTGGTTTTAAATAAACAGCTTAAATCAAAGCTACCATCGCTAATTTTCCCTTAATCTGAGAGTATATACTCGACTATATTAAAGTGATAGGGTTTGGCACTGACTTGATTGCCAGACGATCATGTCTTTACATCGGAAGCGCTCATCCAAAGTATCTCACCAGCCGGAGAAGACAGTCCCACCAAACAGGTACGTTAACTTTATTACTCGACTATAGTGCGACATATGCTGCGTTTGATCCTGGATAAGGACATTTTATCAACAAAGTGATATCATCCAAGCGCTTGGACTGTCAAATGGTGGGTGGTGGAGTAGAGTGGAGAGAGTACACCTACTATAGTACATCAGCATTCACCAGGAGGCTCGTGGGAGGGCTAGAATGAGCAGAGGAGTGGGGGAGGAGTCAATAATATGAATTTGTAGCGGGGGGGGGGGTTGTGTACTATAATGTGATTGGTTTGCGGGTAGGAAAAAACATTGAACCACAACGTGATTGATATATAAGTATGGTGGGGCTGGGGGATAGACAATGACGTACTATTATTATTATTATTGATTGGGGGCGTGGCCAAAAGCCTTTTAATGTAGTCAATTGGCTATGACCAATTTCCTGTTACACTCAACACCTACTTACCCTGCTGATATCGGCTCAATGTAGTAGCGAAATTGTGCCCAAATTAATTCTCCAATCCCTGTGGATGGGAGAGTTCGAGTTTCTGTGGATAGTTGAATATGGACGGGGAACCGAATTCAAGGTGGCGAGTGGCCAAAACATGAAGTAAGCCGAAGCGAGTCCTTCCTCAGCAGATGAGGACAGTCTTACACCAAAAACCGAGGTTCTATCTCGATTTCGGTTCCTCGAGGAAGCAGGTGGCCTTTCTATTACTTCATAATACAAGAAGAGTTCCTTGTCTCCTACCAACTTTCTCCCACTTATTAACACCTACTATCGAAGCAGTGAGATGACTGCACACTGATTTGTGTTTGCGGATGGTTCGGGGACCCAGGACTCTTTCTGAGGAAGAAGGTCCTGACAATCGTCTTCCTTTATCAGCCCCACGATATCAGCAGTTGACCCAGCAACCTTAATCGAATACGACACTACCTCTCGGCAGAGCTAATTTAGGAGGAAAGGTCTTAACGTCTGGATAGAATGGTCGTGGGTGGGGTGGTGTGGTGTGAGGAGAGAGAACTGAATTAATTAAATGAGGATTCGTATTTGCTTAGATGAGGCTTACATTGGCCGTTGATGAGCCCAGACGTAGACTGAGCATTCGAGCTGTTCAGAGATTAAACGAGTCGACCGATTAACGAAATCGGCTTAGTTTCACGTCGGGGTTTTCATTGTTGTTCCGTGATAGTTGAAAAAATTCGCATTAATTGCATGAACTCTAACAATGAGAATGAATCTCAATGAGTACGCTTTCAGACCGTATTTGGCTAAACCATTTTCAAACGCTGCACATTGTATCGAATGCTTTCATCCCACTTGAAGTTTATTTCATCAATCCAAAACTCGTCTTGAGGACGTCATAAAACTATACGTTGAATACTGTGGAAGGCGATGGCACTGCCGTCTTTTAAGGTAGAGACAATTTCATGGAGCTGAGAGTATAGAGCAAGAGAGGGTCAGAATATATCGTTGTTGTCGGGAGTTTGGTTTTGAGGGAATGAAGAATAGCCAACTTCGGGATGAGAAAATAGTTTTTTTTTAAAGCTGCCTCAGAGAACCGTTTAAAAGGGAAACCCTCGCACGCTTTTCAGATGACTTGAAAGGCCACTCGGGAACAAAGGGGCTGAGAGGCCAGTGATCTTGGATGGTGCACCGGAGAAAATGTGTCAAGTAATGTCTACTTTTATTCTGCAGAATGGTCCAAACCAAATGGGTGGAATTTCCAACCTGCTCATAGCCAGTATATACCGTTCATTTCTTTTTTTTCGTCCATAAGTAACTGACGAGTGACTCATATCACTCTGTAACGTAGAACCTGGTTATCAACGTAGTAAACTATAACAACGCACTACGAGAGAACTTTCGCATGCCCTTAACATCCAGTAGGTACGTAACGCAAGATCAAATTGTCCATATAAACGCAATAACTTTCACATTGCTCTCTCTCTGAAACCGTCCTTTGTTGTTAACTCCAGGCCCGTTTTCATGAACTTTGATCAGAAGTAACATACTTGCTGGACACAGGGTCGATCCATACGTCGTAATCCAACGCTAAAACCAGCGGGAAGTATTGAGAAGTTTATATGGAACTGAATCAGGAAGGTACTCAATTTTACGGAATGGCGTCCAAATTAAATGCCCGACGAAGCCCATTTTTGACACACAAATGGCAAATAACACGGGCACAAAAAATAATTTTTTATCTGAAACAGACAAACTGGATCCATTACTACATTTTTATAAGACACCTGACTACCAAGCCAGTTGGTTTTCCCGGTACAAATCACGATTTCCTGTTCTTCCGGTTCCCGGAATGATAATGTACGAAATACGTATATACCGGGATGAAGGGCACAACTCGTCGAGCATCATCTCATCGTTGGTTTCTCCTGTACAAGTCGGGATTTTCCACTTTTCTCAATCCAAATCAACGTACCTTAGGCAAATTCAACGCGAGAAACCAAAGATGCAACGCACCATAAAGGAGGCCAACCCTATATTATGAAGACGTTTCGATACAGCCTCCACACAACTTTTCATTCTTAACCTTCCTTAATTTTCTGGGCTCCAGGCGACTTTTTCGATTCTATTACCATCGCTTGGTTTTACCAGATCTCGCTTCAAATTTCAGCGGTAGTCCACTTAATATCCTCATCCTTCCTAAACCTTCTTGATATTTTCGTTACATCTCATTGATATTCTGATGGAAATTCTCTCCTTGTTCCTCGCTATAATCCCCGCGATTTTCGACATTTTGAGAAGAGCGAAGAAATTCTTACGCGTGTAGGAAAAACTAGCAGTGGCTTCGTATTCAGCGCCCCCAAAACTATAAGAATAGTGCCCATCGTCCCAGTATACACGTTTCCCGCACATTACCACCCCGTGAACTGGAGAAGCTGGTAATCCTGACGTGTACAGGGAAAACCGGCTGGGACAGGTAGGTGGTGGCTTCGTATTCGGCGCTCCCAAAAACAGGTAGAGTGGTCTTGTTTGTATTGTTGCCTTGATAGAACTGGGAAACCCCCTACTGCGGCCACAAGGAGGCCTATCGTGTGGGCGTACATGAGCCCCTTCATGTCCTCTCAGTTCCACCTCACAAGAGCTGGCGTTCTCTGATGCGGCATCCCCAATACGTCCCCACCACGCAAGACGCCCTCGAGGTCCATCCCTGCAACAATTTCTCCACTCAATCATTCGCGATTTGAACTTCGATGACATTCTCATAGCTTCCAACTAAGAGGAAGAGCATCGACTTCATCTGAACACTCCTCCCCAATGTCTGAACGATGTCGATTAATGTGAATATCAACTTCGCTAGACGTATTTTTGGTGTTCCTGAAGAATCTTTTCTGAGATATTTAGTCTCTGAAAATGGGGTCAGTCCACTGCCCGAAACAATAGTAAACGCTTCTACTGTCCACGGCTCAACTCCAACATGACCTCTTCAAATTAACTGAAGACGTTAGAAAATATCTGGTGCGTTGCAACACACAACTTTCCTTAGCTCTACGTCAATTCACTTTGTACATGGCTAATTCTATTTAATCTATTCATTTATCAGTCAGTTCATTTGAACTTGGTCAAACAACGCTTTACGGCAGCAGAAAGCGGTAGCGCTTACTATTCCGGAATTTATTGTGCTGCTCGTACTCATTGCAGGACCATTATTGAGGAATTGGTACACAGATAACTAATGAGGCTATAAACACGATTTTTTTAAAAAAGGGTGGTAATCACTTTTGCAGAGTTATTGGGAAATAACTGTTAGAACTGGTAGTACGCGAAACGGCAGTAGTTGATATTCAGGAATTTCTGGAGTGAGCCCCATGTATCTCATGAGCGTTTTTAAACACTCACCCTTTAGGTATTTGATTGTACTACAATACCAATTTTTTTTTAACATTCTACAAGAATTCCAGCGGAGTTTATAAGAAAAAAACTGCGCGAAAAACGCTTTTGGTCGAAAATTTTGATAATTTATTGTGCTGCTCTCGTCATTTTCCCACGAATGAGAATTTTATAGTATCATTGCCTTATTGAGAGCTATCAACATAAAAAATGTAATTAAAATCGTTAGAGCCGTTTTCGAGAAAAAAAATTTGGTGTTTTGATCAGTCTGATGACTATAGTTAACTTTCGGTGGATTTTGCCCATACCCTCATTATTGCGTCCCATGGTAACCTGTAGGCTAGAGATCAAGTTTCAGCTAATTTAGTACGGTGGTTTTCTCTAAAAACTGCGCTAAAATCGATTTCGTCGAAAATTTTGATAATTTATTGTGCTGCTCTCGTCATTTTCCCACAAATGGGAATTTTATGGTATAATTGCCTTATTAAGAGCTATCAATATAAAAAATTTAATCAAAATCGTTAGAGCCGTTTTCGAGAAAAAAATATTTGGTGTTTTGATCACTATGATAACTATAGTTAAATTTCGGTTAATTTTGTTCATACCCTCATTTTGGCGTCCCATGATAATCTGCGGGCGAGATATGAAGTTTGGCTAATTTGGTACGATGGTTTTCTCTAAAAATCGTATACAGACACACAGACACACAGACCATTTTCCCAAATAGTGTTTTTCGGACTCAGGAGGGTTTTTTTTTTCAGCCAATTACATAACTTTCCTTTCTACTTCGTAGAGCAAGGAAAGTAAAAATGACATATGTCTTGTTCATCGTAACTCGGACGCAACATAATTTTTGGACAATTTGAAGGATCATCCTGGCATTCCACAACTCCTTTATTCTTCACATTGAATGCACCCTATTCATCTTCATAAACGACATTGCTGAATCCCTGGGATTTTTATCGAAATGCCCAACTCCTATTCAAACACCAGTGAACCATACGCAAGATGACCTGACTACAATGGAACGACGAGAACTAAATATTCCAGGCAGCCGTAGGCAATTGGCACGACGTGACGAGCTGTGCAGGCGGGTGGTTTTAATGAGACGGGAGGGAGTACAAATGAAGAAACAATTATTTTCGCTGTATTAGCCCGCGAGTTCTTTCAATTAATAGAATTTAGCTCACTATAATTACTGTAATTTCACTATTTTCGACTGAGACGCAGAACCTCTGAGAATTGTTCCATTAGACCCAGCCAAAAATAACCATTTTTGTTAATCATTTTTGTCCTATAACAACCATGAACTTCGTCCGATTGGATCGCCGAGCAGGCGGGCACAACTAGGTTCCCTCTTGATACTGAAGGTGGAGGGGAGGGGGGTTGTAAAAACATTTTCCTATCCAAAAGCACGTACGATCGGGAAAATCTCGTACCGTATTCTCCCATCAAATGTTTTATATATACGTTAGAAAAGAGACACGTTAACCAATTATAAGCCTTTGAGGTTCATCTCAACGACTTTGGCAATGGGACGACCAACTTCCAATTCATCACAGGAATACTGCCGATTTCTTTTCAAGAATTAGTTCGATTCAGATCCCTTCACAAATTTCTGCCCAGAACCTAGCTGAAGTTCACGAACATGACGCAGAGTTCTCAAATCAACAACCACGTCTCTCAAATTGCACATCAATAAACGCCCTAATAACTTATATCGCGTTTGCGATCCATCCTGCTTTTCTCCGAACATTTATTGCGTTCCATTTTCGAATAAATTTCGTTCATCACATTTATAAACTCGCTCATCCAGGGATTAAAGGAACGACAAATTTGGTTCGGAAACGCTATTCCTGGCCATTCCCTAAAAATAACGTTCACACTGAAAAGTTGCGTAACCTCCTCCTGCGTAGGATTTGGGTATCTTCTCGCGATAATCGATCGATTCTCAAGAAGGCCCGAAGCCATTCCATTACCCGATATTTGAGCAGACAGTTGCCAGAGCTTTGCTAAATCAACGGGCGCGTGCGTTCTATCATTAAAAACAACTACATTATCACTATTAATAGAGGACCACAACTCGACAGTTTTTTATTCAAAGAATTACCACGAACTTTAGGATTCAAACACGCCATGACGTCTTATCATTAACAAGCCGGAATAAACGGAATTATTGGAAGACGGTTACCGCGTTTTGTAGTCATCGTTAAAAGTGCATATGGTTAACAAACTTCTAATAGTTGTCTTGGAGCTTAGTTCTTATATAATTGAATACCACCCTTGCCGAACTCTCCTATGGTTTGATCTTCCGACCCCCATCAGAAGTTTCTTGTTGTACAAAACCGCATTGAAACCGATAGTTCATGCTGCATGAACTACAAGAGTACTTACACCACCTGACAACTGTTTCAGAAGAGGAGCACCACGCTCAGAAAACCTCCGAACTTCCATCCACATCTTCATTCGACATGATGCCACTCAATATCCGTCTGCTGCCAGTCTATGGCGGTCCCTTCAAAGTGCAATCTCTCGCGGTGACTTTCGAAGAAATGGAAACATCAAAAGGACCACAAACCATATCCATCGATTGACTCAAACCAGCCTTCATCATTCAGGAAGTTGAGGGCGTTGGACAACATGGATCGACTTCGAAGAGAACTCTAATGAAGACTGACGACAAGAATACGAGCAACGTTCAAGAAGACATAAAGTCGTGACGACACAGTTTGGACGGACTGTCAAGTGGCAGGCAGTTACGGGGAAGGAGTATGTGTGGCTGCCTACTTCGATTTTCAGAATTTTTTATTCATCTCCATCCTGAGTTATATTTCCATATTATTATTATTATTATTATTATTATTATTATTATTATTATTATTATTTTGACGCCAACGCGAGGAGTCAGCTGTTTCTTCGTGACGACTCTCTTGTTTGTTTCAAATCGAACCAATTCTTTCTAGTTGCTTCATGATTTCTGACGTGCATCAATCATCAAACCCACAAAGTAATCTTTCGGGCACAAGAGCAAAGAAGCTAAAGTAATAACAAAATTCGAATTTCGTCAGCGGAACAAAGTCGTCATAATTTGTTCTCTGACGTCCCTGCCGTTGGTATCTCACGTTTTCATAATTTAATTTCCCTTATCATAACAAATCCTGTTTTCTTCTCAAATACTAAATCATCGTTCGTGGTCGACTGTAAGCACACAAAAATAAAACGCTGGAATTGATCTATTTTGAAAGAGGCGACGGTACCGCAAACATGAGGGCCTTTCTTCAACATCCAGTCATGTTAAACAAGAAATCTTATTTCACTGGTCTCACGCGAATAGAGCAAAAGAGGATTCAGTTTAAGTGTCTCTTCTTTCTGACAAGTTAAACAAATAACTTTGGCTCACGAAATTGAATCGCGACGAGATGAAAAATATAAGACAACTAGGAAATAACATAAAAGGGGGCAATAGGCGCGGAAGTACGTGCAGCAGAAAAAAAATGAAGTGAGTGAAAATTTTCACCAGTTTAATTCTCCACCCGTCTGGAGCCTCTTGACAACGTGACGCGGAAAAGTGGAAAAGTGATACTATGAACGGGCGCGAGAGAAACCGGTGGATGGGATTAGTTCTGAATATTGAACTGGGAATTGTAAAGCTGCTTCCAACGGCTATATCCGGTTCAGACGTGTTCGCAGATTCGTCCTCCCATGAACTCATGAACTCCCGAACGTGTCACGAACAACAGGTGGCCCTCTTTTTTCTCAAAGGAGCTGATGGACGTGATTCTCATCGTTCACTCCCTGGACAGTTAAAGACAACACATCTTTGACAGTTTAAGAATGGGCGGAGGAGCGTCTCAATCGCCTCCCGAACGTTGAACACTCTTTAGAACGATGTTAGTAGCCCCTACGCCCCGAACAGGAGGAGAGCGCTAGACATTGAACATTATTACACGACCCATCATGGCTAATTATAACACCAAAATGGTCGGTAGCATGTCAGAAACTACAGGTTCACTCTACAAATTTGCCACGTGAAAAGTAATTCTTGTTCCTAAAAAACAGTGGCTGTTCGTTTTGGATGTAGTATGAAGCGCACAATTTGTAATTGCAGTTATTCAGAAAATTTCTATTAAACTATTGAACACGAAAAACTTCATTAAAAACGAAAACTCATACTAAAAACGAAAACTCGTACATATACAGCAGATTTCCGCATTAGACTTCCAACGTCGTTCTGAATGACTCTGTGAGGTGGGAAATAGGGCTATGTGACATATTTGATGAATAAAGGAAGGAGCTGAGATGGGGATGAAAATGTAAAAAGAAGAGGACAGCAGGAAACCATAAAACGAAAACTCTTTTCAAAACACTGTTTATTTCCAGTTCCAGTGGAACTTAAGACAAGAAAATGCTAAGGATTTAGGAACAGAACGTTATCATACTTTTGAGAGTTCACTAAATGGAGAGTAGAAATGAAGATTTGAGGAATGGAGAGTCGGAGATTCTATCGCAGGGGTCATCGACCATGAAGGTCTTCTTAGGTGAGTTGACCAGGACCCCTCGATAGTTCGAAAAAATAAAAAATTCTTGAATGCAATCGAAACAACAAATTTCGTGACAATTCCACGGCCTACGAGAGTCATGTGCATGCCCTGAAATGTCCTTATTAGTGTCCCATGAACAACGAGAGCAATTCGAAATATGAACTGTCAGCAAACACCTTATTTTTCTCGACCTAAAAACGATTGAACTTTTATCCAGATGTTACAGTTATATTAGAGCATAAATTATTCGAAAGGCGATAATTACACTGGAGATGGTGTAAATATTTCAGGCAGGAAATGAGAGGATCAAGCTATAGAAGCATCAACGGCGCTGCAGGTACTAACGACGCCAAACTTGTTGGGAATTTACGAACACATTTCTAAAAATGGTTGCAAACACTCTCAAACGTAAGGTTTGAGTTTGGAACGGCTGCTTCATTTTTACAGGTAAGCTAAACGAGGGAAGCACAGCCATTTGTTAGATTCGGTTATACGAGGAACTAATTCCAACATTTCTGAATATCATCGGGCGTGATGTCTGAATTCAAATGAGAAACCTTCGCGGATTCCCCTCCGCCATTTATCAAAAACGGCCGACAAGTTTCAGGGCGTGGGGAGTAAAACACGAAAAATGTTCACATGTGAGAGAGTTAATGCTGCGCTATGACATAAACACAAAATCGTCATGGGGTCAACGCTAATATACCAGTGAACGTTATCGAAATTATTGGATGGTTCGGGTCTTCTTCTTACCTGGTCCAAAACCAATAACATTAGGTAGCGCCCCAGCAGATACTAACCACCCCCACTCTTAGAAATGTTTGAACCGGTCCTACTGGCCTAACTCGTCTTTATTTCGCCTTCTTCGTGAGCGTTTGGGTGTGGAGGAGATCCACCCATGCACAAGTTTAGACCAGCCACCATGCACCTCTCCACATCTCCTCAAGGCACTTGTAGCCAATCTGGTTGAAGTACTAAAAAACACCAGTCAGTGGTACCACATTCCTTCACATTGAATGCCGCCGATTGTGCGCCCTGTGGTCTGGAACCAGCTTATCTGGCTGAATTTTCATTCTGATGATCTAGGCTCGCCTTTTGGGTGAGATGGATGTTAAAATGGAAGGCTTCACATGGCATGACAGGTCTGTTTCCTCATAAGATGACGAGGGTTATTATGTCAATCGTAGAAGTTGCGGTTTCGCTAATATCCAAGAGGCCGGCCCTGCAGTATCCACCGAACTCAGACCTGCGAAGGTATGGCAGGTATTTGGTCGTTAGTCTCCTGGTATAGAGCTGTTGCCCGTGTGTTATAGCGCGGAGGAGACCACATGAGGAATCCCGTAACATCTTAATCTGGTTTCCTAGCTCACCTAAATATTTACTTTAGAGGTAAGTTTCAAAGGGGCATATCAACTGTGACCACGCTTCTTAGCCATCACCACAAACTCCGCGAAAAGGTTATAGGCTTGCTTTCTACCAGTCTTTTGCAAAACTTTGGAGGTCACGAACACCTTCTTCCACCCTCACTCCTTTTTGGTGGAACAGAGTTGGTAGCGGTGTACACATTTGTTTCTGCGTTTTGGAAAACTATTAAGAAACCCCCCTCCAAGGTAGACTGAAGACACAGACGACGCGACGCGTTTATATCGGGAGACTCCTCAACGTAAAGAGAGGACTACGCGGAGGAAAAACTGCGGTAAGCATAATCTATAAAGTATTCCTGAAAAAGAAACAACAATGTACACACGCAATTAACCGTTTTTTTGAGAAAATAAAGAGCGTATTTGAAACCAGACCAATTAACTCTAACACGCAGAAAGACTTTCAAGCAAATGCGATTAGGACGAAATCCCCGATTGAAAACAGCGCATAATAATTCGTGGGGCTTTCTTCAAAACGAAGTCTAAAATAAAGAGTATATTGGTTTTGCTTTAGAGCAACTGACTGGAACGCGGACGAAAGCAGAGACGATCATTACGGCAAAAGTGAACATTGCATTTATGAGCAATTATTTACTTTCACTTAGGGCAGTTCCCCCTACAGACGCCAGTTGGGGTTGAGGTTGAGGGTTGGCCACGATCCTTGATGTTCACTTCAAATATTCATCAAACCTTCGGCGTCAATTCAATCAAACCTCATATGAATAAACACCAAGCTATAGAATAATACAATGGGTTGCCCGAGATGGACCTGAGCCTACACCTGAATTCCTAATGAAAAAGGGGTGCAGTAATCAAGCGTTAGGTAGTTCATAGCTGAAACCTCTGAACTTGATTGTAAACAGTCTGTTACCAAATAATTATAACCCTCATAACACAAACCCCCTTCAGCTCGACATGAGACAATTACTTTCAGTGTCAAGAACGTGGAGAAACTGCATTACTAATTCTTTGCAGAAACACACATGTAATCAATTGGATTAGGTACAGTTAAGCGCTTGGAGAATAGCTGATTCCTTTACCAGGTGCGTCCGTCCAACCCAACAATTTCAGCCCTTTTCATGTGATGCCGCGGGGAAGCCTGAGAACTGCCCCTTCAGCCGTCGGCGTCTCCACCGACAAAGGGATTAAGTTTGGGTTGACTTCCAACAACAACGGATTTCTCCTTTTGTGCTTTCCCTCAATTCACCTCCTTCTCCAAGACACACCGCTCTTCCCAGAGACACTCGGCTCCCAGTAGTCACACATTCATTCTGCTATAAACTCTCACCCCTGTAACACAGCTCGCCCTTTTCCTTCCGATACAGTTTCCCGCGCCAGTTCACGCGTTCTGAGTACTACCCTTGTGTCACCCATTTGTACACCAACTCAACTCAATTCCGCACGGAAAACACCCGTGCGGCCAACAGCCCTTCTCACGCCCACAGAGTTTCATTTTCTCATGCGCCCAACAGGTACATTCACAAATAAAGTTGGGTGATCATTGGGCTAATAAAATTTCTGCTCGTTACGAAGTCACCACAGGAGGGAGTGGAACCAATTCCACATGTAGTGACGATCCAATGCAAATGGCACTAAGGCAAGTGTTACGGGGGGGATTAATATAGAAAGCGGTATCACACTAGGTGAGTCAGGAAGTAGCAGGATAGAAACCGAATGCAATTCGAACTAGGAGTTTTATTCGTGAATTACTTTCGGACATGTTTTAACACCACAAACAGGGAACTGGGAGGAAGTGAATGCGAGCGAATGGGCGACGGGGGAACCGCTCGGTTTCAACTGACGGCAGCGAAGTCACGGGCGAATCCGGGCATTTGAGTTGCCCAGTCAGCACAAATGTGCCGGACGAGCCTCCGCTGAATGGTAATGTTTGGTTCGCCCCAGTACACAAGGAAACCAGCTAGAGAGCAGTCTTCGTCCACCAGGACCAGCCAGACACACCACGCAATCAAGATGACGGGTGAGAATAAGACGAGCTCAATGGCAGCCATCAGTAACGCTAGACAAGTCACTGGAGATACTATCAGGGGGAGAACACATTACTTCAACACCCTCAGCTCGCTCGCGCAGAGCCCAACTTTAAGTTCGTAGTTTTACGTAAATTATTATTCCAATCTACTCGGTTTTAAATACGAACGGAGCATAGAAGCTGTTAAGCAGTTCTAAGCGAGGTTTCTGGGGACCATTTATAAATTGTGTGTCAGTCAATCTAACATATTTGCCGCAATTAAGAGGCTCATTTGAACGCGCAAAGAGCTTAGGAGTGTGCTGAGAATCTGGCTAACGTGGGGCAAGAGCTATCGATAGACACAACAACAATATATTTTAAATCGCAGCTCCGAGACCCATCTCATTCAATTCAGCATGGAAAAATACCAGTGAGACACACGAAACATGACCTGACTACAACGGAAGGAAGAAAACTAAATATTCCATGCGCCCGTAAGCGCCTGTAGGCAATTGGCACGATGTGGCGAGTCGACCGGGCAGGTGGTTTTAATGAGACGAGAAAGAAGGGGGGGGGGGTACATACGAAAGTACATACTTTAGCTGTAGTAATTGTGTCCGCGAGTTCTTTCAATAAGAACACTTTGGCTCACTATATTTACTGTGATTTCACTATTGACGAATAGTAGGCCTCTAGGAATTGTTCCATTCGATCCAGGATCAAAAATACTGTTTCTGACCGAAACCATTGGAGAAAGACAGTCATTTCCATTTATCACTTACAAAGATTCCATTAATAATTTATTTGTTATAGGCTCCAAAAATGTTTTGAACATAAACTCTGGGATCCTAATGACAACTTCGATAAATCCGAGACCCCTCGGTAGCGCCAAAGGTTAAGTTGGCAATCTTTACAGTGTTCACAGGAAGAAACGTAAGATCCATCATGATGATGTCGTTTTTCTCATAATCAACTCGCTCAAGCGTTTTGCCAGCTCGGAAGTTGACCGCGCAAGTAGATGAAGACCGAAGAAACAAATGAGACTTGACTTTACCCTCATTTTGACTTCATGCTTATGATGCACGTTTGCTGTGAGAACCTCATAAGAGTATCATTTTGGCAAATTAGGTTTGCCGTTGGTTAGAGTTCACGGGGAAGCTCAGTGATTTGACGGAACTCATCCAGTTCCTCCCCTCATCGTTCAGGTATGAAAATTGGGTTGGTGGGGGTGACAACTTGGGTTCGTCCGTTCGGTTCATTACGAGAACAGGAACGAGGGAGAAGTTTTAATGATCCCGAGATCAGAACTGGATACCATTTTGTAAGCAAAGCAAAGCCATCTCGACAGTTATTTTCGTTGGTTCGTTCGGTGATGCGCCGAGTTTCCAATTGCTGGCCGCCACTATTCAAAAGAAAAAATCACTCCAACTTGTTTGTTTAGGCCTGAAACGCGAGCTGATGGGGTTGCGATGCCCATTGACGAACTTTTAGAGGCCGACCCCTTTCCCACCATGGAATGATATGATCCGATCGATACTCGGCAAAGTAGGCGAACATAAATACGTTCCGCCAAATATGGAGTGGAGAGGTAACAGAACTTGAGCAGGAGGTTGGAAAGTGGTATAATCCAGCAAACGGTAAAGGAAGTTTGATCTTAGTATTTTTGAAGAGAAGAGAATTTTTGCCCTTTGATTCTTTTCCCTCAATTTATATTCGGGTCACCTCATCGTCTTATGCTTTGGGCCGTCATATCTGTCTGCCTGGAAATGGGGGAGTCCATTTCGTACAGTATGGTACGGTACTTCAACAATGAATAACGAAGAGTCCAATACTCCACGAAGCACCAGGTGCAAACTTATTCAGGAAGTACTGGAGGTGATGTAGTACGCTACAGTTCATTCAAGATTTTAGTTTAGGTTTGAGGCATCGGGGTGCGCCGTAACGTTTCCGGTAGCTCAGCCTCCCCCTAACGAGCAGAGAGGACCCCAAAAAGCTTAAAGACTTAGCAGACCTCCCCGGACTATCACGGCAGGGTGAGCTGAGGACCCGGCATCTGGTTTTCCGTCTCCATTCTTCTCTCACTTCTCGGCCCATACGCCCACCAATCATTCTGTAAATTACTTTCTTGCCCTCATTCAATCTCTAACCTAATTCTACCATTTCAGTGAATAAATTAACTTCGCACCAACCCAACCCTTTCACACCCCCCCCCCCCCCGAGTCAAATGAAAGGGGCGGTAACCCTGAACGAGCCTTGATAGTAAACGAGCTGAGGGCTAAAAACGTTGACCTATTAGCTGAAAGTTGCTCACTACTTTTTCTGATAGTTTTCTCAATGGTTGGTGAAAACGAGGACGCGTGGCAAGAGTGTGGCGGGTGGCAGAGAGGGGAAATGATCGCAGGTGAGGGAGAAAAGATAACATTCGCTAGATTGACCTACGAGTCAATACTTCTCACTATATTTACTGTGATTTCACTCTATTCGATGTCGACGCAGTCGTGCACCTATAATACTCTGGAGGTTAATTCTACTACTTGAAGAAACTTGCACGGAAATATAACGAAAGTTATTGTTTCTCTCGAGCCTGCCAACCACTCGTCAGTTCGACTCGTCACGGCGTGCCAATTTTCGTTGTTGGTTGTAGTCAGGTCATGTTTCGCATCGTTTATTAATATGCTCCGATGCTCAATCAAATTTGATGGCGTTTGGATGAGTGAAACAGCGTCAAACTGTGCAATACAGTGATAAACCGTTGTGTAATAATTTTGTTTTTTACAATTTTTATTAATTGTATTTAGGTTTCATTTTACACCGCTTTGTCTTGAGCTGAGATGCTGGCCAATGTACAATGAAAAACCCTGCAAATTATTACACAACGGTTTATTATTCTCATGAACAGCTTGGCCTAGTATTACTGTTCCGAGACCCATCCCATTCGATTCAGCATCGAAAAAGACTCAATGGTTGGTGAAAACCAGGACGCGTGGCAAGAGTGTGGCGGGTGGCAGAGAGGGGAAATAATCACAGGTGAGGGGGAAAAGATAACATTCGCTAGATTGACCTACGAGTCAATACTTCTCACTATATTTACTGTGGTTTCACTTTATTCGATGTAGACGCAGTCGTGCACCTATAATACTCTGGAGGTTAATTCTACTACTTGAAGAATGGAACTACGGAAATTAAAAATTCCACGGCGCCAGGCGCCCGTAAGCGTCTGTGGTCAGTCGGGCAAAAAGAGTCGGGGAAATTGTGATGGGGAACCTCGAAGCGAGCGAAACCTCGGCAATTGGCACGCTGTGAGTCGAGCGGGCGGGTGGTTGCGATGAGACGGGTGGGAGGGAGGGAGTACAAACGACGAAACGTTGACTTCTGCTGTAGTTTCCGCGAGTTCTTTCAATTAGTTGACTCTAATGATTACTGTAATTTCACTACACGCAGTTGTACACGTCTGATACTCATTCCATTCGACCCAGGATGTAAAAATACCTTCAAAATGATACGAAACACGGCGAATTTGCGATTATACTGCGTTTTGTTAATTTTTTAAACCTTTTTTTGTCCATAACAACCATGCGCTTCGTCTGATCGGATTGCCGAGATGGCGGGCACAACTAGATACCAAATGGGATTTTTGTACGAAAGAACGAATCTTTTGAACCACGTTAAAGGCACAAAACGGCCTGGACGGCGGACGGACATTGCAGATTTGGAATCCCCATGTCTTGAAACGTAAAGTATCAAATTTTGAGGGGGGGTTGTAAAAAGTTTTTCCTGACCGAAAACATAGGGTTTTTATTCAGAATGAATAATAAACCAAAATCAGATTCATCAAATGCAAAATTGTTTTATTAATTAATTAATTGAGCTCACCAGGTACTTTTAACGAACTTTTTGAAGTTTCATATACGATTCACTACGTCAACACGTTGAGCTTCACACGCGCGTTGAGTTTTATCTTCCTTAGCTCTGCGAAGGAAAGAGGAAAGTTACGTAATCAGCTTCGGATTTGTAATGGCTACTGAGTCCAAAAAATCCCCATATGGGAAAATAGTCTACGTGTGTAGACCTTGTGTGTTTGTGAACACTGTTAACAGAAAATGGCTGGATCAAATGGGCTCAAATTCAATAATTAGCTTGCAGATCACTACGGGGCGCTAACGTAAGGGATATGAGCCATTTCGGCCTGAAACTAATGTTTTCATTTTGATCTTACCTAGTACGAGGTTGGAATTCACATCAAGGCACCATCATACTCACAAACCGATTTATATTTAATTTCCACCGCTACATGCCAACCATTTTCCGAACATTCACTTCATCAGCTTATTGGGAGATTGAATTGAGTCAACAACGAGACGACTCTTCAACCTCTTCCGTCTATCATAACTACTCGTGCGGGCTACTTCCGATAACATTTATATACGATATAAAGTTAAACTTAGATTGATTCAATAAACCTGCCTTCATCTCGCCATCAACTAACAATAATTATTAAAACAGCCATCAAAACCCTAATTTTGTCTACTTTCCCTGGCTGTAAGAAGTAGAAAGGAAATGTCTGTAATCGGCTGAAAACAAAATTTTGAGTTCACTTCCGATCTTCACATTTCAGACCCTACCGAGTCAGAAAAACACTATTCGGCACAATAGTCAGCGTGTTTGTGTGTCTGTGAACGCGATTGAAAGAAAACGGCTGAAACAAATCAGCTCAAACTTGATATTCATCCCGCAGGTCAGCATGGGACGCCAAAATAAAGATTTGAGCAAAATCCGCCTAAAACTAATTGCAGTTATCAAAAATAGCTCTAACGATTCTGCCGCCTTATCATTTACTACCAATTCTAAACATCAGATAACTCTCGAAGAGGAATTATTATCCTTTTCAAAAAAATCGGGTTTACACCCTCACTAAATCTCCGTGGACGAATTGCTTTATAATGGTATGAACATACCAAAAAATTGACACATTCTCCTTTGTTTTTCAATTTTTTTTCTCATAAATGTCGCTCAAATGATATTAGCATTCCCAGTAAGAGAGGATCATATATCCAATAAATTACCAATACGATGAGAGTTAATATCGCTCGTAAGCTAATTCGTAGCAACCCAAGAAATTCCGGAATCCCAACCACTGCTGTTTTACGTACTACCATTTCCCACGGTTTTCACCTGATAATTCGGAAACAACGAGCGCGATCCATCGCAAACAAATCATGTCAACAGTCTCTTGAGCCGCCTGTGCAATGGTGTTGCAGTAATGGTTGTGGTATGAATGGAGCGGAATTAATAAATTCCGCAACTTTATCTTATTTTGTACGTAAAAAGGCAACATTTATTTTGTTTTACCAACCTCAAACGAACTGAGTGAAAAATGAATTGGAATAGTAGCTAAAGTTACAAAAATTGCTGAATGTACGTGGGGCAGAGGATGGTGGTGCGGCGTCGCACCAGATGTCCATTCCTTCACTCCTTCAATTCTGAAAATGTTGTGTGGCCATGTCCACAGCGTATCAAGGAGTCAAATTCGTCTAGGTTGAACTCAAAATCCAGGGGATAGGGAAAGAGCCCTCAAGCGTTTACTCCCCTCCCACCCAACCGACCGTGGTATCTCATCGAGACACCGCGTGACGGAATATTATGGGGAGAACGGGAGTATCCCTTATTGTGCAGCTCAATGGACTTGAACAATAATTTCGAGACCAGTGAATCCCGATGGAATAAGACGATGACAATTCGTTTCGATGGAGGAGCCAATTCTGGGAAAGTGACGAAGATGACTCGAGGACTGTAAAAAGGTGGGTGTCCTCTGCCACCAACATTGAAGGCGTTGATTGCCTTGAGATTCTGTTCTCAGGCGAGAGCCAATCAGCACTGCGACGAGGTATGAATGATCATCATTCCCTTCCATTGGATGCGCAGTTGTTCATGTTATCAGAGGTGGCGAACACTTGTTTGATCTTTGGGGATCAGATGCCTTCAATATTCCTAATTCATGAGTATCATTAACCGTTTGGAAGCTCCTGGCAGTAGGTGATATGAAAAGCGACTCGAAAGCCCGTAATGAGAGCCATCCCTGAGAGGGGAAAAGAGCTGGCGGAAATAAACTGGTGAATTAAATCACCGCTCACAGGTGAAGGGAGAGAGGCTTACAGAAAGGGTCAATTGAGACGTCAACGAAATGTGGAGAGCCTGTCAGCACATGTCACAATGACGTAACCCTCACACAAGCCAAACACGAGCTCTCCCGCCGTTCATTCAAATCTCATATTACGACATAACGAAATTTCGTCAATCAATAAGCGAGTCGGAGAATAACACGTCAATTCCCAGGTATTCAGACAATTTCCCCTGCCAATTAAAGCGTTTTCCGACAACCTCATTCATCGACATAATTAAAACAAACATTCCGTTCCATTCCACTTCGTGCTGCGGAAGTGCTCTCAGATCTGCACTGAATCACACAACTTTCCGCAGCTCCACGTGTCAAATTTTGAGGGAGGTTATAAACCATTTTCCCGACCGAAAACGTAAGAATATTATTCAGAATGAATAGTAAACCAATAACGTATTTTGATGGAGGATCCCTAAGATAACGTTTTAAATTGCATCACGATCCACACGAGCCTTTTGAGAAAAGACTATAATTATGGCTGATTCACGCACGAGCTAAATAGAGAGATCCCAAGTTTCTATAGCAGAGAAAAGTGCAAGAGCTTTTCATGTACGATAAAACTCCTTTCTTTCGCAAAATGAGAGGGATGAAATGGAACAGTGGAACTAAACTAGACATGTTAAGTGAGAAACATAGTATGACATGAATACTGCTCAAAAAAACACTAATTGCTGGAAATCTATTACTCCAAAGTACCCAGCACCGTGCTGGGTGAGGGGTTCGGAGATCAAATTACACAAAGAAAAAAGTTATGAGTGGTAACGGAGGAAGAAATACAAACAAATGCAGCAATTCTAGTTATGACCACTTTTTCGAGAGGAAAGAAAGCGCTCTCTTAGGCACTGGAAAACAGCTTCAAGAGCGACTCGGGGGAGTAGAATTCAGCTGAAGGGCAGGCAAAATCCTTGATACAAACGGCGATCAGTAATGATTAATGCTTGTTGGAGGAACTGACTTGGTATTCGCCACTGTGAAGGTATGGAAAAGTTTGAGAGTGCTTATGAACAACACTCTGCAAATTATTACAAAACGGTTTCTAATTCTCCGGCACAGTATGATTGATGGATGACGGACCTATCCCATTCAACGCAACGTCGAACAATATCAAGGATATAACATGAATCCGGGAAACGACAACTCATATGTGTGAACAATAAACCATTTTTTCAACCTTCATGAATACTTATGAGCTACGTGCATAAACTCGTTTAAACGTTGACTTTTAATAGTTAATTGAAGTCATTGAATATTGAATCGTGATGGCATTGAATGATCACTCATTGTGCAATCAATCCCATCCGATTCAGCATCGAAAAATGCCAGAAACGAAACATGACCTAACTACAACAGAACAACGAATATTGGCCTTCTCGCCAGGCAACTGACAAGACGAGACGAGTCGAATTGATGAGTGGTTGGAGTGTGACAGGGGGTGGTGCAGGAAATAAGCACAGGCTAGGGAGAAACGATAACTTTCACTATATTGCCCTGTGAATTCAATATAGTCAAGTAGTAGAATTTGTATCACTTTAATTAGTGTGATTTTACTGTTTCCCATTTAGACGCAGTCGTACTCCTCTGAGACCAATAGGTAACCGCAGAACATAATTCCAAACCGTGAACATGCAGAAGTCATATGTAAATGTTCTTAACTTTAGAGTACGACATTCAATGTGCACACCTCATTTGAGATTTTTGACTATTAAGAATCCTAAGTACTTTGCAGTCGGCAGACTGGACTGTTTGGGACAGGTGCATGCCGCTAAGCGGTTGATGTAGAAGTCGCTATGCAAGGCGATTTCATGGAACGGGTCTGTTTCCTTATTAGATGACTGTTCCTAAACCCTCGACAAAGGTTATATCAGTCTTGGAAGTAGCGGTTTAGCTAATATCCAAAAGACTCCTGCAGTATCCACCAAACTCAGACCAGCGGAGGTACGGCCGGTATTTGGTCGTTTGTGAGTCTCCCTGTAAGGAGCTGTTGCCCGTATCTAACTGCGCGGAGGTGACCACCTTACTGGGTGACTGGGAGTTCTTAATCTGGGGTTCCCACCTTATCTAACTGGTCGCTTGGATGGCAGGTTTCAAACGGACAGATAAACTGCGACCATGTCCCTCAGCCATCACCTTCTTTGCGAACTCAGAGAAACGGTTATAGGCTTGCTTCGTAGCAGTCAATGCTGCAAGGTTCCTCTGCTCTCACAACAACCGTTCCTCACTGTGGTAGAAATGCATGGCTTTCCTTCCGGCTCATCATAGGTCGCCTCAGCCTTGGGGTATTGATGAGTTTGCAATGGTGATCTGGCGTTTGCTTCTGCACAGACTACGCAAGGTCATCCTGATAGTCTTGCTAGAGCTCGATCGAGTGGTCCTGTAAAATGATATTACAACCAGCTCAAAGCCATCAGGTTGGAGGGGCACAACGGCCATTTGCTGGATGTTCAGGTGGGTGGGTGCGAGCATGTCTATGGACGGGTCAATGCAGGCCACTGTCGCCTTGGCTCCCATTCTTGCTCCAGCCACCACTCATGCCTGTGATCCCAAAGCAAAGGGTTTGGAAGCTGCGTACAGTCCTTGCATGGCAAGAACGCTGCAGCATTTTTTGAGTGGACCTTGCAGCAACTCAGCCATAACCAGGGGTATTGTGCTGAAGGATCCTTCATCCTATTCATTAGGGGAGCCTTAAGCTTACACTCCTTGCTATGAAGTGGCCAGGTGTACCAGGGGCACACCACAGGTCTCATGCAGGCTACTGCCAGGTGGCTATAATGCTGGCATTCGTAGTACTGTGTGGACGCTTGGTACTGGTTGAACAAACACCGCAGACAGGCTATTTGGCGGTGCTTTGCCCCCTCTGGTTTTTTATGTAGGCTGGAAGAAACCTCGATCACCCAACCCTTCCGTCTGCCCCGCTTTTTGGGAGAAGTGGACTGACTTTTGCGCCTGCCCTTGGAGGTCCTTACCAGTGATGGCCCTCATCTGGATCAGCCTCTCCTTCCACGCACATAGGCCTCACTACTACCACATTTTGCCGAGGGTTGTTAGAGGGGAGTTTTTCAAGAGGAGGAGCCTTCTTATTTTAGTTTTGAGTTGTGGCGTACCGAATTTGAGTTTTTGGGTGGAGGCACTGTCCTCGGTCAGTATGTCCTGCTTTTTCGGGGTCTTTCCCCCCCTGTGCTTCCTGGTCCTGGCAGGCTGCCACATCGTCTCAGCTCTGTGAGGGAGGGAGGAGGGCTCAGTAGCGGCATATGAGGGGTCTGGGGTACTTGGTTGGCTCAGTAGAGCACCTTGAGCATGGGAGGCTGGTGGCGATGGCTGCAAAAACTGCTGGGTAAGTGCATGGTTGATTATGCAGCTCTTTCCTCACGACAGCGGCCATCGTTTTCCCCCAGGGGGGTCGTCGCTGGTGGGCACAGGTAGGAAGCCAGATTAAAAACTCCGCCCAAATGGTACGGTATTTCTCAGGTGGTCACCTCCACACAGTCACACACGGGCAACAGCTCTCTACCAGGAGACTGGCTAGCGACCAAATATCTGCCGTACCTCCGCAGGTCTGAGTTCAGTGGATGCCGTACGGGCCGGCCTCTTGCACATTAGCGAAACCGCAACTTCCATAACTGATATAACCCTCGCCGAGGGTTTAGGAACCGTCATCACTGACCTGGTCAGGTTAGGCCCGCTTTACAAGGGGATCTTGTGCCACAACTCTTCAACAGGAATTCACTGCTTACTTGCCATTTGTCGGGAAGTGCGTGTGCTTCGATCGCGAAGAAGTTTTCTTAATGTATAAGAAGAAGTTATCATATCTTACATTCTTGGCATCATAAGCGGGATACGCGTACATGCACATTGAAAGTGCATCATAACTAACGCAGCGGATTCTTGGATATCTGGCGCAAAACATCACTTGACTTTATTACTCAACAGAATGAGTTCGACTATGAGCTAAGAGGAAGGGGTAATGTATCTCCGTTCAACGCATTTCTACTGGAACGCTTATACAGAACGAAATGTCGGTACTAGTTACCTGACAGTAATCGTGAATGTGGTCAAACTCGACAGTCATTTTTGGATTGTGCGCGTAAGTAACTTTCCTACTGCAAGTTCCTAAAATTGACACGGTCATACCCAACGCATGAGTAATGATATTCAGATTTAGATGTGCTACGAGCGAGACGTTTTTTTCGGCGAGATAGCCGAGCCGCAATACACGTAGGACACAATGAAAATAAATTGTCACACTTCACTGGACAATAAGATGCGAACAAACACCTGCTAGGTAATCATGTGAGCACTCAAAGGCCGGAGAACCGTCATTCTCTATTGTTTCATCTATTCGTCTGTCACGCTTGAATCAGCAGTATCGTGTCCTAAAACACTAATCTTTTTGCATGGGGAGTGCTCTGCTGACACAAACGCAGGCGCTTTACGACCCCTTTTCGATAAATAACTTTTTTTGGGCTCTTTTTGAGACGTCAAAGTAACCAAAACGCGTTCTGGAATGTAGGTCTGAGTGCAGGAGTGTGAGGATGATATCTATCCTGACATTTCGAAGTCGGTTGAACAATCTCAACACACAGCATGTACTGTATCTGATTATTTAATTAGCAGCTGTTCGGCTCCTTGTCGCGTTTCTGGTGCTACGGGAACTAAATTCCTGAGATGTGGAGACGGTGGAGAAGAGTGTGCGACGGAGAAGGAGGAATTTGATACTGAGGCAGTTAGAAGGGGTCCCATGAAATTAGCGTAGAACTCATCCAATTAGGCAAAGACAGGCTCCTCGTTCAACGGGCCAGTGACGAACATTTTCCTTTTCATCGCTTTTCCCAGTTTAACTCTCTCGTTTGGGTATTCAATGGGTTCCCTTCCTTGGAAACTAACAGCAGTTGTGTCAAAGGTTGCGGATTTCACGACTACTCTTTGCTCTGAGACCCTGAGCAATTTAATCAGGTCTTTTCCGAGTGGCCGTGACGGCATGTGCCTGCGATACACCGCTTGGCTGAGAAGCGAAGGCCTTGGAATCTAACACCTTCTTCCTTCGCTAAACAATGGGCAAGAAGAAAAGGGCAGTTCTGGACAGAAAAGGACTCCGCGGTAAAGTGGGAGACCTCTGAGCGAGCACGAAGAGACCGCTTCACGGGACAATGACTGAGCAGAACTACACTTCACTCTCACCTACTAGCACTAATAAATACATCTGCTGGGACATTTTTCTACTACACACGCCAAAATTAACTTTTTTAACTAACAAGAGATTTTGTCATGGATCATTCCGTTCTGCAACCGCCACAAAGCTTCGTGTTTCGCCAGTAGGAGTGGGAGTTATAATCATTCGCTGACTAGCTGGCGTAACGTTTTAATTATATGCGAGGAGCTCAAATAAAGAAAAAAGGAATTGTCACTGAAGTCACGAGATAAAATAACACAATTATCGGAATAGTCTGACCGGAAGCGTTGAAAATGAGTAGTGATGTGAGATGTGAGTTCGGCGGCGTTGAAATTTGAGGACGAGGATAAGGAAATATATGAGAGGAGGCAACCACATCACGGTGGAAGACCCCGTCATCAAAATAGTCCTGAATTGTTTCTCAAACAGTTCATACACGAAGTTCCGGAATCTATTGAGTCACCTCTGGTTACCTAACAACTTTTATTCACTTGTAACCCGCAGAAAGGTAATTTATTTCCATGTTTCCATGATTTTTGCTTGAATCGGTTCGCGTTCACTGTTCCCAAGTTATGGAGTGTGCAAGAACATAGACGCTCACGTCAATCAATCAATAAGTGGAGTAAATTCTGACAAAATCGGTTTTCGCTCAAATAATATCCGATAATATACTGCACTGTTCTCTTAATTGCCAACGCACATCAAAAGTCCACTTCACTGCAAATACGACCCAGAATATCCGTCAAAGACGTTTCAACGGAAAGATAAATTCGGAAGAAAAAACTGTAACTAACACGCCTGGTTAGTACCCAATGTTAGTTAATTCTATTAAAACAATTCATTTATCACTCAGTTAATTTGAACTTGGTCAAACAACGCTTTACGGCAGCATGAAGCGACAGCGATTACAGTTAAAGAATTTATAGTGCTGCTCGTACTCATTCCAGAACCATTATTGAGCAAATGGTACCCAGAAAATCAATGAGGCTGTAAACACGAATTTTTTGAAGAAGGATAATAATCACTTTTGCAGAGTTATTGGGTAATAACTGTTAGAACTGGTATTAAGCGAAACGGCGGTAGTTGAAATTCAGGAATTTCTGGAGTGAGCCCCATGTATCTCATGAGCGTTTTTAAATACTCACCCTATAGGTATTGGATTGGGCTACAGTACCAATTTTCTTTAACATTCTACTTACATTCCAGCGGAGTTTAAAAAGAAAAAAAAACCACGGCAAAACCGCTTTTCGTCGAAAATTTTTATAATTTATTGTGCTGCTCTCGTCATTTTATTACGAATGGGAATTTTATAGCATCATTGTCTTATTGAGAGCTATCAATATAAAAATTGTAATTAAAATCGTTAGAGCCATTTTAGAGAAAAAAAATTTGGTGTTTTGATCACTCTGATAACTATAGTTAAATTTCGGTGGATTTGGTTGATACCCTTATTTTGGCGTCCCATGGTAACCTGTAGGCTAGACATCAAGTTTCAGCTGATTTGATACGGTGGTTGTCTCTAAAAACTGCGCTAAAATCGATTTCCTCGAAAGTTTTGGTAATTTATTGTGCTACTCTCGTCGTGTTCCCACAAATGGAAATTTCATGGAATCATTGTCTTATTGAGAGCTATCAATATAAAAAGTTTAATCAACATCGTCAGAGCCATTTTTGAGAAAAAAAATATTTGGTGTTTTGATCACTATGATAACTATGGTTAACTTTCGATGGATTTTGTCCAAACCCTTATTTTGGCGTCCCATGGTGACCTACGGGCGAGATATCAAGTTTTAGGGGATTTGGTACGATGGTTTTCTCTAAAAATCGTTCACAGACACACAGACCATTTTCCCAAATAGTGTTTTTCGGACTAATGGGGGTCTGAAACGTAAAGATCTGAAGAGAACTCAAATATTTTTTTTCAGCCGATTACATAACTTTCCTTTCTACTTTGTAGAGCCAAGGAAAGTTGGAGTCGTTATTTCTCAATGGCGAGGTTTGGCTCAGAGACCGTAAACGTGAATATCGGAAGAAACTGACGAAAAAAAAAAAAATTGTTTCCCTCTACTTCAACTAAATGTATATTAGTCGATTGCAAAATCCAAGGTCAATCAAGTCCTGTTGTTTTCATCAGACATCCGAAAATCTACGAGTATACGACGTTTTAAACAGCCCGGAATACATGAAAGCTACCCTCTGAAGTCAACTCTTAGGAAATCCCTCACCACGAAAACATGCCCCAGTCAACGATGGCTGGTTAGAGATTCACTTCAGCAACTTTAGGACTTTTCTCGTGCTCTCTTTCTTTCGTCCAAGACAGCAGTTTTCCGAATTCTCCACTTCATTTTCTTACACTTTGACTTGACACGATCATATTCAGGGTTCTCGTACGGATTGCCCAACCTCCAAATCGCAGAAATGCCGTCCCTTAGCCGAATGGGCATCAATATCGAAGACATCATCCACAGTGAAACTGGAGTGTGAACCTGAACTGTTCCTCCTGTTGTGCCCATTACATAATTAACCTTGTCCTCGTCTCCCAAGCGACTTCGCCTTTACTTCAATGACTATCAGTTGCTCCAATCAATTACGAAGGTACTAGAGCCCTGTAAATGAAAAAGTCCAGAGATATCAACAATAGTAACTCTGAAACAGAGAAAGAGAAAAACACTTACGGTTAGGATCAAAGAAAAAGGCGCAGATATTAAAGCTTTGTTCGGAAATAAAAAAACTTTTCGCGATATAATGGATTAAACGAACCTCTGCTACTGAAGGAAAGTAAAAACACTGAAACATAACCTTTTCTTCAGTTCAACAACTTTAAAACGTAACTGAAATACTACCAGGGAAGTTGTAACGCTTCACGAATCCTCAAATGGAAAATCTCCTATTTCCACGAGGCGGCGAGGCACTGGTCGACCTTTATAGCTCCTCTTGACATGACATTTAAGTGAAGCTGTATTACTGCCCTTCAAGACCCCCACCCCACCGCTGAGGTACTTGCTCCACAATCTACTCCCCCTTCACCTCATCTTCCTCAGTCAGAGGTAACAACATGGATTCACCTTGTTTACCTTTATATCATTGACGTTCTCAGAATGGCGCGACCCATCGATTAGATGCTGCACGTTATAATACAAAGCAGCGATATGAAAACCTTCTGCATTCATCACAAACACCCAACAGTGATTGTTTAGCATAGTATGCATATGCCCTAATACGTTTCACCCCGTTGCACGAATTCCTCTCACGCCTGTGCACGTTTCAGCGTTCATAACTACTCTCAAACTTAAAATGCTGTATATCATGACACAACGGTTTATTATTCTCTTGCACAACATAACTGGGGCCTACCCTGATTAAGTTAAAGTCGAAAAGTATTAAGAATATATCATAGCTATATCGACAGTCCGGGAAACGACAACTAGACGCAACATTCGTGTAAACTACTCACGAAAAACGTGTGAAACCTGATATTTCAAACAATGTTTCCGATAATTCCGGGGATTTCCCTATGGACGCAGTCTCACACTTCCGCGACCCATCCACTTCAATTCTGCGTAGGAAAATACAGGTAAACGATACGAAACATGACCACCACAACAGAATGATGGAAATTACGCAGGCAACTGGAACTACAACTGACTGGTGGTGGGAGCTGAACGGGAGAAAAAATCACAGGCTGGAGAGACACGATAACTTACGCTATATTGTCCCGCGAGTTTCTTCAAGTAGTAGAATTCCCCTCACTATATTTACTGCGCTTTCACTCTTTTTTCCACCCAGGCGCAATCTTAAGCCTTTCAGCTCCACCCTATTTGACTCAGCATCGAAAAAAATCTTGGAGACGATACCAAACGAGTCGTAAATACCATTGCACTGCTAAAATTACGTTTTCAGTTAATTTATCAAACTGGTTATTGCCCTCAACATACAACAGGATTCGTACGATCAGATCGCCGAGCAGGGGCACAATTAGATACCAACTGGAATTTCTACGCAAAAGAACGGAATTTTGAGACCACGTTAAACGTCAAATGTGGCCCGAACAGTGGACGGACATTGAAGATTTGGAGTGTCCACGTGTTGGGGGGGTGGAGGGTTGTTAAAATATTTTCGTAGCCGAACAGATGGGTGTATTATTCAGAATAAATAATAAACCAAACACTAAATTGATTGATCGACGGATTGAAAATCGATTGTAAATTGAAAAAGGGATTGTACGTGGGACTGATGATAGTTAGAAGGGGATATATGGGGTTTGCATGCCGGAAATGACGGTTTTGGCTAAATATGGATTGGGAGAAGAAAACCCCGTCCCCTGACCAATAGTACTATAGTACAAGGTTTTTGGCTACGCCTCTCAACCAATAACGTTGTATTACGACCTTTTTTATCCCCTCCAACCCGCCCCTTTACCTCCTCCACCAGCATTATTAACCAATCGTGCTGTAGTACGACCTTTTTTATCACCACCCCTCACACCAGAAGTTGTCCACCTCTCCTTTCTATCCTTTTTTTACACGGTTTCGACTCGACGGCAGTTCATGTCGAGTAAACACTCCTCTACAGTATGGAATTTATGGGCTTTCAACAGCTCGATATTGGAGAGAGGATCAACAGAGATTCCGTCTATCGACGTGTTTTTTTTGTCCTTTTTGAATTTACACCGCGTCCCTAGTACAATCCTTTTCCCTTGATAGCGATAGCTTCCATAGATTGGTTGTGTCTTTGCAATTCTTGTAGCTTTGTTGGCTTCTGATACGGCTTTAGCAACACCTGCTGCTCCATCTATCAACGATCCTGCTCACACTTATATATTAAGCGAATCTCTCTATGCAGGAGTCGAACTTTGTGTGTGCATTCTGAAGATACGTAGACCAACAAAAAGCCACTCATTATTACACAACGGTTTATTATTCTCTTCCACAGCATGATTGTGACCTACCCCACTGCTAACGTTGTGCAATGGTATGAATTCCCTTAGTAACGAATCCTGGAATTCAGGACCTGCTACCACATTAACTGTAGTCCAGTATTTTTGGATGAGTTCTGATCTCTTGGCTTCCTTGAAAACATCCTCTTATTTCGTAATATGGATTTCCGAGAGGGTAAAATTGCTGATCACAATGTTGAACTGCCCATAGATTTTATCTCTACAATAAACTCCGTACTTAATCCGTGGTACTGCGTATTCTTTTACGAATTTTGTCCATTCCCGTTCAGTGTTCAATCGAGAGAGAGGAACGGTTGTGGGCGTACGGGTTTGCGACAGGAAGTTTTACTATTCCCATGATGACTTGGTTGTTGCAGTTGTTGACGGGCTCATCTCTTATAAGATTTGCGACAATAGCATCACCAATTGCGTAAGGGTTGGATCGGGATTCCTGTGTGCGTCAGGGGGTGAACACGTTCATAAACGTGTCTACGGCTTCATCGACGATCACGATCCTGTTATCGGTTATGTTGTTGTTCAGCAACACCACACGTGACCAGGCGTCAACGTTCGAATCTAGCCCATCTTTTTTGTATTCCATATAGAAGTCGTAGTCTGATAAATTAGTTCGCCATTTAAAACCCTGCAAATTATTACACAATGGTTTATTATTCTCTTCAACAGCTTGGCGGATTCTCTCAGCTCCGAGACCCATCCCATCTGACTCAGCACCGAAAAATACCAATAAACCACACGAAACATGACCTGACTACAACGGAACGACGAAACTAAATACTCCAGGCGCCCGGAAGCGCCTGTAGGCAATTGGCGCGACCTGGCGAGTCGAGCGGGCAGGTGGTATTGATGAGACGGGAGGGAGTGAGTACAAACGATCAAACTATTACTTTCGCTGTAGTTCTTTCAATTTGTAGACACGATAGCTCACTATATTTACTGTGATTTCACTATTGTCGCATTGTATGCCTATAGGAATTGTTCCATTCGAGCCAGCATCTAAAAATATCCAGCAAATGAGCCTGAAAAAATAAAAACGTTTTTATTAATGGGCTTCGATGGATTGCCGAGCAGGCGGTCGCTACTAGATACCAAATGGGATTTTTGTGCGAATGAGCGAAGTTTTTTGACTACGTTAAACGCACAAATGGCCCAGACGGCGGACGGACATTGCAGATTTGGAATCCCGATGTTTCGAAATGTAATGCATCAAACTTGAGGGGAGTTGTTGTTCACATAGGTATGGGCGAAAATGGTTGGACACCACAGAAAACTACTCTTTGGATGGCGGCAAGATGTCTGTCTCTCCTAGTCGCGTAGAGTGCGGCCGGTGTGAGCTATCGGAAGGTCTGATGATTGTTAGGTCGGGTTGTTAGTAATTTCTATCAAATTTCAAAGGATTCGACGTATTGTGGGCCCGGAATGTCTACTCGGCATCCTTTCTTTAGGCATCAGGTGATCTTGCAAAATCTTTTACAAATCTCCAACATTACTAAAGCAAACCGTGGAATTATTAATTTCCTTTGAACGCGGTTGGGATCGGATAGTTCAGGATGGCCTCGATTTTGCCAGGGTTTGGTTTTACACCGTTGGGGGGCAATTACATGGCCTAAGTACGCGATATATTCGCGCAGGAACTCAGTTTTGTCCAGTTGGATTTTCCACCGGGCCTAGCGCAATCGCTTACAACTTCCTCGAGCCTAGTCAGGTGTTCGGCCAGCGATGTAATGTAAATGATAATATCGCAAAACAATGGCAATACCACCTAGCGTGTTACATCCATCATTCTTAGGAATGCAATCGGTGAGTTGTGTAAACCGAAAGTTAAGCTGTTGAATTAGAATCTGTCTTCTATCGTCTATTCGTTGAGTTAACAATAGTCGACGATGAATCGAAATAGGGCTTTCCCACTGGCATCGGCTTACTTTGGGACGAAAGAGGATTCCAAAGGACATTCATGAAGAAGCTTTCCAAGGACTGTTATTGTGACGATGCCTTGGTCTAGCATTTCTTCTACTTGTCTTTCGACTTCCTGACAATACATTTCAGGAAAACTATAACTCCACAGCATATACCGGGATTTCGACCGTAGTCCTGATCAAATGTTTGATATTGCTGGTGAATGAGCGGGATTTACCTAAATTCTTCGAGTACTCGACCGTCGGACCGTCCAGCGTCGTATGCGCTGGGACTCAGGGTAGTCTCTTCTTTTTGCTATCCGCTACCCAAACGGTAAGGGACCGTGGTATGTGTGTGTGTGTGTGTGTGTGAGTCTGTAGTTCAACTTTGCGGGAGATCGGCCAAACCGATTGAGCTTTTTTTGTTTTGTTTGTAATTTTTCGTAGACGCGAAAAAAAGGTTATTGACGATTTCCACCGATTGGAAACGCCAAACCATAAAATTAATTTACGTTTTTCCCATTTTCTCAAAAACGGCTCTAACGATTTCAATCCATCTTAAGGACTGCTCTCAACTAAATGGTACATACATTGCCCTCCATAAATGTTTCCGTAGAAATCCGTTGAACGAAGACCTAGCGTCGGTATATACGACGGGTTGTTGAATTTACGGGGGTTGCGGAAAGTTGCGTGTTGCTGCGCACCAGATATTTTCCTAGTTGAATGACTCAACGAAGGGCTGATAGGTTTTCGGCGATGTTTCGACTTGGCCAACATTTACTACGAATGGTTGTTTTTTGGTCAGAATGACGAGTAACTGACTTGTACAATCACGAGGGGAGAATGTTTCCACGGTAACTCTCGTTGACGAGTAAATTAATTGCGTTTATTTAATTAATTCAGGCTCTTTCCAAGCAAAGGCAAAAGTGAGGGTCGAAAAAGGTGTCCAATTGAGTGAGGGGTGCTTTTCGCAACGGTATCTCACTTGAGGAAAAACCCGCAGGGTGAGCAACGATTTTTTCGAAGTTTAAAGTTTACGACTTGCAATTAGTCGAAATAAATTTACTCGCAGGAGGGGCCTTGTTTCATCACTGAGCGGAGTCATTTCCATTGAAATTTCCCCCTGGTCGATGGGGATGTTGTAGGTTGCGCATTGCACCGATTCCGGTAATGATCTTCCTTCGAATTCGGTTACGAATCGCGTACTGAATTGACTGAATCTCGTGAATTGAATTTTATTTAAAACACTTCATTTTACAAACCACACACTGTTCAGAATAACGGGCTAGATGGAGGACCTGGAAGAGACTGGCTCCAAGAAAAGGTATTATAACGTGGATTGCTGATGCGGCAGGTAATGGACATGTAATGCCTGAACCTAACCCGTTCTGTGCTCTTCTTGCCTACCCATGCAGCTCCAAACGAGTCCTGTCAACTCCCACTCACCAAAAGGACTAAGAGGATCTCGATCTCCCCTTCACAGCAACCCCGAAGCGTATGAGGACATGATATTTCTACAAGGGGGAGTGATGAATGAAGAGGCCTACTTTCAATTACTTCATTTGGTTACACCAATGATTAAAAAAGAAGACACAGTCATGAGACAGTGCATTACCCCCCATGAGAGGCTCGCTGCTACATTACGATTTCTGGCAACTGGGATGAATTTTGAAGAGCTGAAATTCGTCACTGCAATATCACCTCAGAGGTTGGGAGTCATCATTCCTCAAACACGTCTAGCAATACTGAAGAGTTGAAGCGCCTACATGATGGTAAGTTCAATTATTTTCTCCACAGTTGTCATTATTGTATGTGAAATTGTTGAAATGACGTAGGGAAAACAAAAAGGAATCGTTTTGCTAACGATCTCTTTATTTAACATCCTTCGAGTAACATATTATTATTCATTCGTGTTGAACGGTGCTCATGGCCTCATAATATGCCGACATAATAGAATTACTTGACACTACAACTTCCTGGGATGGAGTAGAAGTGGTTGGGGGCACAGTAGGACGTTGTGAAATATATTCTGTCACAATACGAGAAGTCATTCACATTCTGCATTTCACCATAAAATAACACGTCACCGATGAGTTTTTGGCAAACTGGTGTCATTTCGGGCGGCATGGAACGCAGTTTTTCTGCCACATGATCTCCGAAAGACGCAAATTGTTGTTTCGGGGCGGGTTTTTCAGGTGGTTGATCGATAAGTTTGGCAATTTTTTCAAGAACTTGATCGGCTTTGGACCGTGGTCTCTTGAAACCGCCTTGAAGTCGAGTAGGCGAATTTGATGAGGCTTGAGACGCGGTATCCGAAGTGTCGTCGTTATCAGTCTGAAAAAAAAAAACAGAATAAACGCCTATATAATTAATGTTCTACTGTACACTGCACCTAATTATTTACACCAATATGTAGGTTTCTACTGATGAAAAGACGTTAATATTTTTATTTCAGACTCCAAGGACTCAAGAAGATTGGAAGGCTGTAGCACAGAAATTTGACGACAAATGGAATTTCCCAAATTGTGTTGGTGCTGTCGATGACAAGCATATTAGAATCACCCCACCACGCGGAACTGGGTCTACCCCTTGGAATTATAAACATTTTTATAGTATAGTCTTGATGGCGATTGCGAAAGCCAATTATGAGTTTATTTGCTGTGAGGTAGGGACTTACGGTAGAATTTCAGATGGTGGGTTCATAAAGACAACGGAGTTTATGGTGACCTCATATCAGGAAACTTGAACCTTCCTCCTCCCGAATCAATTAATGGGTCATTGTTCCTTGTTGTTGCCTTTCCGTACGTATTTGTGGGAGATGAAGCTTTTGCTCTTCGACCAGATTTCATGAAACTGTTTAATGTGAAAAGTTTAAGTGAACGGAGACGCATTTACGATTATAGACTGTCAAGGGCTCGGAGAACAGTAGAGAACGCGTTTGGTATACTCTCAAATCGATTTTGACCTGGTTCTGGGTTATCTTCCCAGGAGCATGCCCATGCTACCAGGCGCGACCACGGGATAGTGGAACGGCCATGGCATTGTCCCCAGGGGCATGTCTGCGGCCAGCTGTGAATAAGGTCAGCATGCTGACTGAATAAGCAGCCGCGAACAATGGGCAAAGCCCAAGAGATCCTGAACAAAGGGCTCAAGGGCAAGCGGATCTACATATTCTCAGACAGCCAGGCCAGGCCGCCTTAAAGGCCATCGCAGCCTATAGTTTTAGGTCTAAGCTGGCATGGAAATGCCTCCATGCGCTCAAGCAGCTCGGCGCCCGTAACAGGCTCTCCCTTATTTGGGTACCGGCTCACATGGGGCATGAGGGCAATGAAAAGGCTGACCGCCTCGCGAAAAGGGGTACAGAATCCCTACCCATCGGACCTAAACCACACGTGAGTCTGACGAAAAGTCACCTGAACCATCTGGTTGCTCGATGGGAGATACAGGAAAATGGCGCACATTGGCATCGCCAGCCACGACTAAGACAGGCGAAAAGGCTTGTCACGCCTTCCTGTCAAAGGGCGAAGGCGATGCTGACACTGTCTAGACAAGATCTGAGAGCACTGATAATCTTCCTCACCGGGCACTGCCCACTCAGATATCACCTCAACAAGATGGGCATCTCAGAGGCGGTGGAATGCAGACTCTGCGGTGAGGAGGACGAGACAGCAGAGCATATCCTAAGTGAATGCCCTGCATTGGCAGCAAAACGCTTTGAATACTTCGGTCAGGGGACCACTGAATCCCAAACCGTAGCAGACTCTGCGGTGAAGGACATACTCGGCTTCCTAAGGGGGGCGGGTATGTACGACGCCTCCTACTAAGAAAGGGGCAGCGTCATAATAGGCCCATATGCGGCCGCAGTGACAAAGGGACTTGTCCCACACGCCCTTGGGTCAAAAAAAAAAAAATCGATTTAGAATTTTACATACTAACATTAACTTGGATTTACGAAACATCGAAATAGTGGTGCTCACTTGCTGCATACTTCACAATTTTCTTCGCAGAGACTGTGCATCATTTATCTCAGAGGAAGATGTGTCAGATAATTCTAACAACGAAAGAACGTCCCCTTGGAAAATAACAGCGGAGGAAATATGCGTAATCAAGCCAAGCTAGTGAGGGAAATGTATTTAAAGTACTTTAACGAAGAGGGAGCTGTAGAGTAGCAAACGTGTCAGTTAGTCATCGTAACATTGATGGAATTTGTTCTTTCCAGGCTATTCTGCCTTTATATAATTTAATGTATAATGTTATTAATCTAGTAAGTGATCAACTTTGAGCTACAAACAACTTCATTTTTTTATTTACCTATAAGTTAAACATTACAATTAAAATAAAAAATATGAAATTACCTATGTACATACTTAGTTTTTTGTCCTTACCTCGTCAATTCCAAAATGCATTTCATCCAGTACAGACCGAATGGATACAGACGATCTTGGAATTTCCTGCTTCTCCAGAAATAACATCTTGTCATAATACCAAAGTTTGGGAACATGAACGTCGTCCACACCAGTGCCTGACCTTTCGGATGCTCTAACCTGTATAGGGTTAGCAAACATTGTAATTACTAATATTATAAGCGACAAGGAAAACCTACTATTTTACACAGAAGTGATAAAATAATTCATGACTAGCATCAAACAAATAATCAAAACTTACCTTGTTGAGCTCCTTCCTGAATGAACCTCTCATGGAGTTCAACTTTGTCAAAACTACGTCTTTCGTTGAGGTGGGATCTACAGTTTTGAAAAGATCCACAAGGCTTTGTAGGGCGAGGTTTCTTCTCACCTTGTTGTGGTAATCTGGGTCACTCGTTTTTCACAAGCAGCTATGTTCCTTGGATAAATCAATTACGGAAATTACGAAATCCTTGTTGGAAACACTCATTTCGCGGCGAAAAAACTGACAGATTAACCACAGCGCAAAAGGCGATAAGTGAGTCGTTCGATTGCGAATCACAGGAAAGTGCCCGGTTTCCCCACTCACGATCGTTCCATCGCGCCATCTGTCCGTATTGCCGGGTCGCGTTTCCCCATTCACGAGCAGTTGGAGTGATGATGTTTTGGCGCGGCGCGATGGCTTTTGGACTGGTTGGAATTCCATCGGGTCCCGTCACTCCACTCCATACCCGACGAGTTTCGCCATTCACGTCGTTCCATTGGCGCGCTACCTCGCCATTTGGCTTGTTGGAACGATCGTCAGTGGCCAGCCATAGATGATTGGTGGATGGGGGGGGGGGGGCATGACAGGGATCCGTGAGAGGTTCGAAAGAGCCAAAAGACAAGGCTGGCAGAATTTCGTGGAAGCAGAGAGCATGTGGCAAGCATTACAAGTCCTCCACAGGAAAAGCGAATGTAGAACAGATTTTAACTGCGATGCGATGTGACTGTAGCATCAAAGATTCGCTGGAAACCGTTCTTCAGAAGGCGTTCTCAAGCGACCCTGCAGCCCTAGAACAGGAACCCGGAGGACCCTCCGAACAGACATCCCATTGTCGACAACGGGCGACCTCGGCAGGGCCATTACGACATTCAAGCCCAACAAATCTCCGTTGCCCGATAAGATAGAAACCAATTTATTTCAGAGTTTATTTAATGACTGTCCGCAGGTCGGACAGTTCCCCACTCAGTGGAAATCTGCGCGCGCCATCGCTCTTCAAAAGGGAAAGCAATCAGTCAAACCACGATCTTGGACACCGCTCAGCCTTCTTTCCATATTACTCAACACGTTAGAGATCCTCATGTTGCGGTCACTCGAAGGAGTTTTAACTCACAGACAGACAATGCCTATAGTACAGGGCTGTACTAAAGGAATGTCCATTGTTGCATAACGTCATTGTTGACATCCAAATTGCTGTCCAATTGTCTTCCACTTTTCCAAAATTAGTAAATCTTATACATTCCAATTATCTACGCGGATTTACAAGGAACCTACGTGCGAGACTCAGTGGCAGTGCATTTCGTTCGATTTGAGTTCCAAAATAGCAATGAGAACATCGTACATTTTTCTAATCACAGCTATGGATACGAGTTTACTTCCTACCCAGTCACGTCAGTGAAACAGATGTTGCACACCAGTAGGGATTGACCTTGGACTCCCATGTCGGAGAATTCCGTATGAGCCCGGGGTGAGAGAAATTGATCAAGTAATACGAACGAATTACGAATTGTGCAGCAGAGACTTGATATATCGAAGCAAAAGTTCAATTTGTGACTTAATCAAGAAAATTACTCGCGACGAAAATTGGTGTCGCCATATATTAAATTTTAGCGTCATAAAAACAATTAAATTAAATGTGGTAAACGAAAGGGTATGTCTTCTGTTATACACCGTGAATATTGCAGAGAAAAACTGTTCGCGATAAACACGAAGTTTATTATTATGACAGTTAACACGATACACCTTCGGCGATAACGTTAGTTACAAAGTTGTTACAGTGTTTATCCGACACGCGATTCGAAAATAACTTCAGGATTGATATGAGATTGCAGCATTTCGTGTTGAATTAGATTTTAATCTACCGTCGTGACACGTGGAGTTCAACTTATTTTTTGCATTGATCTAACGAACCCTTCAACAATAATCCGCCGAGTGCTATAACGTTCTCGATGGAGCCCATGCAGTGAAATTTGGTGGACAATATGATTGTGATTGTTTTCCGTTTGCTCCATTGTCCGTGACTTCCGTGGGAGAGAGGGGGAGACAGACTTAGCACCTTATTGTTCCAGAATGTTGATTAAAATTTCCTAAATGCCATCACATAAAAACCAATGACACGTAAATACATGCGTAGCTCGATAGAACACAGCAACCTGTGTAGAGTTGAGAACTCCATCGTATGATGAAAAATTCTCATTGCAAACGTTAAACACGAGCGAATACGAAAAGCCACGGATAAAGTTATACAAATCGAAGGTTATCAATACCACCAGGTTATCAATGGTTTACTCGGGTTGCTGTGCGGGCTGAAAAACACAAAACACATCTACAGGCGAGAGAGAAATGTACGCATAGATCGTATACGTGTCCAACCGAGCAGCGATCCACCAATGGATCACCCAAAATCTTCGAAGTTTTGCGTGTTATCACTCACGCTCGGATCGGAACTAGCTCCTTTATCGTTGCACAAGAGAAGCTCAGATATCTGCTACATATACAATTAGTTACTACACGATTACACAACAGCGGGTACGTACTTTGGAACTGTAAAGAAGAACATAATAAAGCATTCTTTCAGACGTAATGAGCTTGGGAATTTCCGCTTGTTGAATTCGCTCTCGCTCATTCGACAGAGTTGGATGCAGGAGAGTGAGAGATACGAAATTCATTACGGGCGGAGCATGAGTTGATGAATGAGATGGATAAGAGACACCAGCGCTGTTAACTGGTTAAATGAAAGTTCACTCGAGATACGATTGAGATAGCACTCAGAATGAACTAACTGAGAGACAAGAGTTCATTGGCGACAAATCTCTAGCTAGTTGAACTGATGTGAGCCAGTATGACAGTTAAGAGAGAGTGTTCATCTGTTTGATTTCTATAGCAAAGTGCCGTAAGGTAGTGGCAAAAGTAAGGGGTACAAGTGAAATGATGAAAGGGGGTGAGGAGGAACTCAAGTGAACATTGGAAAATAATAACACTAGAGTCAGTTGGTGTTGAAATGAAGGTGATTGACAGTCAGCTACCAGATTTCGGATTGGCGGCTACAGATAAAAGCTGGGGAAGGCCCAGAGGCAGCTCCATCTCGGGATTCCCATTAGGGTTTGACCTTAGCCGAACGAACAGTGCAGAGATTTACGTGAGCCTATGCATCTCTGGCATCGCCTTCGGAGTGCACACATTGGTAACAACGTGTATATACCACACATGAAGTGGACGTTCGCTCACAGAGCGTTTCTGACAAAACCTAGTGCTACGACTCGTTAGTTTATGAAGCATACTCGTAAATGCGGAATGGAGCAGGAAGCGCACTGCATTATTATAGAACAGGTTTACATATAATCTCGAGACGCAGGTGTATTTCCAGCCCTGATTAGTTAGAGAAAGCGTTGGATGTTGTTCGACAATTGACGAGCGTAAGCAACTATAGAGAATGGACTCCCGAGAATGGACATTTCAGGCCATCTAAGCTCGGTTTAGATGACGATGTCGTTGAGCTGAAACTCGCGACTGAACAAAAGGAATTTATCGAATAACAACGGCGTAAACAAATCATTGTCAATCAGTGAATCAACTTTTCATCATCATGATTTTTCAGCTACGTTTTTCAAAAGGCTCAGCTCAGTATCGCTGGAAATGAGAAAAAAAAGGAACAAGAATGGAGCGAAATATGCACCAGATAAAAGGAAGAGGGAACAAACTGGGAAACTCTGTCTGGGTTTACGATCAAAGACCAGTCAGAGAGATGACACTAAACGAGAGTGTCAGAGCCTTTCTTCGTTTCAGCAGCCAGTGAAAGAAAAGGCAGGAAAAAAGTGAATCAAACGGTTACTTCAGTTCACCAACGACCCTTTTGAAAGCTCAATACTTGAAATGAGACATTAATTCTAGAGAAAAAGCAGGAGAACATCAGAAGAAGTAGGACATGATGAGCGCTCACCAGCTACAAACAGATGGAAAACGTGACTTAATGAAAAACAGGCTCAGAGATAGCTCCCACAGGTTCCTAAGTGTGAAATATATAGTGTTCGGAACGCAGATTATTTATCTACGTTAACACGGCCTGAAAGGGAAGGCACAAAGGTAAGGAGGCTGTTAGCAACTATTGAGCCATGTTGATATGATCGAAGATACACTCTTCTGATTAGTAACGTAAACTATATTCGTTCCCCGTTACGCTTCGCCGTCCTATTTTGGCTTTAGAAAATAGCGAAGGTATCGAAAGTATTGTTTTCACTTTGGAAGTATAAGGAAAATTCGTGCTCCACTTTCAACAACTATTTCGTATTTTTTCGGGTTCGCGTCTGCCTGGACACAAGTGAAACGTCGATCGACGAGACAAGGATGCCACCATCCTTCACTCTCCATCATAGCCTTTATTCACCTATCTCGACGATTGACTGCCAGTGCCATGCATTCAGAGAAATCATGGGCCAACGGGTCACCACCTAACCAAAGCATTTGGCAGAAACGGACAAATAGATTAATGTCAATAGGTGACAGCATGCTTTTGAAGGGAGGATTGACGCCCTCGTTCAAATTCTCACTGAGCAATTGTCCTTTTGAACTGAAACAACAATCAAATACCTTAGGACAGGCCGCTTGGAGGATTATTTTTTTGAAACGGTGGATGCAGGTGATACCCTCACTGCAGCCACAATGGACCGATTGTAAGGGCGCCTATGATCCTCAGATCATGGCCCCCCTGCTCCACGGCACTGGTCTCACTTGGTGAGACGTCACCTATGCGTCCCCACCACCCGAGTCCATCGCATACACACAACACATGCTCAGCTGTCTCTAGCCCCACCTCGCAGAACCTGCATACCTGCACCTCGCACTTGCCAATATTTGCAAGGTACCTCAGCAGACAGTGACCTATGAACAGGCCACATATGATCCTCATATCGTTCCTCTCCTGTGCAAGTACCTCCTTGGCCATCCCTTTGGAGAGTCGGATGAAGAGTTTGCCCTGCACCTGTCCTCCCATTTGCCAACCTCTCTACGTAGGTGGCTCCTGGTAGTCCCAACAAAGGGCTCAGGGACGATAGGGATCTGCGCCGATCCCTCCTTAGCCAACCTATCAGCCCGTTCGTTTCCCTCTATACGCTGATACCCTGGCACCCAACACAGTGTTGCATTTTTATCCTCGGCCAGGGCCTTCAGTCCACTCAGACACGCCCACACCTGGCACGATGTAATGTGCCTGACTGTTCACCACAATGTAGATTCTCTGCCGCTTCAGTCCCCTCTGCAGCAGCCCCTGTACACATACCGTCACTGCATCCACCTCTGCGTGGAATACCGTGACCAGCGACCCCAATGGGATCGCTGCTCTGATTCTCGGGGTATCCAAAAGGGTAACACGAAGTTGAACCTCGCGGGCATTAAGTCTACCACATGCAGTTCGGACCCCTCCACCTTCACCTTGTCAAGGATCAAGTGGCAGGAACTCCTCCTGCCCCGCATGATCAGACCCAACTCCAACATATGCACAGCCTGGAGGAACGCCATCCTTTTAACATGTAGCTTGGAGGATGCATCTTCCTAAATCAAGATGTGGGTCAGCAGCCCTCAGTGGGTCGTCCTTAATGGAGATTTTCTCTTACCTGGAGGACCTCTGCCGCCTAGGGCCTTGTTCTGGCTAACCTGAGACAGCAGACGTGCTCCCAATCCCATCCAAAGGGCATGCAAAATGAAGGTAATGAAGGAAGGGTACCTGGTTGACGAGGCGTTGATCGCTGTCGGGATCTCGTACCAAGTCCGGTCGAGTCCGTGCGCGTGCTGCTAACACGGAGTACAAAAATGGGGAAAAAATAAAATAAAACGTCGAGGGTGCACCGTGGGGGTGGATAGGAAAATTGGGAGAAAACTATTTAACTCTGCAGAGATATATATCGGGTTGATAGCTCGGATGGAAGTAAGTGTAAAAACCAAGGAAAGTAGAAAAGATGAAGGAGGTAAAAGAAGTCGGAAGGGCGAAGGGAAGGAGACGCGCCAATTAGAGCTTCCCCCGCCTCAAGATCGCCAAGTCCAAGAGAGACAAGTCCGACCACCAAGCGGCCCTTCGTTTCGTACCGAACACTCAGAGTTATTCGAGCTTGAGGATTCTGTTTCCTTGCCCAGTTGGGGAATAGAGTCTCTGCTCCCTCAGCAAATGCAGGGCCTAATGAAAGGTTATAATGAATTACACTAGCAGAGTCTGGCAAGGGATGGTGATGGATGGGGGGAGGGGGGGCTGTTATTGATGATCGTGTTATGAAGGTGGTTGTGTAGGAAATAACTGGCTCTGAAAGTAAAGGGTGTGTAGCAGATATGAGCCAAGGTTTACAGGAGCTAGAGGCTATTAAGAAGACTTCAATGAACGTGGCATACGTGCAGAGGATGTCCTGCCCCTTTTCCCATTGGCAAATCTTTGCTCACCAACAGTGAAATGTGTCTACCACCAAACAACTACACTGTTTCACGCCAGGGATTGAAAGAATTCCAGAATTGCGGCAAAGGCTCTCGTTCACTACTTGTTTGTTGTGGTAGTCTGTAAGACACGGGCGATGATTTAATACTATTTTTACGTGGATATACAAAAATTTCGTGTTGCAGTCCTCCTGTGAGATCAAAGTATTACGAGACGTTCTCGCATGTTTTGGGTTGTTGAGGTTTTGCAGCAGTAAAACTAACTAAGTACAATGCCAAATAGTATTAAATCATCGCCCGTGTCTTACAGACTACCACTATGAAAATCTCATCCAACGGTTAGCCCGAAGCTTCGATGGGAACCATTCCCTCCGTATCATAACTAAGGTTATTTTACATTTTGGAAAGACCGCATTTTTCATAATACTTTCCCAACTTTCTCCATTTTAACCTCCCAAGCATCTCCCCACTTCCCAAAACATTCTGTTCTCTGCTCACCAACCGTAAGGTCCTTCCTAACTTTTGTGTTTAGATATGATGTAAGTCGGATGAGAACTAGGCACATTTGCAGGAATGGCAGAACGGAACTGAATTGAATCTATTAAACCAGCAGGGGGAAAACGGTTGCTAAGGGTGACGTGTAAACATTTGATTATAAGTCACCGGATGGAACACAATACTAACCATAATTTTTGCATTCTCCCGGCTGTAGGTTAACAGCTTTTTCAAAGATTCTAGGCCAGTATATTTCAACTTTTGTAGTGCACTGTCGCAAACAAAGTCCAGGCGAACCATCTCACCATGAACAGTCACCGTTTTCCGCTTCTGCTCGCTACTCATTCTTCTTTCTCTTTTCCTGCACTAAGCAGTTTCTGACACTACTGCGTGTAGTCTAGGAGGAAAGGTGGTTGGCGAGCGTGCAATGAGCACATCGAAACAACGAAACATATCATCAGAAAAGGATGGACATAGTCAAACTCCTGTGTTAGCGGACTGATCAAAAAGTGAACACCTCTGGACGAAGGTCACTACGGACATATTAACAAACTAAAAAATAGAGATGTTCATTCAATTCTCCAACACAACAGAAAAATCAGTGAAAACAATTGACTGCATTTTAAAACACGGATTTACTGTATATTTGAGGTGCATGAAGCAACTCTTCGACTAGGCTGCAGTCAACAGACGAACGTCGAAAGATTTAGCTTACGTGATGGCAAGCGAGCTCCGATGGCCGGAGTGGAATTTTGGAAAGAAGACGAAGCAAAGCACTCACCAGCGACAAGTTGTGACTGTGAGATGCAAGGGTGGCGGGGCAAGTTGATTATCAAAATGGAAGAGAAGAACAAGTGTCTGAAGAAGCGAAGAGCCGCGATAGATGGAAGAACGAAATAGTTCCCATAAAGTGGGGGCTACGGAAAAGAATGCATTTTTTAAGAGGACAAATTGAAGGGGCAGCGCGGAAGGTAAGCGAGGGTTACTTCGCAACATCCATCACTTACGAGTACTCTGCAGAGCCCTCGCATCATTGGCCAAGGAGAGGAAGTCCGCCAAAGATGGAGTAACACGCGCCACACTCTTAAAATTTGAACAGCCGTCTTTTCGAACGTCATTTTCAGTGCACGAATTCGTAAGTAGCACGACCGACGCCACCTCGAATCCGGAGTTTTTCAAATTCTCATCAGTTTCAGTAGACGAGATGAGGGATGAGGACGGAATTGGTTGGAATATTTGTACGACTTAGTGAGCTGAAACAGAGATATTAAGAAATGTTGCCTTCGATTCGTCTCGAATTTCACATACTTCCCAGAAACGAAGAACTGGAAATAATTCAACAATTCTTTTCATGCGGTTCCACTCCAAACCGCACGTAATCACTTCTATTTTCAGTAATTGGAACTCTATCTGTCCAAAACTAAAATATACGACGATACGCATGACACAACTACCCACGACCTTCACGGGCAGAATTGTTGGAAATTACGAATAAAATACAGGATTGGGGTGAAACAAAGAATATGGACCGACCGCTTCATAACGCTACAACTGCATGTATCGATAGTTCGCTTGGTAATGCTACGACTGAATGTATCGATAGGTCGCTTGATAATGCTACGACTGCATGTATCGATTAGTTGCTTGATAATGCTACGACTGCATGTATCAATAAGTTGCTTGATAATGCTACGACTGCATGTATCGATAGGTCGCTTGATAATGCTACGACTGCATGTATCGATAGGTCGCTTGATAATGCTACGACTGCATGTATCGATAGGTCGCTTGATAATGCTACGACTGCATGTATCGATAGGTCGCTTGATAATGCTACGACTGCATGTATCGATAGGTCGCTTGATAATGCTACGACTGCATGTATCGATAGGTCGCTTGATAATGCTACGACTGCATGTATCGATAGGTCGCTTGATAATGCTACGACTGCATGTATCGATAGGTCGCTTGATAATGCTACGACTGCATGTATCGATAGGTCGCTTGATAATGCTACGACTGCATGTATCGATAGGTCGCTTGATAATGCTACGACTGCATGTATCGATAGGTCGCTTGATAATGCTACGACTGCATGTATCGATATCAATCCGTTAGTTATCTCATATTTATTTCATATACCCATTCTTAATTTCATTGAATTAACTCCTTTTCATAGTCTTTGTACATTTAAAATAATTATATAACGGGGTATTACATAATGAACATTAAATAATTGGCATAATTGTACAGCTGTCGTTATTTCTAATTTCAAACATGGCGCCAGAGCCTACGATGTCGGGCATATCGATAACCTGACCTCGATCGTGATATATCGATGTATTGCCTTATCAGAGGGAGCTGTCCATATTCTTTGCTTTTACCCAGGATTGAATTAGTAACATACGTGAGCGGTGACGCACTGGTTCGGCCCTTTCAAACTGTAACCCACCTGAAACAAAAGACTCAATTAATCCAACTGATATTTAGACGACCAAAAAAACACTTGGTTGTACATTTAAGCGCTTGAACACGACAAATAAACAAAATTTAACGTGTTTGGTGAGTCCGTCTCCTCTGGCTGGTAAGATACTGCGGGCGAGCGCTTTCGATGTAAAGACATCATCGTCTGGCCGTTAAGTACTAAGTAGTTGGTCGCGGATTTTATAGATGAAGAGAAAGGTTAACGGGACGGTTAAATAGATGCGACAACTACTAGAAATGTTACCACCCTTACCAAACTGACACTTAGCCAGAACTACTTCCAATTTATAGGATTAGCAAACTGAATTAAACCTTTAGCAAACTGAATTAAACTTTTAGCAAACTGAATTAAACTTTTCACAAACTGAATTAACCTTTTAGCAAACTGAATTAACCTTTTCACAATTAGAATTAACCCTTTCGCAATTAGAATTAACCCTTTCGCAATTAGAATTAAACTTTTCGCAAACTGAATTAAACCTTTAACAAATACAAGTGAACCTTTCATTAAATTAATTCTCTGCACTAAACATGATCAGAGGACATGAGTCGAGTCCCCAAAACAATATAGTTGCTCTCAATAACGTGCAGGTCGTGCATTCCAAAATTATAACTTCTGGAACCACAACTGCGGACGTTTTTCGTGAGTTTCTGCGAGAGCTGGAACTGAATTTACAAAATTCCATAGACGGCACCCTGCTAATTATGGACAACGCGAGAATTCACCGTTCTACTATAGTCAATCAGTTTTTCGCTGAATCAGATATGGAGGTAAAGTTTTGCCACCTTACTCACCCATGCTCAATCCTGTTGACAAAGCGTTTTCAAAAATAAAAAACGAAGCAAGGAAGATCCTGGCTCAACGAGGTGAACATAATTTGCCGGATGTCATTGCGAGGAACGTGTCTACTGTAAGTGCTCAAGAATGTTCAAACTACGTCATGGACATGTACCTCGTACTTCCTGCCGCAGCTACAGGCCAACCCCTCCACTGACCTTCCCCTTTCTTTATATAAATATATATATAATTTTCTGTTTCTATATATTAACAAATTATTAAATTGTTTGTTTATTGCGAAAAGTTTAGTTCAGTTTGTGAAAGGTTTATTGTAATTGCGAAAGGTTTAATTCTAATTGCGAAAGGTTTAATTCAGTTTGCGAAAGGTTTAATTCTAATTGCGAAAGGTTTAATTCTAATTGCGAAAGGTTTAATTCAGTTTGCTAAAGGTTTAATTCAGTTTGCTAAAGGTTTAATTCAGTTTGCTAATGCTATAACAACAGCAAATGCAAGCCAAAAGATGGATGGGAAACGCTACCTCATCCATATTGACTGAAATATTGTTACAGCATTACGAAGAATTTTAAGAAAGAACTTGAATAACAAAACACGACATCACACACTACCCCAGACATGTAGATGATATTGTCTGAATATTAAGCCGTGACTACACTGACTATTAGAGGACTTAAATAATATCCACCATAACATCAAACATGACACGGAGGAAGAACAGAACAAAACTGTTAACTACTTGGACCTAAACATCACGCGGAATGACAACGAACTACAGTACAACATTTTTAGAAAACCTACTGCTACCACGACCATACACTATAGATCAAACCACCACAACATAAACTAAATGCATTCAGACACATCAATGACTAAAAACTATCCCACTATCCGAACAAAATTATAAAAAAGAAAAAAAAATTATTAAGACAACATGATTCTGAAAAAAACACACACAGGCTCAAAAATACACGGAACAACTAACATCTTCCGAAAGGAAAGCATACACATTGCATTGCGCGCGTGCAGGACGCTTAGACCCAAACTAAGTGCTAAGACTGATAAAACAGACCGACTCGACCAAAGTGGGGTACATCAAATAACTCGCGCGTGTAAAAACGTATACATAGGACAGACAGGACGAAAAATACGGAACGTAGGCGACTCAAACATTGCCAACCACCTAAAGACAACTGGACATGAACCTACCAAAATACAGGACTGCAACACCTCACTACATAAACAATACAAAGGACGAAAACTGAACGTATTAGAAAACATGGAAATCTATTAACAAAAACCCTTCAATGGACAAATCATAAATAAACAAATCAATACAAAATGCCACACTATATTTACACCACTCAAAACACTACACAAATGAAAACAACCAACTGACTGGTTTACAGACCACCCTACACAAAAAAACTTAGAGTCCACAATCAACAGACTATTTAAGACATACCTTACATTATTCTCCCTTCACTTCCAACGGGTTGCCCCAGAGGTACATGACCTCTTTCCTGCCCCTCCCCCCTTCCGAGACGCCATACCATCTCGTTAACCTTTCTCTTCGTATATAAAATACCACGACCAACGAATGCACTCGCCCACAGTATCTCACCAGCCAGAGGAGACGGACTCACCAAACAGGTACGTTAAATTTAGTAATTTACCTACTTGCGGAACTAATCTACATATAAAGTTGGCTGTTCCACAAACATTGTTCCTCCAACAGTTCAACTATATCAAATTTGAGGCGGTTAAGTGGTTCTCTGGCAACTGCGTTCATCGGCAGAAACGAAATGGAATTTTTCGGGCTCAGTGGCCCTTGATACATTTTTTTCAGACGATTGTGCATCTTTCCTTCCTATTGGATAAGGCTAAAGAAGATTCAGGACTCTTATTTTTGGCACAGAAGCTTGTCTGGGCAAGTACTAATCACAAAACTGAATTGTCTAACTCACGCGTCTCGTATCCATCGTTCTACCTGCAACGCCGAGACACCTCAGGCCAATCATTTTGAGGCTTGGCTATCGTGCAACAGCCCACGCTCTCGCTCAGCACCCACCGAACCTGGGAGGGGTACAGCATGTTGTCACTTTATCAGTCCCACAGTGGAAGCTATGACCCATGTTTCACCACGCGGATGTATGACCCTTGGGAATCATGATCTAACTATTTACTTGGGTGGTAAGTTTCAATGGGAGTGATAAACATTTTGATGTCATAAACCTTCTTCGTAAACCGGGAGAGAAATGGTCATAAACTTGCTTCGTCGCAGTTAATGCTGGAAGGTTTGGCTGCTCTTCCAACAATCGTCGCTTAGTGGTTCTAGTTTTGCCTTTGAGGAACTGGATCATCTTCTCTATACATTCCTCCTCCATTCTTTCAGCCGGTATTCCTTTATTCCATCCCTTTACCAATAAAGTTGGACATCGCCGAACCCTTCTCTTGGACTCCAGGTACCGCATTTGCTTAATTTAATATTGGTTATTTATTTTGTCCACACTATAATTTGGTGGTCCCTCAATTTTTGGTCCTCCAGGCTGTAACAACATTTGCTATAGCTCTGACTATTGCCCTCGTAAAGAAAAACATTATTGGTAACTAATTTGGAGCACCTAGCCGGAGTTAGAGACGAATGGCGGACGATCGTCGTTCCAAAATATCTGGTGCGTTGCAACACACAACTTTCCTTAGCTCTACGTCAATTCACTTGTGTACATGGCTAATTCTATTTAATCAATTCATTTATCACTCAGTGTATTTGAACTTGGTCAAACAACGCTTTACGGCAGCAGCAAGCGGTAGCGCTTACAGTTCCAGATTTTATTGTGCTGCTCTTACTCATTCCAGGACTATTATTGTGCAATTGGTACACAGAGAAGTAATGGGGCTGTAAACAAGAATTTTTTGAAGAAGAATAGTAATTACTTTTGCAGAGTTATTGGGTAAAAAGTTCTAGAACTGGTAGTAAGAGAAACGGCGGTAGTTGAAATTCGGGAATTTCTGTAGTGAGCCGCACGTATCTCATGAAGCACTCACCCTATAGGTATTGGATTGGACAACAATACCATTTTTTTCAACATTCTAGTAACATTTTAGCGGAGTCTATAAGGAAAAAACCCCGCTAAAACCGCTTTTCGTAGAAAATTTTGATAATTTACTGTGGTGCTCTTGTCATTTTCCCACGAATAAGAATTTTATGGTATAATTGTCTTATTGAGAGCTATCAATATAAAAAATTTAATCAAAATCGTTAGAGCCGTTTTTGAGAAAAAAAATATTTGGTGTTTTGATCACTATGATAACTATAGTTAGCTTTCGGTGGATTTTGCTCATACCCTTATTTTGGCGTCCCATGGTTACCTGCGGGCGAGATATACAGTTTGAGCTGATTTGATACGGTTGTTTTCTCTAAAAATCGTTCACAGACACACAGACACATACCATTTTCCCAAATTGTGTTTTTCGGACTCAGGGGGGTCTGAAACGTAAAGATCTGAAGAGAATTCAAAAAAAATTTTTCAGCCGATTACATAACTTTCCTTTCTACTTTGTGGAGCCAAAGAAAGTAATAATAATACTTAATAATTTAAAAATAATGAAAATAACTGATAAATTACTATTATCGTACTGTTGCGGGCACTATTCGATCACGCGGGGATTATTGTGATCCGTGGGCAATCCTTCTTCCGAGACGTAATCTTACCGGTTAAAACGAGAAGGCGGCAGTTCCATTTGTTGCTGTTGTGGTCTTCAGATCGCGAACATACCGTGTCAATTGTGACTCGATGCCCTCCGCTTTCTTCACATAAATGTTTTCATTGGACACCTAAACAAACTTGAAACTCGTTCTCTTCTTTTTTTTTAATTTACGCTGAAAATCCACTTCACCCTCAATAAATCCAAAATGGCGAGAAGTAACGTTACGTTGCTGACGAGAAGCTGTAATCAAACGATCCTGATAAATTTCCCGCATAAATGACAAGTGGATGGCCCAGGTGAGGTCCCCGCTGCGGTGGGGCGCCTTCTGAAGCAATTGTTCATCATTTCCTCGGAGATTGAGACATTAAGGGCCGAGCCTACTTTCCTAGCGAGCTGAACAATGTCTTCCTAGAGACGATGCTAATCTCGACACAGTTCTCGTTGTCAGCGATAAGGCCCTCGAGCTCAACCACCCTAGTCTCGAAACCGGAACAGCGGGCCGTGACCTCACTGAACATGTCCGAACGGGAGGTAAACTTCAAGTCAGGCGCATCGATCAAAGATGTATTGTTGTCGATTGAATCAATAGCGATTCAGATGTTCCTTCACGTCTCGCATTTGCGCCGAACTCTTATTTTTCAAGGCGGGCATTAGCGGACCTCGAATCAGATCTCATTCCTGTTACTATCTCAAACACTTTGCCGATAAACATGTCAGTGGTTGGGTTAGGATTGCCTGCCACAGAATACCCACTTCTACGTCCATCTCTTTCTCCAGAGCCCTGAGAAGATGACAGGGCAGAGAACGAAATATGCCTTACATCCTACTAACATCACAACTACTCAAACTACAAAGGTTTAGGGGACGGGATATTGACAGGTTGACGTCCAGAGGACAACTGAGCGAGAGAGGGAGAGAGAAAGAGAGCTCAACCCATTGCTCAATAATAAATTAGACATTTTTATTTATGTATTTATTACGTGTGAGAGAAAGACAGAGCGAAAGCAAGATGCTCAAAACACCGGTTCTCAACTTCACATTAACTACTTGTTGATAACCCGCCGAATATATCGCTTTTGTTTATTTATAAATAACTAAGCGATCTTCAGGTTCGTTCGCTTTCCGCTGTTGAATGGATTCGCGCGCTTATCAATTTAACCGACAAACTCTCAACCCGCCACTACTACAATTACCACCAGGGCCGCTTTCATCGACAAATTACTTGAGCTCACTTCTGAGTTCCGCACCCTCCTTTTTCCCATGAAACATTAATTTTGATTTCTTTTCAAACTCAATTTCCCCCTTGAACGCTCCCTCACGTAACTTTCCTTCTTATTCCGCGTGAATTTTTCACCCAGCTGTTCCTCAAGAAAATATCCATTAATTTAAATGTTTTCGACGAAGTTTTTAGGAATAATTTCCATTTTTGTCGTGGACCGTACGAGAGGTTTGAATTATGCAACTATCCCCTCCCCCCCCTCTTGAGTCGCCACTTCACGTTTCAAGGCATGGGAATTCCAAATTTGCAATGTCAGTCCTGCGTCCAGATCATATTTTGGCTTTAACGTGGTTCAAAAAATCTATTCTTTCGTACAAAAATGTTCATCCCGGATCTAGCTGTGCACGATTGGAACCTGCAGTGACAAGAAACAGAACAGGGGGTTGAGGTCATCGGCGTCATTCCCACCAATCAAGAGTAAAGACGCAGTCGACGATAATTGGCCGTCGAGGGGGGGGGGGGACCGTGTGAACGCGATGGCGTCTCTATTCTCTGGTTCCAGCGGCGATACATCAGGCTTACTGTATACTATTTGGGAGGCGGATCTAGTGGAATGTACCCAGTTACTAAGGAAGTGTCTGATTATTGGGTTACGCCCGATATCTTACCCATTACATTCGTGCCCAATGTGGGGCCGTATTGTCACAAATTCTATCAGTCCGCGATGCCAATTTCTCAAGATCGAGAGGTAACTGAAAAATTTCCCAACCTTCCACAAGATCTTCCTGCGTGTCTGTTCCCCAACGACCTCTCAAACAAACGAGTCCGGTCGACTTCGACGCGGTTTCGAACAGGTCGTGATGAGAAAACTCCACTGCCAGATCCACATCCCTACCCTATCTGTGGCAAACAACATGGTGTAAAGAAGTACCCACGTTTCCTCAAATCCAGCCTGGATGCTCGAGGAACTTACGTACAATTGCCTGGCAGCTTCGCACACTTTCATAAGCTGCCGCTCAATGTACACGCGTGAATATTGTCAAGTCAGAAACCACACGATTCTCCATCCCATGAGCCACAGTTGTTTCCAAGAGTGCAACTGGTCAATGCATGGTGGTCACAACTACTCTTTCTGGAAAGCCTGAGGGCAGGTGTCTTCTGAGGTGGAGGGAAGCTCAGACTCCCCTTACTGAGAGAATCGTGTTTCCCCAGGAGATGAGCCGATTCCATGAACCCTGCATGTCGCAGCTATTTGGTACGAAGACGTACGACCCACAGAAAATGTGCACGCCCGAAACGATATTGTGAAGTTCGTGTTTATTTTTCGATCAACTTTATGTCGGTTAATTCAATACTTCCGACAGAAACATGAGCATATTTTTGGAATTGAAATCAAAAGTCTCTTACTCTCTCCCTCACTGCACGGATTTCGGTTCCGTTTAACGGGGTTCACAGCTGCGATTGCAGTACACACAAGATACTGCAGTGTTCATGACGACAGGCACTTCATCAAGGGTGAAGTGAGGTACTGAGACGAATCGAACTCTCCAATTTAGTGAAGCCTCGCCCTGGCTTACTATAATTATTGGGATTTCATTGTTTTCGGTACAGACGTCTTTGAGACTCGTTCGATTCGACCCAGCGTCTACAAATTCCTAGAAAATGATACCAAACACCGCAGAATAGCGTTTTTGTTAATTTTTTAACCATTTTTCTCCCATTACAACCATGGGCTTCGTCCGATCGAATTGCCGAAGAGGCGGGCACAGATAATACTTAAAGGTATAAGGCCCGGACGGCGGAAGACGGCTTCCGGCGAACGTACATAGCCGATTTGAAATCACGATGTTTTGAAACGTGAGGTATCCGATTTTGAGGGGGGGGGGGTGTAAAAAAACCTTCCCTACTGAAATATCTGGTGCGTTGCAACACACAACTTTCCTTAGCTCTACGTCAATTCACTTTATACATGGCCAATTTGATTTAATCAATTCATTTAGTACTCAGTTAATTTGAACTTGGTCAAATAACGCTTTACGGCAGCAGGAAGCGGTAGCGCTTACAGTTCCAGATTTTATTGTGCTGCTCGTACTCATTTCAGGACCCATATTGAGCAATCGGTACACAGATAATTGATGAGGCTGTAAACATGAATTTTTTTAAGTGGATGGTAATCACTTTTGTGGAGTTATTGGGTAATAACTGTTAGAACTAGTAGGTAGTAAGCGAAACGGCTGTAGTTAAAATTCAGGAATTTCTGGAGTGAGCCCCATGTAACTCATGAGCGTTTTTAAACACCCACCCTTTAGGTATTGGATTGGACTACAATACCAATTTTTTTTTTTAGCATTCTACTGACATTCCAGCGGACTTTATAAGGAAAGAACTGCGCTAAAAACGCTTTTGGTCGAAAATTTTGATAATTTATTGTGCTGCTCTCGTCATTTTCCCACAAATGGGAATTTCATGGTATAGTTTTATTATTGAGAGCTATCAATATAAAAAATTTAATCAAAATCGTTAGAGCCGTTTTTGAGAAAAAAAATATTTGGTGTTTTGATCACTATGATAACTATAGTTAACTTTCGGTGGATTTTGTTCATACCCTTATTTTGGCGTCCCATGGTGACCTGCGGGGGAGATATCAAGTTTGAAAGGATTTGGTACGGTGGTTTTCTTTAAAAATCGTTCACAGACACACATACACACACACAGACCATTCTCCCAAATAGTGTTTTTCGGACTCAGGAGGGTCTGAAACGTAAAGATCTGAAGAAAACTCGAAAACGAAATTTTTTTTTCAGCCGATTACATAACGTTCCTTTCTACTTCGTAGAGCTAGGAAAGTAAAAATAGGTGTATTATTCAGAGTGAATAATAAACCAAAAGGGAAGGATCCATCATGTTTCAGATTCTAGAGAATCCACCGTAGTCTTGCGGGAAAGCTGTCTTCGCGTTCACTTCCAGATGTCATCAAATGATCAGTTGGTGCAAGATGTACTCTAAAATGGAGACGCTGTTGTTAGTCCGAAGCTGGACCCGTTAGTTTCGGTCGTACGGAAAATATATCAGCACGGTACTTCCCTTCGTTCAACGAGAGAGTGTCATTATATACAGCGAGCCTTTCTCTCTCCTAAGAAATTAATAACGAAGCAACTTCCATTCAACGCTCAGCAATTGGGGAGAGTGCAGCAAATTACCCAAATTCTACCAGCTCAACAAGAAACATCAATTCACTGGAATTCTCTTAACGTCCACCTTCAGTTCAGCGACAGGAACAGCGATAAGTGATGACACTTAATCATCAGCCCCCAGACGCCCTCACCAAGATAACAACATCTTAGTTTCAATTCAGGGATTGAGTCTTTCCATCAGGTTCATCCTAAGAGACGGATACGCTCTCTTCAAACTAAATCGACTCCGATTTCTTCCCTCTCACATTACCGTTGCTACCCCTGTACATTTAAATCCCTTCCAAGTTCGATATGCCCTAGTCGCTTAGTAATTTGAGCACACTTCTAGAAGAGATTCTAACCACAATGCAGTTCCGTCCTTGTTGGCGCCAATCGTGCCTTATAACGTCAATCGATTTTCCGTATATTTCCTCACCTCACCGCTACTCGATCTGTACAGAACCCCCTACGAAAACGACGAACTGGTCAGAAGTTTATTTTATTTTCCCGATATTTATTTCGAAAGGTCCTCCACCTACGTTATTGTTCTGGCTCAAGTCATTCTTAATATTTTCCGAATAAATTAATTTATTTTAGTCCTTCGTGCCTGCCCATGCGTTTTTATTGAAGTGAAACTTCTATATAGTCGGGGTCTTAGGATTTTCGAGTCATGAAAAAATTGCGTTACCGGTCACGTGGTAGGGCAAGACGACGTTGAACGCACCGGTTCTCGTCCGGTCACCGAAGTTAAACAACGTCGGTCGTGGTTAGTTCTAGGATGCCGTTAGTGTCTCTTTTTCCTAGAACTATTCTTTGTGTGAACAATAAAACAAGTGTAAGTCTGAATGTGATCAACCGGCAGTAATCCAGTAACATATACCGTCATTTTGTTACCCGCAACTATATCTGTAGCTGTCCATTGAACGGAAACATCAACCGACATACATCAGGGACCTAGATTTGTTTTCCCCGGATTGAATTCTGTTTTCTTGTTTAATAAAATAAAATATGTTTAAATAATCTAAAAAATGCATTCATTACAATTTTTATATTTTATTTTAGTTACCATAAGCCGATTGTTTCTTTTATTGATTATAACGCAGATTAGCCAAATACTGAGTAATGACGAAAAATATGCATTTCCTAATGTTCTTTTGTAAATGTTTAATTGTACAGTAGACTATGGATGTTTTTTCCCCGGATTGAAATATCTTTTCTTGTTTAATAAAATATAGAATGTTTAAATAACATAAATAACATAAAAAATGCATTCATTACAATTTACCTACCCTAACCAATTCATAATTTGCAGTAAACCTGTGAATAAAGAAATACAAACGTGTGACAGTCACACATGGTAGAAGTGAAACTTTAACGTGCAAAACCGAATCGCAACGGACAAGTGGAAAAAAAACGGCTAAGTGGAAAAACAACAGCTAAGTCGAAAAACGCATCGCAAAAAAATTTTTACTCGATTTTTACGGGCAGGTTTTCAAATTCGACTAGTACATTAACAATCTGCCCGTAAAACTTCGAGTAAAAATTTTTTTGCGATGCGTTTTTCCACTTAGCCGTTATTTTTCCACTTGTCCGTTTTTTGCGATGCGTTTTTCCACTTAGCCGTTATTTTTCCACTTGTCCGTTGCGATTCGTTTTTCCATTTGTCCGTTGCGATTCGTTTTTCCATTTGTCCGTAGCGATTCGGTTTTGCACGTTAAAGTTTCACTTCTACCATGTGTGACTGTCACATGTTTGTATTTCCATCCACTACACCAGTCGCGTCTCGCCAATTCCCCAACAGTTCTTGTGAAGTATTTATATTGCGGGGCTCCTCTCTCATTATTGAGGGTACTGGGACCGGTCAGCATAGCGTGTTACCAGGAACTCAGCCTGTTCTTTTTAACCATTCCACGGTTGTTACGTTGAGCTGAGAAAATAACAAAGTATATCATGAAGATACTCTAATGAATGAAACTATCTCGTCCGGAGCAACGGCACTTCAACGCTCAACACGTCGACTTGCTGGGGGGTCAGAGGGCTTCTACCTCAGCTCACCAAAAAGCATCTCATTCAAACCTGTGGGAAGCTAATGAGATCCCAGAGCTTCACACAATTTTACTCGTGTACATCTCCGGCTCTTCTTTTATTTGCTCCTCTCTAGAGGCGCTTCCCTCTCACCGAAAGGTTGATCCGACGAAGAGAAATGCTCCGGCTTTCCCAAAATGAATTTTCTCGGAAACGAACTTGATGATGACCCTAGGTCACATAAAAAAGGTTCACAATTACGAGAAAAATGAATCCACCGATGGGAGACGCGAATCACTCAATTTTCCGTCTCAAGCATGTACTCCATTGCCCCGTAACTTGGAACGTCGAACCATTAATTAATTAATGGGTACATCTCGTCCCATTATATTTTCTAAGCTCACCGATTCCAAGAGGAGAGCAACACAGCCAGCCACGGGTTTATAATGAACAAAGAACTCATCAAGATGCACGTACTAACATTTGGCTCATTCAATAACGGAGATGGGTTAACAGCGATTTTCGTACTTTCACATCTTTACAAATTCAGCTTATAGAAACTCCGCCGTTAAGTTATGCCGTTGTGAACGTGACAATACATTAAAAATATAATTGATTGTACCGAATACCGACACTCATGAAGTTCGGTCTATCAGTAGTTCGTGAGTTTGGTATATGTGTTCCACACTAATGTACAAAAGTGCAGGTATTTGTTGATTCGTGGTGTAGTGCCAACTTTGCCTCATAAAAACTGCACAAAAGCGAATCAACAACACTGGCTGTTACGGCAGTTGTGAGTTAGTTGAGTTTCTGGAGTTCGCTCGCACTCGCGACGGCTCTAATATTTTAATTCAGTCCGCCCACGTAAACATCAGGAAAGAACAACGCAGCCGCTTTAAAGACAATAAATTGATCGACCAGATATGCTGATATTTCGTGTAACGTTCGTGTAAATTATTCTAAACGCTCAATAGAAGAATAATGTCGAAGGAGAGAGAGAGCAACTGGGCGAACATGCAGTGCCAGGCTGTTATCAGTATATCCTAAAATTAGACTCCAAATCATTAGACCTTGAGTTAGTTGAGGAGGGATTTCCTTTTCGATGAGCCCCATGCAATGTACGGAGGATGTTCATTTGGATTCCCACAACTTCAATCACGGGATTCGCGATTGATTTACAGCTCGACCAGTACGTTGTTAGTCGACATACAACCTTTGATATGGACGTCCTTCCCATTGATTCCCACCTACTCCGGTCTTGGTGATGTACTGCATGCATCCGTGAACTGTTTTTCAAACAACACAGTGGAGAGATATTTGACGTTCCAGCAATGTGTGGCTAACGGCAGATACACCGTTCACAGCTTTGGATATACCTTGCGTTCGACATCAACTAAAGACTAATTCAGAGTTAGGGGCCTTTATGATTTTTCGACACGTCATTAGCAAGCAACCCCCACCGACAAACAACGAAAACTCGTGGACCTCGCACACTAAAAATGAAGATGACAATAAATAACTTGATTTTGAGAACTAAGACAGACGGCTAATTCAACCGAGAACAAAGTATCACATTACGCTGTTAACCTCAATAATCATATTAGCATCATTAGTATTATAAGAATCCCTCAACTGAACAGACGCCAAACATAAACCTTGCCCTTTTTAAAGGGGTTTAGTGAATCCCTTATAGTAAAATTAAATTAACATAAACACAAAGAGGTTTTGAAAGCCCTTTCGAGATGAAACATTTGAATTTTGAACAAAATTGCAGTAGGAGATCATTGTATATGAAGATCGTTCTGTGCTCATGGAAAATGGGCGTTAGCGAAATGGCAAGCGAGATGGGAATCCTCGTCAAAGGCTCGTGACACGTATGAGTTCTTCCTCAACATCCGTAAACGTCATTCAAGAACATACACACAGACACACAGACCATTTTCCCAAATAGTGTTTTTCGGACTCAGGGGGGGTCTGAAACGTAAAGATCTGAAGAGAACTCAAAATTTTTTTTCAGCCGATTACATAACTTTCCTTTCTACTTCGTAGAGCAAGGAAAGTAAAAATGGGTTGAGCCAGACCACTGGACGAGCGAATTCCTCACGGGACATAGTGATTTCAATGCGCGACTTCACTTCTATTCTCTCAAAGACTCTCCATCATGCACGTCTTGCGCCATCAGTGCAGAGGAAAAACGAAACCACGAGCTGCTCCACTGTAGTTTCTACAACAGTGAGCGACGGTTGTTGGGAGGGCCAACGAAGTTAGCAGCATTGACTATAACCATTTTGCAGAGTTCGTGAAGAAGGTGATGGCTAAGAAACGTGGTCATAGTTGACCTGTCCTTTTGAAACTTGCCACCCAAGTTAATAGTTAGATCAGGTTAGAAACCAGATTAAGAACTCTTCCCAGACAGTATGGGATCCCTCAGGTGGTCACCATCGCGCGGTAACACACAGGCAACAGCTCTCCACGGGAGACTGGCTAGCGACCAAATACCTGGCGTACAGAGAGAGAGACAGACTGACGTAATTTACTGTACCAGAAGGATAAGTTAGGGCTATGGAGCCCTCTCTCCCACTCCACTCCCCATTTACACGACATCAAGTCTTACAAAATAACTGTTGACTTCGCATCACCCTTTATATTTATATCGTTGATAACAATAACAACTCATCGACAGTCATGCAATGAACATACGGTACACACTAAATCTAACTTGAACACCACAAAACAGTAACAAGCAAGTATTTAGTATACCACTATATTAATAGTCCTCCAATAATCATTCTCTCAATTTACCTTTACAAGTCTACAATATCTGCGTTAGATCAAACAGTTCAGCGCTATCATCAAATAGTTTAGCTCCCTGCTCAACAAAGGATCTCGCAAGGATTGATTTACTATGCCACGGTATTCTCAAAATGCTGTTCCTGCTGCGAGTATTCCGCCCTCCCTTTCAGAAAAGAAAGCCATAATACAAGCATCGTGGCCTTTGGGTCTTCGAAAGCTTGAACACCAAGGCAATCATAGGTTAACAGGTCTGAGTTGAGGTCGCCCAAGACCACATGGCTATAAGCAGGTAGAAGCCGCGCCAACCGCTAACCTGGCTACACCACATTCAAGTTCAATGAAAATGGAGAGTGTGAGAGGGAGTGGTAGGAGTTAAGAGCTTCCATTTTGGAGTCAAACAACGTTGTAACAAACCACAGCTATGTGATAATGCCACTATAACAACATAATTGAGTGAGCTTTGATTAGCGGAGGGGGAAGACGCGCCCTGTCACTGAGCCAACTGGAGTAACATCCCCTTAGCATCAAAAGGAACAGAGCACTGTGGGCAATAATAATTTGGCTCATAACTTTTCCAACGCTAGGGAGCCAAGTTTGGCGCTGGACGTGGGCCAAGATCCATCATAAATATATTGGGTGGGACGGCTTTTGTGATGATGGTTCGATGGTCAGAGGGGGAGTGAAGGGGTCAACAATTAAGGATAAACGACGTTCTGGTTGGGTGGAACTAGTCGTGATCGAAACTCCGGGGCCAACTTAATTTGCAGCGGGTTCAAACGACGAGGCTTCACGAGATAATGCAACACTCATTTCGGAAACGGCCCTCAGCCCATCTCGACGACTCATCAACAAATGCCCTTTCGCTACGTTTTTTCAACCTTAACGTTTTCGCCGGCCGAGGCTGCTAAATTAAACGACGAAAGTATATCGACGATAAACCATCGTTTGGTCGACCACTGAGAATCCGACAACAACCCAACAGGTAATACAAGGTTGGAATCACTCTGGCAACATGTACTTCAATAAAGCTCAAGACTTATGGTCAACAATCTATTAATAGACCTCCAAAGCCGGACTACTTCGGAACACGCGCATTTTTACAAAAACACTTCCGGAGAACAGATAAACAAAACTACCCATTATATGTAAACTTGATGCAAATCGTTAAAGAAGCTTCAAATAGCAAACTTTCACGTTCAGAGAATCAGGAACCCAGAACTAAGGCTTACATGCCCGTTCAACAGCACTAGCTGAGTAAGATTTTTTTAAAGACTTCTCATCACTAAATCAAATGCACTTCTACGGCAGGTAGTGAGAAAATTTGAGAGAGACGTTCAACGAACGAAAAGTTATCAAATCTGCCTACGGCCCTGTTAACGATGAAGAAATGAGGAGCAATCGTTACAAGATAATTTCAGGACACAAACCTGAAGTAAACGCAGAAAACCTGAGGCTCAACGAGCTAATTGGGATTAATTGGGTTTTGTGAGCAATTAAGATGAGTTGACGGAGGCTGTCAATAAGAAGGAAGACTAATCTTTGAGAGTAGCCTTAGAAGAATCCAGACATTTGGAGAGCAACATCAAATTTCAGATGTAATGAAAGGTAATGAAGGGGATAGGTATACACGAGTCTTCCAATCACCATTTCTAATTCATCAGAGCTGACGGGCTAATATTTCCCTCGTAGCGCTCAAATAATTTAAAAACATAATATATCGGATGAAGGTTCGAACTTATTAGCAGCTTTCCATGACGAGTGGGGGTGGGGGGGGAGAGAATTCAGATGAAGGTAGGGAGTAGTTAAGAAAAGAAGGGCCCCTTGGAAAACTAAAACGCTTGAGTTCTTTTCATTCGATGTGGTAACTTCTCGAAAATAATTCAAAGACAAAAAAAAATATCTAGTGCGCAGCAATTCGACGACCTGCTACATATACGGGCGTATATATCTTCGTTCAAACCATTACTACATGGACATTTATCAAGAGCAAAAGTGAGTTACTAATTAGTTGAGAGTACTATGTGAGTTTGATCGAAATCGTTAGAGCCGTTTTTGAAAAAATCGGAAAACCGATAAAATAATATTCGACAAATGTCGTTTTCCTAGCTATCATGGCGTATATAGCCGTTCAACATGTAGATAAAGAAATAATTACGGAGAAGAAAATGTGGTAGTAGATAGCACGAAGACGCTCTGTAATATCGATCGAATCCAGTGACGCAGGGAATTACAAAAACGTTAAAAAAAATGTTCGACACATTTTCCTTTTTTATCTCTGATCAATGGACTCAAATCATTTCTACAGGAACATTTATCTTGAACAATATATACGTATTAATTATTTAAAAGTATTCTGTGAGTTTGGTAACAATCGTTGAAGCCAAAGAGCGTTAATAACCTATTTTGGTTTATTATTCATTCTGAATAATAACCCTATGTTTTCGGTCACGAAAAATTTTTTACAACCCCCCCTCAAAATTTGATACTTTACGTTTCAAGACTTGGAGATTCCAAATTTGCAATGTCCGTCCGCCGTCCGCCGTCCGGGCCGTTTTGTGCCTTTAACGTGATCCAAAAAATTCGTTCTTTCGCACAAAAATCCAATTTGGTATCTAGTTGTGCCCGCCATCTCGGCAATCCGATCGGACGAAGCCCATGGTTGTTATGGGCAAAAAACGGTTAAAAAAATTAACGTAACGCAGTACAACGCGGGAACACAACGGAAGTCCCACCCCTCCCTCCCATCTCAACGAAATCGCCGCTCTCCTCCTCATCTGGCAACGCCGCCCCCTCGCGTCATCGCAACGCAACGCTCTCGCCCGCCCGGCCCGCTCTACGATTTCTCGTCTTCACCGCCACGAATGACTGTTTCGCTCCTTCTCAACTATTTCCGTTAGCAAAATATCTGTCATCTTCGTTCGTTTCATTTTTATTGGTTTTAAAACGATTCAATTTTTTTAGATTCTTTCGTTTCATTCTCATTTTGGTTTTTTTTCGTAGATTTTTGGTTACATTTTGATATTAATATTTAGCGTGCATGTTTTCATATTAAAATTCAGTTTTTCTAGATACTTTCGTTTTTTTTGTTTATTTTAATGTTACGATTCAGTTCTTTTCGACCTTTTTTTGGGTTTCATTTTGATTTTTTTCGATGCTGAATCGAACGGGATGATTCTCGGAGCATTAATGCTAGGTCAAGCTGTTTATCCGAATAATAAACCGTTGTGTAATAATTTGCAGGGTTTTATTTTTTAGGCCTGTATCTCTGTTCATCATATTTTCATGGAGAGGATTATGGAGAAGGAAAGTTTTGTAATAACTAGGAGAAGATATCTTGGAAGTTTGATCAAAAGCTATTGTTCGCGCCAATATGCGAACCTGGTTAAAACAAACCCGAAAAATAAAGTGGACGTACGAGGTCAAAGAAAACCCTTGGGAGAAAATTGAAAAAAGGTGATGTAAAATAAATGCCAAAATAAAACTGCTTCTAATTTATCAAATAAAAATCCAATCGAAATTAAAACCTAAAGGTGCTCCGTTACAAGAAAAGAAAAGTAGTTTTACTTAAAATAAGAAATGATGACCAAAGAAACGGCGTAAAAGAAAAGTCAATTGCACGATGCTGTGAAGAAATAAAAAGGAACGATCCGACCTGGTGTGAAGTTCTAGATGACGAGGGACGATACGCGTCTGACTCGAAAGCTTCGCCCGGGCACCGACCAAACGAAAATAAAAATGTTCTCTGAACGAAAGTCAAAATAAAAGAAATAATGACTATGAGGGTGAGCTCAACCCTAAATAGAGTGCACGATTTTATAGAAAATTCGGCAAAGTTGAGAGACGACACAACAATATGCGACTGTTGGCGGCGAACGCAACGCGACTGATTTTACGCCCCTGGATCCGGCAAGTGACTCACTCTGGCTGCAATGATGCCTGTGACTTGTCGTCGCAAGGGACAGGTCTTTCTCCTTTTTTTTTCTTTTCTTTCTTCGTTTCTTATTCAGCTTCTCTCGTTTTTTTCCTTTTTTCTTTTGTTGCGCGGACAGCTATTGTTCGGTACAGGCCAAAGTAGTTGGAAGCTTGGGCATTTCTCAGGTGCGTTCAACCTAATTATTTCTGACCTGAAGCCTTTTTCATGTTAGCCACAGGAAATTCTGAACTGACGTTCAGTCGGCTTCTCTACAAGACAAAAGGCTCAAGTTCGGTTTAACATATGAAGCTACTATGGATTTCCCCTATCTGGACTTCCCACCCGTTGATTTACCTCCTCTTCAACACACACACAGCTCTACTCACTCTCTATCCGCTCTTGTTTCCCCCGCAATCAGTTCTCGTATTCAGAGCCCCCTCGTGCCCCACTTTTATACTCCCCCTCAAACTAAATCGCTATTTATTTAAAGTGTAATACTGTCCTCACTCACACTCACCACGTTCATTTATTTCTGAACTTGAGCTCCTTCTCTCGTGCGCCCAAAATTTGGTCCTTTGCGCTGGATATCACGTTTACTGTCCCGCATTTAGGATCGAAAGTCAACCACACGATGCCGATGCCGAATATGCGCTCCAGTCTGTAAAAAGAAGCAGAAACCGTAAGAAGCTTTCTGCAAGGTACTCTTGATGAGGACCACTGTGAAATACGGCAGGCGGAGATAATCGGCACCCTATGGGTAGAGGGCCAACAACGTAAACTGTACGAGTTACGCAACATGCGTTGGGCATTGTCGGTACATTTGCTTTCTGCTCATTCTTCACTACCACCAATTACTCCGCTAATTATAACCATCTTGATGTACGAACCACCATCGCCTATACCTGCAGTTTTCTTCACTCCGACTCGTTTTCTAGAGCTAACCCTACGAATTCTTCGTCCTCATCCATCAAACAAGAAGCCGAATTCCGTGTTAATCACCGAAGTGTCTCGCCACCTAAACGCCTCACGACCTGTCCACCTCTTCCACCTGCCTTTGTGACACCCGTTCTATCTTCGCCACCCTGCAGTAACTCACAACCGCCGCCGTTGCTTACCACTCCACTGGCAATCTCTTCGCCGGATAGGAAAGCCCTCAAATCTGTCACTACATTACCGAATCGCGCCAATAAGCTGCTCACTACGGCCCTGTCTGTTCGTGCGAACTTTTAACAGCCTCTCGAACATGATTGCTGGGCCCCTCAACCGCCTACGTCTGTTCCTTCCAACTTCAGATCGCCGCCGACCAATGTAACTCAAGGTACGTCTCTGAATAGTTTGAACTGCTTCCTCGCAGTAGAATATGGGAGGAAGCCAATAATAGCTCTTCCTCTTCAGAGGCAGCCCTCAGCTCCTCTTAGATCCCTATTTAATCCAAGCAACCCACAACCATTTTCTCACAAGTCGCTCCCTCGCATTTGTACCGCCTGACTCCCTTTAAAGGCACCCGGTTGATCGTGGTCTAGTGGAAAGACAGTCGATTCATAATTCTCGACGTAAGTTGAGGATTGTGGATCGAATCTCCGGCGCGATTGCCGTAATTTTTGCCTGAGTCAGCGGATTCCCCAAAACGTCTCCAAACCCCCCCCCCCCCTCGTAAAATTGGTGGCAGCGGTGGGAAAGCTCCACACAGCCCGAACCTTCCTACAAGGCCCTCAGCAAAAACCCCTGCTCTCAGCCCCTCGCGCCCATAACCCAAAATTTAAGAGTTGTAACTCAGGCCTCTATGTCCATTGTCCTAAACTCAAACAGCTTCATTACATCCCAATTTTTCTCTTATAGTTTTTTTTATTACTACCTGTTTCCCTCCTTTTACTATTTCACTCAGCCCTCTCCTCTGGTAACATTTGTCCCAATTTGCTTCGTATCACTCAGTTCTCAGTATAGACACTCCTCTCTCAGCCCTTGGGCCACTCACTCTCTCTCCGCTCTTGTTTCCCGTGCAACCCGTTCTCGTATTCAGAGATCCCTCGTGTCCCGCTTGTATACCCACACTAAAACTCATATCACCATTCATTTAAAACGTAATACAGTCCTCAATCACGCCCACAACGTTCCTTATATTCTGAACTTAAGCGCCCTCTCTCGTGCACTCAACAGCCATTTTCGAGAAAATGCAAAAAACATAAGTTTTTGGTACTTTTTCACCCCCTTTCCCCCTTTCCAATCAATGGATATCCCATGACCTTATTTTCGCGCCTAACAAAAATAACAAATGAAAGAAAAAGGGAACCAGCTTAATCAATCCATCCATTATCCCGCAAATCGAATTACATATTTTTTGCCGCCTTAAGCTCCTCTGTAAATAGGATGGTGGCACCCAAAAAAGAGAAACTATAAATAAATAATAAGTAAGGAAAAGGGTACCACGCCCAGACTACTCTACACCAGCACTAGGTATAGAAGGATTAGGACAGGGAAAGAATGGAGGTTAAGAGGATGTTCCACGATAGAACGACCACCAGTTTAGATACCTGCTTCACAGAAATTTTCAAATAGTCTGAAATTAATGATCTGAAGAAAACTGATAATATATTTTTTTTTTTTCGGCCGATTACATTCTTTCCTTTATACTTCGAAGCCACGGAAAGTAAAAACCCATTCGGAGCCGAGGCGCAGTGCGCCTTGCCGCTGTTCGTCGAGGTTTTGTGAGAGCCGCTGAGTTTCCCATCAAACAATACAATTAGAAAGTTACATTGCTGCAGAAGTCGATCCTTGTTGAAGACAAATGAGACGAACTGAATCTACATCCCGATCGAGAAGATGAAGGTAATAGGGAGAAAAGGTTTCTGCAATCGCAGAACGAGCGGCTCATTTGATGAGCACAAGTGAGAGAAGTTTGGAGGTTCGAGAGCTTCGATTCCCCTGAGATCCATCAAACATCCACACAAATAATTGTGCAAAAAGCCGACGCTCTTTCAACTCGAAACTAGAATAAGTTATAATGAAAAGTTATCAAAATGATAAGACGATGTTCGACGCATCGCTCGCCTTTTACACTGCTTCATCTATCAGGTTTCCTTATTGGGTCACTGTTTCTCTACTATACTATCACGAGCTACTTAGTCGTCAGGCCTTCTCAACGAGGGTTTCCAGCGAACTTTCAATGCTGCAGCCCGACTCATTTTGCATCGCACTTAAGACCTGCTCTACGTTTGTTTTTCTTGTGGAGGAATTGTAATGTCTGCCCCAGGGGTCCTCAGAGTTCTCCGCATTCACAACGTTTAGCTCCTTTGATGGCGCAGTGGAAAACCTTCTTCTCTTGGATGAAAGCAGTTTAGAGTGTGGCTCTGGCATCAGGGTCAAGAGACTGTTGGTACACCCATCTGGCTCTATTTACACTCTGCTTGATGAGATTAAGTTTGTCAGTCTACTGGAGTGTGTTAAGTATACGAGTATGTCCACCTCTTCGGATGTGGCAGCTTGCACTATTATGTAAATGTCTGCAGCACGTAAAACACCTTCCAGTACCCGGGAGGATTGTGGGATCATTTTTCACGCGTGCCATTGTAGGGAATGTTGGCATCTGCAATGGTGAAGTCAATAACCACGTGATCATTCTGCGTTGCACCTGGTACGACCCGCCAACCAAGCAATTTGAGTAGCAGGGGCGTGAGACGCTGCAGTAACGTCTATGCACGACTTTCCTTCCAGCCCATCACAGGTCCGGCGAACCTATCAGTCATGGGGTAGTTGGCAACTACATACGCCTCACCTGCCCCTTCCAGGGTCAGGGATCCCCACATCAGGTTGATTCTGATGGGCCCTGCTGGAGCCTACGCGGCCACCGCTGCTTGAATTGCCTGTAAAATAATATTTGAACCAGCTCAAAGCCACCAGCTTGGATGAACAGAGCGGCCAAGTGGCTGTTCAGGTGGGTGAGTGCGAGCATGCAGGTAAGTGCAGACCACAGCTGCCTTGACTCCTGTTCTTGCTCCAGCCACCACTCGTGCCTGCGATCCCAGCCCAAGGATTTTGGGACATATGTTACATTCTTTTATGGCGAGAACAGTGCGGCGTTTTTTTAGTGTGCTTTGCAGCAACCCCAGCCATCATCGGGGAACTCTAATATGTGTTGTGCTGAAGGATCCTTTAGCCTATTCATTAGGAATGCCTCACGCTTGAACTCTCATGCAGGCTACTGCCAGGTGGCAATTACGCTGGCATTTGTAGCACTGCATAGGGGCTTGGTACATGTGGATGGTGCACCGCTGCCAGGCTATTTGTACGTGCCTTGCCCCTCTAGTTTTTCATGTAGGCTGGATGAAACCTCGATTCCAGTACTTCTGTCTGCCCCGCTTTTGTGAGTGAGAAGGTTCCTGAATTCCTGCAGCTGGAAGCGTAACGCAGGGTTGTGCTCTACAGCTTGTTGGGCCAGGTCCTCTTTTGGTAGGTTGACCCGCACGTCGCACAATAGCTTGTGTGGGAGGCGACTGAGGGGGGGGGGGGGGCTGATGCGTGTAGTTTCAACTAGAAAAGTTCACGTTTTGAAAAGCAAAAAAAGCTGACAATGCCGCCTATTAGACTCAGTGGAAAGAGGTGGCAAAATGATCGAAAGAACGCTAAGTCCTCTCCATTCTATGAAACTATTCGACACTGAAGAACACCGTGAGTGGGCTGGCATCTCTCAAATCAGGAAGAAGACTGCGCGACGCTCACGACTTTCCTTACCACTTCATTCGGTATTGGGGTACGGGTGAAACGAAAATTCCGAAAGTCCGAGAATCAACAGTGGTCTGTATTTACAAGGGAGGTGATGACTCTTCCTAACAAAACGTTACTGCACTGGCGTACCTGGATGGCCACGGTACTTACTGTTGGAGGAGCGAGGGACGTTTGTAAGCAAGTTCGGGAAACTGGTCGCGGATTCCTTCGACTGCCACTGCAGTGTTTGGACAAAAGTCAACAAGAAACAAATTGACAATTATCTTAACGAGACTCTAGGAACCGCAAATGCAAAACGCTGGCTGCGTGACGCCTCGATCACCCAATACTTCTGTCTGCTCTGCTTTTTTGTGTGAGAAGGCTCCTGAATTCCTGCGGCTGGAAGCGTAACGCAGGGTGGTAACCGAGAATTTTAAAACGGTAAAGCACAGCACTGGAACCAACCAGCCTACCCTGATTAACACTATACAATATTTTGTCTGGAACATTGACTGAAGTGCTCAAGTTTACAGTTGTCTTTCTCTGTACGCCACACGGTTAACCGCATGTTTGTTTTGAATGCAGCGATGAGGACTGCAGGCTTCTGGTCCACTCTTTTGTTACATACTCGTTCGTTGAGGGAATAGAAGAGCCGTATCTCTCTTGCAGGTAGCGAATTTATCACGTTGACACCTGAAAATAATTGTCCCGGCACCCGACGCAGAGGTGATGAATTCAGAAAGGGGTCTCTTTTTTATGACGCTTGAGTGTGCATAAATAACTCTCTTTCGAGATATCCATTCACTAAATGCAGATTTTGTACGGCTAAAATGTTCGGGAGCTTGAAACTCAACACCTCCGGGCCAGTTGATACTTGGGCAGAGACTTTGTCAACCTTTGCAGGGCCATATTCAGTCATGCCATATTCGTTTGGTTCAGATTAATATCTTACGAAGGGGTGGGAGAAGGTGGCGGCGGTCTGACAAGGCGTGGAAATACTTAGGGGGTTTTCTTAGATAGGAAGCTCACATGCGCCACACACGTGAGAAAGGCTCTAAAGAGATAAATCCGTCGTGCTGGCAGTCCATGGGGAATGCGGCCAAAAATAGACCTGTGCATGTGCCACAGTACGCAGCAATCGTGAGGCCAATGGCCACCTATGATGCCCTGGTCTTACTAATTACAGTTACAGTTGAAGTAAAGCAATAAAACGTGTACGTTTGTCAGAAATGAGGAAAAATGCTTAGTTAAATTTAATTAAACAAAAATAATAATTAACTGAGTCTTTGAGCCGCACACAAAACTCCGCTAGTATTTCATTCCATTGTGGAGGGAAAAGAAGAAGCTCGAAAGAGCATGTAGGCTCCTTTGAGGGTGCCTTAAGAGAAACGAAATACAGCAACTCTGAACAAATGTGGAGATAAAAAGTAAACAATGCCAATTTAAACCGACGGTTCGCCCTCGAACGCCATTGTCCTCGTTCATTGCGCGAATTTAGATGAAACTTGAGGATATGCTTGTTTCGGGAGACGATTCTCTTCGGCAGAAACTTTTGAAGGGGGATGGAAGTACGGGCAAACGGTTTGAAATCTCTAGTGATTTTTACGAGCAAAATAAAGCGAAGGGCGAAGTGACGGTAGGGAAGGGGGAAACTGGTTGCGTTATCGGGACCATTACAACGCCAAAAGCAGCAAGTTTTACACTAACCAGGATTTTTATACAATACTCACGTTAGTAGTTCAAGTATCGAGCTCAACTTACACTCTTGTGATCACTTTGAAATACAGTGGTTTACTGAAAGTTACATTTTATGGCTGCGTTCCGAAGGGTAAACTAGAACCTAGATTAAGAAAAGAAGTAAAGCCTACCATTGAAGTCGCCATGTCCCGTAGGAAACTAGCTCGCCCAGAGTGATCTGGCTCAATCCAGTTCCTCCTGAGACGTTCACGGAGGACGGGGAAAAAGCTCGTACGTATCGCGTCCTTTTCAAGAATATTAACCGGGTTTGTTTAGTCAGCCACTTGCAGCTTGACACTATCGCAACATTGGGTGACAGTTCAGACCAAATGACGGGGTTTTACCTCGATTTGATGGATTGACCAAACACAGATCAGGACAGGCTCAACAGAGAGTGTTGCGCTGGTCAATAGCAGCGAGCACAAACAAGAAGACGGTAACCAGTAACCGCAGGGGGGGGGGAGGCTATAATCGAACCAGGAAAGACCGAAAGGCTGACACACGACCGGGGAATGACGAAGGGTGTTGAACTGGAGAAATGTGAAAGGAAAACCCATCAGAAGATATTAGGTGGGGAGGCATTCGCGATCAAGCCGTGAGAAGACAATAAACGACGTTTTCACCAGTTAACCACCACTACACATTCACTGCTGCCGGTGGGTTGTTTTACGACCTGAAAACAAAGGGAATATTTTGCTCCGTTTATGTGGCACTATTTTGGTATGAAACAATCGCAGTATTATGACGACTCTACGTTGTTGTCGAGGACATCCTGAGAGCTATACTAAGGCAATTATGAAACATTGGTGCGAGTTTGAAGGCCATTGTCATGCAATTCCTACATAACTCCCAATCCTCTCCCCTCAAATTAGAGATTATTGGTAGAAGTTACGTACTTCGTCATCACGTAGGTTCTACTATCAAGCTGGCGGCAAAGAACGCCCGAAGAAACAGATCATTTAGAGCAATATATGGATAATTTCGGAGGATTTGAATGAAGCGCGATGGAACAGTAAAAGCCGTACGTGTTACAAAGGAATGACATGTCGATCGTACAAAAGTTGAGAAAACTTTTCAAACTTACGTAACGAAATTATTCCGGAATCTTTAGCACGATGAACATTCAGGAAATGAAGCGAAGGGGATGGAAACTAGAGCTAAATCTGGTTGGGAAACCCTTCAACGTTGCACTCAGGCGTCACGAACAATAACATATTCTCGATCCTCGGATGACGTCAAATTCCTTGACCCGCTCGATTCCACAATCTTACAAAGTAACGCTCAGCGAGGCAAAGAAACAGTTTCTATGAACAACTTTGACACACCAAGTTCAACGACGAATATTTATTTATTTTACGAAGAGTCGCCCTGAAAGCCCTCGCTTGATTGGTACCTCTATCGGAACGAGTCGTTTCCCTTGGGAGCCCACGCCGTCTACATTTTATCGCCCACGTCAACCAATTTCGCTAACACCAGCTTCCTTGAGGTCCCACCTCCATCAACCTGATCTCCATTGAAAGAGGATCGTGCTGAGTTTATTTCAGGAGGTTGTTTGGATTGGCCATCTGGTTTTTGCTAATTCGTCGATAGTATCGCAGCCAGTCCCACCAACACTTCACATCACAATAGCCGTTGACACTTGAAGCAAGCGTCCATCGCTTAAGACTTTCAAACATTTAAACGTGCGATTTGAGACACACGACGATATAACCTCACGAACAGCTTGTTCGGTGTTTGTTTGACAGGAAATAGAGTAAAATTACTTTGGAATACGAAAAACACTGTAAAAAATCGGCGGGGAATGTTTGATGACCTCGACATTTTAAGACACCTACCAAGAATTTAAATGAACCTCTCAACGCTTCTCACCACGTGACAATAACCCACTCGTTGGTCGATTATCCTTCGACACTTGGTCGTTTTCTCAGCTTATTTTTTATTTCAGGTGGCAGGCAGTAGTTCAGCTAGGCAGGGAGGTTAGGGCACGCAAGGACCGAGCAGGAGGATGTCGTGGCAGAGCTGAGCGGATGGAAGGGCTAACTTCTTAACAATCTTTATACAGTGGAGGGCTTCAAGGACGTTTGAAGGGTGTACTCCAGTAATATCCGGAGCAGCAATCACAGCTCTACACAAAGTAGTCTGTTATCACTGATGACGTTGATATCCAAAAAGGGCCGTTACATTAGGGAAAAAGGCACCCTCCGTACGACTACACACAAGGCAGATTTGGATTGCCGAATGTGGACTTGGCTTGCGCTGTGGATCTCGCGGACGCACTTAAAAGGAATAATCTATTTGCCTGAACGTGAGTAATATCTCATTGAGAAATGTGAATTTGGACTCTGAGTGAGCTATTTTGGGTGAATTAGTTCACAATAATAATTCTGAGTACTAATTCGTACTCCTTCACATTTCTCAGGAACCTGATTGACGTTGAATTTATTCTAGAATACAGAAAGTAGAAGGAGTTCCGGAATGACGTACAGAAGAGGCTCAGGAGCTACTGCTCTGCACCCCCTCGTCCACTTCCCAACCCCTCTCCATCACAACCAATATTTGTTTGATGAAATATAGTGGATGTTCGGTTAAAAGGGCGCGTACTGCTGAATCCCATACCTTACTCGCAGCACAAGCATATTTCGTTACAAAGTCCATGGAAGTTGGTTTAGTTCAGCAGTAATGACTATTTAACTTCGAGAGCATTAAAACTGAGGGTTTCCTCTGAGTTTCCAATCAAAAGTGCTATTACTGAGTTTTACCCGCCAGCTGGAAAGTGCAATATTGGAATTAGTTCTCCTTAAGCTCATCTCCCTTACTCTCTCTTCCTCAATGAAAAACGAAATCTCTCTCTCACTCTCTCTCTCTCTCTCTCTCTCTCTCTCTCTCTCTCTCTCTTTGCGCCTGCAAGCCTGGCTATTACGATAATGTCGAACATCTAGTGATCCTAACCACATTGGCCACACTGGAATTTGAACCTTCACTCACCTCCCAACTCATACTAAAGATGCATTTAGAGTTGAGAGAGTTGGTTTGAGGGGTATTGCAGAGAAAGATGTGATTTGACTTGACTCACTCAGTCCTCTAGTTTTCTAGTGTCTATCAACAACAAAATGGTATTTATTTGGGACAGTAGGAATGCCTGTATAATGGTTCTCTCTAACATCGCCATAGATAACAGGATTTCCGATATAATTTATTACTTGGGAAAGGGATTTTTAGGAAGAGGCCACTCGCTCAGTACCCACTGAATCCAGACGGTGGCGAGCTGTTGGCCTTGTTAAACCGCACGGAGTTCAGTCGAAAGTGAAGGAAGCTCCCGTTTCACTCTTCACTTGTCAACCATGCACTCAACGACCAATTCAACCGGTAACTAACCAGTGATAACCTGGAATGCTTCTATTGATACAGTCCTATAGGACTTGGTGATCCTAGGATTGGGCCTATACTCACTTTTGATTGACTGGTAGTTTGCTAACGCGGACAATGGGGCGGTAGCCAATCACAACGACATATGGCCTTATACATGAAGATAGTGTCATGGTAACACACAGTACGAAGTTTCTCAGGTGGCCACTTCCATGCGGCACACAGGCAACAGCTCTCTATCAGTAGATGGCTAACGACCAAATACCTGCCGTAACGCTGCAGGTCCGAGTTCGGTGGATGCTGCAGGGGCCGGCCTCTTGCGCATTAGCGAAACCGCTACTTCCATGACTGATATAACCCTCGTCGAGGGTTTAGGAACAGCCATCAAATAAGAAACAGACCTGTACATGATGAACTCTATTGCTGCTCTCTGAGATTTTGTATATAGAGCTATAGTGTCGCTGAGAAACGCCTCCTAAAGCAGGGTTTCCAGTGAATCTTCGGTGCTACCCGAGTCACATTACATTGCTGTTAAAGCCTGCTGTACATTTGCTTTTCTTCTAGAGGGCTAATAATGCTTGCCTCAGAGCTCTCGGTTTCCAAGAAATTCTTCTAGCCTCGTTTGGCTTAGTGATGGGTGGAAGGCCTCCTTCATCGGGATGAAGGCAGCTTGGAGTGCGCCTCTCGCATCAGGATCACGAGTCTGCTGGTATATCGGTCTGGCTCCATTTACACTCTGCTTGAAGGGATCAAGTTCATCAGTCCATGTCATATATTATATATTTTGATGTTGGCAACCATGACCCGGATTGATGACGTGTTGGGATAATATGAAGTTTAGTAATGTTCTCTCTAGTAATGGCTACCTGCGTTTTTAATATTATCTTTATACAGTTTTATCCTTATTTTTAGTTCACATCAGTATATTTCGGTCCACAAGGGGCTTTCACCGCCGTGTGCTTCTGTTGCCCAAGTACAAAGAGCCCAGGAAAGTGCAGTGCTGTGCTGTGCTGGAGGTAGGAAGCTCTTCGATGGCAGGAGGAGTTATTCCAGAAAGGCAAACGGGTAAAAGGAAAGTTCACCAGAATTTCACGAAGTGAGAGAAAATTGCATTTAGGGCGGAGGATGCGAGAAAAGATGGTGGACAGATGAGATAAGACCAGAAGAGAAAAAACTGGATGGACTTGTTATTGAATGATTGGGGTACATTAAGCCTGTCTTAAGCGTTTGGGGATGTTACTGCGCGAATGCTTCCCTGTTAGTAAACAGAAAAACGCTGAGTGGTTTGTTATTCTCTAGCACAGAATAATTGGGGTCTATGCTATTCAATCCAACGTCGGAAAATATTAACAATAGGAATTGGATATACCAACCATACGGAAAACGACAACTGATAACGCAAACGACGATGTTTGAAGAGCGTCTTAGAGATCCATCTCATCGAATAATACTAGGAATCGGTACGACACATGACCTGACTATAACAGAATAAAGAAAATTGACCTTTTCTAGAAGCCGTCAGGCAATTGGCGCGACGTGACGAGTCTCGCCGCTCGAAAACGTTGCGAATAAGCAGAGCTTTAACTACGTGAGAGCATATAATCGGAGCTCAAAAGCTGCGCGAGGAACAAATCTATCGCCTGTGTCCCTCCAATAATTTGGAATCGTCGAATTTCGCCCTAATCGAATTAAAAGGTAAGAGGTTAGAACGTGACACTTCCCCGAATCCCGCACCAGTAAAGGATTTCGTTTCCACCGTTTTCCCAGGGGAACGGCAATTCGTCTCCAGATTGCCATCGGAGGAGCGTGCTCCTACTGCCAGCGGCCTTCAATCACAACGGCGCTCACCAGAATTACGCGCTCTGAAGCTGGGAAGCCCTCGTTGATAGTCGTCGCTAGATTATTCCCCCTAAACGTTGATTACACCTCTCTCATTTCCATAGAGTTAGTTTCCATTGGAGCGAGAGCTGTATTCCATTGAAATTCACTTTACTTATCGCTGCGTAATCTCAATTATCCTCTGCCTCTTCTTTTTTCCTGGTAAATCAGTCTGCTACATGATGGACAGCTGAATCGACGTAACTGATATATCGCTTGGGTTCTCTCGTAACGGAGTTGTCATTATAAATGTGGCCTTTGTTAAGAGTCAGAATGACTGAAGCATTGAAATTTTGAATAGGAATGACTTATACGCCTACGGTGTAGTACTGAGACTAGAAGGAAAACAGAGAAATCACAGTGAATTAAACTACCTGAGGGAACTCGTGGGGCAACATAGCAAAAGTTATAGTTCTTACCCAGCCTGAGCTCATTTCCCACACTGTCTTACTCCAAACATTCGTCATTTCGACTCGTCTCGTGCCAACTGCTTATCGTCGCCTAGAAAATGTCAAATTTCGACGTTCTATTGTTGTCAGGTTATGTTTCGTATCGTTCACTAGTATTTTTCGACGTTAGATTGAATAGGATGAGTTTCAATCATACTCACACACCTACAGCTCCAGAGATATTTCCCTTTAGCCCTATGGGTTCCTCCAACCCTGTGATACGACGTTATTGACAGCTCGAGTAACACCAAATCAAGATAGTTTGATGAGAGCGGCTAAGGGTTACTTACCTGATAACTCTGGGAACTTGGCTCATTTACGATTGGCGATTGATCGGCTCCAAGGTAAACAACATCACAGCAGATTGCGTTCAACGCCTGGTATTGACTGTACCACCTAGGACTACGCTCTTAACCGGAGCGATGAACCAAAAAATGCGTGTTTCTCTCGGGGTAGTACACTTGTTCTTTTGCTCCGAACAATACAGGAGCAGTTGGCTGGGATGTGTTAGCTACAGTGGTGACGCGCATGTGTGCCAACTTTTCCGCATTACCCGTTTCACACCAAACAGTGCATAAGTTAGTGAATCTTCCCCTCTCTGTACCCACACATAATGCATTCTTCCGAGAGCGTGATTATTGGCCACCCTGCAGCGATGGTAACTACTTTCGGATCGGTTATAGTTGGGGAAATCTCCGAGGAGATGCACTTCGTTCATGACACTGGCAGAGAGGCGATGGTTCAATACACAACGAGACTGCGTCAAGCGTACCATGATATCCACCTATTTGAGCTTAGGACATGCGAAAACCCCTCGGCCCCAGGCAGGCCCAGAAATTTAGGTTATTCCTCGTTTCAGTATGCACAGACTCCCTCACTTATCTGGTGCGAGTAGTGCTTCATGCATCTTGCCGCGATACATCAGGATTTTCCCTCAACGAGCAATATAAAATAACGTTACTGAGGTTATGAAAAAATGGCATTACCTATTTCGGCCATACGTCCATCGCCATTACCGCCGACATAAAAATGATTTGTGGTTGCAGCCGCATGGTTGTGAATATTGGATGGCGAAAGGTGGAAGATGAGCCGTTGCAATACTACACCTTGAAAACGGTAACATACGGGCTGACAACCGCTCAAAGAGTCATCTGTCAAGTAGTACTAGATGAAGGGCATCGGTTTCCTTTCTTCCTCTTCTCCACGGTAGGTAGAAGAGAGCGGTAGGGGTCGTTAGGAAGCGGTCGACGCCGTGTGACGTCACTGGTGAATAGTCCAGACCAGGCGTTCCGTTTCTCTTGCATTCAACTGAACGTTTTTCGAGAAAGCGCCAAGTGGTTCAACCTATATCCTCATTTAGAACTTGTTCTGCTAATTGTTTATTCCCTCTCCAATCTTGACTAAGGAGGAAGGAATACCTATAATAAAAAATTAAAAGCAAAAGAGCCAAACTGACGAGTGTAAACAGGGTTGAAATAATTAAAAACATGTCAAAATTCCCATGCTTATGTTAAGTTTATTTAAATAATATCATGAAATAAAGTATACACATATATTTATATATCCTTACACATGTTGTGTGAACATTCAGTCAAAATTGTATTCAGTTGTACAATTAGGTACATATTTTACGCTATTTAACTATTTAACGAAATTTTTTCGCGATTTTTCGTTCATTTGAGTTTTTACGTTTTCCTGGCTTCTGCTGCTTCAGTTCTGACGCACTCTTATTAAGTCTCTTCATTCTGATGAAGGTCCGAGTTCTAACATAACATGAAATGACAAAATCTTCAAACTGTGGATATTTGTTTTTTATTTGTTGTGTGAGTGTTTTGAAAACATAGGGTTCGCGATTAATATATTTTCCATGAAACCTGATGAACTCATTTTCCATTTTTGTTATCATGTCCTGTTCTTTGTCATTCATTTCAATGGAAATCGTAGCCACATTTCCGTCTAGCTCATTCGTAATCTCATCTGTCACATTTTCATTAGTTTCTTTTAATGGTGATTTCAAAAGATCGTTAAATTCCTTGCGCGAATTCCTTTTGTTTACTCTTACCTTCCGAGCCAGAGAAGAAGGTGTATTTGAGTCGCCCAAAGAACAATTTTTCGGCAGGAACAAATGCGGAACCGCATCCGGTTTTAGCTCAAATTTATGGGTAGTATTGAGCAGTTCATTTCTCAAGTCTCGAATGTAGTCCGTGTTATCAAAATGAACAGAACAGACGCGCGAATGATCCGCCGAAAATGCGTCAGCCCGCTTGCAAACATTCACCCACATTGACCGCACTATTTTGTCCTTCGGAAAACGGTGAAAATGAAATTCAGACTTTTTTTTAGGTACATTGTAATTGTGACAACCAGCAATTGCACAACACACCATATCCGAGCAGTAAGTACCCTAGCAAAAGCAACAATAACGATGTTCACATACGCGAGAGAACGATAAGACTGAGTAATGACCAGTGTAGGCAAGGTGAATTGGAAAGGGTCTTCACCAGTTACGTCACTGGAGCTGGGTTTTTCCCGAGCGCCGAGCTAATGACCCCTACCGCTCTCTTCTACCTACCGTGATTCCCTCATAGTCAGTGTAGTATCCGTTTTTTTTAATTGAGTTTCATTAATACGTGTTCTCCTCCTAAAATTTTTTTTCCAATTAGATAGAGGAACGTTTGCTGGAGCACACACCGAGTGTCAGGGTAGGTTGGTATTAAAGTAGACTGTTTCGGCTCTGACGCCCTAGCTTCAGTACCATGACTGTATCGTTGCAGCACGCATTCGAAGCTTGAACCATTGGGTTGATCATCAGGCACGGCACTGATATTCAACTGTAATTACTATTGATAACTATATTTCCAGAGAGGCTGATAGAGAACAGAATATAGGCTCTGAAACAGTATTGACCCAATCCTTTCCCGCTTCTATGACATCAATGGCAATATTTTTCAAACAAATTTCATTTGTTGAACCTCTAAGTAGGTGTGGTTACTCAAAGGAATTATTGCACCGCTTGTCAGAACAAATAAACGGGATTATCATTTTTACAGTCATGATGAAAATCTGAACGGCTGTTCGGGGAGAAAATCTTTGGAGTGAGCTAGGAAACTCAGCTCCGTCAAGCCCAATAATTTCCATAGGGATCCTTAGCGGCTTGACATTCAGGATGAGCAGTACAAACTCAAAGCACCATTTGCCAAGATGCCCCCAGTTGGGAAGCCAGAATTATTCATGGAATGGAAAGGAGCCGAGAGCAAGGAAAGCAACGCAACGACGTTGATGGTTCTCCGGGCCGAAGAGGTCGTCGAACTAACGACCTTATAGACGAGCGACAGGCGAGGAGGGGCTTCAGCTAGAAAAGTAGAGAAGCTTAGAACAACTAACGTGTGCTTAAACTTTGCATGCATTACAAGGGGCAGTCACTTATCTATTCTCCTTTTCTTCTCACACACACAATAATTTCGCAAAACGGATCAATGAACAGTCGGTTGAAAGAATCCAAAACTAAGGGGAGCTACAAAAATGTATCCGACTGAACGAGCGACGGAAATGAAAGTCAATGGTCAAATAGTTGAGATACTTTAGCCACTTCTCGATAATCATCATCACAGATCTGCTCAGGGTGAATACGTGAGTAGTACAAAAATGAGGCAGCGAAACAGGAATAACAGTCCTGGCTCAATTTGGAGTGAAGGAAGAAAACCGTGCCTCCTGACTAAACGGTAAGAACAGGAATCACGAGTTCCACAGCAACAAACACATTGTACTTTTTGAGGAGCACTGTGTACGGTTCGCCCGCCCGATCAAAGTGGTGATCTGGCGTTACCATCGGCACACACCACGCAGGATCGACCTGGTAGTCTGGCTAGTGGCTGTCGAATTGACTGTAAAATGATACACAAGCCAGCTCAATGCTCGAATAAGAACAATGGCCGAGGCGAACTAGAGCGAACATGTTCAGAAATGGATAATTGTCTTGGCTCCCGTTCCCATTCCAGCCACGACTCGTGCTTCTGATCCCAGTCCAAGGCTTTTGGAACGTACGTATGGTTCCTATACGGTTGAAAAGCTCCAGCCAAAACCAAGGGACTCTTATTTGTCTTGTGCTGTGGGATTCAAACGGGTTTTAACCTATTCATGGTCCAGTCAGGCTTCAAGGAGGACAATCTCCTGCTTACGGAATATGAGACCAGCTTTAATTTGCGTACAACACAGTTGACTCATTCAATGTGAGACTCACGTCTGCAGCCCTTACTGAGGGGTGGCATTGCACGCCAGGCGCACACCACCGTCCTAGTGAAGGCTGAAGTGGGCTTTTACGACTTGTACTTAATGTACAATGAATTTGATCAATAGCAAAATCCATGAAAACCAGTGAGCAAAGGGGAGTTGTGTGGTGCAGCTCACCAGATATTTTGAAGGTAAGGTTACTGTTGGGACGTTTCTATTTACACTCACGCTGGGTAAGTATATTTCGATGTGTTCGAAGTCAGGAGAACTGTAGTCCACTCGATCTTCGATTTTAGCGCAGTTTTTTTTTTTAAAGTTGGGTTTTCTTCAGATCTTTACGTTTTGACACCTACTGAGTCCGAAAAACGTAATTCCGGGGCGTGGTGTGTGTGTGTGTGCGTGTGTATGCCGACCAAAGTGGTACAGCCGTGTCTTGATCGGTAAGAAAACGCTATGATAAAACCCTAGAGAGGTGCAGTGCTAGGGCTAACTGGTGCCCTGGCAAACAAAGGGGGGATCCTTGCCAACGGGTTCCCTGCCCTCTTCAATGCCTTTCCCCTACCATGACTGAAAGCAACACCCAGCCTCATAACCCCCGGTTTACAGCGAGTGCACAGGAACATCGGCCTGCTTCTCCTTCTTCATGCTCTTCCTCCTACCCTTCCTACATCACCAGCATGATACATGACTATGGTCGGACAATAAAAAACGCTAGACCTAAGGGATCACGTCTGGGCATAAGCATCCTGTCGAGAGGAATGAGAAGATTAACGTTGATAGGACTATATACAGATATGCTTCTGAGGAGATGCGTTTCATGGCGGTTGCTGAGGTGCTGGCTATGAGGAGGTTGGCGAGAGGGGACGCCATGTCAACAAACATCTGGCAGAGCGATTCCCCTCCCGTGGCGCAGCAGCCATCAAAGCCTGTTGTGCCTGAAGCCCGAGTACTAGCAACATGTGGAGGATCAAAGTGCCGCAAATAGCGACCGGGCTCCAGCAGGCTCTACCGCTGCAGACATGGGTCAGCAGCCCCTGGAAAGCTGGCCAGACCTAGCAGCCTCACACTCCCTCCCTCCTTTTGAGGAGTGACATTCTGAGGCTTGCTGAGCAGGGGAGTAGGGAATCCTCACCTCCAGAGTCTGGCTAGGAGGGCTGTTTCAGGTGTACGTGTTTCTGTGGACGAGGTTGCAGATTATCTGCACTGTACTTCCCCAAGAGAACCCGACTGGCCAGGGGGCGCAGAACCGAGATTTCTCAAATCTGGTAGGCGCTAGATTTCTGACACAGTACCAAAAAAAGGTGAATTATTCGGCGAAATTCGGTTTAGTTGAGTTCACTTAGATTAATGTGAACCCCAGAAGACTTCTCTTCTTTTTGTGGCAACTAATTCATCCAACGTGAGGAGAATCCTATAATTGGACTAGAACCTAATTTTTCTTTTCTTTGCAACTCTTGTTTCGAAAAGTTACAACTCGCTGGCATGAATTATTAATTACTGAAGTTCTGCTACTATCGTCTGACTTGTAGGTCGAGATAAGGCGAGTAATTGGGACATGCCAATGTCCCCTCAGGCTATCAAAAAGACAAGAGTGGCACGAAAAAGGATTGTCTCCGTTTTCATTTCTTCATAGAATGCTGTCTCGGAAGGTTAAAATATTACAGGAAGTAACCCCTTCCGGGTTAAGGTCGCCCTAACTGTATTTCACCGGTGTAGCTTGTTTACCAGTCGAATGAACCAGCCGACGACTAGCAATAAATCTTCTGGCGGCTCTTCAAACTGGACCGAGCAAACTCCACCACAATAAAAAACAAAGGAAACATCCGACTAATTCAGATGTGCCCCGGGCCGTGAAATGCGGCGGCATCGTGAAGACGCAAATGATTTGATCAGTTGATTTGGTGCAGATATTTTCTTACCAACTCACACTACGTCTTGCGAGCAAAACTACGTCGTGAAGTTTCCAAGGCGGAGACCTGAGACCTTACGAATGTGGAAGAAACAAACTCCGTTTTAATACCAAGAAAAGGTGGTCAGCAGAATTTACTGTGTTATGCCAGTAACGGCATTCATTGGAATACTACCATTATCATTATCCCATCGGCTGTATGAAAAAACCAACGTTAATCTGATGATCATCAGGATGAGAGTAGAAGAATATAAAAATTTGTCAGACATTTCCATAATTTCCTCCATAAATTTCCTGATTTTCGCATCGGTCCAAAATCTGTGCAAGAAATAATGTCAATTTGTACGCGCACTAAGATATTCTAAAGGGGCGACCTAAAAGCACTAACATGAGAATGCTTCTTCATTAACACTCATGAGAGTTTTATGTCAGCCAAGAGTTATGGAGGTTCCTGTTTTGGTACTTTGCAAGAGCAGCAGCATCCACCGAACCCAGAGCTGTGGAGAGCTGTTACCGTGTGTTAATACACAAAGATATGCCCCCTGGGGAGGAGTTCATACTCAGCTTTCGTACCTGATCTAATTACGTACTAAGGTGGTAAGATTCAAAGGAACAGATCAACTATGGCTACGTTTCATTCGTCATAACCTTCTTATATCAGCTTGCTAAGTAGCAGTCAATGCTGGAAGGCTTGGCTGCTCTTCTAACAAGCATCGCTCATTGTTGTAGAAACGACAGGAGAACGCCATGTGGTTCCTTGTTTCCTCTGCACTGGCGGTGCAAGACGAGCAAGATGAGAAATCCTTATCATCATGGGATTTCTTTGTGAGGAATGAAGGGGAGCCTCAGCTTGAAGTCACTATGTCCTGTGAGGAAGTGGCTCGTCCACAGTGGACTGGCCCAACCCAAATTATATTCCTGTTCTTCCTACAAAAAAATGATGCGCTTAGCGCTAGGAGGTCCTTAGTATCCATTGTATTAGGGTTGGCGGGACCAGCCTCCCATTCCTGGCACGTAGGCCTCACTCACTACTACCACGTTTTGTCGTGGGCTTTTAGAGGGGAGTTTTTTTAAGAGGAGGAGCCCTGGGCTGCCTGGCCCTGGCAGGCTGCCATTTGGCATCACTTCCGTGGGTGATGGAGGAGGGCTTAGTAGCATCAAGCATATGAGGGTCCTGGGGTACTTAGCTGGCTTGGTAGAGCTCCTTGAGCTTAGGGGGCTAATAGCCTTCTTCCCAGCCTATCATAGATCGCCTCAGTCATGGGGTCGTTGGCAACAACCAAGTTGTACTTGGTGAGCAACTCTATATACGCCTCGCCCGCCCCATCAATGGTCAGGGATCCCCACGGCTCAGATGAGCGCAGCAGCCAAGTACTGGCTGATCAGGTGGGTGAGTGCGAGGATCTCTATGGAGGGGTCTGCTGCCTCGGCTCCCGTTCTTGCTCCAGCCACCTGTCGTGCCTGCGATCCCAGACCAAGGGTTTGGGAACCTATGTACGGTTCTTTTCTGGCAAGTGACAAGTTAAGTGACTTTGCAGCAACTCAGCCATAACCATGGAACTCTTATTTGTGTTGTGCTGAAGGATTCCTACTGTTTTTAGCCTATTCATAATCCACTCGTGACTCTTGGAGGGCGATTGCACGCTACCTAGTTCTGACTGCTACTTAGGACGTTTGTAAGTGTTTCGCCCACTTTGCAATGCAACCTCTTGCATAAAGTAACTGATCACAGTTGATCTCGTCCTTTTTCTGATACATACTTCCGATACTTGCCACACACTACCGGCCGTACCCTCACATTCATAAACGAATGATACAACCCTTCTAACGGATCTTTCTGGGTTCTGGATCGGTCAATACGAGAAAGAATACAGACCTGATCAGAAACCTGTCTCATTTTTAATAACTGTGCACCGAAATCAAAGCTACAGCGATCCCAAGCTTCCCCAAACTGCTTCCTTTGTTCTGCTCTGAATATAGTTGTACGTGCTAAAATATACTATGGTCAGGAGAAGATGCCTTCAATTTGAGTCAGGCGAACGAGTAAAACGAACAAAGTTCACGAAGGACTGAGGACAGTGGGATATCGTAAGAAATCATCCAACGCATCGCAAACCAATATGTGTTTGATGAGTTCACCAGGCTAAATTACTCCAGTACTTTATTGGAGTACTCCGGCACTATTTTTATTACACACTTCGATGATATTTGTGTTCACAGGAATGCGGGCATTATACTCGTAGTCTTGTTAACCCAATTAAAAGTGAGGAAACCTCGATGTTCGCGATGACGAGCAGTGTTTTCCTACTTTTTCCCCATTACTACGGAAATAGCTTGAGAGCTTCTGAATAATGAGAAGCTTACACGAGATGCACCGAGTCGTCCAATCAGATACCATTATATTCGATTCACGAAGATTAACTCCAAATGGAAATTTGGAAATCGGTGCTTCATGTCCGGGGAAAGTGGTTTCGTTGACTATTTTGAGCCAGTAATGGAATAATTTAGAGATTCCCTGGCACCATTTCTGCATTTCTGGACAACTGGGATGTTCAGAGTCAAACATTAATTTAACCATTCATAGATAAATATTGATTATGGACGAAACCACTTCTCCGAAACCGTCAGCCGCCGCGCTTCCGATTCCGGAAAAGTGGTTCAATATTGAACGTGGCTAAATGATTTTGCTACAGAACTGAGAGCACCGGAGTGATCGATATGTTGTCGTCCGGCTTCACAGGCTGCTTCACAAACCTTCTGAGGGGAAACCTCTCTATTATCACATCCGAGGTCTTCCTTATGGACCGGTGAAGGGGACGGTAGCGTTTCAGGGCTTCACATCTCACTCCCCTGGAACGCTATCCATTATCTAAGCTCACGTGTGTCTAATGCAATTCATGTCCTTACACAATACTGAGTCGTGTAGGTCGAAACCAGAGCGAAACTTATTTAAGCGTGAAGTTCATGAATTCATAAAATATTTTATTTAATGGTGGTTTTATCTCCCAGGGTAGAATAACATTAAAAAATCTCTATAGAAAGTGAGGCTCGTTGCAAGCTGACACACTAGCCGGTTGAGAGGTGCTCTTGAATCACTCATCTTATCGCTATCGAATCGAGTGCTTATAAAACACGAAAACAATATACAGAACAACCTGAATGAATGAGTTTCTTTCATCCGCGCTGATACGATTGTGTGAAAATGACAGAATCATCACGCTCCCAACACGAATAACTCGTTATCTGGGGAGCATATTGACAATAAACGCATGTCATTGAGACGGCATTACGAAGGTAATGAAAACAGGGGACTCCGCGTTTCCCTTTAAACAACGACACGCCCGATCATCAACGATTGCAAGTGCGGTAAGATTACAAGTTGTAAGGGCAGCAAGAGCCGTCCCCAACATGGGGGTTGAGAAGACCTTGCCAGAAAACGAAATTCGCAGAATTGTCTCGACGAGAAGCCAAACCAGCTAGTGTTGGTTGAGCAGAAACATCAATGTCGAAAGTTTCATTACCGATTGTTCATCGCTCATTATCACGTTTCGCCTTTTTACTTTCCGCTACCCGAAGGAAAAGTTAAGTATTGTAATCGTGTCCAAAAAAAAGTTGAGATTTCTTCAGATCTTCGTTTCGAGGCCTGCTGAGTCTAAAAAACCTAATTTCGGCGCGTGGTCCTTTTTCCAGCGAATTTGTAGATGGAGGAGGGGGGGGGCAAAAATGTACCAAAAACTAAGGTTTTTCCCATTTTTCTCGAAAACGCCTCTAACAATGTAGTATAAAAGTTTTAAATTACCTTCTACTAGTTAGTAAAAAACCTTTCTTCTCTATACATATCTCCATCAAACTACCGTGAATAGGCCTATGAAGCAAAAATAGGTTTTTTTAACGCTTTTTGGCGAAACGGCTTCAATTTTCACCAAACTCGCAGGATGTTTTCGAATAGTTAATACTTATACATTGTTCTCAATCAATGTAACTGTTAACCTCCATTGAACGGAGATAAAAATTAAAATGTATTGAAAATCATGTTTTTTGAACATTTTCGTGAATTCCGGGGTAACTGCTTCACCAGATTTGATAAATCTTACAGAGCGTCTTCTAGCCACTCATACCCATATTACGTTCCCCATAATTATTTCTGAATATTGCTGTTGAAGGGAGATATGAACCAAATTAACTCAGAAAACTAGATTTGTCGAATACTAATTTATCGCGTTTCTATCTTCCTGCAGAAATGCGTTGAACTAAGATATAGCACCCGCATATGTAACCGATGTTCGAATTAGATCAGACTATTTGTTCATAATTATATTATTATTTCAACTGAAGCGAGCAGTGCCGTAACTGTCAAGTTTGTTTGGTTCAGCTCAGTTTGAGTCGAGGGTGGTTACAGTAGAGGTGTACCCACTGGACTCCAGGCGACTGTGGTCTTGTGGTAAGGCGAAGGTCTCATAATCCGACAAAAGTTGGGCTATTGCATTGGAGCTCCAACACCTCCCTCCCCTTTTTGAACCCAAACTGTTTTTAAGATGGAGCTTCTCTGATTGCTGAGTTTTCGCTGTTAGCGAAACCTGACCACGTCAATCAACTTCTTTCTTTTGATTTCTAGAGGCCTTTGCACATACGATCATTCTCAATAGTGTTGAGGGGTTCCCTGTTGCTCCTATGCTCTTATCACTCTTCTAACCCCTCACTGTGCCACCTTGTTGTTCCCCTAGAATAACTAGTCTTGTTCCTGCTCCAACTCCAGTTCTCTCAGTTACATTTTATTCTGAACCCTTTTTCCCTCGTGAATCACTAGTGATTATTTCACCTGCCCGCGTTTTTTTCGTTCAATACACTCCTCTCCGCTTGCCTCATTCACCGCTAACTTATTCGCTTGTATTTAATTCTCTCTCTGGAAAAATTCGACAAACGCCCCAGGGTTCAGTGCTGTCAGCTGTATTTATTAAAATTTACTTTCAAATTTATCGCATATGCGCCCGTACAAGTTTTGAATAGAGTTCTTGAGAAGCTAGCTTGACGAAATCACGCGCTCTATGAATGACACTAAAGCCTCTGGGAGGAAAGAAACAGAATCCTACGAATAAGCAGGCGAACGGAGGGTGAATCAGCGTGTTGAGAAAATCTCCAGTAAGTTATTATTACTACAGCTGTTTTGAGTTCAACGGTGTTCTTCAATAAATTATTTTTCAGTCGCGTTCTTTAACTACAATCAAGGTTTTCTTTTTTTCTCTTACAAATAAGATTATCCCATATCCTCGACATTTTTGGTACCCCTGGTGAAGACATGGAAGGGATAATCAGGAAAAGAAACATTCTAAGGCGGATAGTCAGGGAGGCTATCGTAGCAGTGGAAGAAGCGATTGCTAGAGGCGATGGTTCGGCCGTCCATCGAAGTTTTGGCGTCATGCAGAGCAGAGCGGAACGAATGTTTGCTCTTGATGAAGACATTTCGGCAAGAATTATTGAAGATACAACGGTGATGAGTACGGCAGAAATTGACAAGGAGCTGGAGGAAATTGAAATGGCGCACAGCAGCGTGGTAGACGTAAGGGTGCAATACGATATGTACCTCCAAAGTACGACACCCCAAGTAAGTGATGCAATATTTAGTAATGTAGGACCATCGAAGAATATGAGGAATTTACAACTTCCAAAAATTGAGCTTAGGAAATTCGATGGAGACATTAAGAATTGGTTGGCATTTTGGTCTCAATTTTCGAAGTTGGATGAAGATGAAAGTTTGTCTGCTGTTGATAAATTTGCTTATTTGCGAGATGCAATGGTTCCAGGTTCTCCAGCAGCTGATTTGGTGAACAGTTACGTACTTTCAGAGCAAAGTTACCCCAAAGTGGTGCAACATCTGAAAGCAAGATTTGCTAGAGATGGCTTACTTATTGAAACTTACATGCGTGAGCTATTGTCACTAGTAATGCAAAATCAGAATGGACGAAGTATAGGTATAAGACCTCTTTTTGACAAACTAGAAACACAACTAAGGGCTTTAGAATCGCTAGGTCTATCGTCGAATAAGTTTGCTGCAATGTTGAAGCCACTAGTAGAGTCAGCACTTCCAGAAGAAATTTATAGGGCATGGGAACGATCTCGGACACTCCTCAGATTCGAAGATAATTCAAATCAAGAAGGTGAAGAATTAGAAGCTTTATTGCAATTTTTACGAGCTGAAGTAGAGAGTGAGCAACGAATATTACTAGCAAAAACAACTTTCGGAGAATCTAAAGAGCTTAGTATGCCTTACTCTGCCTCTTCATTTCATTCAGGTTCCGGTTTTAAAAAGGGAAATAAACCAGGGGGTAGTTCTCTTAATAAACCAGGAGCTAGCTCATATTCTGAAGCACGGAGTTCTAAAACGAATAGGAAGAAGGTCACAGGACAGGAATGGTCCTGTGTGTGGTGTGAGCGCAACTCCCATCAGTCTACAGAATGCTGTAAGGCCCGCAGGTGGACTCTTACTGCGAGGAGAGTTTGGCTAAGTAAAAAAGGAGCGTGCTTTGTTTGCCTGAAGCTAGGAGGGCATTTAGCGTCAAATTGTAAGGCATTCGTTCAGTGTATGCTCTGTCCTGGTCGCCATTACACGATTTTGTGTTCAAAACTTGTTGCAGCGTCAGATCAAAACACAACTTCGGCTCCATCCACCTCTGGGACCTCACAGGTAGAGGATGATGGGGAAAGGGAAGGTTCTGCAGTATTGTTGTCAAATCAGATGAGTCCCACGCTACTGCAAACATTACAAGTCACAATCAAGTCGAGAATGAAAGTTCAAATTGTTAGGGTTTTACTAGATTCGGGATCTCAAAGAAGCTATATCACAAAAGAGTTGGCAAAAAAGATGAATCTTGAGGCTGTAGGAGTGGAAAATTTAAGTCATAGTCTCTTTGGTGGGTTAGAAACCAAAGTTAGAACGCATAAGAAATACAGAATTTCCCTGCAGGGTTTGAATCGGACAACTGACTTCATCTGTTCAGTATTAGACGAAGACAAAATATGCAGCTATGTGCCTCGATTAGCCGACAAGAACGTAATAGATCGTTTACGTCGGGCGAATATAATTTTGTCTGATGTTGGCCCAGATTCTCCGCCTATTGACATATTACTTGGTGCAGATGTAATAGGAAATTTGATGACTGGCACAATCATGCATTTAAATGATAATTTAATGGCTATTGAAACTTCTCTTGGTTGGACAATAATGGGCCCTACATTTAAAAACGCAACTAGGACAAACACTATAGGAATGGCTAATCTCTCGTTCGAGTTACAGGATCTATGGCGTTTGGAAACCCTCGGGATATGTGGTACAGATGAATGTGACAAGGATATAATCAAAAGGGAAGAGGCCACAAATCTGCTCAAGATACATGTAAACGAACAAGGCCGATATGAAGTTGCACTGCTGTGGAAGGCCAATAAACCCGGTCTTATATGTAACAGATTAACAGCGGAAAAAAGATTGGTATCGACAACTAAGAATTTATTGCAAACGAGTAAGTTCCTAGACTACAGTAAAGTTTTGTTGGAGTGGGCAGAGTTAGGTATTATTGAGCTGGTTCCAGATACAGAAGACAAGCACACAGGTTTCTATTTACCTCATAGGGCAATTATCAAGGAATCTAGCCAGACGACAAAACTTCGACCAGTCTTTGATGCTTCCGCTAAAGACTATAATGGAGTTTCATTGAATTCTCAACTTGACAAAGGGCCTAATTTAATCAAGGATATACTGAAACTCTTATTTCTCTTTCGTAGAAGGGCTATTGGTGTTACGGCTGACATTGCTAAAGCGTTCTTACAAATAAGTATTTTGCCAGAACACAGAAAATTTCCTCCTCAAGTTAAGAGAGGGTCTGAAGGAACGATTCAGGAACGAATATCTTGCTCTGCTGATCAACCGAGGGAAACGTCAACCTTTGCATGTTCAGTCAGGTGACGTCGTACTTGTGAAATTTGAAGACAAGAAGCGTGTTGATTGGCCAATGGGACTTGTTCTCGAAATTCTGCCAGGCGCTGATGGGCACGCCCGAGTTGCAAAACTGCGTATGTCGGAAAAGCGGGAGCTCGTACGTCCTCTTCATTGCTTAGTAGTTCCTGTCGAAATCGCGTCTGAAGAAAAATTGTGGCCAATAAGTCTCAAGGACGAAGAACGAAGAGTGGCGGAAGAGGGCGAGGAATCCATTGAAGCAACAGTCCAGACGAAGAGTGGAAGAAAGATTCGGAAGCCTGAGCGATTTCGATTATGATTTTTTTTGGGGGGGGATTGTTGAGAAAATCTCCAGTAAGTTATTATTACTACAGCTGTTTTGAGTTCAACGGTGTTCTTCAATAAATTATTTTTCAGTCGCGTTCTTTAACTACAATCAAGGTTTTCTTTTTTTCTCTTACAAATAAGATTATCCCATATCCTCGACACAGCGTATGAAAAAAATGGCGAAACGGAGTAACAAATACTGTTTGGAACGCTCGTTTTAAATTTACAAAAATCATAAACACAAAAAAAGTTGTTGAATGTGGAAGACCAAATTATGAAAAATCGTAAAAAAGCAAGGGATTGGAAAGCGAAAGCGCACGCATGGCGACATATCTAACATTGATACCAATGGCCTGGAATCATTTTTTCAGTGACTTTGAAACACAGCGTGACATCGAGCTTTCAATTTTCGTCGGTAACTGCTGACAGTGTGAAACCGGCTATAAAGGGTATATTTCCTCAAATGCGAAAGGGCCCTGATAATGTTTCGTCGATTCTAATGCATCTCTCTCTCACACCTGACAACATTCATAAATAATAACGAAAAGCTGTGCATTACTGTACACTTATTGGACAAATGATTTAACACTACAATATTCATGTTAACCTACTGTAGCACAGTACCATGACCCAGCACGAATACGTTATATTCTCCTCGTTCTGCATAACGATGATTTCAACTTCTACGAATTACACCCCAGTACAGTTAGTATTTCTTATTCGGGTTTGTGCGGGTGACAGGTAGTTTAATGGTAGGCGAGAAATCTCGATTCCAGACTAGGCAAAAGAGGGAAGTACAATAAAAGGAAAATAAAATAACGGGTGCTATGCGTCACGTTCCCGTCAATGTAGTTTTTGTGGGAAAGGTTCATTAACATTAACAGTGGCTTGCGCTATTCTTCTCTCGTTGACTTCTCATCGTCGAATATTCCCTTATGGCGCCATCAGAAAATGTCGCCGTGACAATTTACCGTAACTGTCTTGTTAGGGCAGAAAAGGGAGATTGAGTTATTTGCGAAAATGAGGAATAAGCTTATGAAGAAGAACCGGCTTTGTCCAGGAAGTATAATAAAAAATGCTGTCAGTAAACTACTTTCCTTTGTTGAGAGTGGCGGCAGACATAAAGGTCCTTTGAGACCCTGAAGGAGCGGAGTAAGGATTGGATCCGTCGTCAGGAAGGGAGGCTAAACCCCTTCTACGACGCGAACTGCCTGAGCTACCCCGAAGGACTTTTGTAATATGGGAAAAACGAAAGAAAATGAAAATTGGTGGCAATATGATCTAAATAGACCAAAGTGAACTAGAAGTTCAACAAAAATCCAATAAACTGTCTAGTTCAACATAAAGTTGCCAGTCAGTTACTAATGAATAAATAAAAACGAAATTAAGTTTAAGTACGTCTCGGTGGTAAAGTAGTGCAAGACCAGTAGTCCAGTATTACTTCATTTGGCTAGACCCTCTACTTGCTACGTCTCTTAGTTGCACGAAACGGAAAGGAATGTTTTTGTCTCCGCACTGATCTCCGCCTTTCAACGCTCCCAAAGATCAACAAGAAATAGTTGAGAAAATAGCGTGCAAGCCCGTGAGAACAGATGGAATAAAACTTATTATTTTAATCTGGTCCGATTTATACATTGAACACCTATTTTCAGTCAAATGCCACCATAAGGTTCTCATAAAAAGTTCATGAAGATTAGTATAACTAGGTGATCAAAAATGTAGTTATTCTTGTCAGAGAGATACAACAATTTTCATTCAATTATCTGCGTATATACTTCGTACTTGGTCTTGCGCCTCGAGTGCGGACGAAAGAAGAAACCACGTGCTGCTCCACTGTAGTTTCTACAACAGCGAGCGACGGTTGTTGGGAGGGCAAACGAACTTAGCAGCATTGACCGCTACAAAGCATGCCTATAACCATTTTGCAGAGTTCGGGAAGAAGGTAATGGCTATGAAACGTGGTCATAGTTGATCTGTCCTTTTGAAACTTGTCACCCAGGTAAATAGTTAGATCAGGTGGGAAACCAGATTAAGAACTCCTCCCAGACTGGCTAACGACCAAATACCAGCTGTACGCTCGCAGGTCTTAGTTCGGTGGATGCTTCCTCTTGCGCATTAGCGACACCGCAACTTCCATGGCTGATATAACCCTCGTCGAGGGTTTAGGAACAGTCATCAAATAAGGAAACAGACCTGTCCATGATGAACTCGTGGTGGCAAATGCGAGAGAAGCAACAACGTACCCTATCAAACTTTATGAAATGTGTTTTTCAGTTTTGATCCTCAATAAATCCAAAACCTGTAGCTCAGAATCAAGGCCATGGCGCAGAAAACAACCAAATAGATGTCTCTATTGTAGTATAATTGCGAAATCACACGCAAACAGGGAACTGAGGGATGGGAGCGACCACACGAGGGCAGGTGGCAGAGCGAAGCCTTGATGTTATGTTGTTGGGTTATGACTGACGACACCGAGGTTTAAGGCTTCGCTCAATCAGAGTTCGGTTCGTCCAGGTACATAACAAAATTCGTAGAAAGGACGCCTAGACTGCCCAAATGAATGGATGGCGAGAGGGAAGAAACCACTGGGAGGAGGTAGGAGGGAGGCACAGTGACACATCTACTGATACACGAGTCGAAGCATGTTCTCGGGGCTTTTCCTACACCAATCAGTTGTACCACGGATCCCTCTATTCTGAGTTCTTCGCCCACCAAAGTCCCGACCTGCTCGACTGACACTTGTTGGTTTCTTCGCTTCGAGACCTACCAGGGTGTATCCAGGATCACAGAATACGTTTCTTCGCGTTTTGAGAAGAGGATAGTAATGCAATGCTTCTACATCACGAATTATTGTGCGCGATCGAGTCCGTCAAGATTGGTCGGCATTTCAATTTGCTTGACGTTTCCAAGTGACAGGGGACTGAACTATAATTATCACGACTCTCCTGTTTCCTCGTTGCTGTCGTTCCCACTTCCCGGTCTCGATTTTAATCACTCGCCTTCACAATTGAGCTCAATTGAATTGACAGCCAGTAAATTCTGCGCTGGGGAAACTGTCATTAATTTCCTTTCAACCGCTTCCCCGGTTGACTACCTGCTCCATCTTTGTGGTTACGAGGTTTTTAACGATGTCTTAAGGCGCATGTTCTGTCAGCTTCTTGCTCAGTCATTTGAAGGAATTCAGTGATAATCGCTGAATGTAAAACCCTATTACTGCCTGGATTTCCCTTCCAGAATGTTCCCTAACCAAAACAGTGAACAAAATCTTGTACAAAGCATCACATAATATTTCTCAGCCTCGCGTAAATTCAACAATTTTTACGGATTTAGCTTCTAATCCTATCTATTTTTCATTCACATCATATTCGGAGCTTTAGAGCTCATCCACGGGGAAGACGGCAATCGTACTTCCGATATACGTGTACCCGTGAAGCAGAGAAATATGTCCACCCCTAAAACTCCCACCTTAAGTCAAGGCAGACACTTTGAACACGCAGAGGAGACGTGCAGAGGGAGCCAAAAACGTCCACTGTTCAATCAGCTTCTCAATAGCTATCGTGGAAACCGTCCTGAAGACTTCAATTGCGCAGTTCGGTCATATCCAACAACTAATGCTTAAACGATGTGGAAAACACACCGACGCGCCAATCTAACTAGATGAACAATCCTTGAAGTGCATGACTAGAAGTCATCAACGTATTACGAGGGATTTGGACATTTTAGAGAGCCACTGACTTGGACAACAATTTTAGCGATCTCGAGCTCTGATCTTATATCCCAAGTTTCCTCGGAATATGAACCACTAGACTGCGATCACTGGAGCGCCTATAATGGGAGTCAGGCGGTACAAATGCGAAACACATGCTGCTTCCTGAGACAATCTCGGCATCTAGGATTAGTCAGGAAATCTTTTTTTTTCTGACGTGGGAGGTCTAAAATGTATATCTGGTGAATTTATGAGTAGATGTCCAGACCCCCCTGGTCCCCTGATCCCGCTGATGAGCCATATAATGAGGAGGGAGGGAGGGGGGGGTGTTAGGACCCTCAGGTTGAAGCATAATCAGGGGTTTTCAAACACAGGAGTGGACAAACCTGCCAAATCCTATTTGTATTTCTCGAGGCACTGTGGATTTGTGATAGTTGACACTTGAATGAACAGGAGGAACAGCTTAGCGATAAAATCTAATTAGTTTCAGAAAGGAAAACAAATGCAGGGGGACGCTATTCACCAAATAATCTGACCACGCGTGAGTTTCAACGAGAGGCAAATTAATTCCCCAGTTTCCCCAATTTTTAAATTATGAAGTACTCATCACAAGGGAGACGTTTGCGTTCAAAAAGCAGTTCAGGAATTGAGGAATTAATCAAGTTGGCGATCCTACGGCTATCGAATAGTTGTGATAACGGTACCCCACGCTAATCTGCTTTGCCCATCAACTGTAAAACTAGACAATAGGAATAACGAAATGAGATAGTTTAACAATGGCTCCGTCCATTACCTGCAAGTTGACAAGATGGTCCTCCAAGAGCCAATAGCTTCGTAGCTGTCCTCAGTTTTAACGAAGTACCTGCGAACAGAACAGTATAATAGAATACGTTAGCACTCAATCTAATGTCGAACGAATAAAAAGGGAAGTAAGGAACCACCTCACAGCAACCATAAAACAGTTTACGCGGTGTAATAAAAATGCCATTCGCTAGGCGACACACATGCGAGAAAACAGAGGGAACCTGACGGGGGAAAACACTAACGGAAGGACGAATCACTATGTTGTAAATCAGCGCTCAAAGGAATAAATCTAGACGGATATACTTGAACAATAACCTCCTTCTCTAGTGAGCCCCATCCAACCGGAGAAATATTGATCACCCTCCCGAAATGAATCGTGTAAGTCATTCCTAGCCTGAGCTCAATGATTACTGAGTTGCTTTAGCGGCTTACCTACGTCCGGTAACATGCTGCCTTTTCATCATCTATCCACACGAACGTAAGTTGGAGCTCAAAAACTAATTTACTTGCCTAACGAGGGGCGGTATTCCTACGAGTCTTACAGTTTCAAACCTTCACATCTTATATGCTGAATGTATGTGAGTGAATGTGTTGTAACCAAAAAACATTACACAAATATGTTCCTAGTGGCTGCCGTCGGATACATCGGAGGCTCGCTAAGCAGTCACTTCAACAGTCTCTTGGACACTTATGTCTCTTTAGTCCCTGCAGTAATGTTGAATTTTGATTGATGAGTCATAGCTGTTTTTTTTTAAATTACTGATGATTATTTGGGCCGCATCATTTGCACAAGAATTATGCTAGACGGTTTGTTTTTGGATTGCTGAGGGAACAGGAAAGGGTCGATGAAAGTCTACGATGAACGTTTTGCGTGAGTACGTGGTTTTTCTCAAACTACTATTAAGGTTCATGGATTGAAGATTAACCGGTGAGGTAGATGCTGTTAGCGTAGTATAAAAATGGGTCTGAAAAACACCTTTGTGATGCAACACAACGATTGAAACTTTAAATATCTGGTGCGTTGCAACACACAACTTTCCTTAGCCCTACGTCAATTCACTTGTGTACATGGCTAATTCTATTTAATCAATTCATTTATCACTCAGTTAATTTGAACTTGGTCAAACAACGCTTTACGGCAGCAGCAAGCGGTAGCGCTTACAGTTCCAGATTTTATTGTGCTGCTCGTACTCATTCCAGGAGGATTATTCTGCAATTGATACACAGATAATTAATGGGGCTGTAAACAAGAATTTTTTGAAGAAGTATAGTAATTACTTTTGCAGAGTTATTGGGTCAAAACTTCTAGAACTGGTAGTAAGAGAAACGGTAGTTGAAATTCGGGAATTTCTGTAGTGAGCCCCACGTATCTCATAAGCGTTTTTAAGCACTCACCCTATAGATATTCGATTGGACAACAATACCAATTTTTTTTAACATTCTAGTAACATTTTAGCGGAGTCTATAAGGAAAAAACCCTGCTAAAAACGCTTTTCGTCGACAATTTTGATAATTTATTGTGGTGCTCTTGTCATTTTCCCACGAATAAGAATTTTATGGTGTAATTTTCTTGATTTTATGGTGTATTTTTCTTGATTTTATGGTGTGATTTTGAGAGTTATCAATATAAAAAATGTAATCAAAATCGTTAGAGCCGTTTTTGAGAAAAAAAAAATTTGGTGTTTTGATCACTATATCACTATGATAACTATAGTTAACTTTCCGTGGATTTTGCCCATACGCTTATTTTTGCGTCCCATGGTAACCTGTAGGCTAGACATCAAGTTTCAGCTGATTTGGTACGGTTGTTTCCTCTAAAAACCGCGCTAAAATCTATTTCGTCGAAAGTTTTGGTAATTTATTGTGCTGCTCTCGTTATTTTCCCACAAATGGGAATTTCATTGTATAGTTGTCATAGTAGGAGCTACCAATATAAAAAATTTAATCAAAATCGTTAGAGCCGTTTTTGAGAAAAAAAATATTTGGTGTTTTGATCACTATGATAACTATAGTTAGCTTTCGGTGGATTTTGCTCATACCCTTATTTTGGCGTCCCATGGTTACCTGCGGGCGAGATATCAAGTTTGAGCTGATTTTATACGGTCGTTTTCTCTAAAAATCGTTCACAGACACAGACCATTTTCCCAAATAGTGTTTTTCGGACTCAGGTGGGTCTGCAACGTAAAGATCTGAAGAGAACTCAAAATTTTTTTTTCAGCCGATTACATAACTTTCCTTTCTACTTTGTAGAGTTAAGGAAAGTAAAAAGGTTCTAATGTAAACAACCTAAGCCACTAGGCGCTTCTCAATATTCAGAGAGGGCATTTATTTAGCTAAAATGGGTTTTATGATAGCGATGTTTAGGTGAGTATTTTGAGGATAACAAGGAGCCACACAGCATTTGCCCAGTGGCGGTGAATTGGGGGCGGAATGTCTCGTTTTCGACTAGAATTGATGAGCACTACCGCCCCATATCCGCCGTTGATCACTTTCTCAACAGCTTTAGCTGCGTTGTTCAGGCGGGAAGTGCCTGTAAAGTCTTATTGGGATAAGGGCGATTTACTTTACCTCCGTGTATCATAACAGCCACCAGACAAGCCAGCCAATAAACGGCATTCGAACAGTCAGTGGCTGACGCGTTCATTTTGTCTGGGTATAACGACTTCCCTGGTTCAAACGGTTGGAGCAACCTGCTTCTCCATCTGCTAGCTTTTCAGGCTCATTCACAATTCCCCTTTCTACTCCCCTCTACACCATCTTTTCATACGTTCCCCCTCTTATGAGGCCCGACGAGGCGTCTGGCGCCTTTCCTCTCACGGCTCCCTCCTGAACTCTCGAAGTAACGAGTGGGATGGACCGCGTCAGTAGGCTTCTCTGTTCGAACGATTATCCAGCATACAATCCAAGCCCTTTTCATCTTCAAGATTTACGGATGCTGTTATCCCTACGAGCGATTCGTGGATGTGATAAGCTCTGCTCTCATCGATATTTCTCGAATTATGTTGACGCCTCTGTCTTTGTGCTTTCTACTCGAGGACATCTGTTCAACCGCATGCACTCCCTTCACCTGTACATTGTAGAGAGAAGGCAATTTCAGCCAATCCTCTTCACATGGTGTGGCAACCGAACAAAAACGATCTCAAATTTAAGTGTTTTTTCGTCCAATGATCGCCAAGCGAGAAATGCCAAGTTGACCGTTAAATTAATACTTTAGATCAGTTGACATTCTCTTCCGACCAAAATTGAAACTTGCGCCTGCTCCCAAGAAGCAGAAGAGACATTCTGCTTCTTATGGCGATCAACAGAAACATTTGTCCCGTACGTATACAACTAGTTCGGAAGAGTATAGAACCGAAGGTAGAGGAGTTGTAGGTTGTAGGGATCAATAAATTGGGCTCACAGCCTCGCTCGAAATCTGGACGAAAAAGCTAATGTCATTCGTTCCAGTCGCAAATTTACAAAAAACAAAAACAAAAAATATCTGGTGCGTAGCAACACACAACTTTCCGCCACCCCTTTAAGTTCGAACACCAGCTACATAGGCGGGCACTATATCTTCGTTCAACGCATTTTTACAGGAACATTTATCGAGAACAAAATGTAGGGACTAGTTAGCTGACAGTACTCCGTAAGTTTGATCGAAATTGTTAGAGCCGTTTTTGAGAAATCTCCTTTTCTGAGTTAACTTGGCTTATATCTCCGTTCAACATATACATACAGAAATAATTATAGAAAACGAAATGTGGGTAAGGGTGACTAAAAGACACTTCATTAGGATTTATCACATCTGGTGAAAAAGTTACCCTGGAATTTACGGAAACGTTCGAAAAAACGTTATTTTCGACACATTTTGATTTTTATCTCTGTTCAATCGACCGTCACAGGAACATTTATTGGGAAGAATATGTAGGTATTAACTATTCTAAAACATCCTGTGAGTTTGGTGAAAATCGCTGAAGCCGTTTGGCCAAAAAGCGTAAAAAACCTATTTTTGCTTCAGGGGCCCATATCTCCGTTCACCGTATTTTCATGGAGATATGTAGAAGATGTTAGGTATTGATTAGGAGAAGATAATGTGAAAGTTTAATCAAAATCGTTAGAGCCGTTTTCGAGAAAAATGCGAAAAACCCTAGTTTTTGGTACATTTGTGTCCACCACCCCCCCTTCCCATCATCGGCCGAAATCGTCCATAACCTTATTTTGGTGTCTACAAAAAATAACGAACAAAACAAAAAAAGAACCAGCTCAATCGGATCAGCCGTTCTCCCGCAAATCGAACTACAGACACACACACACACACGGACCTCGCTCCGAAATTAGGTTTTTTAGACTCAGTAGGGTCTGAAACGTAAAGATCTGAAGAAAACCCAAATTTTTTTTTTTTTTGGCCGATTACTATACTTTCCTTCCCTTCGGGTAGCGGAAAGTAAAAACTGAGTGAATCACCACATTTGCCAGCAACAATCGAGTTAGTTAGTGTTTACTTAGCAGAACAATACTGGGCCGTGCGTGGTACAGCTTTCAGAAACATTATTTGGTTTCTTGTAAATCGAAAATAGCCAATTTTATTGGCATTGGAACAGCTGCCCACTCTGTTCCAACAAAGATAGGGGAGCTCCTAATTCTGCAGCCTTGAATTAGTTAATAATTTATAGCGGCGAATTGAATACCAGAACCCTGGTTGAATGCCGGGCTTGAAAATGAATGGCACTATCTACGCTTAGGCTCTTGGGCTTTCTTCTCTTCCCCGGAGTAATTAAGTAATCCTTGGAGTAGAATAAAACGTCACAGTCTCCGAACAAAAGCTGATTGTATAAACATGCTGAAAATGTGACTAACTAGCATTCGTTACCAAATTTGTAAACATGATTTAAAGTAATCAATACACGTTGTTTACACTTCTCGGCAAATTAGTGAGTCTAGTGTTTGTGTTGTTCAATAACGTGCCTCGGATCAAATAAAAAACGTAATACTGCGCTTTTATCGGAATTTCATCGCTTTAAGCAAATGAAGCCCCTGGGGATGGGGGGAAAAATACTAGCTGGGTCAGAAAACCTTGGATGAAGCTCAGTAGCGTTGATTCTGCCATCTCATTTGAATCGAGATTGGATTTCAACGTTTATAGGTAGGACAGAGTTTCCGCAACCTCCCCCCCCCCACCGTTTTACATCATTCCTCCCTCCTCGACATACACACCGTCAACCTTTAGGTTCCAATGAAATCTTAATTGAACGCGGGTCATCTGTTTTTCGCATCGGCGTAGCTGATAGCTTCCGCAAGTGTTTACATTAGAGAACTAGGGGCAGGTAGGAGCGGTGAGCGCGAAGAGGTGTGCCGGTGTTATGATGAGGGGTGGAGAGGAGGGGAGGAAGCTAGCAGTCCCAACAGTCTCTTTCCTCCCCCACCACAACCCAGAAAACCGGCCTCTGCCTGTTTTCACGCAGCTCTGCCTCGTATAATAAATTGCTATCACTTTCGACCTCATGAAAGAGCGACGACCTAATCAAATTCCTTCGGGAACAAAACCCTTCGCCGCGTCGACGCTCCGATTGAATTTAAACTTAGAAGGTGAGAGAAATGACGACTCTAATCTCCGATTTTCACCGATCAGGTTCCACTCCGTAGATCCGCAACATGAATTACCTCTGCCCGGCATGTCACCGTGCACTCCCACTTGCCGTTTTCGATTGCTTCAAGTCACGGGTTTATACTCCTGGCCCCTAACTTGCTCTGAACATCGTACTAACTTCGTTATCTAGTTTTTAGTTATTTTACTTTTTCATCGGAATTCGCTTGTGAGGACTTCCCTCATGATTGGTATGAGTGAGGACCATTGCTAGCAAACGTCGTTACCAAGCATGAATGGAATCATATGAATCATAAATCGTGACGGATATATCCTTATTACGTGGCATATGACTCCTGTCAAGTTGTTGACGTACAGTAAGATATGATAAGGAACAGATGTTCATCAGGTCGACCTGGCAGCATTTGAACAATTTTGGTGTTGTTAACACTCGCTCCCGTTCGATGCTGCAAATGTATTCGATAGTGACGCAATTTTGGTTGGAATAACATAAAAAATGTACGCGAGCAAACAAAAGTTTGGGTCTACAGTCCCGATTATGTCAGCAAAGGATTTAACTGCTAGATGGCGATTGTTCTGGTTTGAAAACTGTGCATATGACAGTTCAACAAATTCCGAGTTTGGCTTAAGAGTCTTCGCCCTCTCTCGGTATTGTCAAGATGCCTAAGGAGCCCCGGTGGAGACGACAAAGGCCACTGACAAGAACGTCACCCTTCTTTTCGAGGCTTTGAGAGGAAGGAATTACATCTGGAAACCAGCCAACGCGGTCAACGGAAATCGAAAGCTTAGTTCTGTTTGGTTTCGAGTATGAAAAGGCGGCGGCGCTCCCACATCCCATTTTCCTCCGGAAGCGATCGACAACACAAATACCCTGTGGGATCATCCCTGGGACGGCCTTCTAAGTCTCTCCGTCCATATTCAATAAGAGGGAGCAGGTAATGGAATGAAGTGGAGCACACAAGTTCACGAAGGGCGCTTCAACTTGAAACACATGTTGAAGCGAGATTATGGATTTACGAGAGACGAGAAGAATATCTACACCTCAGACAGGGAGAGAGCGACCTGAGCTGATGTACAAATCACTACGTAATGGTCTTACTTCAATCATCATGTCTAAGGACAAGCTCAACTGAGCGCATCAGCCTGTACGTAGTAACCTTTATGTTCCTTCTGATTTGTATTAAACTAACCTCACAACCACTCGCAATTTCCATTCTATTCTACTCTGTACTCATCAATGCCACACCACTGCAGTAGCCCGATCTGTTGGTAACATGGTGTCTGTGGTGGTGTCTTCGTTCCCAAACAACTTCTGGAACCTAGGGAATATCTTGCGCCAATGTTACAATAGAATGTAACGATATCGCACTAAGGGTCGGTACATCAATGTCATTTGCAGACTCGAATAAATCAAATCTCCCAATAACTCCGGATTATAATGTAAACGTTATTTTTAACTCGCCACTTTGATCTTCAGCTATCGGATAACTGAACCGTTGTATCTGTCAAATAATGTGTATCGCTCGCCTTGATCTGTGTTTATTTATTTCCGACCTGTTATTTCAGTTATCTGAAAAACTGGTGGCAGCCGTGTTCGATTGTGTTCCGCTTACCTCGATCTGATTCCGTTAGTGCTCTCGATATCACATTATTATTATCGTTCTATTATTTATTGGGGTTCTGCCAAGTCAATTTTAAATCATTTTATGAGCAATAGACTCCGACTGGGAGCTCACAGACTCGCGATTTCTCCGACGAAGAGATAAACGCGTACCAGGTCCGTCCGAGAATCGAGTATTTTGATACCGTCGACGACGTGAATGTTCATGCTAGGTTCCGATTGTCGAAAGAAACAATGCTGTTTGTACTTTCGTTAATTCTAACGCGGATAGAATCGGCAAGTAATCGAAATCACGACATTTCGTCAATGAAGAAGCTCATAACGCTCAGGTTCTACGGCCTCGGTATGTACAGATAATATTTTATAGACCTACCAGGTTACATTCGTGCGTGATATAACTTACGTGAAGATCGAAACGTAATGTAGAGCTTTCATTGAATGTTTACGTTTCAATTCCTTCAGTCCCAAAATCTGGTTCGACGAATCAAAACTTTCCTAACCCCCTCGTGCGTAACTGTGTAAGTAAAAACTGATAGAGAAGAACATTGTGGAATTTATAGGGTTGCCCCTACTTACATTACATCATTGCTTGAGTGACCTAGAATGGTTGACGAGACGATTGTTGTGAAGTTCCGTTTTGATTCTTAAGGAATTACAGGAAACAATGACCCGTATAAAATTTATGGACAAGCATACCGTACTTTGTTTGGTTATTTCTGATTATTATTGAACATGAATTTAGCTTATTGGAACATGAATTCATTGTGAACGATAGGCGAGAATTATTCGTTTTGACCATAATGAAAAGTATAATTTTGTGCTCATAACTTTGTATGACCGCCCGATGTTGGTGTTGGATCGTGAATATCAAGTTTAAGCTGACTAGGTTCAGTCGTTCTTTTTCGTTCGTGTTCACAATCGCACACCATGTTCTGAAAGGGTGGTTTTGGAAGTTAGAAGCAAATCAATTTTTTCTTGTTTTACCAATCAAATAAGCTATTAATGAGGTTATACAAATGAAAAGGTTCTTAAGATTCAAGGCGATTGACTACTACGATGCGTTGCTACGCGCCGCTCGTTAAATTTTTTGAAAGTTGTTTCGTATATGATTAATTTTGGATAACACACGTAATTTACACACGGGTTTTTTACGTTTACTTTCGTTAGCCCCACTCACAACGGAAAGTTATAAAATCGACGGGAAACCTGTTTTTTGTAACCTGTTCATTACAAATGCTTGAGAATACGAAAAAATACATTTGAGAAAATGTGTGTCGTATGTACAAAAAATCACGACAAACACTTGACTAAAATAATCAAAATACGAATAAAAATGAATTACACAATAAGAACAGGAGTAAGAAAATAATGAGAAGTAAGGAAAGGTAAGAAGAGAATTGAAAATATCTGGTGCGTTGCAACACACAACTTTCCTTAGCTCTACAACAATTCACTTTGAACTTGGTCAAATAACACTTCACAGCAGTAGGAAGCGGTAGCGCTTACAGTTCTGGAATATATTGTGCTGCTCGTACCCATCGCAGGACCATTATTGAGCAATTGGTATACAGATCAATAATTAGGCTGTAGAAACAAATTATTTGAAGAACGATAGTAATTACTTTTGCAGAGTTATTGGGTTTTTACGAAAGTTAACGTTTTTTAGAACTGGTAGTAAGCGAAACGGCAGTAGTTGAAATTCAGGAATTTCTGGAGTGAGCCCCATGTACCTCATGAGCGTTTTTAAACACTCACCCTTTAGGTATTGGATTGGACTACAATACCAATTTTCTTTAACTTTCTACTAACATCCCAGCGGAGTTTATAAGGAATATACTTTCCTTCCCTTCGGGTAGCGGAAAGTAAAAAACTGCGCGAAAAACGCTTTTGGTCGAACATTTTGATAATTTATTGTGCTGCTCTCGTCATTTTCCTACGAATGAGAATTTTATAGTATCATTGCCTGATTGAGAGCTATCAATATAAAAAATGTAATTAAAATCGTTAGAGCCATTTTTTAGAAAAAAATATGGTGTTTTGATCACTATGATGACTATAGTTAACTTTCGGTGGATTTTGCCCATACCCTCATTATTGCGTCCCATGGTAACCTGTAGGCTAGACATCAAGTTTCAGCTGATTTGGTACGGTGGTTTTCTCTAAAAACTGCGCTAAAATCGATTTCGTCGAAAGTTTTGGTAATTTATTGTGCTGCTCTCGTCATTTTCCCACGAATGGGTATTTTATGGTATAATTGCCTTATTGAGAGCTATCAATAAAAACAATTTAATCAAAATCGTTAGAGCCGTTTTTGAGAAAAAAAATATTTGGTGTTTTGATCACTATGATAACTATAGTTAAATTTCGGTGAATTTTGTTCATACCCTTATTTTAGCGTCCCATGATGACCTGCGGGCGAGATATGAAGTTTGAGCTGATTTGGTTCGGTGGGTTTCTCTAAAAATCGTATACAGACATACATACACACAGACCATTTTCCCAAATAGTGTTTTTCGGACTCAGGAGGGTCTGATACTTAAAGATCTGAAGAAAACTCAACTTTTTTTTTTCAGCCGATTACATAACTTTCCTTTCTACTTCGTAGAGCCAAGGAAAGTAAAAAGCATCACGTAAGACCACAAATATATTATTTAACAATTCTGCAACTGATATTTTGGGTATTCAAATGAAAATGTCAATGAAATCGACAGGCAGCAAATGAAGGAGGCCCAATGGTACCAACTCTCCAACACATTGTTTTGAATTAAAACGCGCCAAACTCTTCATTCGATGGGTTTTCATTTGAGCGTAGCCCTTTTTCCCCGCGTTCTAACTCCCGCTTACTAACTGTCAGTCAATTGGCGTTTGATAAACGTGATTCGAACGACCACTATTTCCACTCACTGAACCGCCTGGTTATGACTGACGACAGCGAAATTTCGAGTGAATCGGGGCATTTGAGAAGCCCAGTCAGCAAAAATGGCCGGGAAGAGCAATCGCTAAATGGAAAAGTTCGGTTCGGTCCGGTACACTATGCACCAAATATTGAAGTTTTATCAAGAAATCGACTGATACAGCCGCAAACCCCAAAGGTCTACAGAGCTTAGGGGCAGATGGAGTCGCCATGTCACAGCACTGCTGCTGTTTCTGAACGAATTCAAGACATCCCTGTCAGATGCGCAGCAGAAGCAGGCGCTGACGGTGCAAGAAAGGATTGGAGGAAGATGATATTGGTTGAGAGAGATGGATGGAGCCTTGGCAACTTCCTGAGGTCCACATGGCTTCCAGTCGAGGTAGTTGCACCGAGAAACTTGATCCCAACGTAAAGCCACATCTCGAGAAGCTCTCCACCTGGGATCCGAGATGCGCTAGAGACGAAACCCACATCCTATATTCACAGTGTAATCTGGATTGGAGGGCATCAAGATGAGACTGAGTCACACTTCTCGGAACTCATCCCATATTCGCACATGCTTAGCTGCATTACAAACCTGTCTAGAACCATCTGCAAATTGGTACCTGTGAGTAGGACACTATCATTCGCGAAAGCTAACACGTCCACCCGCAACCAAGGGGCCAGATTCACCATATTGACCTGAGGCAACTTACCCGGCGCAGTATCAATCACAAAATTGAAGAATATGAGTATAGGAGACTGAGAGGCTCCCTGCCAAATGCCGCGCCCTGCTGCCACATCTCTAGCACGCCAGAAGACATAAGTCTACAGTAGTGAAGAATAGGTCTGTAGCCCAACAGTTCATCACCACTTCCCTTGGTGACAAAGACAGTAAAACGGTTTTCCCACGAAGATAAGTAGGGTTAGAACCAGAAGCTTAACAGCCTTCAGGGCTTTAGTTCACGCGTGGGATGAAATACGAGTACGATCAGGCCCAGCTGAAGTGGAGTTGCTGCTGACATGTCATTTACGTGTGTGGTTCTCAAGGACTGGTTCTCCAGAAGCGTCCTACACTTGGGCTTCCAGTGCAGGGCTTTAATGGTGTACCCTCTCCCTCACACCCAGTACCTCAGTTACTGCAATGGGCCCTTTTCTTCAGAAGCATACCTGTACACAGTCCTGTCAACGTTAATCTGTCATTCCTCTCAGCAGGATGCTTCTGCCAGACATGGAAGAAAAAGGACGAAGAGGATGGAAAAGGGGGAGGAGGCTGACATCCCTGTCAGAGGCGACCCCGTGTGCCTCTCTGAAAGCACCTGGCCAGCCAGGGGCAGAGTGAGACTGATGATGAGTGCAGGGAAACCATTGCCAAGGGTTCACCCCTCGTTCACCGGACCAATAATCGACCACCCCAGAATCCCTTGCACAAATGTCTAGTGGTGATGCCTTGTTCTCCTCCAGGGTGTTACCATCAACCACCATAAGGAGTTAGTTGGTGGCCAGAGGCACGGCTGCACTCTTTTAGGTCGACAAAGGGCATGCGTGCGCACACACACACGGGGTAGGCGCGAAAATTAGGTTGTTTTTTTTTTCAATTTAGTCGTCCACAAAACTTCAAGATCTGAAAAACACCCAACTTTTCTTCATGACGCGATTGCAACACTTCCCTTGCCCTTTAGGTGGAGGCAAGTAATAGGCAGAAGAATAACTCCACCCGCCTCAGTTTTCGATAGGGACTACGATTTTAGTAACTCTGTTTGATTTTCTAAATAAAATTCCGTATATCACCGCCAACCTATTTCGGCTACCAAGCTTAAAGCCAAAAGTCGAACCTAAGACGTCAGATGGAACAATTTTGTTGACGGATTTGAACGTCGTTTATTGTGCATTTCCTTGGCTCCGGCTGTTCATGGGAATCGACAGGCGCTTGGTTCTGACCACCCAGCCTTGACTACGGAGGTCGTGCTGAATTTGAGTCAAAATTCAATTCCCTTTTGGCTTCGCGAAGATCCTTCAGTAAATTTTCCCAAGAGCGCGGGAAATATTTTGGATCATATTTGGATGGTTATCATTCACTAGTGAAAGTTGTGAAACAAAAATATTCATGGTATACGGTTTTTGTAACTGGTCTAGTAGAGCTGAGGCAATTAAGTTGATTGTCCATTATATGGGAGAGAACCAGTGACCATCGAATCAACGTTACTAGGAAGGAGTAGCCCTACGACATTTGGGAATAAATGGAGACCACAAAATCGCTTCAACGCGCCGGTTAAAGAAAAGGCAGGGAGTCAGGTTTATTTTGATACCAGCTGGCAGTCTCTGAGACACTAATGATAGGTTTGCAGGGTCGTGGGCTGGTAATTAATCGTAGCTCAATCGCATCTTAACTCCATTCCAGACGCGCTTTAGCTGCCTTGCGCCACGAAATTGTCTAAAACGAAAATGCCCTGGTAACCGGGGGGGGATTTATTAGAAGGAAGTCACGGTAAAGTGTTGACAAAGCCGTCCGATGGGCCAGAGCCACAACCCTAACAGCCCTTCACAATTCCTGGAATAGGAGGAAATAGAAATCTTGATGTTTGCAATAGGAGGAATGAGGAATGTGGATTTCCGAAACCCTTCAAAATCGTAACAATGGAAGCAGCGAAAAGTTATCTACAGTCTTACGTACAAATAATGGCTTCAGTTGTACGTTATGAGAACTACTTGAGGCAATACTCCTACCGAATACTGTTGCTAAGTGTTGAAGAGCAACAATCTGACAAGAGATAATTTCGACGAGGAAGTATAGTATCTCACCAGCCAGAGGACACGGACTCACCTAACAGATACGTTAACGTATACGTATACGAACGTTGATTGGTTTTACAGGAACGCCGGTGAAGCGACACAACGGAAGATGGAATACAAAATAAGTATAGAGCGTGAATGGATGGTATTCACTAGTGAAAGTTGTGAAACAAAAATATTCTTGGTATACGGTTTTTGTAACTGGTCTAGTAGAGCTGAGGCAATTGAGTTGATTGTCCATTATATGGAAGAGAACCAGTGACCATCGATGAACGTTACTAGGAAGGAGTAGCCCTACGACATTTGGGAATAAATGGACCCTATGTGGAAGCCTAGCCAAGCACATACTCACAGACCACACGTGGAAATTAGGTTTCTCGGACTCAGTTGGCAGAAGATCCGAAGAAACCCAAACTTTTCTTTCTGACACGATCACTATAATTTCCTTACCGTTTGGGCAATGAAAACGCGTCCTATTTGAAATTCTGAGATTCTAACACGGGAGGAGCAATTACCGTAATAGGTGATCACAAATTCAATTTAATCAAAAGGCGAGTGATTTTAGGGAGGAGGGCAAAAAATTCACCTCTGAAAAGAAGCATGATGCTTTGGAAGAGGTAAAATAATTTAATTAATTAACTGGATATCACTTTTATCAGGCAGAATTTTTTCCCGCAAAGAAAGGTTCCGTCGGAGGACGGGTCAACAAAACTCCCTAACCCCTTCATTGGCAGTTACTGCCTCGTAATTTGGTGGCTCCTCATCGAGCTCCGCTGGCTACAGCGACCAGGCTGCACTTACTGAACACCGGAACTACAGTCTTCTACAGTTTCGTTCGGCCTTTGCGTTCGAAGGAAGCAAGAAAGCGGAAGCAGTAGGTGTACACACATATTACGGGAAAATACAATTTCCGTTTTGGTTTATTATTCATTCTGAATAATAACCCCATGTGTTCGGTCACGAAAAATGTTTTACAACCCCCCCTCAAAATTTGATTCTTTACGTTTCAAGACATGGGGATTCCAAATCTGCAATGTCCGTCCGCCATCCCCCGTCCACCGTCTCCGTCCAGGCCGTTTTGTGCCTTTAACGTGGTCTAAAAAATTCGTTCTTTCGCACAAAATCCCATTTGGTATCTAGTTGTGCCCGTCATCTCAGCAATCCGATCGGACGAAGCCCACGGCTGTTGATCGGACGAAGCCCACGGCTGTTGATCGGACGAAGCCCACGGCTGTTACGGGCAAAAAATGGTTAAAAAAATTAACGAAACGCAGTATAATCGCAAATAAGCCGTGTTTAGTATAGTTTTCAAGGCCCACTCGACTCGCAGCGCCCTTTGGACTCGCAACGTCCTGCCAATTGCCGAGCGAGGGTTCATCCCACTCCTCCATCGGATCAGACGTTTACGGGCGCCTGGCGCCGGGGGAATATTTTTAATTTCCGTAGTTCCATTGTAGTCAGGTCATGTTTCGTATGGTTTACTAGTATTCGATGCTAAATCGAATGGGATGGGGGAGCAGTAATACTAGGTCAAGCTGTTCATGAGAATAATAAACCATTGTGTAATAATTTGCAGGGATTTTTTCATGAAGCTTAATGAACTTATAGTGGGCATAACATGGTGAAGATTGAGGCAAATACGGACATGTGAACGTGATGTGCACACATTGTTGATTTCAATCGCTTCATGACTAGAGTGCATGAGTTCCTTCAACAAGTAGAATTCACCTTATGACGTTTAAGCGATTTCACCGTCGTCCATCTCGGAGACCGGTCCTATTCGACTCAGCATCAAAAAATACCTAGGAAACCATACCAAACACGACGTAACTACAATAAACCTGCTGAAATTTCGTTTTAGGCTAATTAACCATTTTCTGTCCACGGGTTTCGTCCGATCAGATTGCCGAGCATGTGGGCAGAACCGGACACCAAGCGGGATTTTTGGGCGAAAGAACGGATTTATTCAGACCACGTTAAACTTTCCAGACCGAAAACATAGATGAATTATTCAGAATGAACAGTAAACCAAAACAAATTTCAGATCACGAAGCAGTTTTTTGGTCGTTAGCCAGTCTCCTGGTGGAGAGCTGTTGCCCGTGTGTGACCGCATGGAGGTGACCTCCTGAGGAATCCCGTACCATCTGGGAGGAGTTCTCAATCGGGTTTCCCACCTGATCTGACTATTTACTTGGGTGGAAAGTTACAAAAGGACAGAACACCTACGACCACGTTTCTCAGTCATCACCTTCTTCGCAAACTCTGCAATACAGTCATAAGCTTGCTTCGTAGCAGTAAATACTGCTAAGTTCGTTTGCCCTCCCAACAACCGTCGCTGACTGTTGTAGAAACTACAGTGGAGCATCACGAAGCACAAGACGTGCATGACGGAGAGTCTTTGAGAGAAAAGAAGTGGAGCCACGCGTTGAAGTCACCATGTCCAGTGAGGAACTAGCTTGTCCAGTGGTCTGGCTCAACTTCTCTTGAAAGACGTTCACGGATGCTGGGGAAGAACTCATACGTGTCACGTCCCTTTGACGAGGATTCCCATCTCGCTTGCCATTTCTCTATCGCCCATTCGTCGATGGCGGCAAGTTTCTGTTCTGTGGTGAGATCCCCGCGGAGTTCAGCCCATAGCAGGGGAAGCTCCAGTTTCACTCTCCACTCGTCAACCATGCACTCAACGGCCAAGTCAACTGGTAACTGACCAGTGATCACGTGGAGCGCTTCAGCTCTCAGGGATTGGGGAGACACTCGTTTCCCAGTGCTCACTCGGACACCTTCCTCTCTCAGCCCAGACAGTTCGCTTTCTTCTTCCGGTACAGTTTCCCGCGCCAGGAACTGAGTTTATATTATTTCGATCTTGAACTCCCCCTCTCGTGCGTCCAGCAGATACGAATGTAAACTAATGATGACACATCTGGTGACGTTGGAGTACAACGCTTGTCTGTAGAATTCTTTGTCTCACTTAATGGCTCGAAATTGCCCTGCACGACCTTTGTTACATTCATCTTCCTAATTCAAATTCATAGCATTATAGTAAATATATTCGAAGGCAAACGGAATATCCTCCGAAATGAGGGTTTTAAAAGAATTGAACATGTTGTGGAGCCATCGTTTTCTCATTCTCATGTCCTTCTCAATTCGGTTCCTTCAGATTAAATTTGAGTAATTATTTGATAGAGGTTTCCAATTAATTTCTCAGCTTGCACTTAGTTATTTTGTAAATGGGCATTGAAAAATCAGGCGAGTCCTCTGTTGGGTCTCCAGACACGAGGGATGGAACAGTAAAACTTTCTCGCTTGTATCTCGACCATTTCATGTTAAATGTTTTGTATATTAAGAAGTTGTTGTGATTGAAATGAATCGGTTCCCAAAGTCACAAACCGGAACCCACTTGAAATACAAGTGGGATTTAAGCCGAGTGCGGTACAAAAAATGGTCCCTCGGCGTCTTACCTTTGCTATTATACGTTCTTTTCGCCGAAAATGAAATCTCCACTCACGAAGAGCGGAGAGCGCTATAAAATGATCGTACGGTGTTCAGTAGAGGCAAGGAAATACATTTTAATCCCACCCTTATTTCCGATATATGATTAGGGCTGGAGACAAGAAGGACTGGATGCGAGTAAGAAAATAAAATGTGCGAGTTCCCCAAGCATCTAATACAAGACGATAGTCTTGTCCAGCAGCGTTGAACAGATATCAAGTTATTATTCCCACTGCAATCCCACTGAAGTCATCCATTTTGTTCAAAGCCGATTGGAACCGATTTTGAAACTCTTCCATTTGATATTCACAGGGAGTGAAGAGATGAGGAAGAATAGAGGCCCAATATTTGCACAAAACTCTCACGCGTTTTTCTGGCTTCAAACTGGTTCCTTTCAAACAATATTTCGGCCAGAGCACTATTATTTTTATTTAAAGAACTAACTAGTTTCCCGAGGCTTGAACTATCTGTAGCGAAACATCACTCTACTTTCCGCAACCCAAGTAAGTCCGATGACACGCTACACAGAAGCGGGAAACATTTTTGTTGAGAAAACGTCGTAAACGTGGTTTAAACGGTCGGAGCGTCCCATTTTCTGTTGCACATTGGCAAATGTATATCGATCAGTGGATGGGTAAAGAAAAAGTTGCGGATAAAGTTCTGTTTCACATGGAAAATGGAAAGAGAAAGTTTTATTAGCACATTTGGGTTTCAGTTTTATATCTGTCCAACGTAATGTCAGAGGAACATTTATTGGTTATTATATATAGACATTGACTAGTTGCAGACACTTCGTGAGTTTGATTAAAATTGTGAATGTAGTTTATGAAAAAGCTGAAGAACCCTCATTCATCTTACATATCTCAGATCACCGGACTTTCACAGGTATGTTCATGCACAGCCAGTTAAGAATTGATTAGTAATAGATAAGACGTAAATTTGATCAAAACAGTTGTTGCTTTTTATGAGGAAAGTTAAAGAAACCTCATTTTTTTGCGCGTTTATCTCCCTCCTACACACAATTGATGCAGAGGGAGCATAACCTCATTTGCGTGATATAACACGAAAAGAAAGAAATGGAATCGGATTGTATCAAAATCTCGCACGTCTTGAAATAAAAAACGCTGCAAATTATCACACATCGGTTTATCATTCTCTTGCACAGCGTGACATAGTCTCACACCTCCAAGACCATTCGATTCAGCGTCGAATAATACGAGTAAACGATACAAAACATGACCTGACGTCTACGGAACGACGAAAATTATATATTCCAGACTATTCGAGCTGACGGGAGGTTGGACTGAGACGATAGGGAGTGCAATCGATGAAACGATTACTTTCGCTGTATTGTCCCGCGAGTTCTTGGTTCACTATAATTACTGTGATTTCATAACGCTTGCCTAGAATTACAGAGCGTTCACGACACATGTACTCCAAAAGCTAAGGATATTAAGGTTCACTGAACGTCTAGTCAAAGGACCAGTAGCGCTTCCACTGTGGTTCTTGTTCAAATTATGGTTCATTCTTTGTCCTCTGTGATGTACCGTGTCGCTTTAACGAACAAATTACGTAAATTCGAGTCGTATGAGCGACTGGCCCTTGATTTCATATTGAATGATTCGACATACAATTCAATGCCCTATGAATATCCCTACAAGACCTAAGGAGGAATCTTTAAGTTTGAATTCTATTGCATGAGTTACGTCGAGAGACGTTCCATAGCTCAAGTTCCACGGAAAGATTATATTAAATGCCCAAAGGGGTATCAAGTTGTGTCTGCGGGAGATCGAATGACGCTGTAAACGAAAATCGTTTTCATGGGTGGTATAAGGAGGGGAGAGAGAGAGGCCTCTACTCGACATGAGGCCATCAGATTAATTTTCCATTCTGACTCTCTCAAATAACTTGTTTCAGTATTCTCTTTATAGACGAAGCAAGAGCTCAAGTTCTTGAAGCGCTGGAGCAGAGGTAACTTTTCCAACAGATATCGATCACCATTCAAACCAGGAGTAGAGAGAATGTCTTCAATTATACGACAGGGAACAGGACTAAGGACTCATAAATAATATACCGCTCAGAAAACGAAACAAAAAACTGTGGATAGGAGAAATACTTAACACGTCAGCGATGGAAATTGGGTTGGAACGTTGCCCCATTAGCCTCAAGGTGAAGCAGGTTTTTCAAATCAAAGAAAACTGATTTTACTAAGCGAAACAACAGTTTTAACTTTTCGGTCCGCCTGCGTGCTGTTTGCAGTGCACATCACGAGCCGTTAGCTTGGTGTCAATACATGCCACTTCCTGGAGTACTAAAGTTTGAGATCATAAAGCTGTGTATAAGAAAACTGGTCACGTGGGGCGGCGCCGTCTGAAGGCTGAGCTGAAGAGGGGTCCTATCCATTCAACGAACTGTCCGAAGAACATCACTAGTTGAACCCTGTGATGTCGTGTTTGCAAAAAGTTGGAAATACCTCTTTCTACTTCTTATTCTCGGCCATAACTCTGTTTATCGTATATCCACAGAGACGCTTATAAAGACGAAGATTTGTGGAGTTAAGTTCAATCAAAATCAACAGCCATTTCCGAGGAGACGTGAAAAACCACATTATAAATTTCAAGGAATATTATTTTCTGGTGTATTATGGCTTTTGGAAGATATCATTTATCGTTCATTTAATGGTTAAAGAAAAAGTTGAGGGGGAAGAAAAACCAATTCTGTTAAATTCATCCAAATTCAATAACGTACTTACTGCGGAAAAATCGAAAACGTTCTGTTAAGAAGACAGTCAGAGCAACCTCAACGGATAACTTATATAGTTACTGATTTGTCTGTTCGTTCAGTGCACACTAAAATTGTTAGGACGGGCCATCAGCTATTTCTCCAAGTTAGAGCCCCCAAAATCTTTGTTTTGCCGTTAATCCATTCTCTAAATTCATATCTAAGCTTTTTTCAGCCAATCTTGACTTCACAGCCCTGTAATTGCCGACACAAGTCCATTCCCGAGGGGGATTTCCAATAATGCCCTCGCCAATAAACCCCAACGCACAATAAATAATTTTTGAGACAAACTTCTAAGAGTCGCATGCGATTCCGGACACGGTCTCTGCGACGTTCTAATGTCATTTGTATTTGTAACATCAATCACTATTTTCGATATTATTATGGTCCACATTTCTCTCATCTACTTCTCGACTATTTATCCGCCGGTAATTTGTTAATCATTCTCTCTTCCACCGAACGCTAGTTGAAGAAAGCTTGGAAACGTTTTTTGAGAACAAAAGTTACGTGTCGAAACAGCCATTTTCGGGGAAATACAAAAACCTCTAATTATTTATATATTTTGCCCCCTCTCTATGTTGACAGTCTTCAACCAACGCAACGGCAATTCAACGAGCTTGACAGGATGATTAGAAACAACCTAATAGATTAAGTGAGGTTATCAGTAAGTGTTTGAGCCAATCTCCGCGTCATTACAGCATCAGCAAGAGATTGAGAAAAGGAAAAGGAAAATACAGAGGGCTAAGAGTAAGTGAGAGACAGGAAGACGCGTTCATTCAATGAAGAAGTGCAACACAGAAAGAAAGGCTCTTGACTCATTCCTACACCAAATTGTCTTTTGATAAAATAATCACAGCAATCGAGGAACGAATAGCGCATTGAGAAAAGCTTATCTGTTTTCAATGTAGGGTCGTAAACTGTGGCCGAGGTTGAAGTAGAAGTATGCTCGCAGAGTTTGCGTTCAATTTGGCAAAAACATGCTATGGGGGGTTCGTCATATTCCCAAAGTTGAAAATTCTCAGTCAACGCGGTGAGTAGTTCAAATCAATAAACCTGCGTTAACCTCTTAACTTCCAGCAACCCTCAAAAAAGTTTTTCTCTCCCAGAAGCCCCTGTACTCTGCGTATCGTTGAACTTCATTCGCGACACGACCTCACGTTCCACAGTTCTCAGTCGTTAGACGGCGGTTTTCAGAAGGCACTTTTAGCGACGAAATGTTGCGATAATTTCAATCTTCGATTCAATCGAATGATTCAGCAGTTAATACTCAGCAGAAATAGAAAGGAAATCCTATAATACATTTACAGTGAATTTTGAGCAAAATGAACTCACAAAACAATCGTCCATTCCCTGTTCTACTATTGAAATGGTGGGTTTCACAACTTCGTCGCAAGTGATTTATAGTTCGTATGAACCAGGAATGTTAGAACCACGGTAGGGGTCGTTAGGAAGCGGTCGACGCCGTGTGACGTCACTGGTGAATAGTCCAGACCAGGCGTTCCGTTTCTCTTGCATTCAACTGAACGTTTTTCAGTTAACGCTTCTCTTGTTACCAGCTCCCATTTTCAAGTTAATATCCGGTGTCCAATAGATGATTTCTCAGAAGCTTCAGCATATGTGGAACATCGCAAAATGCCCATACATTCCTTTCCTCGTGCTCCGGATTTCTTATACACGGCGATTCAAACGACATTTGAAGATCATTAAACAGTTTCTGATTTGATGGACCCATATCACTGACGAATGCCCGCACTTTGAACCCTGTTCGTTCAATGAGAATAATTGATTCAATGAGTAATTCCTTGGTAATTGCAGTATCGAAATTGAAGTACACAGGCTACATCCATTTACCCACTATACTTCTTATGAGCAGTACCTGCACATACCTGTGAGGGCCTCTAATGATTTCTTCGGTTGGATCAAAACACAAATCGCCATCAATTTTCATCTCATCAAAGCTGATGACTACGTCTTTCTCGAACTGAGACAACACTTGTGCCTAGGCTTTCAAAATATTCAAACTGAGCTGAATGAAGCCAGGAATCACTGAAAACTGACGAATCCGCCTTTTCATAGTGGTTTCACTTGGAAGTGGGTAATTTAGTACATTTTTCGCATAGTGAAAAGCTTTATATGACAGGGAGCGCAGGGTAATAGCCTTCGCGATGTCCTCCGTCGACCAACTCTTACATCTTCCTTTCAACAGTGCTTGCTTTTGATTCGAGGAAAATTGGCCATCAAAAACCGTTGCCATATCTCGAAATTTAGCTAGTTCTTCCGTTAGCTCTTTAAGACGTTGCTTTAAAATTTCATTTTCTTTTTTCAGCCTCATATTTTCACTAAAAACGAACACTAACTGTGATGGCTGTTCGTTGTCATTCATTTCAATGGAAATCGTAGCCACATTTCCGTCTAGCTCATTCGTAATCTCATCTGTCACATTTTCATTAGTTTCTTTTAATGGTGATTTCAAAAGATCGTTAAATTCCTTGCGCGAATTCCTTTTGTTTACTCTTACCTTCCGAGCCAGAGAAGAAGGTGTATTTGAGTCGCCCAAAGAACAATTTTTCGGCAGGAACAAATGCGGAACCGCATCCGGTTTTAGCTCAAATTTAGGGGTGGTATTGAGCAGTTCATTTCTCAAGTCTCGAATGTAGTCCGTGTTATCAAAATGAACAGAACAGACGCGCGAATGATCCGCCGAAAATGCGTCAGCCCGCTTGCAAACATTCACCCACATTGACCGCTCTATTTTGTCCTTCGGAAAACGGTGAAAATGAAATTCAGACTTTTTTTTAGGTACATTGTAATTGTGACAACCAGCAATTGCACAACACACCATATCCGAACAGTAAGTGCCCTAGCAAAAGCAACAATAACGATGTTCACATACGCGAGAGAACGATAAGACTGAGTAATCACCAGTGTAGGCAAGGTGAATTGGAAAGGGTCTTCACCAGTTACGTCACTGGAGCTGGGTTTTTCCGGAGCGCCGAGCTAATGACCCCTACCGCTCTCTTCTACCTACCGTGGTTAGAACCATCACGTTCTCATCCTGGAAAACCAAGAAACCCAAGCTCCTTGCGGAGCTGTCACGGACGATCCTCATGAGATCAACATGACACATCGTAGTAACCCGAGCTCCAAGTGCCTACGCCACTTCATTCAGCAAGTTATAAAAATCTCCTCTCCCGCAAAAATATTTCTCGTATTTTTTTGTAAATACAAACTCTCAGTTTCTTTATATTCCAAACAAATGGAGGAGACGAGGGGACTATAGTTTTCATGAATTCGAACACAACGAAATGTATATATATATATATGGGAACGTTCAGACAACAACCAAACCTTTCAATGTTTGGTGCACCGCACCACACAATTTTCCTCAGCTATATATAAAATCGCCGGTTTTCGGGGATTTGGCTACTGATTCGATTTGTTATACATTCAGTTCATTTAAACTTGTTTAAACACCACTTCACGAAGGCAGAAAGTTCGTGCGACATAAGTCTAGAGAAAGCAAAAATGTGGACCAAACATACAAGGTTCATTAAACTCGCTGTTAGTGAATACTTCGTTCCTTAATACGAACATCGAAATGCGTTGAACGAATATAGTGCGCCTCTATGTGGCGTAATCGTCCGAAGAAAATTCACACATCAAACGTTCTTGACTCGCTCTCAAAACCAAGACGCAAAGAATTTATACGAGAATGTTGAAAAAAAAAAACTCTGGCGAAGGTACTTGACCGAAACCCCGGTCGACACTAGCTGAAGACATGGGCCTGAACCGTGAGATACCAAGCAAAGTGTCTTCCTCCCCATTTACCTTTCTCTTTTACCGGAGAATCTTCTACCAAAACAGCTCCTTCGACGAGGTTGCCCTCGCTCTCTTGAGCCTGTAAAACTGGGCTTTGTTCGTCGGCTACCTGGGAACCTCTTATATGAACACCTGCCCGAGAAATGGAGCTTTAGAAACCGCCAGCCATGTTCTTCTTTTACCAACCAGACCACTGTCAATTTCCTCTAGTTTAGATCGTGGCTAATGGGATTAGAGAAATTCTTGAAAATTGAGGAATCAATTAGAAGAATAGATAAACACAACAGCAGTAGTGAGCTGAGATTTGTTGGAAGCGATACGACGGCATCTGTCTTCTCCGCGGGCTCCCGCGCAGTTTTGTAGGGCAATTCGGTTACGTTAATCAACAGGTTTATCGTTTTAACCAAACGCAAATAACCGAATGAAGAAGATTGTTGTTCGACCAGATCGAGAGGGTTACGGGACAAAATGTACATTTCATCCGCAATACAAAAAACGTCAATATCCAGGTTGATTTCTAGGACAGTTCGTCGACGAATCGTTATTAATCAATTACGCCCACAGTACCGTTAAGATGGAAATGGTCTTGCTCTCCTAGTACTACTTTTTCTACCGCAATCGCCACTACAATTAGGCGGCAGTTATGCCTCGTTAGGTATTGCAACCAGCAGGGACCGCGTGGAACTGACGTTGTCTTCAGCCAGGAGAGCTCCCATAATCCGAGCATGCCCCGCCAAACATATGCAGGAAAGGAACAAAATATTACGTTTTGTTGTATATTAGATACACTACGCACAAATATTGTACATTATTAACAAGCTGAGCAATTGTCTTAATACGAATTTTTTCAGTCGCGGATTTAATCTTGTTTGGTTCCTAAAGTTTAGCATTTCTACGTCAGTATAATGCCCCTAGGTAAGACGTAATTGTGTGTTCGTAATTAAGCAAATGACAATTAGTTTTTGTTAGTTTTTACTAGAAGAGAATCAAGCAGAAAGAGGCACCCCGTCGAAGACTACGCCTTTGGAGTAAACCGAAAATTTCCATTTCTGTAAACCAACATTTCATTTCTTTCGTTCACGCAGGCAAAAACCGCTTCCGAGCTAATCGAAGTAGCTCACTCTCGTCCAGAGTTGGAGGGACAGTTGTGTAACGCCGACCTCAACTCTACTACGCATCTTTTCGATTTGCTCACTTAGCAAAACCCTTCGTCGTCAAGAATCTCTATCGTCACTTACTCCACAAGTCAGCACTCCTGCAGAGGCCAACTTCATCCTCAACCAGTGAGAGCCAACTTCTTTTCCTTTAAATTCACATCAACATTTTGCGTCACTGTGCTTCTTCACTGCACTTCATATCGCGGAAGAAAAAAAAAGAAGCAAAACAAAAGAGAGAAGAACCAGCGCTGTTGCAAACGTTCCTCCACTTAAGACAGTCTCCAGAGATGCTATTAAAAATATTGGAGTCGTACCACGAAATAAAAAAGGCACTTTCTGAAACCTACGCGGCCAAGAAAGATATTTACACGCCGAACGTAGAAATAACACAATTAAAACAGAGAGAAGGAGAAACACCAGTTCAATTTTACAAAAAAATACAAAAAAATTAAACAATATCGTTGCCCATGTCAACAATTACGATGCAAACAAGGCGGAAATTTTACAAACGCAATACGAAGAACTCAGTTGAAGAGTTTCAACATCTAACATAAGGGATCCAATTGGAAGCTTTTTGCGGACTCGTCAACCCAAGTCTCTCAATAATTACAAACGATTACCAAGTAGGAAGTCTACATAAACACCGTCTGAACCACTTTCAGTAGAGACAAGCCCTAATATAGGCCAAATTATGGCAATAACTTCCGCCCAAGTAGTAATCATGGCAATAATTTCCAATGTTTTGACCAGGGTAGACTTAAATGAATCTCAGAGACCGGTTTTAGTGTAACACGAACTAGTAATTTGAAGAATTGGGATATCACAAGATTTGAACACTTAGATGTACAGAGAAGTGACTAGAACAGGATATGATTTGAGTATATAAACGCGAACAAGGGGGGCTCAGGAGGCGCGAAACAGGTTGTACGGGCAAGAAAGGAGAAATCAGGATGAGATGTCGATGAGAGGTGAAACAAGTGTCCGTTGGGAGAGCTCGGAGACGATTGTATTGCACGAGAGCTGGTAGATGAATGTGTATTGGGAGAACTAGGAGACGACCGACTTTCGCGAGAACCCGATGTTTAAGCCACAATCTTATATCAGAACAAACTTCCGACCTCAAAAAGCAATTAGTCAACAATGTCACGGTAAACTACTTTAAACAATATGGAATCTAATAGACAGAAGAACAGGGCTTTTTAGGGAGAATCGGAAATACCCCAATTCAGTCTGTCACCTGCACGGCAAAAAACGTGAGCGTTGAAAATCCGGTTCTTGGAAGAAAATTGCGAAAGTTATTTCTAGGGCAAAACGTCAAAGAAGTCTAGAATTGATGTTCTCGCAAAAGGCAAAAAAAATTTTCTCAAGGCACCGGAGTTAAGTTTGCCAATACGTGTATTGTCAAAGACAATGTTAAGGCATCAGTCGGGGAATGGGGAATTGCATTAGGCTGTCATAATCATGTATAGAATATGGAAAGGAAAATATTTAGCTGGAGAACCACAGGGTGGTGAGGGGAACGGATGAGAAGGATGGGTTGGTGATTGTACACCCAACATGAGGAACAATCGGATGGGAGTGAAAGGGGTTAGAGGCGGCTTAACATGCCCCTTGGTTGTTAATGTTCTGCCTGTTTGTGGGCTGGTCTCTAAATCCATCAGTAGTTGGTTTTTGTTTACGTACTATTTTGAGGGGCCTGAATATGATCCCAGAATTGATGTTGTATTGATTCCAGCTTACACGTTAACATGTTTTCTACATCGTCGGATTTTGGCCCTTAGAATCGACTGAGGAGTTTAGAGCGTTCTAAACTAATTTGGTTAATCAACTTCTAGCAGCGCGAATACTTTCCACAATGTTCGTATACTTCCTCGTATGTTTACAAGTAATATACGGATCGTGCATAGACGATTCTCATTTCTCCTTTCAACGTTAGCAATTTTGAAAGTTATGTTGATATATTTCCTAATTACCCGAACAGGCCACAGTTCGTTCCGAGTTGTCAGGCACAACGCGGACTGATTTGGAAATGTGGCATACTCCAAAGTCTAGCTCAAGTTCAACACGCCACTGCCCGATTACGAATTATCCGGCGCAACAAATACAATTGGAATAAACCGGTTCATACGTGAGTCCTGTTTTTGGATCGTAACACATTCGAGAGGTGAACCTTCTGTCAACAAGCTCCAGGGCTCAAAGCAGCACCAAAACCTACAGGCGGCTCACGAGTATCCCCAGACGTTCTACAATTAAAGGTCCAGCGGGACGAATCTTCAAAAAGCTGGTTCGGCCTATGACGCAGGCATCCTCGTGAGTCTAAATATAGCAAGGACTGATCTCATGATTCATGTTAGGCGGAGGTCAACCGAACGTTCCTCCGTCCCAGGAACGAAACCATGTTGGTCTTCGGTAACTGACGATCGAAGATTGTCAAGATTAAAAAAAACTAGCATTTATCATCGGAGGATGGCGATTTGATCTTCCGACATTTTAGACTAGCTAGTCAATTTGACAGGTCAATTAAAGAAATTGAGTGACGTTAATATAAAATATACTTTGAAGAACCATAACGATCCATCACTTAGCTCATTACAGGCCACTGCAAAACCAAAAACGAGAAACTTCATACGCTTCACCATATTTTCACGACTGGCTCCCTCTCCTACAAACCTTAACTCCTCACCGAAATCAAGAAAAGGATATTGCGGTGTGTTTCGACATCGAAAAGTGATGCGAACCTATGTTTAACAAATGAGATTTACACACAACACGACAGCATGGTGCATAACGTAATTTTATAATTCGGCGTTAGCCCGCCATTATTTCGGCGCAGTAGACGCTGTAAGAAATATTAAGCTGACAACTGTAGTTTAAGAGGTTACCATTTACATCCTAGCGTGGTGATAACATGGTTACATTGCAAGAGGCTAATATTTTAGAGGGGAAGTGTTTGTTTTGAGAACACTGTGTGAGATGATTTGTTGTTATTGATGCATTTAAATCTCTAAATTATATTAGTGACTAAAGGAACTGTTACTATCGTGACTGCGTTAAGAGGTAGATTATTGACAAACCAATGCTTTCCTCACTCTGCCATCCAGCAGTAGGGGGTCCAGCCGGAATGACTCACTCACCTCTACGAAGCTTAACTGTGGCTGCACGTCACACGTCTGTTTCCTTATTACATGACTGTTCCTAAACCCTCGACTAGAGTTATATCAGTCATGTAAGATGCGGTTTTGCTAATATGCAAGAGGCCCGCCCCTGCAGCATCAACCAAACGCAGATCAATGTCATCCCGTGTGGGCCTTCCTTTGGTACACCCGTGTTGCTTGCCTGTGAGGTTGCGGCCGAAGACTCCTTGGAGGGACTGCAACATCAACATTTCTAATGGTTTGCCAAACATGGAAAGAAGGCTGAGTGGTCTCCATGATCGCAGGTCTGACTGTTTGCGGTCGCCTAACTTTTAAAAAGTGACGACACGCGCAGACATCTACTGAGTGGGAAACTGACCAACCTGCCGACAGTCATTGAATAAATTGAGGAGGCCGCAGGAGATTGTCCGCTCAGCCTTAGATTCCTCCGCATACTGCTTTCTATCCCAACTGGCCCAGGAGATTGGTTGGTCGCAAAGGCGTTGCAGAGGTCGCCTGCCAACGACGTCGTAGCAGTTCTGATTGGCATCCAAGAAGAGTCTGACAACCATTGTTGGCCAGTGCTACTCAATACTTCGAAGGTCTTCTCAGGAGGCTCAAGGAGACTGATTGCGAGCCGTTCGCCTATGTGGATGACTTAACTGTCCTGATCTTTGCAGAGTCAGTCCGCCAAATCGAGGCAAAACCCCGCCACGTGCTCCACATGCACCCAATGGGGCGAGTGTGTCCAGATGCAGGTGGCTGAGGGAAAACCCCAGCTAATCCTCTGGAAGGGAAAATTAAATATCCAACCCTCAATATGCATAAGCTCCCGTAGGCTCCTTCTAGAAATGCACGTCAAGTGTTTAGCGGTGAATATAGGTGAGAGGTGGGGCTTCAGCAAACTCCTCCGGTCCCTCAAAGGCACTAGCATTGCAAGGTTTGCCTCACTGCTTGCAATTTGTTAGGCCACTTGGGGTGTGTGTCACCATTACACTATTCTTATGTACAAAGCCATCTATCTAGGTGTGATTGAATACTGCCCCATTAGGGCTGGGGTAGCACACTAACAGCTGCGCTCCCAGAAATCACCAAGGCCTAGAAGACTCTATCAACAGAAGCACTCATGTATCACACGGTTTACTGGTATTATTCGATGCTAAATCGAATGGGATGGGTCTTGGATGTCAGAGACTACGTCCAGATGTGCAAGAGAATAGTAAACCGTTGTGTAATAATTTGCAGCATTTTAAATTGAAGTAATCGCATAGCGAGTTAACTGATGCATTCCGCCAATAAAACCGTTTTCACGGTGCCAAGTACGCTAAGCCGAGTAAACTTGGAAATATGGAAGGGCAACTGGCCACGAAGGCAGTTCAACCCATAAAAGCTTTTATATGTATAACAAGCAGGATTTTATCCAGATAACCCAACCCCATCCTTCTTTCGGACCGTAGGAAAACAAGAGCAACTTCATTAATGAAAGGATGGGGCAAAGACTACTGCTACTACCGTGGGTCACAGGAGCGAGGACGAGGCGGAACACGCCGCACTGGGGACAAAGAAGAGGCTTAAGGCTCAGCTATTATGGAAATGAGCTTTCCCAACTATTCTTCCCATCATATTCGTACAAGCTACCCCACTATCATTCACGTCCTGTAGCGACCCTCTATTCTGATAAACGTAGCCTTACTTTCAACGAGCTCGTAATTTTCCCGGCACACGGGTACGCCCGAATCATCTTTTTCAGTTGACTGGCTGCTGCTTCCTCTCTGCTTCTACCTCCGGCTCTCACTGAAATAATAAGTATATATATTTTGCCCATTGTGTCATGTTAGTTTCATTTCCTGTCTACTACGCTAATTAAAACACTCCGATAAATACATAAACAATCATAAGAACACCACGCAAGAATGATTCGGATTGCTGAGCAGGCGGGCATAACTCAATACCAAATGAGATTTTTTGTGTGAAAGAACGAATTTTTTCGACCACGTTGAAGATAAAATATGGCCCAGGCGGCGGATGACGGCGGACGGACATTGCAGATTTGGGATCTTGAAACGTAAAGTGCCAAAATGAGTGAAAGGGGTGGTTGTAATGGTGTTGGATTCCTCGGCCGAAAAGATATGTGTACTATTCAGAACGATTAATAAACCGAAAAGATTAATCGCGGAACATTCCGAATTTGGTTTATTATTTATTCTGAGTAATAAACCGATGCTTTCGGTCAGAAATTTCTTTTCGACCCCCCCCCCCTCCCATCATATGACCCTTCACTTTTCAAGATTCCAAATCCGTTATTTCGCATCGCAATCCCATTGGGAATCTAGTGGTTGTTACGGGTAAAAAACGGTTCAAAAAATTAACGAAAACGAAATATCGGCAGTTATATCAAATACACGCCCTGTAATACGCCGGTATCGTTTTCTAGATACTTCTAGATGCTAGATTCAATGGGAAAATTCTCAGAGGCGAACGACTGGCGGGATAATAAAGAGAAAGTAATCGTGTCAATTCTTCACGTCGTGTCAATTACCTACAGGCGTCTAGAATGTGTAAATTTTTGTCGTTTCCTGGTACATGGTTTACTGATGTTTTTCGACGCTGAATCGATTGGGATGGGTCTAGGGTGTGTGAGACTACGTCAAGCTGTGCAAGGGAATAATAAACCGTTACCTAATAATTTGCCGCGTGCATACTTTCTGCGACCCAAAGGGTAAGGAAAGGATAGTGATCGTGTCAAGGGAAAAAGTTGGGTTTTCTTCAGACGTTTTTGAGGCCAACTGAGTCTAAAAAACCTAATTTCTGGGTGTCTATAGTTTAATTTGCGGGAGAACGGCTTGAGCTGGTTTTGTTTTGTTTTGTTCGTTATTTTTTGTAGACGCAAATATAAGGTAGCACTTTAACTAGAGGTTTCCGCATTTTTCTAGCAGATCAGATGATTGTAATTAAACTTTCCGATTATCTTCAACTAGTTGAGACCGAACTTTTCTTTCCTATAAATATCTCCATGAAAATACTGTGAACGGAGATATGGTCCTATGAACCAAAACTGTTTGCAAGAAATATTACGATGTTCACCATAGAATGTTTTGAAATAGTTAATACCTTTATATAGTTCTCAGAAATGTTCCTCCGACATTGAGCAGAGATAAAAATGGAAATGTGTCGAAAATAAGGTTTTTCAATCTCACAGGGTGTCTTCTTGCCACCCATACCCACATTTTACTCTCTGTAACTATTTCTTTCTGTATCTATCTGTTGAACGGAGGCATAAGCCATGATACTTCGGAAAACAAGATTTTTCGAATATTAATTTACCGCTTTCCGACTTTCTCAGAAATAGCTGTAACGATTTCGATCAAACACAGAATACTCTCATCTCAACCAACTAGTACATACATTTTGGTCTTCCTAAATGAAAACGCAGCGCCCGTATTTGTAGCAGGTCGTCGAATTCACGGGGGGTTCTGGAAAGTCGTGTGTTGCTACGCACTAGATATTTTGAATAGTATTCTGTCGTGTTCAGGTCACTTTCATTAATTCGGTCCGGAGTTGATCGTGATCTAAAACGGTGGAAAAGACGGGTTAGGGCAAATTCAGGAATGAGCTTCAACTAATTTTCTAATATCAGGTCTCAATAGAATCAACCGCGCATGGATAGCTTGGTAGTTTGAAACGTTCCAAGATTGTGGGTTTCTGAATGTTGGTTAAATATTTTTCATAGTGTTAATTCGATTACAGCCCTGCAGAGGTTTTCCCAGTTCAACGGCCGATTCGGTAGTTAGTATCGTATGCCAAGAGATTCGCAAGAGAAATTGGCGAATGTTGGATCGAGTTCTTCCACGACGATCCACACGAAATATTTCATGAAATGGTCATTCGAAATTAGTGAGAACCTTAGAATTGCCTTGAACCTTTAATAAAAACCCGTTCACAATTCTCTGACAGGCCAGAGTGAACAGAGAAAACCAAAAACCTGGCACCAAAATGTGCCAGAGTCGTATTTTTAAAGCATTTTTGAGATGTCCATCGTAAATACATAACTAGACTCGACAACCTGGTGGTAGCTTCTTCTGAGACCCGGAGCGCATATACATGGAATATGATACTTGCCGAACATCCATCGTTTTCATTCCATTTCATGCTGAGCTCTGAACCATTGATAGCTATGAGCAGGGTGGTAATTGGGTGTGTTGCCAGAGCACCAAGTTCATCAACAGCTAATTTTACGACTGAATTTTTTTTCACCGTTGTTTTTTGGCGATTTATCTAATAACATTTCGTCTGCGACTCGTATGTCACGTAATAGGTATGCAGCTGTGGTTCGTTTGAGAGATCCAATTAACCCCGTGGTCATGTGAATAAGTCGACGGTCCTACGGTCACAAATTGAATATACTTATCAAACATTCGTGCTCGATTCGCGTTTCGGTTCTCTTGGCCAGAAGCATTTAATCGACAGGATTCGAGTGGCCCGACTGAGGGGGAAGTTGCTTTACCAAAGCTGCGTAATAGTGAATCGCTCAGAAATAGCTGGCAGCAGGGTTCAAAAGCTAGAGGAACCGAACAAAATTTAACGAGCGCCACCGCCGGAGACCCTCTTGGATTAGAGGAACAAATAGAACTACGAGTATTCAACTCCGTCCAACGATGACATTTCTGAGGCTCCAATTATTCAACTATGGGTTGTTGTTGCTCCAAGTGCAGGCGTCTCCTCCGCCAATTCGTCGAAACATCAGACCGCAACGTGCGCGCGACGATTTAGAATATAAAAAGGGGAACGTAAAATGTCAGAGCCTCAGCACGTGGGTACGTTCTGTTATTGAGGTTTCAAATGGGACGTTTATGTCCTCAAACTGTGCGGCCTTACAGCCCATTTCCCTTATTGTTCCTTCAAATGGACGACGCGTCGGTTCGTTCTCCCCTGCACGTTTTCAACCCTTCAGCTCTAAGAGGAGCGAGCGGTGCGACCAGTTACGTGAGGGAAAATCCTGTTCAATCGGATCAGCATGATGTTTCACATTGAGACGGCCGAGCGTGAGTAGTAAAACAGAATAGCCATTTTCATGAATACCGAACTTCTTTCGACCCTTGCTACTGGCTCATAAACGTCATTACACCAAAAGATTATATATTGGTCTTTACAAACTAACGATTGCAGCCGGTTCCACGTGGAATTTAATCCGCATGCCCTCATTAAAGCTATCCTAAATGAATGTACCCATTAAGAACCGCAAGCCGAATAACATCCAAAGTAAACTAACATTTATTGGCCAACCGATAGTTAATTTATGTTAACCAAGATAATTGAAACACAAGAATGAACTTGTCCATATGCGTCACTGCTCCACTATAAAATAGAAACTGGAACAGAAGTAGTCTGTTTCTATTTGTATACCGGTTTCAGTTTTTCCACCATCGTCAGCACATATAAAATGAAATAAGATCGTCTACTTAAACATAAGATGATAGGTTTACAGTAAAAGTAGAACAGATTACCAATTGAATAAACTGTTAAAATTTAGCCCATAGATTAAATAAAAAGAACGTTCTTATGTGGCGGTTGTGAACAGTTAGATGAAAAGAAAAGTTGGCAAAAGAAATATGGAAAAGCTTGACTTCCGTTTGGTTTCTATTGCCGATGGAGCTGGAAGATTGAAATGAAGTTGATAGAAGTTCAAAAGTTGGGTGAGATGAAGGCGGCAATCATTGATGAGTACTTACGTATTCTATATGCGAAAAATGAGTATTAAAAATAGGTAGACGAGGTACAGAAAAATGTAGAAAAACGTGGGATTCTGACGACCAAGCTTAAATTACGAAGGTTCGGCAATAGACTGGATCGGGAATGTGATTCACGGTAAGTCGACGGAGCGAGTTGTCAGTGATTAAGCGGAAGGGGGCACTGGCTTTCCAGTAAAAACATTCGCGCACTGGTTCCCTTGGATGGGCGTACAACAATAATATTTGTTGTTCAAAGTTCTAAACAACGTCCTCGTGTATACTTGTCAGAATAAAGTAAAAGAGAAGGGCGTCGGGTCAGAAGATATATCGGGGCAGACCCTGGCGAGCGTAAAAACTCACCGTGAAAGGCAGAACGGATTGGTGGATTGGAAAGTTGTTGGCTAATTAACGTAAAAATTATGGACATGAGCGTATCGCTGCAACATCTTAAATTACTTTGATCATTTACTGCGATCCCCCCCCCCCCTGTACATACGTGAATTTGGATTATTTCCACTGATTCAAATGCACGCCTTCGTCAGAGGCGTGAAATACTTCAACTGATTGGATTTCTCTCCGGGTCCCCTTAAATCAGAGTAATGACCTCTCTCCCAGATGCACTATTTCCTCCGACAACTTCATAATTATATTTTTGAAGAAAACTACTTGTCTGTTGGCAATACTGTACCTCACAAGCACGTTTTTACTTTTAACCCCCTGCTGGTTTTGTTTCTTCGTTATCTTTGACGCTTCTTAACGATTATTCACGAGAGTTCTGCGAGTAAAGTTTCTCTAGTATTTTCCGCATTCCGTGTGAAAAATCGCCCTAAAAGGGTATACTACTTCTTGTATCACCTAGCATCCTCTCATCACAACCTAGTTCCGAAGCCACTATCAGAAATTGCCTCAGTTTGCCCCTGATTCCGTCTCTCCGATAAAACTCTAACCACACCTCCTTCTTCATCAGGCAGGCAGGTTTGTACGAAAAACCTCCGAGAGAAATTAAGGAAAAGTGAACAAATAAAAATATGGTACAAAATACATATTACAAATATAAAATAGACCGCTTCTTTTTTAAATTTTCATTATAATAAAATGAATTTCCACAACGTCACCGCTGGTATTTCAAGTTTTGTTCAGTACTCCAGTACAAAACATTGAGAAGGAAGGGAAAGTAAAATAATAAGGTCCTCAACATTACCGAAAACGAAAAAATTAATGAGCAGGACTGTTTCCTTATTAAAATGAATGTGCCTGAAGCCTCAGAGAGTGTTATATCAGTCGACTTTCATACAGGTACAGCAAGTTTTTGGTGTTTTGCCTGTCTCCCAGTAGAGAGCTGAAGCCCATGTTCAACCGACCAGAAGTATGACCACCTGGGGAATCCCTTACTGTTTGGGAGTAGTTCTTAATCCGACTTTCCACCTGATGTAAGTATTTACCTGGGTGGCAAGTTTCGGAGAGACAGATGAACTGTGACCACGTTTCTTTGCCATCACCTTCTTCGCAAACTTGGCGAAATGGGTGACAGCTTTAGTAGCAGTCATTGCTGCTAGGTTCGGCAGCTCTTCCAACAACCATCGCTCACTGTTGTTAGAACTACAGTGGAGCAGCACGTGGTTTCCTGCATCCTTCAAGCTGGAGGCGTGTTTGGAGTGTGTTTGAGGAAAAGAAGTGGATTGAAGTCGCCACGTCCAGTAAAAGGAGGAGTTGTAGAAGGCAATTTCCCAGCAACACTGTAGGGGGTCGAGTCGTCCTAGTGACGCAAACCCAGAAATAGCCAAAGCGCTATTAGCCACACCTCCACTGAAAGGGAGTTGAAGCCCAAATCGGCCTTTCTTGGAGAGGGTGAGGGGAGGAGTCACGTCCTGTTCGCTTCCCACGCCTGCTGGTGCGTGACGTATGGACCGACCACCAAAAAGAGGACCTGGCCCAACAACTGGTCGAGTGCAACACTGCTCTCAGCGTAAACTGCAAGATGTTAGGGCGCTGTTTAGTTTAGTGGCACATGGTAAGCAGAAGGACTTGGTGATTGAAGTATCGTCTGGCCTTAATAAGAAGTTAGATGGGTCTAAGCTCTTACAAATAGCCAGAAAATGTTGAACGCCACGCAGCGCTACATGTGCATGCATTCCACGTAAGCCGTTGCAGAGTGGTTTATATGTGGAATATGTTGCATATGTCAGTGTCGTGTACTTTAAGCCTCTTTAAGGCCGGCTTGTACGGCCACGCTGTGGATACGGAAGGAGAATTCCGTCTCCCTTCCCGGTTCACAGTGTGTCGCCTATGCGGGGGAAGTGTAAATTGAGCCCCTTTAAGTCTGGCTCTTACGGACACGCAAGGAATACGACAGCGGCATTTCAGTCTTCCCGGCATGCTCCCGTATCTAGTGCTGCCTCCCGCCTAACCGTACCAGGAATTTTCTTTGTTCTGTTGTAATCAAGTCATGTTTGATATCGTTTAAAAGTATTTTTCGATGCTGAATCGAATGGGATGGGTTTGGGAGGTGTGAGACTCGTCAAGGCACGCAAAAGAATATTAAACCGGTATGTAATACTTTTCTGCGTTATTTTTAAATGTTTTCATTCTGCCTTCTCTTCTTGTTCAATAAGGAGCGTTGTGGGGAAATTCTTGAGCCGAATTTGTAATAATTGGAAAACCCGTTATCGAGCGTGTTTTGACAAAACCCTTCTCTACGGGTGACTAGGTAAAGAGTTGTGAGTACCGTAGTGCACCCGTATAATTGTGATTCATCAAAGACGGTTTGCGCACTTACCATCAAAAAATGTGAAATCGTTTAAAAATTGTAATATTTTATGACTGTTTATATATTGGTTTATTATTCATTCTGAATAATAACCCTATCTTTTCGGTCAGGAAAAATTTTTTACAACCCCCCCCCTCAAAATTTCATACTTAACTTTTCAAGACATGGGGATTCCAAATCTGCAATGTCCGTCCGCCGTCCGAGCCGTTTTGTGCCCCCGTTCTTTCGCACAAAAATTCCATTTGGTATCTGGTTGTGCCCGCCATCTCGACAATCCGATCGGACGAAGCCCATGGTTGTTATGGACAAAAAATGGTTTAAAAAATTAACAAAACGGGGTACAATCGCAAATACGGCGTGTTTCGTATCGTTTTCAAGGTATTTTTACATCCTGGGTCGAATGGAATGAGTATCAGACGTGTACAACTGCTTATAGTGAAATTACATGAATTATAGTGAGCCAAAGTCTACTACTCGCGGGAAGTACAGCGGAAGTAAACGTGTCAACGTTAGTACTCCCTCCCTCCCGTCTCAATTGCCTACAGGCGCTTACGGAATATTTAGTTTTCGTAGTTTCATTGTAGTCGCATGGTTTACTAGTGAGTGTAGGAAGAATAGCTTTCCTTTTCGCTTGTAGTTGAGGAAAGTTAAGATCAGATCCCAGCAAATCGAGGACCTCTGGATTACCCCAGTTTATCACCCATCGAATTCCACATGGCGGCGCTTAAAAAATCTTTTAGACCGGAAACTACTACGTGATTCACTAGCAACACATCGTCAGTGCCGCCTTCGGTTTGAGCCCTGGTGGGCGCGGCGCGGCAGATAACGAATATAAAACGCTAGTTCCAGCCAACAAGTGGTCTGTCTGTGGACGGAGGCGCTGCACTGGGCGATGACTTCAGGGCCGTCCCAGTACCAGCTTTCGCCTTATCTGCCTTCTCCTCCAGTCACGTCGAGGAAAGGTCACCAGCGGTTACGAACCCGACCAGTGGGCGAGCTCCCGAACCCAGTTGCGCAGCCCACATTAGGACTACTCTTAACGATATTGAAATATCTTCTCGGTGTGCTGAAAACTTATACTAAACTTCCTGAAAAATCGTTTACCCGAGTCTTTTCAAAATGTTTTTACAACATGTGTTAACTAGATACGTTTTTTTCGAATGCAGAGATGGAATGGCCATCAAACTGCGCCAACCAATTTAATTCGGGACACCTAACATTCGAGCAGCTGATTTTAAATAAGTTCAATCATTGTCTTAGGACAAAGTGTCGAAAGAGCGAAGTGAATTCGTCCAAGTGGATTGGACCACATCTCAAGGGCCAACGAGTGTCGCTCCTATTTTGCATCAGTTCAGGTTTTTCAAACTATACACTCGTTGTGTACCATCACTATGGAGAAGCACAGCACATCCTGAAACAACAGCTTTCCTACTTATTTCCTGAGTTTGCGTAAAAAAGTTTTGAATTGACACATTTCAGAGCAGACTGTGCAAATGTCAGGGTGAGTAGGCATTAATTCTGGTTGCTCCTTCGCCAGTTATTAAGGCACCTGATAGCAATTGTTCCTCGTAATGAGCTGTGTGTACCCCACAATAGATGCCCAGTTTCATTGTTGAGAGAGCTCACAGGTTCTTATCCAGAAACGGAACTGTTCAACTCGAGATTCGTTCTTTAGCAGTCCAACTCACCAGTCCAACAAATACATCTCGCCATTCCAAACTTATCAGGCCAGTGCTAAGATTCCTTTGTATTGCGAGCTAAACTATCATCACAAGGTTTATTGCCGAAGAAATAAGCGAAGATCATCATTAGATGGTTCTGTTGGAAAATTCAGAGCAATATCTGGACTCCATCGTGATCCTACAGATTAAGCCAAAAGGGAGTATAGTTCTAATTTGGAAACCCTGAACTGATGCAAAACGGGGGCTAAATAACTCGGTCCCGAGTTTCGTTAAGTTGCAGGTGAATGCTGAACCATCGTCATACACGTACCATATCAGCGTCAGATAAGAAAATAAACATTTGATTGGATGTTTTCTGGCTTTGACGTATTTGTTGGATCGGTTTCATCTTGATTGTGGGAGCGTTTCATTCCTCACGTTTCCTGCAAAATAGTGACACTCGTTGGCTCTGAAGATTTGGGCCAATAACCTCGGCCGTATTTTTTTCGTTCTTTCGGCACAGTGTCCTCATAGTAATTGAAATCGTTTTCATTGCGTTGTTCGACTGGAACGTGATAGGCGACTCGAATTAAGTTGGCTGGCGGAGTTTGATGGCCACGATATCTCTGACCATACCCCCCAACCCCACTCGCAACCATAACCCTTCATCACCGTCCGCGTGATATTTCACCCTCAGACGATAACATAAAATACACCCTCCCACTTGCCACCAAAAGAGAATTGAATGATGACTCTTCGTTGCAGGAAATGAAAAAGTTGATGAACAAATTCAGTTTTTGTGCGATCAAGCGGATCTGAATGTCGCCAATACTCCCTCCCTCTATGTTTGCCTCATTGGGTTATTGTTTTGGGAAATTGGTTTCCACCCTGCATTCGAGCAATCATATAAGTTACTGCAATCAATCCTCGGCGTTCATAAATTCATGAGCAGAGCTTAGTTTTGGGTTCAACCAACTGACGTTTCCCATCAATCACGATAATAACCACAACTCGTGGGTCCTCGAGAAAATAATATTGGTTTGCGAACATGAACACACCTGTTCTCTTTTGTTGGCAGGCAACGTGCAAGTTGCTTGTTCATTTCCAGTCACGTAAATCATTCAGTAGTTTACATTTATTAAATTGGACATTAGTCGTTCTCATTCGTAAAGCCTCAGCATTTGTGAGGAGGGGAGCTACACAATTGGTCCTTCATGAAATTACACATTCGGACTCCCCACGAATTTTAAAACGCATGTTGAAATAATTGTCTGTATTCAGTTCAGAGTTCATTTTCTATTCATGTAATACTACTTTTCTTTAACAGAATATTTGGAAGGAGCAAAAGAGATTTTTCAAAGGACCATTTTTCATCATTGTGACCAGCGGAGCAGCGGCTAACATCGAAACGGAACCCAACAAGCAGCAGGTGCGCGTCTTAATCTCACTTTCGATACCAATAAATTAATAAAATCAAAACGCTGCATATTACACAACGGTCTGCACAGTTTGACGTAGTCTCACACCTCCGAGTCCACACCCCATTGGATTCAGCATTAAAAAAAAAAACAGTAAACGCTACGCAATACGACCTGACTACAAGGGAATGACGAAAATTACATACTCCAAGCGCCTGTAGGCAATTGGCACGACGAAATCAGTCGAGCTGACGGGAGGATGATAAAACGATAACTTTCGCTGCATCGTCCCGCGAGTTCTTTCAGCCATTTCTTGTCGACAAGAACGATGGGCTTCGTCCGATCAGATTGCCAAGCAGGCGGCACGTATACACGGTGGGATTGGCTACTGCCCCGTTGTCTGGAGTATCAACTAAAAGTCAACACAAAACGTACTGCCCCGCCGATCTGTTGGAATCCCGGTACCTTGAAACGTAAACTGTCAAATTTAAGGGGGGGGGGGCAGTAAAACGTTTTCTTGTCTGAAAACATAGGTGTATTATTCAGATGAACCAATAAAAATCAGTCGAAAACGGAATTTCAGCCATTTTATTGAAGTTACGTCGTGTTTAGTATCGTTCCATATGTACGTTTGGTTGCTGAGTCAAATAAGACGGGCCTCAGAGGAGCAGGATTGCGTCTAGGGGGATGAGAGTGAATATAGTGTTGCCGAGCAGGTATTGTGTGGGCAATGGCATTTTGGTGCGAAAAAACGGTAGAAAAATACCAGGTACACCGCATCACACAACTTTCCTTATAGCTCTACGTCAATTCACTCCGTTCATTTAAACACCGTTGGTGAAACATCAACTCACGGCGGCACAAAACGCACTTCCAGTTCCGGAATTTATTGTTCTGCTCGTACTCATGCCCTGACCCATCACTGAGCAATCGGCACACAGAGCATTAATGAGGCAGTTGTTAAGAAGTGGCGGAAAGATATGAAGACTTCCTTCTCCTACTTCCCCTCCCATTTTACCTACGTCGAAACAATTAGTCCGTGGCCATTCCTCTAGGCCGCAGCTTCCCTCTTAATTTTCATATCCTCGATTTTATATCAAAGACATTATAATTTTCCATACCCCCACCTCTCCCCAATTTATAGCGTTTCGCGAGTGCTGTTTTCCAGGATTCGCACGCCGACGCCGATCAAAGCGGGGCCCGCTCCAAAACGCCGAGAAGACGCTAACTGGTGAGCTCCATTTCTCCTTTTCAATCCTCTTCAATATCTTTCGCCACTGTCGTTCATTTTTTCGTAACAAATTGTTATTCCGTACCGTACAGCAGTAAAGGCCTTTTTTTTTAAAGGATGAATATCAATTTTCCAGAGTTATCGGGTAAAAATGTTTATAAACAGTAGTAAGCGAAACGGCGGTGATTGAAATTCCGGAATTTCTGGAGTGGCCCTTGTACATCTTATGATCATTACTAAAATCTCATCGTATAGGTATACGATTGGACCATCACCTCAATTCTTTTGAAGATTCTAGCAACACTTGAGCGGAGTTTCTGCTCTAAACCGTTTTCGTCGAAACGTTTGGTAATTTATTGAGCTACCCTCACCATTTACCCATGGATGGGGATTCTATGGTAGTGTCCTCTCACTAAGAGTTGTCCAAACAAGACGTTTTTGATTAAAAAAATTTTTGATGTTTTGAACACTATGATAACTATAGTTAGTTTTGGGCGGATTTTGCTCATACCATTAATTCAGCGTCTCATGGTATCCTGCGGGCTAGATATCACGGTTGAGCTGTTTCAGCCGTTTTCTCTCAATTGCGTTCACAGACCTGTGTCGGTCTCTTATCAAAATGACTGGCTAAAGCTGAACCTCTCACTTATATTTACTGCTAAGTACTTGACGTGCTCCCACCTCTGCGTTGCAGTTTGGAGCACATACTGCGTTTTTGCCTCTATCTGATGGATCAACTATTCACAGATCTGCAGTCACGTCATCCGCATAGGCGTGAGGATCTCTACGACCTGCTGACAGTCATTAAATAAATTAAGGAGGCTGCTGGAGATTGTCCACTCAGCCTTCCTTAGCATATTGCTTTCTATTCTATCTGGCCCAGGAGATTTTTTGGGCTTTATGGTCGCAAGGGCCCTGCTATGGTCACCTGTTGTCTACAATGGGGTGTGAGGTTCGTTCGGAGGGTCTGCCCTCTGGGCTTCTTCAGTATCTCGATCTACTTGGTCATCAGAGAACGTCTTCTCAAGGAGGGTTTCCAGTGAACTTTCGATGCCGTTGGCCCAGCCTGACTTACTTTGCATCGCAGTAAAGACCTGCTCTACGTTTACTTTCCCTAAAGAGGACTTTAATGCCTGCCCCTGAGGTTCTTCAAGCTCTCTGCTTCCACAAAATGTTGTCAGCCTTACCGTTTGGCTCGTTTGATGATGCAGTGTAAGGCCTTCTTCTCTTGGATGAAGGCAATTTGGAGTGTGGCTCTGGCATCAGGTTCACAAGTCTGTTGGCACATTCTTCTGGCACTATTTACACTCTTCTTGAGGGGATTAAGTTCGTCAGTCTAGCATGGGACTTTGATTGCCCTGTGCGTCTATTGCCCAAGTACAGAGAGCCCAGCTGAGTGCAGTGCTGTGGTAAATATGTCCACCTTTTCGGGTGAGGCCGCTCGCACTATAAGGTTGGTGTCTGCAGCTTGCTGTTTACCTTCCAGTACCTTAGAGAATTGTGGCCAGTCAGCATTTTTTCATTTTGAATCGAGAATGTTGTCATCTGCAATGGCAAAGTCAATAACCACACGTGATCGCTCTGTGTTGCGCCTGGTACGACTCGCCAATCCAGCAATTTGAGTAGTAGGGTGTGAGGCACGGCTGTCACGTCCAAGCACGACCTTCCTCCCGGCCCATCATAGGTCGCTCTAAGCACGTTCCGTTAGAAGACCGTTGATTATTATCTTCCGAAATCGTACAAAAAGTGAAAGGGAAACTTACGTAGTTCGACAATTGAGTGTAAGTCCACTAAAAAACATTGGCAAATGCAGAACGCAGTGTAGGACACGTACCGGTAGTTGGGACGTCCCCAGGGAAAGTAAAACAGCTGGACGAGTAGATTGTTGTTAGCCTGGCGAGGGGAAAAAATGAAAAATAAATTGTGCCTTGCCGCGGGAACTGAGAGGCCCCTCCAGGCCCTACAGAACCTGTTTCCTCGTTCTATCACTTTGTTGTGCCGGGGTCGAGTCCAACCAGCTATCATTGCTCTGTCCCAGAGCTGCTCCTCACACAACTGGTCAACCGTCTCATCGCTAAACAAATGCCAGGCTTTCTACCAGTGAAACAAGAAATTTGGCATTTATCGCCAGAACCACTAGGAAGATGTCTCACATTCAACATAATATAAAGTCTGTTTTCTTATCAAAATTACTGTTCCTTAGCTCATAAGAACTTCTTACTCATAAGAGAGTTATATGAGTCGAAAGTCGCGTAGGTACGACCAATTTAGGTCTCTCCCGGTGAAGAGCTGTTGCCCGTGTGTACCAGATCTAACCATTTACTTGGGCGGTAAGTCCAAAGTGTCCATGCTACCAGGCGCATCCACAGGGTAGTGGATAGTGAACTACCATAACACGGTACCTTAGTCTATGTGTGTGCTATGACCAGCAATACTGACTGGATAGGCAGTTGCTAATGAGGGCAATTCCAATCTAGGGTGGAACAGCATACACCAAGGATGCATGGCCAAGGGGGGTTTGGTCGCTAGTATGTGGACGCTGGGCAAAGGGCGACCGCCAATTTCATACGACCTACTTGAAGTAATGCTGGTAAATTTGTTTACAGACAGCTAAAAATGACACTACAATACAACTAAATTTCTATCCGTGGGACAATGGCGAGAGCAGCACAATAAATTACCAAATTTAGCGGAGTTTCCCCCCTTATAAACTCGGCTCAAATGTTACTGGAATCTTCAGAAAAATTGAGATGCTAATCCAATCGAATAGCTATACGATGAGCGTTTAGTAACGGCCATAAGACATACCGGGGCTACACCAGAAATTTCAATCACCGCTCTTTTTTCTTAGAATTTCTAAAGATTTTTATCCGATAACTCTGGAAGAGTGATTATTATCGTTTTCAATAACATCGTGTTTACTGCCGCATTAATTCTCTGTGTACCAATCCTCAATGGGCATAAGTACGAGCAGCACAACAAATTCCGGGATGTAAGCGCTACCGCTTTCTGCCGCCGTGAAATGATATTCTACCAAGTATTAATCAACTAAATGAAAAATAAATCGAGTTCGTAAAAAAAGGCACGAACGCAAGTGAATTGACGTAGGGCTAAGGAAAGTTGTGTGATGCGGCGCAACTGATATTATTTTAATAGTTTTCGACGATGGGTTGACTAGGATTGGTCCCAATCATGCGGCGCAAGAGAATAATGAATCGTCGTCTAACAATTTGCAGCGTTTTTCACTGTGATAAGTGGACATATTCGTTGAGGTTCAGTCGATAGTGACATGTATTCCGTGGCGACATTGCAAGTTGTTGAATATCCTTCATATATCAGCCCCTCAAGCAGCCTGTAGACCCTGCGACTTGAGTCAAATCGGCTCAAATTTGATATTGAGCCTTCAGATCACCATGAGACAACGAAATAAGGGTGCCCAAAACAAACTGTGGTTATTTTAGAGATCAAAATAGTAAATTTTTATTCTCCATATAACGGCTCGAACCATTCTGATTAAATTTCTTGCATGAACAGCAAAAATGACAACAATACTATGAAATTTTCCTCCGTTCGAAAATTACGAGAGCAGCACATTAAATAACCAAACATTTCGATTTAGTACAGCCGTTTTCTCGCGCACACACCATTGTCCCAAACAGTACTTTCTGGACTCAGAAGCCCACAGCACTTAAAAAACGAAAACCCGTACGATGATGAAGATAAAACTTGAGCCATTAAGTAATAAGATAAATGAACCTATTTGAAGTAACGGGAACTGTATATAATGATCGTAATATCAACAATTAAGTGAGCGAATGTTTAACAACTGCACCTTAACGGAAGCAAATTACGTGATTTTCATTTTAAAAACAGGATATCGATCTTTCTGATATTAATGGCTTACAAGTAATAATATCGAATCTGGCGTTTGAAATGTAATGATGCGAAGAAACTCAACATTTCAGCCAAATGCATAACTTTCCTTCCTTCTTCTTAAGAGAGTTAAGAGTGTACAAGGGGGAGGTACTCACACACGATTAGTTGCTGTAACAGTACGATTTCAATTCTTCAAATCTCAACTAATTTTAGAAAATAAAAAAGGTTGACATTTTTATGTGCCAATTTTGAGAATCAAATGTTCGCGAGACAAGTGAATTCAACAGGGATTCGCGAAATGGGCAGGGTTCGGATGGGCAGGGTCACTAAGTATGGGGGTAATCGAGACAAAAATACTCACCAAGTTCTCTTCAGAACTTAACGTTTGAAGGCATACTGAGTCTGAAAGATATTATTAGGCAAAATGGTGTGTGTGTGAACGCGATTGAGAGGAAAGGGCAAATCAAATCAGCTCAAACTTAATACGAAGCCCGCAGGTCACTATGGGAAACGCAAACATAAGGGTATGAGCAAAATCCGCCCAAAACTATCAAAACAACAAATTTTTTTTTCTCAAAAACAGCTGTAACGATTTTGATTAAATTTTTTACATGGACAGCTCTCAATGAGGCGACTTAAACCTTAACTTAAACTTCCATCCGGGGGAAAACGACGAGAGCAGCACAATAAATTACGAAAATCGACATTGGCGCAGTTTTTCCGCATAAACTCCGTTGAATTGTTACTAGAATCTTCGAAAAAATTGGCGTGGTAGTGCAATCAGATACCTATACGACGAGCGTTTAAAAACGCTCATAAAATATATAGGGGCCGAATTTCAACCATCGCCGTTTCACTTACTACCATTTCTAAACGTTTTTACCCAAGAACTCTGCAAAAGTGATTACTATCCTTCTTCAAAAAATCATTGTTTACAGCCCCATTAATTGTCTGTGTAGCAATTGATCAGTAATGGTCTAGGAATGAGAACGAACAGCACGATACATTCCGGAACTATAAGCGCTACCGCTTTCTGCCGCCGTGAAATGATATTCTACCAAGTATTAATCAACTAAATGAAAAATAAATCGAGTTAGTAAAAAAAGGCACGAACGCAAGTGAATTGACGAAGGGCTAAGGAAAATTGTGTGATGCGGCGCAACTGATATTATTTAATTCCGTTCGGCTTTACAAGTTTATATGCAGCGACTGGTTAACGAGGCGGATAGTAAGCTAGTAGCTATACAAGGTTACAAACATTCAACTTAAGACGTTCCCAAGTAAATTCCTTTATTTTCATCACACTTAAAACAGTCCACTAACGAACTAGGAATGTCAAAAGAAATGTAAAACTAGGAGAAATTGTCTTTTCCACACTTTCGTTAAGAGTAGACCGGTTTCGGCGATTCAGTCACCAATCAGTGCCACTAACAAACTGAACGTATTACACTGCGGGTACCTCTTACGTACTAAATCGAAAGGCAAGAAGCAAGAGCGCTTCCTTATTTGTAACTGGAAAAACTGAAGGACGAAGATAGCTGGTACTGGAAATGAATCAATGTTGGCAGGGGAACTGAAGGCAGTACAAAGCCACTCCTATCTTATGGTTGTTAATTTACGTGCAACACTCTGCTACTACTTTTGAGAATTTCGACATTCTTCAGTACATTTAATTTATATCCTTTACGAAAAAATGAAGAAACTGAGGTCCATCAGTCAGACCAAAGCTACAACCAAAGTAGAAGATGATCCTGAATATAGAAGCATTTAGACTACTCAACATACCTGAACTAAAGCTACCAATGGCAGCTCCGTCAATAAACCAAACCTTGGCACATGAGCAGAGGGTTGAGTGATGGGCAGCAGGCAGATTTGTCCGAATGGTCACGACTGAGTTGTTCGGATTTTTGAGTTAATTTGCACGGAAGATGACAAAATGGGTTTTGGTCCGCTTTGTGGGAAAATTGAACTGCTCCGCGGGAAAATGAATTGTGCGTTAACCAACCGCCCGTGAGGGCTTTGCATTGCCGTTTTATTTTCACTTTTCTCTTTTCGTCCAACGACCATTTTTCCCTTTTTACGCTCTTTCGCCACCACCATCACCGCTACCAACCTCTCCGCCATGACGACCTCCACACTGCCACTTCAACGGTCAAAATTTTTTTGCCTTTTTTCTCTCCCTCTCTCTCTCTCCCCACTTTCCGGTCTTCTCCTTTGAAAGCTCGGCCTCATCAATAAGAGCGCAAATATGAATTTGGCGGAACCTGCAGGCTCCGATATTACGATATTTGAGAAGACGAGAAGCTACGGTTCCCGCTTTTCCTTTTACTCCTATTGGTTTTACGCTTGACTGAATTCAATGACGCTCTGACGACAATCGCGTTAAGATAAAACGTTGGCGAGGTCTCGGTCCCTGTCGTCAAATGGCAATTTCCCCGCAGCCCTTTGTGAAGACCTTGAGAATGACTTCCTTCGCTCTTCCGCCAACGACCCGCGTTTTGCGGCCAAAAATCGGTTTTCCCGTATTTAAATATACTTCCTTCGCGAGGTAAATGAGGGAAACATTGCTGGGGAAACAAGGGTTTTCATTGTCGAACAAACGGCTGAACGACAGGAAATGCGTAGACAAAAAATGCGAGCTTCCCACGACGTTAAACTTAATCCAATAGCTGACAAAGCCAGGCAAACTTCTCGGAGCATTTTACAAGACTAAAAAACCACACTGGAAGGTCTCATTCATTTCTGTTTTCAACATTTCGATTGGCAGAAGAAAGTCTAATCGTCGAAACTGCGCATTCCCAATACCTGGACTTTCGTCAACTGCTAGTCAGGCGATAGACGATGAACCTAACGAACATCACGGCAATTACGTGTGATCGATTCTGCAGAAAAAAAGAGGAGAAAATTGTGATGCCTATTCCTCAGAACTCTCAAGGCTGGTATATACAATAAAATATTTAATGAAATTTTACACCACCGTCACGCATATCCAAACGTTAGGCACGGTACTTCGCAGAATCGTGCGCATATGTTATTTCGTTAAGGCACTGAACGCTCGAAGACAACAGAAATTTATCTCTTACATTAAATGAAAATGATTCTCGTTAACTAGCGCCACTTGCCCCATCTTTGTGAGCTGGTATCATAGTAACTCACGCTTAAAACCCATATTGGTATTGAGACAAACAAGGAAGCGTCTGTGACAGATTGTGATTCATAACTTTGAAGTTTCATACAAACATTTACGAAATTGTAGGTTATTCATATATGAATACATTATCTTGTACATAGATAAGCGTGGATCTCACTGCAGTTCTCTGCGATACCGTGTGAAATGTTATCTTGTCATAAATGACCTGTTCAAATGCCTGAACTCAGCCGACGCTCGCTGAACAAAACACATACTTAGATCAGAGACAACAAAAGACAGAAGAACTACGGATGATACGAATATATATATTACAATTAAAAAAGAAAATATCTGGTGCCTAGCAACTCACAACTTTTCGAATCCCCGAACATTCTATGACCTGCTACTTATACGGGCGCTATATCTTCGTTCAATGCATTTCTACGGAAACATGTATTGATAATAAAATGTAGGTACTTGTTAGCCGAGAGCACTTCATAAGTTCGAATAAAAATCGATAGTGCCGTTTTTGAGAAAACCGATGAACTAATATTCGACAAGTATCGTTTTGCGAGCTATCATGGTTTATATCTCTGTTCAACAGATAGATGCAGAAATAAGTACGAAAATGTGGGTGTGGGTTGCTAGAAGATATTCTGTTATATTGATTAAATTCTATGAAGCAGTTACTCTGTAAATTATGAAAATGTTCAAAAAACCCTATTTTCGACAGAATTTGAGTTTTATCTCTGTTCAACGAACTGATAAAGGGACATTTATTGAGAATAATATATAGCTATTAACTATTTGAAAATGTTTTGAGAAAAAAATCGTTGGAGTGGTTTTGCCAGAAAGCGCTACAAATGCCCCCAGTCAGTAGACTGCACGAATGATGCTTCCCACGCCATCTTCTCGCGCCAGAGGTGGGCAGGCTAGCGTCACAGTTGGCCAGCTTACGTCGGAGGCATTCTTCCGAGCTATGCTGAATTCAGAAGAAAACTGGAGGTGCATTGCTCAACTTACCAATTAGCAATTGCATTGGTGTTTTTTTCAGTCAGAAGATGATTTAGTTTGCCGATCCATTTTCTCACAGGTATCAAAAATGAAAACACGGAGGAAATACCAGGGCAGTATGGGAAGATGTATGGAAATGGCGGCACGCTGGAAGATTCTCGTGAGAGTGAAGAGAACAAGAAGAAGAGAGGCGCGAGGGCCCACCTGAAGTTATCTGCTTAAAGGTTCCGGTTTGTTTCTCAATATGCAGGACGTCCAAAAAAAAAAAATTAAAAAAATGCCAAGACGTGAGGCAATAATGAAATAATAGGAGTCTCAATTATCAAATAAGGCCGAAGAAGGGAATTCAAGTTAAGACCCGACTTGCTGAAGCCACTCCTCCTCAACGGAATTCGTACTCTTGAAGAAATCTTCATCCTTGCATGAGAAAGAAGAATTTATTACGAAACCCTGAAATTAATTAAAGAGAGTCAGAGGGATAACGTTGACGAAAAGAGATTCAAGGGATTTCACTGGCGAGAAATTAGAAAACTTTTCCGGGCAAAATGATGAGAGCTCCCTTCAGAGACTTCGATGCATTAAATATATATATATATATCCAATGAGAAGCGAAACGTTTCAGCCCAAGTTCGTTCCAGATCTTAAATTTTGGTAGATCCTACAGTATTGAGCACACGAATGAGGGGGGGGGGGGGAGAGTTAACAACGGAATAAAAAGAAACTCGGTGAGCGTGAGGAGGACTGTATTGAACACCCTTAGTAAAATATCTGGTGCGTAGCAACACACTACTTTCCGCCACCCCTTTAAGTTCGAACACCAGCTACATAGGCGGGCGCTATACCTTCGTTCAACGCATTTTTACAGGAACATTTATACGGAACAAAATGTAGGGACTAGTTAGCTGAGAGCACTCCGAAAGTTTGATCGAAATCGTTGGAGCCGTTTTTGAGAAAATACGAATACCGATAAATTAATATTCGACAAATCTCCTTTTCTGAGTTAACGTGGCTTATATCTCCGTTCAACATATATATACAGAAATAGTTATGGAGAACAAAATGTTGGTATGGGTGACTAAAAGACACTTCATTAGGATTTATCACATCTGGTGAAAAAATTACCCTGGAACTTTCGGAAATGTTCGAAAAACGTTATTTTCAACACATTTTCATTTTTATCTCTGCTCAATGGACTTTCAGAGGAACATTTATTGAGAACAATATGTAGGTATTAACTATTCGAAAATATCCTGAGAGTTTGATGATAATCGTTGAAGTCATTTTGCCAAAAAGCTTAAAAAACCTATTTTTGCTTCATAGGTCATTATCTCCGTTCACCGTATTTTCATGGAGATATGTATAGAGAAGAAAAGTTAGGTATTGATTAGGAGAAGATAATTTGAAAGTTTAATCAAAATCGTTAGAGCTGTTTTCGAGAAAAATGCGAAAAACCCTAGTTCTTGGTACATTTTCGTCCCCCCCCCCCTTCCCATCGGCCGAAATCGCCCATAACCTTATTTTGGTGTCTACAAAAAATAACGAACAAAACAAAAAAAGAACCAGCTCAATCGGATCAGCCGTTCTCCCGCAAATCGAACTACAGACACACACACACATACACACACACGGACCACGCGCCGAAATTAGGTTTTTTAGACTCAGTAGGGTCTGAAACGTAAAGATCTGAAGAAAACTCAAATTTTTTTTTTGGGCCGATTACTATACTTTCCTTCCCTTCGGGTAGCGGAAAGTAAAAACACTTGAAATCACGGGGAAATGTTCAGAACGAAGTCGGAGACGCGACACGTTTCCCTAAACGGATACAGGAAGGTAACAAAAATGAAGAGACTTGGGTTATTGGGGTTAAAGTAGCGCACGGCGAACGAGAGGGCTCTTGAAACAAGAATGAAGACATATATACCGTTCCAAGACGAAAAGCCCAACATATTGAAGAGGTTTTTTTTCCTTCTCACAAAGGGCACTTGGGGTATGTCTTAGCATGACACTATCCTCATGTACAAGGCCATCTATCTAGGCGTGATTGGCTACTGCCCCGTTGTCTGGGGTGCAGGCTACTGCCAGGCGACTGTAATGCTGACATTTGTAGCACTTTTCGGCAAAACTACTTCAACCATTTTCACCAAACTCTCAGAATCTTTTGAAATAGTTAATACCATTCGTCACTGGTCGAAGTAGTTGGAATCCCGTTTTCATGTTCGCTGGCGTCTCCTCTCAACAAAGGGATTAAGTTTGGTTTAAATTCCAAAGTGACAACTGATTTCCCCTCTTTGGACTTTCCAAAACATTCTTCTCTCCCCTCGATTTACCTGCTTTTCCAACACACGCGCCTCTCTTCCCAGACACTCGTCTCCCAGTTTCCACTACAGACACGTCCCTCCATCAACTGTCAGGCCAGTCACAGCTCTACTCACTCTCTCTCAGCTCTGGTTCCCCATGCAACCAGTTCATGTGTATTCTGAGTCCCCTTGTGTCGCGCTTGTGTAATCACACTCAGACTTATATCATGTATTCAGTTAAAGTGTAATACAGTCCTCTCACGATCACCGAGTTCCCTTTTATTTATTAACTCTGTCGTGAAGCTCCCCCTCTCATGCACCCAACAAATACCTAAATATTGTTCTAATTAAAAATAGAAAATGTGAAAATTTGTCTAAAGTAATGTTGTTTCGAACATTTTTGTAATTTCCCGAGTAACTTCGTCGCTGGATTTCATCAATCTTATGGAGTGTCTTCCAGCATCCTAAACCCACATTTTGTTCTTCGTAATGATTTCGGTATGTATCAGTTGAACGGTTATATACGCTATGATAGCTAGGAAAAGGAGACTCGTCGAATGTTAATTTATCAGTTTTCCAAATTTCTCAAAAACGGCTCAAAGGATTTCGATCAAACTTACGGAGTACTCTCAGCCATCTAGTACCCAGATTTTATTCTACCTAAATGTGTTGAACGAAGATACAGCGCCCGTATATACGGCAGGTCGTCGAAGGTTACGGGGCTTGCAGGAAGTAGTGTTGCTAAGCACCAGATATTGTTTTGTAACGGTTACAATAGAACATAAATGTAGTCACGTCATGTTTCGTATTGTCTACTAGTATTTTTGGATGTTGACTCGAATGGGATGGGTCTCAGATGTGTGTTGGGTGTTGCGCAATAATTTTCAACGTTTTTCCAATGTTAAACTATCTTTTTGAAGGGGTCTTCCCCCCAGATTTATTCAGCCCACAAATTAACATGTCTTAGGTGAGCGAATCTTCAATATCTCAAACTCGCAAGTTAGACTAAGGTACTCCAAGTATATAACGAAATCGTCCATTGATTCACGGTTCCCTTGCCCACTGTGTTGAATAGTTATGGCGCTCGATCCTGACATCCTTTTTTGAAGTAAAGAGGCCTTCGAATTGTTGAACCAGTTCTTTATTTGCAATTTTTTCCGAATCGACGCGCTGAATGACTAAAACACGATCCACGAGTGTGGTCCAATGAGTGACAACAAAAGCCCTTGTCGTCCAATGATTGACAGAAAAAGAGAGACCATTCTTTCGTCGGGTTCATTCTCGAAATCTGCCGCCACCAAATATGCCTTAAGCAGTGTAATTTAGTTGACCCGTGTGACAATAATTGGAGAATAATTGTTCACAATGTCGTCTTTTGAATCGTTCGTTCGTAAAATTATCATCAAGCAATCACTGACATGAAAACGACCACTAAACGTGAGAATAATGACACTTCTTTCACCAATATATGTTTTGTGTCTAACGACACGTCGTAGGGAGGTGGAAATCGCGGGAATTGTCGGGTTAGAAGTTACATGCTACACAAATATCGTCACTTAACTTCAAGCAATCACTGGCTTGAGACTGCCCACTGAAACGTGAGGATGAGGAAACTTGTGCCACCATGTTGCGAGGGTGGTAGAAATAGTGTAAAAAAGAACACGTTGATTATTAGCAAAAGAGATATACCTGTTAGCAGTAGCACGACAAGATAAGAGTTACAAAAAGAAATAACTGACTGGGTAATGACAAGGCCTCCTCAAGTTCATTAGTTATACGTGATTAACAATTAGGTCATTTATATTTGGTAGTTATAATTTATATTTAATTAATTACCATAGTAAGTCATAACTTTATTAATGAATTCATAACAATCCCGCCACATAACTGAACACAAGAGAATTGTAACATACAAGGTTCTGCACCAGTTGCAGTTTCAACACCTACTACCCTCTCACGCCTCATCCTTCGAATCATCCCTTTGCACAACCTATAACTTGAGCCGATCAGACACTCGACTCATGTGTACTTCTGGGCCTTACGACCCCACTAGTCCAAGAGCCGCTCCCTGTGGAAACCCAACATGGGTTTGGTTGCATAGCAAGGTCCAGTATCCTAACCGTCGCTCACTAATTGACAACTGACAGAACAGAAAATGTGTACGGTTTATTCGGTAATTATGTCCAAAATTAACTGAGAGGGAAGCATTAATACGCAAATATGTAAGAAATGTTGTGGATAGAATTGTTTCTCAACGTTGAGTAGTTCCTCACAACGGACTCAAAGGTTCCTTCCTTTCACGTGACTTCAACCAGAGACGGGAAGGCATCAGGTGGAAACGCGTGGGTGGAGGACCCACTTATCGTTCGAATGCATTTCAAGTCGGCAGGGACGGCGTAGGAAAACAGGTTCAGGTACTCGACGGCAGAAGGTTGGGAGAAAGCGAGCTAAACAGGTAACACGCTGCGGTGCAGAGGAGGACTGGGGGATCGTCCAAGGCCATCGGGTCCACTCAGCTCGTCCGACCAACAGACGTGGGATGTGTCCGTCCATCGCCGGGTTTTGTGCCTTTAACGCGGTCTAAAAAATCCCTTCTTTCGCGCATAAACCCCATTTGGTATCTAGTTGTGTCCGCCTGTTCGGCAATCCACTCGTACGAAGCTCATCGTTGTTATGGGCAAGGAAAAGAATATGTAGGTATTAATTATTTGAAAACATCCTGTGAGTTTGGTGAAAATCGCTGAAGCCGTTTTGCCAAAAAGCGTAAAAAACCTTTTTTTGTGTCAGGGGCCCATATCTCCGTTCACCGTATTTTCATGGAGATATGTATAGAGAAGAAAAGGTAGGTATTGATTAGGGGAAGATAATTTGAAAGTTTAATCAAAATCGTTAGAGCCGTTTACGAGAAAAATGCGAAAAACCCTAGTTTTTGGTACATTTTCGCCCCCCCCCCCTTCCCATCGGCCGAAATCGTCCATAACCTTATTTTGGTGTCTACAAAAAATAACGAACTAAACAAAAAAAGAACCAGCTCAATCGGATCAGCCGTTCTCCCGCAAATCGAGAAAGAAAGAATTAGCGGCCAAATACAGCGAAAATAATCGTTTCTTCATTTGTACTGCCTCCCGTCTCATTAAAACCACCCGCCAGCACTTCTCGTCATGCAGTGCCAATTGCCAACAGATGCCCATAGGCGCCTGGAATATTTAGTTCCCATCGTTCCACTGCAGTGAGGTCGTGTTTCGTATGGTTTACTGGTGTTTTTCGATGCTGAATCGAATGGGATGGGTCTCGGATGTGCGAGACTAGGTAGAGCTGTTCAAGAGAACAATAAACCGTTGTGTGATCATTTTCAGGGTTTTTTAGGTGCGCTAGACAATTGGCACAATGCGAGGAGTCGAGCTGACGAGTGGTTGGAGTGAGACGAGAGGTAGCACAGGAAACGAGAGCAGGCCATGGAAAAACGATAACTAGCTGTATTGTACTGCGAGTTCTTTCAAACAATTTGGCTTTGGCTATATTTACTGTAATTACACTCTCTTCTATCTATACTTAGTCATACGCCTCTGAGACTCCTTCCCCTCGACTCAGCGTCGAAAAAATATCTAGGAAATGATACCAAACACAATGTACTCGTTGTAGTGATAAAGCTGCCAGACTTTTGTTTTTGTTTATTTTGTGGACCATTTTTGCCCATAACAACAATCATCTGATCGCACTGCCAAGTGGGCGAGAACAATTTGAAAACAAACGGGATCTTTGTGCGAAAGGATATGGCCTAGAATGGGGGGGGGGGGGGAGAAAACCTTTTCCTGACCAAAAAAACATAGGTGTATAAGTAAGAATAAAAAAACCCTGCAAATTATTACACAACGGTTTATTATTCGGATAATCAGCTTGACCTAGCATTAATGCTCAGAGACCCATCCTGCTCGATTCAGCATCGAAAAATATCATAATGAAACCCAAAAAAAGGACGAAAAGAACTGAATCGTAATATTAAAATAAACAAAAAAAAAAAGAAAGTATCTAGAAAAAACTGAATTTTAATATGAAAACATGCACGCTACATACTAATATTAAAATTTACGAAAAATCTATGAAAAAAACCAAAATGAGAATGAAACGAAAGAATCTAAAAAAATTAAATCGTATTAAAACCAAAACGTCTGGGAAATTGGAATGGGGGCGCTCGAAGCGAAAGGCGAAGGGGGAGGACGCCCCGCCACCGGTTGTTTTTTATTCAGACGGGAGGGAGGGAGGGACGCTGTAGCTCCCGCGTTGTACTGCGTTTCGTTAATTTTTTTACAACATTACAACCACGGGCTTCGTCCGATCGGATTGCCGAGATGGCGGGCACAACTAGATATCAAATCGGATTTTTGGGCGAAAGAACGAATTTTTTAGACCACGTTAAAGGCACAAAACGGCCCGGACGGCGGACTGACATTGCAAATTTGGAATCTCCATGTCTTGACACGTTAAGTATCAAATTTTAAGGGGGGGGGGGGTTGTAAAAAAATTTTCGTGACCGAAAACATAGGGTTATTATTCAGAATGAATAATAAACCAAAATGCTGGAAACTATTATTAGACTACGGTTGTTGAGGACTTGAGTTGGAGTAGAAGAAATAAATGAGGAAGAAGGTGGAAGGACTATTGACACTTAGTGGGATAGTGTTATGAGTGTGAGAGAGTATTTTCGCGACAGAAGGGGGTCTCTAAATAAGTGAACTAGTTGCGGGGAACACGCGAGCTGGGAGACGAGGAATGTTTTGTGTTGTGTCTGGGAAAAGATGAAAGGTCGAGAAGAAGCAAAAAGAGTGCTGGGAACTATACGTTTTGGTAAGTTCAAAAGCGGAAAAACCGTTATCCACTGAAGAAATAACTGAATGGGCAGGCCCTTCACTACAGACGGCTTCAGGTCTCCATCAGGTGGACTCGTATGTTCGGGGAAGGCCCTAAACAAGGATTTCCAGTTAGGCGAGCTCAAGATTTCAACTAATTTGGCCTGCACCAAACAATGGTTATTATCCTCTAGCACAGCTTAGAGTCGTCTCACATCTTCGAGATCCATTCGATTCACCATCGTAAAATACCAGTTGACGATACGAAACACGACCTGACTAAATTTCGTTTTGGTAAATTTGTTTAACCATTTTTTGCTCGTAACAAACACGGATTCGCCCCGATCGCATTGCCGAACAGGCGGGAACGAACAAATGAGATTTTTGGTCTATTATTCATTCTGAATAATATATCCGTGTTTTTGGTCAGGAACATTTGTTTACAATCCAAGACATCGGTATTCCAAATCTGCAATAACCGTCCGCCTTGGGTGAAACAAAGAATATGAACCTTGATAACGCTACGACTGCATGTATCTATATCAAGTTAGTTATCACATATTTCTTCCATATACCCATTCTTAATTTCATTGAATTAACTCCTTTTCATAGTCTTTGTACATATGAAATAATTATATAACGGGGTGTTGCATAATGAACATTAAATAATTGGCATAATCGTACAGCTGTCGTTATTTCTAATTTCAAACATGGCGAGTCAAGCTACGATGTCGGGCATATCGATAACCTGACCTCGGTCGTGATATATCGATATATTGCCTTTTCAAAGGGAGCGGTCCATATTCTTTGCTTTTACCCGTGCCTTTGACGTGGTCTTAAAAATCTGTTCTTTCACATAAAAACCCCCATTTGGTATCTAGTTGTGTGCGCCTGCGCGGCAATCCGTGAACGCGTGGTGGCAATAATGCGTGTATTGCTACGCACCGGATATTTTACAGGAACATTCATGGAAAACACAATGTAGGCATGTTTGATCGAAATCGTTAGAGCGTTTATGAGAAAATTTGAAAACCGATAAATCGATATTCGATAAATCTCGTTTTCTGAGCTATCGCGGCTTATATTATGCAATATTCGCGAAAAAGGTGATGGCTAAGAAACGTGATCACAGTTGATCTGTCTCTTTGAAACTTGCCACCCAAGTAAATAGTAAGATCCGGCGGAAAACCAGATTACGAACTCCCCCAGATGGTACGGGATTCCTCAGGTGGTCACCCACTAGGAGACTGGCAAACGACCAAATGCCTGCCGTACCTCCGCAGGTCTGAGTTCGGTGGATGCCACAAGGGCCTGCCCTTGTCTTACACATTGACGAAACCGCAGTTTCCACGACTGATATAACGTCGAGGGATAAGGAAGTCATTTAGTAAGGAGACAAGCATGTTTGCAATTGATTTTAAAACAAAACCGCTGAACAAACCAAATCAGCCCAAATTCCATATCTAGCCCGCAAGTCACCATGGGACACCACAATAATAGTATGAGTGAAATCCGCCCAAAACTAACTATAATTATCATAATGACCGAAACACCAATTTTTTTTTTCCTCGCAAATGGCTCAAACGATTTTGATTAAATTTTTCAAATTGACAGCTCCTAATAAGGCTCCCATACCATACAATTTCCTTTTGTGGGAAAATGACGAGAGCAGCACAATAAATTACCAAACATTCCGACGAAAATCGAGTTTAGCGTAATTTTTTTCGCATAAACCCCGCTAAAGTGTTCCTAGAATCAACAAAAGTTCCATACCTATACGATGAGCATTTAGTAATGCTAATGAGATATACAGGGGCCACTCCAGGAATTCAGGAATTAAGACCGTTCCAGTACCTCCGGAGAAGTGATTATCCTTTTTAAAAAAAATCCAGTTCACACCCTCGTTAATTCCCCGTGCACCATTCGCTCAATAATGGTCGGGGCATAAGTACGAGCAGCACAATAAATTCCGGATTTGTCAGCGGCTTCCTGCCGCCGTGAAGTGATGTTTCATTCAAATGAGCGCAAGTGGATTGGAAGCAATGGAAAGTTGTGTGATGCGGCGCACCTGATATTTTGGTATTCAGTAGGCTTCAAAATGCAAAGATTTGAAGAAAACCCAACTTATTTTTGGACGGAATTACTATACTCTCCTTGCCCTTTGGGTCGCTGTTAGTAAAAATGCACAAAATGAGTCGAACGTTTTCGCATTAGTTTTATTAAAAAGCGCCTATTTCGAAATAGAGAAAAGATCGAATTTTTGGCTCCGTTACGACGTAAAAGGCGACGTAGGTGCAGGAATAGACACGCACGGAACTGACGGCTTTGTTTCACGTTAATACGATAACTATAGGTCTAGTTCTGGCTCGGAATTGAGATCGTACAATTAAAAATCCGTTTTCGAGCGGCCGGTGCTAGTGAAATAAACTAAAACCGGCCGGACGACGAAAACCGGCGAGCGAGCGGACTTGAGGCGTTGATTGTTCTCCGGCTCGACTCGCCGATTCCGGCGGCACGTTAATAATTAATTAATATTAATATCGAATTGAAACTTATAAATAATTATAGGTAATGGCAAGTGACTCACGTGGCAAAGACGTTGCGATAAAGCAATAACTGCGAACAAACACTTGTCACGACACACAAACAAACTTAACAAGCACCAACGCGGAAAGAAGCCGAAAAATGACGATCGAAGCGGTACAGCGAGCGTCGCAACGTTCCAACAATCGAGCAGTCGGTGACTGAAGTTGAAGCGGTGAGTCGGTCTTGAGGCGGTCGTGGAGGGGACAGCGGGATGGAGGGGGAAGCGATTGAGGAGTGGGGGGAGCGGCGGCGTCAGAAAACGTAAGGAGAGCGGGGTGTTGGTGGGGGTTGTAGGTGGGAGGGTGGTGTGGTCAGGTGCGGGGGCCAAACCTATGTGTGTGTGTGGGAGGGGCAGTACGAAGGAATCCGAACGCCGCGTATCCAAATCTCAATCACGCAACTTGTCACACCTCTTCCCCTCAAAACGTCTAGTTCGACGCATCCTACAATTTTCCGCGGCCCCGCGCGCCCTTACCGATTTTCTTCACTCCAGCAACTCATCTGTCGGAATAAAGTCCCCAAAGTGAGGCGTAGTCCGAATTTTGAGAACCATTAGGGCTGCTGGTCCCATGAAAAGTCGATCTGAGCGACTAGTACTTTGGGCCTGCTGGCTCTTTTGCATTGGAGTACTATTTGCTCATTCGAATAATTGACCCTGGATGTTTGTTTATTGCGGTGGTTAGGGATATAGTCCTTAAGCACAACTTGACTCGCATAAGGAATGTGTGGCGCACCCTACCATCCAATTACCAAATATTCAGGTGGATTTAGTTCCTTTTTTGGTTACTCTGTGTCTCGGCTTCGCCTCGTCCGTTTTTCCTGTTCTCGCTTCGCTTGGGTTTGGTATTGCGTCGTGTCGTAAACTGATCTTGCTGTTACGAGTACAAGTGTTATTTTTATTTCTTGTCTTAATTTACACTAAACCTTTTATCATTACAAAAAAGCTCTTCGAATCGGTAAGTGTACTTTAAAGTATTTTGACTCGGCTTTGAATCAAATGATAGTCTCATTCACCTCTGAAGTAGCCTCGTTTCAACCGTTTAGCTGGCATCATCAAATCTGTTTTTCATGTTTAAAAAAGTTTCTACGTAAAAACGATCTCAATTCTGCATTTCGCCGACCTTGCACGTGCAAGACGCCACGTCTGTGAGGTGGAACCTCTGAAGGTAGTCCCGTTCAGTCGAGAGCACCGTCAGTTTCCCCCTGTAAAGGCCAAGTTGCTCCCCTGCCGATTCGTGATGGCGGAATGAATGGTTTCGTCCTTCGGATATCAGCTCCCACAACTGAGTTATGATTTATCAATGTTCACCTTGAATAGAGCAGTGGCACACAAAATCGTCATGGGCGGCGCATCACACTGCTTTCACGGCTTGTGCTTCTAATTAAATTAATTTTTCACTCAGTTCATTTGATCATCGTCAAACATAACTCCACAGTGGCAGAAGGTGATAACGCTTATAGTTCTGGAAACTATTGTGGTGCTCCTACTAGTCCATCTACCATTAATGAGCATTCAGTACACAAATGATTGATGAGACTATAAAAATGATATTTCTGAGAACCCTAATGATTACTGCTTCAGTATTATCAGATAAAAACTGAGAAACGGTGGTAAGTGGGACTGCGGTGATTGGAATTATGATAAGAAAACTGCGCTCAAATCGCTTTTCGTCGAACTCTTTGTTAATTTATCGTGCTGCTCTCGTGATTGTGCCGCGGCTGGGAATTTCATAATACTATTGTGTTATTTGGAGCTCTCCAAGCAGATAATAATAAAACTCGTTAGAGCCGTGTCTGAGAAAAAATATCTGGTATTTTGATCACAACTACAGTTAGCATTTCGCATATTTTGCTCACACCCTTATTTTGAGGTTCCATAGTGACGTGTGGGCTAAATATCAAGTTAGAGCTGATTTAGTTCAGCCGTTTTCTCTCAATCGCGTTCACAGACACAGGTTTGTCTCTTTTCAAAATGGCTGTTCCTGAACTCCCGTAGAGTGTTAAATCAATTTACTGTCATGGAGGTTGCGGTTTCTCTATAATGGGAGAGACTGGTCACTCGATTGGCATCCACCAAACCCGGACCGGTGAAGTACAGCAGGTTTCCCATGTTAAACCACGTGGAGGTATGACCCCTTGGTGAATCTCGTACCATCTGGTTTCTCACTTGATTCTACTTGGATGGCATGTTTCAAAGGGACAGATCAACTGTAGCCACGTTCCATGTTTGCAAACTGGGCCAAACGGTTCTAGGCTTGCTTGGTAGCAGTCAATGCTGCTTGTTTGGTCTGCTCTTCCAACAAAATACATTTTATCAGTTTTGTTGTGGCTAAATTTCGTTTAACTCTGACCCTTCCGACTAGAAGCATGATGCTCTCGCAGTTAACACATTCGCGAGTGATCTCCTTTAAATCGTGGACCTTCGTGTCGTGAGAACCGGCACTTATCCCACATTACACCTGTCCCTCGTCGTCGGGCTCGCTTACTTCGCGGAAGGTACCACACAATGCCCCGTATCACTTGCCTTCCCAATGTAATGGCCTGGGCGATCCGGACAGTACATGTAGTGCCCCCAACCCTGGATGGGGCGAGCGAGGCGTATAAACAGTTCCTCACCAAGCACAACTTGGTTGTTGCCTACCTACCGTGACTGAGACGATCTATGATGGTCCGGGAGGGCGGCAAGGGATCTGATCAAAGACCCTCCAAACGAGCCCGACATCCCATTGTCGGCAACAGGCCCTTGCGTCCCTAAAGCCCAACAAATCTCCAGGGCCAGATAGAATAGAAAGCAATGTGCTAAGGAAGGCTAAGAGGACTATCTCCAGCAGCCTCTTTAATGTATTTAATTATTGTGTGCAGGTCAGCGCACATCGTCTGCGGGTGTGGTCACTCTTCAAAACCGCAGTCAGTCAGACTTGATTTCATGAGAACCGCTCAGCCTTCTTCCCATATTAGGCAAAACATTGGAAATCTAGATGTTGCAGTCCCTTGGAGGAGTATTAAATTCGACATGTTTCCCTGTTGGCAAGGGCTGAGTACGTTGTAGCAGTTCTGATTCAACCTTCGATGGTCAACGCTTGTTTGAGTCAGAAGTCAGTCAGTTCCTATGCCCTGTCCCTCCTTTCTGTTAACCCTTTATTTCCTTGTTTATTGTAATCTGTTCACCTATTATTTATTCCCTGTTGAGTTGGAGTCGGACACAGAGATGGCAAGGATAGCGACCTTGGGAGAGCCTCTGCTGCCTTCTCACCTGCGATCTCTTACCGCCTTTTTTTACTTTAATCGCTATTTCCACTTATCACAATTATTATCCGCCGTTTTGTACTATCAACAACCACCTGTTCCTTTTTATACCAAAATCCCACTATTTTCTGCGCGTTTTTTTCGTGTACGCGAGAACTGTGCGCAGGCGAACATTATTTTCCTTCAGTGCGGTGCATGGACTGGGTTTGTGCTGGAATCATCGCATCCCTCCTGGCCAGGAGCAACCAACCGAGAACGCCAACTCAGGTACCACCATCTCTATTCATACCGCACTCCAATTCAACACCACCTCCCTTTCTTTCCTTACCTTCCTCCTTGCAAATCCAAACAACGCTTCTCAATGAGGTTAAAGGTAGGGGAATTCTAAGCAACCTGTATTTGGACCTGACAGACAGGACTGTTACGATCAAATGCACGCACGTCTCCGTCCGGAGAAAGATGAAGAAGTGGTGCCCACTGGGCTCGGTCCATGGACCAGCTCTGGAACGTTTTCTTCAAAGGTCTTCTCAGGGGGCTCATGGAGACTTATTGTGATGTACTGTTGCTGGTCAAGATGCAGGTTGCTGAGGATAAAACCCAGCTAATCCTCTTGAAAGGAAAAGTGAACAATTAACCCTCAATACGCGTTGGTGGCCTCAGGCTTCTTCTTGAAAAGCACGCCAAAAATTTAGGAGTTAATATACGTGAGAGGTGGGGGCTTCAGCCAACTCCTCCAGTCTCTTAAAGGCACTACACTTGCAAGGTTTGCCTGACTGCGTGCAATTACTAAGGCCACTTGGGATGTGTGTTACTATGACAGTATCCTCATATAAGAGGCCATCTATCTAGGCGTGATTGGCTACTGCCCCAATCAAAAGAGTGTATTGACCCAATCTCAGGGATCTACAAGACTGTAGTAACTGGAGCTCACAGGTTAGTTTGGTTGACTTGGGAGCATTGACTGCCAGAAGCAAGCCTTTAACCGTTTTGCCGAGTTCGCGAAGAAGGCGATGGCTAAGAAACGTGATCACAGTTGATCTGTCTCTTTGAAACTTGCCACCCAAGTATATAGTTAAATCTGGTGGAAACACAAATTAAAAACTCCTCCCAGATGGTACGGGATCCGCGCACGGTCACACATGGGCAACAGCTTTTTATCGGAACACCAGTCTTACTTCTGCAGGTCTGAGTTCGGTGGATACAACGTGAGCCTGCCTTAGTCTTACACATTGACGAAACCGCAGCTTCCACGACTGATATAACGTCTAGGGATAAGGGACAGTCATTTAATAAGGAGACAGGCATGTTTGCGAACGTTTTTTTAGAGAAAACGGCTGAACCAACCAAATCAGCCCAAATTCCCCAGCCACAGTTAAGCCTCATTGGTTGTAATCTGTCAGGGACTTCGTAGAGGCGTGGTTGTCATTCCGGCTGTTCCTTTTATTCCGGCTCTTACGGCCACGCAGGGAATAGGGTAGCCGTATTTTGGACCCTCGACTGCAGGGTGACTACTCATGCACACACACACGCACGAGGGTGACAATTTTTGACAAGTACTTGAAGTTTATGATAACAGTGAAGCTACGTAATTTGTAGTTTGTGAGACGCCACATCAGTAAGGCGGGACAGAGGTTTATGTGTGTTTCGAGTGAAGCGAATCGTGAGAGTACAGCGGAATTGCTGTCGAGGGGGTTGTTCTTAGCCCTTCCAGGATCTGTCCTCCGACTCCAACTCAACAAATAATGAATTTAGGAAGTTGGAAATAAATAAATTTAAAGAAAACAGTGACAAAAAATAACAATAACGCAAAGTTGTAAATTTTCTGACTCGAGCACTAAAGTTCTTCAAAATTCGAATTGAATAACTGCTGAGCTACGGGATCAAACTATTCATTCGCCAATTACGTTTTGTGTAAGCTTTTTTCAAATATTTCAATGAAAATCGATTTGCCAGCGTTGTCGGAAAAACCAGGGTGGTTTTGTGAGTCGGTTCTCTCATTCAAATCTAAAAGGAAAATGTTTTAGGTCTCTGGAGCAGGCGAGCAAACCAAAAGAGTCCAAACGTTCGCTCGTTGGGAGTTCGGCGTTGATGACCACTCAGCTCCAGGGTTGATCCGGTTAATCACGAAGAAAAAGCGCACCCACAAGTTTTCCAGTTGATTGCCCTTCCATTAGTCCCCCTGGTTCTTAATCTGTCAATTCAAGGTCGATCGATAACCCCTCCAGGTCCTTTCTTTCATCCCTCGTCTTTACGTCAATGTATTCAACGACCTTTTACTTCACTCCGAGGAGAGGGCCGGAACAGCCAGTGAGTTTTACGGAAGGGCGCGAGTATCTCGTTTTACTGTCGTCTTTGTGGAAAGTTATTCTTCCGAATACCATTGGTACGGCGACGGAGGATAACCAAAGGCTGTTGAATATGTATCTAGACTATCCCTCGCCAACTTACATGCAGCATGTGAGGACCCTTCACCGTCCGTTACCAAACGGAGCCCTTTCAGTTTAGTCGCTACTGTTTAGCCCTCCGGAAGCTAATGGCTGGACTGGATCAAAACGTTTAAAACAAGTTAGCTCGTTCGATGGTGCAACGAGTATTTCTGTGCTACTGTAGGTGTTGCTGAGCTACTCACAGGGCTTTCTTCCGCTCATCATGAGTGCGTTTGAGTCAACACGTTCTGCAATGCATTATCGGTGTCTTGAATACGTTAGTTGCGTCAGTGTCGTGTATTTTAAGCCTTTAGGCCTCCTGCTGGGAGTGTGTTTTGTAGTTACAGCTTCAAAGAAAGAGGATGCACAGTATATTGTGTACGTGAAGGGAGTCGTAAATTATGTACGTGTTAAGTCTGCCTCAAACAGACGCCCATTGAATACGGCAGTGGAAAACTGGACCCCCCAAGTGCTGGGTGACTACAGCGTGGCGAATGTACACTGTTTTGCTCAGCGACAGTAATTAGTAATTACATTCGGCGGTGACCGACCAGGTGAGATCGTGTTGACCAGTAGTGGTTGAATGGGGAAACCTCCCGAGCACGTCTGGCGTAGCTGGGTTCTTCCTCACGTGCACACGGACCACGCGCGGAAATTAGGGTTTTCGGATTCAGTGGACCTCAAAACGTCAAGATATAAAGAAAGCCAAATCTATTTCAATACTATCCTTACCCTCTAGGTCGCGGAAAGTAAAAATCAACGTTGGCCTAATGACTGTGTGCCTCTTGTATATTCCGTGTCTGGTTTTGCACGAGCACTGTCGCTTAGTTAATACTAACCACCCTACTCCAGTTCCAGACTTTTCCAAACACTCCTCTCACACGTGGAGTGAATGTGTGTAGCTCTTGAATCCCATACAGCCAGACATACTCAGGTTGTTGCTCACAAATAGCCCGTTCAGGCAGCTACGTCGGTCGGGAAAGGTGTGCAATTGATAAGTGGCCCAACGAAATCATGGGTTGCTGTATCCAAGTCTCAGAAGCTTGCCAGGCTTAGAGGACCCGGAAGGCAAGGTTGGGAGCTACGAGGACCATGGAACCACTTTCGTCTGGTTCTGTATCCGAGCTCTGTGCAACTTTCTCTCATAATTCTCACCAACTAACCTCCTCCGAACGCAACCTTCCCGACGGCCTTTAATTTAGCCCTCTGTTTTAAGCCCTATCTTCCTAATTATAAACTGAAAGGAGCTCACGAGGACAAAATGCTTTCTCGCCTTTGATCTTAAATTGCCTCCCGTCAAAAGTCGAATTAGCCGCTCGGAGGAGGGATCGTGTGAAATGCATTCATGTGATGTAAGTCCTCAGCCAATGTAAACAGGAAAGCGTCTGACATCCTCGCTCACTAATTTGACCCACATTAATTCAACCTGTAATTACGAATCCGATAGGCATCTGAGTTGCTCCCACTCCCTCACACCGCCACCTTTAAATCGTCTTTCACCAGAGGAAACCCAAGAAAGTTCCCGTTTAAAACGCTTGTTGATCCTAAATTATACAGCTACAAAAACCTCGTTTAAATCTGAGATGGTTCTCTATCTCTATAATCTGCTCACTCACTAAACCCAACTCCGAACCGATTCACCTGTAACTTCAACATTTACGAAAGAAAGATTGATGAAATCCAGCGAAGCAGTTACTCTGGAAATTACGAAAATGTTGGTAACAACATTATTTTCCAAACCTATTGGTTTTCATCTTTGTTCGATGAATTTTAGGAGGAATGTTTATTAAGAACAACATACGTAGGTAATGGTTACGTAAAGACATCCTGTGAGAAAGGGAAGGATAGCGTTGAGGTGATTTCGCCAACAAGTGTGAAAAACCATCTTATAGACCTTGGTGATCCAGAAGAGCACAGCTCTCTGGGGTTGGGCCACTACTCTCTTTTGATTGACTGTTAGTTTGCTACCCCAGACAACAGAGCAGTAGCCAATCACGCCTAGATGGATGGTCTTGTACATGAGGATACTGTCATAGTAACACACATCCCAAGTGGCCTTAGTAATAGCACGCAGTCAGGCAAACCTTGCAAGTGTAGTGCCTTTAAGAGACTGGAGGAGTTGCCTGAGGCCCCACCTCTCAACTATATCTACTCCTAAGTACTTGGCGTGCTTTTCAAGAAGAAGCCTGTGGCCGCCAAAGCGTATTGAGGGTTGGCTATTTACTTTGCCGTAAGAGATCGTAAGACGATTAGCTGGGTGCGGAGCACGAGGTGGGGTGTGGCTTCGATTTGGTGGATCGCCTCTGCAAAGATAAACACAGTCCGGTCGTTCACATAGGCGTACGGCTCGCTGTCTGTCACTTTCCATGAGCCTCCTTTCAAGAAGGTGTACCAGAGTGCTGGTCCAAGGACCGAGCCCTGTGTGCACCCCTTCTCAAACTTTCTCTGGATAGAAACATGTGTTCACGCGCCAAATCACTTCGCAATTTTCTCGTCTTTGTGTGTTGTGTCTGCCCGTTTGTTGCCTTGCTGTGTTCCCTTAGGGCCGGGCGCGCACCCTCGGGAGAATCGGTTCTTCGTACCGTAACACCCTCTTCTGTTCCGCACTTGCCTTCGCCTTCACCGATTTCACTTCACTTCTGCCTTCCGTCCCGACGTGATTTGTTCACCCTTTTTCCCTTTTTTGAAGCATTCTTCCTGTCATCGGATAATTTCTGCCAATCGCCTTTGCTCATCGGATAAGAATTAGTTAGGGGATTCTTGTTTGGAGGATTAGTTGTGTTTATTTTGAAGGAAGGGTTCGGTCTCTGAAATTATTGGAGCTATTTTGGAAGGGAGGTCTAAAGTCGTTTTGGGTACTTGGGGTCTAGTATGATGTTGTGGTTTGTTTCTATGGTCGGCAAATGTTTGGTAACCATTTGTTAGTCACGGTAAGTCCGTACCTAGATCCGGAGGTTGGAGGTCCATGAATTGGATTCAATCGTTGGAGAAAAAATCTTAGGGCCGTTTTCTGGTATTTCTTTATGATTAGTTTCGCATGGTGTTGTTCGTGATATTGAACATACGCTATCTTTAGTAATTTCGATACCTTATCGTGAAATTCAAATGGGCTCACGCCTTCCGATTGTTTTAGCCCTATTAGTTCCATCACTAATGTAACATATTTCTACGATCTGAGTACGCGTTGATTAAAGCCTCTTTTATTTGGCCGTAGGTGGCTAAACTGCTAGAAAAAAGGTGTGTGGAAGCCGGTCTTTTGTCCTTGATCGCCATTATTGGTGTGTAGTCGACTATTAACCACACGATTTACTTGATTGACTAGCATCTGTTGATCCATTTCCTGTAAGTGGTTAATTTTAGTCTGCACTCAGTACAAGTTCTGTGTATGTGTTGCGGGTTGATCCATAACTGGGTATTCGTGTACGACTGGGAGGGGAACTTCATACTTCCCGAGACTGTCGCGTACGAATCGTGTTTTAGTGTAGGAAAGTCAGTTAGTGCAGACATGTAAATATTTAATGGGTCGGTGTCGAAGAGATGTGAGTTTTGCTGTTGTTGGTGTCCTTCCTGAGATTCCGAGAAGTATTTACTGGTATGAGGAAAGTGAGGTGTCAACAAGATGACTCAGCATCGGTCGTTATAAAAATAGCTAACATTTAATGACCGTAAGAGCATAAGAGCAAACGCACGAGCTTGGATCGCTAACAAGGTTGAGTTGGTGTTGTTCTGACATGCGGTCGAAGAAAAACAGCGCAACAGCGAGTAAATATAAGAAAAACGCTGCAAATGATAAAACTGGTTGCCACAAGCACGACAGTGAGCTTCCACAATATTACGATCTTGCACGCCACATCGTTGTAGGCAGTGACGCCCCACTGCCAAATAGTGAAAGTGCCAGTAATATCTTCCATGGATGCCCTCTGAACCATGCTGGGCAGCCACCAACGCCAAAGGCTTACTCGGCTTAAGAGTAGATGGAGTTGTCATGCCATGCCCCTGGGGTGGCGCCATGGCAACCATGGCAGACACAGGCACAATCACACAGACCATTTCCCCAAATAGCGTTTTTTGGGCTCTGTAGGGTCGATTACATAACTTTTCTTTCAACTTCGTAGAGCCGAGGAAAGTAAAAATGAAATAAAAAATAATTCAGTATTAAGAGGATCCTGGAAGAGAGGAGTGAAAGATAACATCCTCGATCGCAGTTCTCGGTGGAACCGCAGTCCCTACATTACGCGTTCTTAGAGTTTATTCGTTCGTTTGACGAGAAAAGAAAACATTCATAATTTTCTCTCTAGAGAGCAGCCGATCAAAGTAGAGAAGCAACAAGTGCGCCTTGCAGCTAGTCACTCTGGATGCGTTATTATGTATTCTCTTCGGAAATTCATTGGGATCCCATCTTGGAAGCGTTAATTCAATCTTCTTTTCCACCTCTTTTAGCTGAGTGATTCAAATCCCTCGAAGAAAACCCCCCTGATGAACTTTCAATGCTTCCTACCAGTATTTCAAACGTTAATTCTTCACTCAACGAACATTGCTGTAATTTTGAATGAACTCAACCGACGGAGAATAAGAGTTGGTTGAAGTGTTTTGCCGGAAGAGCGTCGAGTGAATTAGGTTGGATCATCTTTGAGACAACTCACAAAAGATATCGTCGATGTTTGGGAAAGATTGTGGGTTCAAATAAATTCTGTTTAATAGCAGACGTAACGTTAGACGTTCAATTGGATCTGCACGACGGCATTCTGTCACTGTATCGTAGTTTTAACTGCCAAACACACTGTCAGTTTCGTCCCGAGGAAACATGTGCATGCCTTGACACGAAGAGGTGAAGCTGCGGCTAAGTCGATAGATTATGGGAAGACAAAACGTAAAACTCTCCCCACGCAGCCAATCTGTACAACACTCAGTGGTAATCAAGATTTTGAGCTGAATCAACGCGGAGCTCCAAAACGCCTCCACAATTCGTGCCAATCGATAAACAGCGAGCGGTAGAGTTACTGCTAGTAGCTTCATTATACCCCCATTTCACACGGTAAGAGGCACTCTGGTACGTTATGGTTTCAATCCCTGATGTCTTTTTGTAATCCACAAACTACAGCTAGGCGTATGTGTTTCGAAAGGTTCACTTTTTGACGGACAGAATTTCGAACAGGCTCAGCGTTATGTGGGAGCACTGTTGTTGTGTTTACAAATCCATTGAAATGACAAAGGGACATCGGAGTTCATAATCGAATGAATAACGATTTATTTCAATAAACGAGTTGTTCATAACGAAGGGATTCCTCCAGGTGTATTGCTTCACTAAATCAAGCTCAGAGTTTAGACCGACTTGTACCGCCCAACTTATAGTTTTATGTTGATGGAATAAAAACTAGGGAATAAATACCTTCGTATCGGCATTGTGTTTACTTCCTGCTCGTACATGAATAAGTATGAACAGTTAGGCAGTAGCACTTAATTGGTTGAGCTATGCATATTTATGAAGATGAGCTCAGGTTCCCTCATCAGGAATACAGAACAGAATAGGATTGTTCAAAATTAGTATGCCCGCGTTTATGCATTGAAACGGCTGTGGTTTGACGGTCTGTGGATGTTGTGCAAATCGATAGAAGAAGAACACAGCCGTTTGAACGAAAATGTGGCCCGCTTGTGGGTACATATCATGTTCTGGGTAACGATTTCACATGATCCTCACAATCGCCGAGATAGAGAACCTTTTCTTGAATGTAATATGACTGTTTTAGTTCAGATGAGAGTCCGTTGTAACATGAAAGGCTTTGTGCAATGAATGGTAGTCGATATGCAGTGGTACGGTATTGTGGTAAACGGTTATATAAGAACTTGTTTCTGGTTTTTATACCATCAATTTGTGAACATTTCAACTATCGTTTGGTGGAATTAATTTTGAAAATTATTGCTAGCAAAGTGTATTTCTTGACACAACAGGCTGTATTGAGATCATACGTAACTAACGCATTGTACATAAAATAAGGCATAAGTAAGGTTCTGAAGACGCACAAGGAGTGAGCGCACTTTCCCTACTATATCATCTGTCTCTGAAGTCGTCGATAGATCGTTCTGTAGCACGATCCCTAAACATTTAGTTTGCGCAACGTATTCTATTTCGTGGTCGTCTTCCACCAAACTTGGTAGATCACTCAGAGTGTCTGTACATCACAACTAAATCCTCCCAGGCTTGATGGAAGGGTGCAGCTGTACAGAGCCCAGTCTTTGGGCCGATTATGGGCATTGGCATCACAGCCAATGATGAGCTGCAGACCTTTCCTTCTGCGGTAATGCACCAGCTGCTGTACTCATCTTGGGGGGATCTCTGTTACATCGCCTGGGAAATAATCGCCTGATTTAAGGCCCCCCCCCCCTCCTACTCTTGAACATCCAGCATTACTATCGTGCGGTCCCTCGAACATAATTCCGTGACTATTAGAAAGTGTAAATTGTTCCTTAGCACAACAGCTGTCCTAGGTTGGCCTTCTGTGCTGCAAAAGACCAACTTACAGATACTGGCTGCGGGGCCTTCGTGTCGTTTGCCCAAGGCTGTTGCATCAAAGCCAAGTCACACTTCCTCCCCCCTCCACAAGCCTGCCACGCCTTCTTCGGTCACAGGCAGTGTGAGGATGCAGGTGGCTCAGTCTGCCCCATACCTCCCCATTGCTCAGTTCGAAGGGACCCTCTGTGTTTATTCCCACTCACCACTGCAGCCCCATTTCTACGAGGCCACATATTTGTTTCCCAGAAAGCGAACTTTCTGTTCCCCCTTCCTGCGTTGTATGTGTTGCAGGAACCCCCGCGCCCCAGAAGAGCTCAGCACAACAGCAGGCTCCTCCTGAGCAGCTCAGGTCCTCCCGAATCCCCTCGCCAGTGGTGAGCGTCCCAGTGTCTGCATCCCTCTTGACGGCAGTTCAGAGGTTACAACCACATCCATGACCTCTCCCCACTCAGGGGAGGTGCTTAACAGAAGCCTCTGCTCCTCAGTGAGGAAGGTACGACTTCTACCTGCTTTAATACCGCGCTCAACTCGATATCATCCCTTTTCTTCCTTTCCCATCTTCCTTGCAAAACCAAACAGAAACGCGTCATGAATTCGACTGTATTTGTTACCACGCTTGACCGCGGGATGGGCTGATTAAGATTAGCTGATGACAGCATCAACACAGCTGATATTCGATAGAAGTAAAGGTACGAAAAATAGTACACATGGTCCTTCGGTCGTCGTTTGGTATTTTGAGCTTTAACGAAGCTCATTTGAAATTTCAATAACTAAAACCCTTTGATTCTGAATCGAGGGAGTCAACACCTGAAACCGTCAAAACCGCCGGTGTGTTTTCCAGTTACTAAAGTCATCTGCTGGTCTATATCGCTATTGAAACAAATGACAATCGAACGGAACAACTTTCCACGTAAGTTCTATGACACTAGACGTACATTCCATACATGTGCTGCTCTTACTTTCTGTTAATGTTTAATGTTTGAATGAGGTATGTTACGCAGGATAGTGTGCGCAGGATAGACGTGAATCGACGAAAACTATCAAAACCGACGCTCTTATAAGCGTATGTCTGTGTCAGTGGAGGCGCCAGTTTCGCCAAACATCCTGCGAAGATTTTAAAATATTATAATAAACACAATTTTGGGTACATTTACACTTTAATTTCCGTTGAAAGGGTGTTCAGAGATAGATAGCTGTTTGGGACAAATCAGTAGTTATGACCAGAACTCACTGAAAGTACTTGCAGCCACGTCTTATAACATTTTGAGAAACTTGTGTAGATTTTGGTTCAGCTCCATCGACGGAAACGGTTCAAAACCACTCATTTTCTCACAACATTTCGGAATGTTGACCTCACGGCAAAAACCTTACTGTAGGAAGTGTAGATCCCCAGCGACAAAATCATTAGGGACTCCGGAAAAATCACGGAATGAATGGGGAACGTCTTTCTGACAGTTTCATCACAGACGTGTTCATTATACGCCCTTCTGGTTCGTATAACTTTTTAAAAGTGTTGTGTTCAACAAGGACATAGCAGAAGAAATGTTTATGAGAGGCGAAGGGAAATGTAGCAACCCCCTCGTACACGAGTAACATCCCTACAGCTCTAAGAGCCGTTACAAAAGCGTTCAATGGCCTTTGAAACCGCCGCGTGATATAGCGCTTGTAATTACATCAAAACTTGAGAAGAACTCACGTGGCTAATAAATACACTAGAAATCATTTTTGATAATGCAGATCTGTGGGATCGGGTTTATGTTTTCTCCTAAACTTTGCAAGCGTCTTCAAACGTCCACTCTAATAAAAAACATTCAGTTCATTCTCCGTCCTCCCCTGTCAAAAATTATTTTCTTATAAAAGTTCTCTCTCGCTAACTCAATCTTTTGGAGTAGCAAGAGCACAACTTCCCCCTCCTTTTATTGCCAGAATACCCTCATCCCCCCTCTTCATATTGATTCAGACAAATTCCATTCGAGCTCCCTCCTCCTTCTTCCCGTCACCCTCACAACCCTTACTGCTTCCTAATCACCCTCTTCCACCTCATCCACAACTATGCTGCCAAACATCTTCACCCAATTACTCGACCCAGCCAACTTTCAGGTCATACGGCGGAACTAGGAACTCGAACTTTCTAATAGGTATCGACTGCTTCGCAAAGTTCTAAGCTCTCCAAGTTGATTTTCCAGAAATTGGCACTAAAACCCTTTCTTTTACAGCTCTTTCGGGACAGGGACTGCAAAGAGTACATAAACTCAACAGTGAGCCGAGTAGGGGATACAGTTTCCTCCCGGAAGTAGAAAAGTATTTGACGTTCATTTCGCGAATAGAGGGAGCGAAAGTGGATTTGAGATCCGGTTAAACGAAGAGGATTTGAGTCGAACGAAAGAGAAACTATAGCGCAATTTGCGAGTCTTCGTATTTCAATGCAAGATAATGTTAAGTTGAAGCATGAACTAGCCGAGTTCATTCCAGTGTTTCGGCTATTGGAAAACATTCAAGAAGGAGGATCGTTGACTGCAGGTTTACTCCAAATGTCGTGACTCAGTTCGAGGGCCAGATGCGGAATAAAAAAACCCTGTTTCTGCAGGGATTGTTGAAGTAAGATGCTTCTGCACAGATCCAAACGCCAGATATATACTTGCAAATTAGGCATGGAAGAAACGGATGGCCCTTGATGAGTTGACACAAGATTTCCGGAGACTTCAACTCTAAAACAAGTCTTCGTGGGACATGAGAACAGGACGCGCTTGAACATTTACCCACATTAGGACAATGTGTGGAAATGCGATTCGACGATGCTATGTTGATCTGGAGATTTGCCACAATGTCCAGTGGGCGAACGAATGCATAATATGGCCACAAGCATCAGCCCCCGTAGGTCGCTTCCCACGCCTCCTATTGTGTGACAAAAAGAGGACCTGGCTTAACAAGTTGTTGAGCACAACCCTGCATTAGGCTTGCAGCCGCAGGACGTCAGGCTCCTTTTCCCTAAAAAAGCGAGCCAGACAGAAGGGTTGGATGATCAAGCTGTCACCCGACCTACACAAAAAATTATAGGGGGCAAGGGACCTACAAATAGCCTGGCAGCGGTGCGCCATCTGCAAGTACGCCTTGCCACATCCAAGCAAGGAGTGCAAGCGTGAGGGTGTCTGAAATGTGCCAATCGCCTCGAACGCAAATTACAACAGAACACGAGCACTCTACACGAGAAGCACACTGTATCATTCGTCAGCGAGCAGTTGCCCTCCAGAAGTCACGAGTGGATTATGAATAGGTTAAAGACAGTTCGAATCCTTCAGCACAACACAGATAAAAGTTCCCCGGTTATGGCTTAGATGCTGCAAAGTGCACTCAACAATAGACTGCAGTGTTCTCGTCATACAGGAACCATTCATAGGATCCATAACTCTTGGTCTGGGAGCAGTGGCCTGCATTGACCCACCCATAGACATGCTCGTACTCACCCACCTGAACAGCCAGCACTTGGCCGCTGTGCCCATCCGAGCTGGTAGCTTTGAGCTGGTTGTAATATCATTTTACAGGCAATTCGGCGCACCAGTTGCCAACAGACTTCATCCGCTCGAGTGGGCTCTAGCAAGCCTATCAGGACGACCCTGCATAGCCAGTGCTGATGCAAACACAGGGCAGGGTGCATATAGAGCTGCTCACCAAGTACAACATGGTTGTACAACGACCCCATGACTGAGGCGACCTATGATGGGCCAGGAGGAAGGCCGTGCATAGACGTCAAAGCCGTGTCTCACACCCTGCTACTCAAGTTGCAGTGTTGGCGAGTCGTACCAAGCGCAACGCAAAGCGATCACATGGTTATTGACCTTACCATCGCAGATGACAACATCCTCTGCAAAGACACGCGTGAGAAGCGATTCCGCACAAAAAATGCTGACTGGCCACAATTCTGTAGAGTACTGGAAGGTGAACTGCGTACTGCAGACACCTACCTAATAGTGCAAGCTGCCACAACTGAAGAGGTGGACAGAAAAGTGGACATATTTAGCACACCATTGCACTCTGCTGGGACTAGAGGGCAGCTGATTGCGGGCCCTCCAAACGAGAACGAGCCCAACATCTCATTGTGGACGATAGGCGACCATGGCAGGCCCTTGCGACCTTAAAGCCCAACAAATCTCCTGGGCCAGATAGAATAGAAAGCAATATGCTAAGGAAGGCTTGGCGGACAATCTCCACATGCACGTCTTGCGCCTCCAGTGCGGAGGAAACAAGACACCACGTGCCGCTCCAATGTAGTTCCTGCAACAGTGAGCGACGGTTGATGGGAGGGCAAACGAAGTTGGCAACATTGACTGCTACAAAGCAAGCCTATAACCATTTTGCTAAGTTTGCGAAGAAGGTGATGGCTAAGAAACGTGGTCATAGATCTGTCCTTTTGAAACTTGCCACTCAAGTAAATAGTTAGATCAGGTGGGAAACCAGATTAAGAACTCCTCCCAGACGGTACGGGATTCCTCAGGTGGTCACCTCTGCGCTGACATACGGGCAACAGCTCTCTACCGGGAGACTGGCTAACGACCAAATACCTGCCGTACCGTCACAGGTCTTAGTTCGGTGGATGCTGCAGGGGTGGATGCATCTTGCATATTAGCGAAACCGGAACTTCCATGACTGATATAACCCTCGTCGAGGGTTAGGGAATAGTCATCAAATAAGGAAATAGACCTGTATGTGTGTCTGTGAACGAGTTTTAGAGAAAACGACCGCACCAAACCAGCTCAACTTGGATATATAGCCCACAGGTTACCATGGGACGCCAAAATAAGGATATGAGCAAAATCGACCATCGTACATCAAATTTTTTATGTCCCATTCTTGGGAAAGTGATGAAAGCAGCACAATACTTTATCAAAACGTTTTACGAAAATTGGTTTTAGCGCGGTTTTTCCCTTATAAACTCCGCTGAAATGTCCCTAGAATGTTGAAACAAATTGGTGTAGTAGTCCACTCCATTACCTATAGGTTGAGCGTTTCGAAACGCTCATAACATATCCAGAAATTCCACCGTTTTGCCTACTAACACTTCTAACATTTTTTAGCCTCATTAATTCTCTGTGTACCAATTGCTCAATAGTGGTCCGAGAATGAGAACGTGCAGCACAATAAATTTCGGAACTGTAAGCGCTACCGCTTCCTGCTACCGTGAAGTGTTCTTTGACCAAGTTCCAAGTAAAAAAAGCCGTGGACAAAAGTGAATTGACGTAGAGATACGGAAAGTTGTGTGTTGCAAAGCACCAGATATTTTTCTCTCAAACTCTCCCTCATGCAAGTGTTGCGCCTCCAGTGCGGAGGAAACAAGAAATCACGAGCTGCTCCACTGTAGTTCTAACAACAGTGATGGAGGGTTGTGGGGAGGTAATTTCCATGACTGATATAAACTTCGTCTAGGGTTTAGGAACAGTCATCCAATAAGGCAACAGACCTGCCTCTGAAGACACGGCCGTTGACGAGGGTCTTGGTCCCCCCCCCCTTCCCCCCGCCAGCATCATCCTGAACAACCAACAGCAGTGAACCTGCTATCTACTTTCACACCGCCTTATGACTCTTTGCAAGGCGCTCATGAGTTCCAGTATGCACCTCCACGACACGACTCGGTCGCATGCACCGAAGCCGCTTCATTGAGCACCCATTTCTCTTTCCCTTTCGCTTGAGAATAGCTAAAAGGAGATTATTACTGGCTCTCAAGAAGTTTCCAGAAAACTGGGAGAAAAACTCGATCGGTGGAAGTTAGAAAGTATAGAAAAAGAAGCGAAACCAGGATATAAAAAGCAGTACTCTCCCTTCGATCTCGTCCAACTGATGGTTTGAGTGGGCGGAATTATTTGTCAATATTCGCTTACTTGTTGTTTATCAAGCGGGTTGGTAAAATATTGTTTTCTCGTAATGGCTTTCACCTACCGAATCTACTTCAATAATTTGTCAGCCCTTCGGAACCCCAAAATTCCAACGCTCTCGATGGTTGTCAACTGTAAAAAGCTTTTGCGCCGCACTCCTACAGAGAAAATAGTTGGTTAGTCGACGCTAACAAATTTCCTAGCCAATCAAAGCAGGTAAGGAGCAGTTGTGGTATTGTCATCGGAAAGGTTAGCTTAAAGGTTCATGCACCTCACTACAAGATAACTCCCATTATGTAGCGAATGTCGTGTTTAAAGAATAATGTGGGTGTAATGGGTGTAGGCACAATTAATAAAATACCTGTTAATGTGATCCGCACGCACATACAAATATCAATTGTACGTAAGTATTTTATGCAAAAAATTGATGAAACTTAAATTTTCCCTTGAAAAATTTTTCCATTGAGAGGATCAACAAGAATTAACGTCGATAAACTCAGAAAAACCTACTTCGTGGAAGAACTTTCGCAATTTCCCCATTAGCGTCAACTGAGTTAACCTTTTTGTCGATAGAGTTAACCCTTTCAAGCCCTCCTGGCGGCCTTCTTTCTCTCATTCCTCCGGGAATATCGCCTCATCTATGAAACTTGTCCAACCCTGTCTACCTCAACTGGTGGAGTGCTCAGTACGCAACAGCTTTGATGTTAATGGTTTATCAGTAATTTTTCGTGTTGTTTTACTCACAAGTAAGCACGTGCCTCGAATCATTTGAACAAAAGGTCTTCAAAGTTCATAATTGTTACTCCTATCTACATCATCTAGCTTTCTACATTGGCGTATATGGTGCTGAGATTCACGGAAAGGCTTGGTAAAATATCTAGTGCGACGCATCACAAACCGTGTCAGCAATTGTCATGACTTCAGTTATTAATCCCCTCCCCACCACTAGTGAGGCTGAGCCAAGAGCAAAAATTAAGGCTTTGTTCTTTGTGCTTCACCTTCGATTCACGAAAGGATTGAGCGCCAGGAGTAGAGAAATATAGGCTCTTAATCGCCACGGTAATTAATTTTGCAAGCGGGCAATCGTCAGAGTTCTCTTGTTGAATGAGAAGAACCTGATACTTGTAGAGTTATCCAAGCCTCATATCAATTCACGTTACGGCACTTTTTCATCGTTCGCGTCGTCGGGAGGTTGCGGAATTTCTATGGTTCACTGTGAAGGAGTGGAGATTGGAATTTCATTTCCGTGAGCCGTTGCTAATCGCCCGTAGGAGAAACAAAAACGAAAAGGCTGAAGTCAGCTGCGAATGTAACTTTAAAATCGCCCTCACCGACCAGCGGTTGACTAAGAACCAAATCAGAGGTCAATCAATCGATCAATCAAATTGCTCATGTTCTAGAACTCGGTGAAACGTTTTTCCTTTCCGCTACACGAAGGGTAAAGAAAGTATTATAATCGTGACAAAACAAAGTTCGGTTTTCCTCAGATCTTTATGTTTTTAGGCCTACGGAGTTCAAAAAACCTAATTCCTGCGCGTTTACTCGTATTTGCGCCTGCGCCCACAACGATTACAAGAGTACGCTGATAAATCCGCATTCAGAACATTTATTAATTACTCGGTACGTAAATAGCACAAACATAATGGTTACCAAATGAAAAAAAAATTACAGAATTAGGAACAAAATCACAATAAAGTGAAATCCACGCTACTCCTTTCCACTTCGTAGAGCCAAGGAAATTAAAAACGGTTAAACTAAAGCTCGCAAATGAGGAAAGAGATGGGAGGGTTGGGGGGTTCAATTTGTGTATTAAAATGACGGTAATTACGAATCGATGAAGGGACGCTCCGACGAACAATGTTTCCCTTGTGGGTGAGGTCGTTCGTTTATGAAGAACGAAAAAGTTCAACGAATATTTCGATATTGTCGCCCATTTCCAACGTCGAAACTGAACATAAAATTCTCGTAATGCTTCCACTATTCGACAGACTCCACACATCCAGTAGCCGAGTTCATACCATCAAAATGACGATAATTACGACGAAATGACGAATAAGTAACATGAATGACGCTCCAACCAATAGTGGAAAATAATTACTTGAGGGACGAATACTGGATAGTCGAACATTTCCCTCTCTGGTATGGTGGTTAGCACTCTCAAATCGCAACACCATGATAACATGATCGAAACTCGACGGAGACTCGAACGTTTTGTCTAACGTCATCTTTTAAATAATCCGAGAATGTTACGATACAGACGACTAACCGCTACTCCACTTTACACACAACAGGTCCTCCAATTTTAAATTACTCGTTGAGTTATCCATCTTATAGTTTTGTCGCTTCGTACGAACGCACGTAATATACCATTATGACGTGGGGGGATAAAAAGAGTCTTCCTGTCGGGGCACGTTTGAAATAGTTATCATCTACAAAAGAGAACCTCCAGCAGAACGTGTGTTTGGAAGGTGGAAAAAGTTGATTCATGAAATGCGTGTCTCTGGGTCCTGAAGGCACTGAAACAAAAGTGATAGAAGGTGACGCGTGATGGTATCGCGTCGACGAATGCTCCGTCGGGCAGAGGCGATACCGACTTTGCAACTTTCCCACCCGAATCAGTTGACACGAGGGTTGATGTTCGACTGCACTTCTCGTTTCGGTTTACTGCATTGCGTTTCACATCACGTATTTGAAGTATCTACCACAACTTTCCTCAGCTCTTCGCGCTTTCAAAGGTTTTTATCACTCTAGGTATTAAATCATTCAGTTCATACGAAGTTGGTAGCACAACGTTCTACATAAAAACTGGTGATGCTAAAGAGAGAGAAAGGGAGCGAGAGAATATGAATGCTTTATCTTACCACCGGTGAGAATTAGGGCCATACAGCCCTAACCTTCCACTTCCCTGACTGCCCAGTAATACAAAACCTCCTCATACATTCTACACATAAATTATTTTAGTAAAACACTTGATACCGAAAGGGATCAAAACTAGGTCAAACCAGAAAGAAATATGCATATTAACATACATGATAACATCAAACAACCACCTTTCCCTCTTCTCATCGCCCATCAGAATTACGTACATTCACTCTAAGTAAATCACATTCATACCTACTAATACATACAAAAACTCACGTACACAAATCAGATTCATACTGTGGTTCTCCTCCCCTTCCCTACTTAATTTCTAACCGAAACACTAAGCAGATCCTACTAATAAGTTAACTGACCCAATAGACTGTAGTATAACAAGTTACAAACTAACCAACATATATATGCGATGGAATGATGTTTCTGGTCAGGTCTGTTTCGTTATTTTATGACTGTACCTAAACCCTCGACGAGGGTTATATCAGTCATGGAAGTTGCGGTGTGCTATTTGCCCTGTGTGCTTGACCTTTTGTACCAGGTCTGTTTTTCTTATCAAATGACTATCATGCAAGAGGCCGGCCCCTGCAGCATCCACCGAAATCAGACCTGTGGAGGTACGGCAGGCATTTGGTCGTTAGCCAGTCTCCCCTTAGAGAGCTGTTGCCCGTGTGTGACCGCACGGAGGTGACCACCTGAGGAATCCCGTACTATCTGGGAGGAGTTCTTAATCTGGTTTCCTACCTGACCTAACTATTTACTTGGGTGGCAAGTTTCAAAAGGACAGATCAACTATGACCACGTTTCTTAGCCATCACCATGTTCGCAAACTTAGCAAAATGGTTATAGGCTTGCTTTGTAGCAGTCAATGCTGCTAAGTTCGTTTGCCCTCCCAACAACCGTCGCTCACTGTTGTAGAAACTACAGTGGAGCAGCTCATGGTTTCTTGTTTCCTCCGCAGTGGAGGCACAAGACGTGCATAATGGAGAGTCTTTCAGAGAAAAGCAGTGGAGCCGCGCATTGAAGTCACCATGTGCCGTGAGGAACTGGCTCAAACCATTTTCTTGAAAGACGTTCACGGATGTTGGGGAAGAACTCATACGTATCACGTCCCTTTGACGAGGATTACCATCTCGCTTGCCATTTCTCTAGAGCCCATTCGTCGATAGCGGCAAGTTTCTGTTCTGTGGTGAGATCCGCACGGAGTTCAGCCCAAAGCGGGGGAAGCTCCCGTTTCACTCTCCACTTGTCAACCATGCACTCAACAGCCAAATCAACTGGTAACTGACCAGTGGTCACCTGGAGTGGTTCTGTTGACATAGTCTTGTAGGCCTTGGTGATCCACAGGAACGCAGCTCTCTGGGATTGGGCCTATGCTCTCTTTGATTGACTGTTAGTTTGCTACCCCAGACAACGGGGCAGTAGCCAATCACGCCTAGATAGATGGCCTTATACATGAGGATAGTGTCGTGGTAACACACACCCCAAGTGGCCTTAGTAATGGCACGCAGTGAGGCAAACCTTGCAATGGTAGTGCCTTTAAGGGACTGGAGGTGTTGGTGTTGAAACCCCACCTCTCACCTATATTCACTCCTAAATACTTGACGTGCTTCTCAAGAATGAGCCTGCGGCCGCCGAAGCGTATTGTGGGTGGATTATTCACTTTCCATTTCAAAGAAGATTAGCTGGGTGCGGAGCACGTGGTGGGTTTTTTTTTCAATTCGGCGGACTGACTCTGCAAAGTCAAGTCATCCACTAGGCGTACGGCTCGCAGTCAGTCTCCGTGTGTTTCTGGTCACCGACTCCGCTATCTACATAAACTGCATCTTATTGTTCATTTTATTTCACGTAGTCAAACAACACTTCCGTGTCGCCATTAGCTGCTCAGTAAACCTCTCACGGGCTTCTTGTAAACTAACGAAAATAAGGGGGGAGAGTCCTCACCTTCAGGTAGCAGTCGTCAACGTTCTGTCCGTCTGTTACATGCGTAATTGTCAATGCTCTTCGATTTAGTTTCCATATCTGTAGTTATTCAGTTTTGAAACCTACTGATATTTAGTTCCGTCGGGGGAGAGTAGGCTTAGTTTGAGTTTCCTAGACAGTTGTACCTCCAACCTTATAATTAAAACTAGTTTCGTTCGGAATACTCGTGTTCTAAGTGCCTCACCATGTCTTTAGATTACGAAGAAGGAGAAATTCCGAATGTTAACGTGCAAAACATAACATTAGGGCCTGTGATAAACCGAGAACAGGGGAGCGATAGAGGGAGGGAAAGAGTACGTATTCAACACCGCGCAAAGAAAAAACGCTGTAAATTATTACGCAACGGTTTGTTTTTCTCTTGCGCAGCTTGTCGTCCCATCGAACGGAACGAAATGTGACCTGATTCCAACGGAACGACAAAAACGAGATATTTCAGGCGCTTGTAGGCAATTGGGACGACGTGATGTGTCGAGCTGACGGGTGGTTGGAGTGAGGTGGGAGGGAGTACAAATGAGGAAACGATTATTTTCGCTGTATTGTCCCGAGAGTTCTTTCAGTTAGTAAACTTCTGTTTCCGTCCAGAGCGTGACACATATGAGCTCTTCCCCAACTCTCCGAACGTCTTGGGAGAGGCGACTGGACGAGCCAGTTCCTTACGGGGCAATAGTTAGATCGGGTGGGAAATCATATTAAGAACTTCTCCCAAATGGTAAGGGATTCCTCAGGTGGCCAGACCTCCGGGCAGTATAACATGGGCAACAGCCCTCCACCGGGAGAATGACGATCGACCAAATACCTGCCATACCTCCGCAGGTCTGAGTCCTGTGGATGCTTCACAAGTGACCGGCCTCTTGCATGATAGCGAAACCTTAACTTCCTTGAAATTAGGTCATTTGATAAGGAAAACAGACCTGGTACAAAAAGGCAAGCACACAGGGAAAATAGGCCAAGAGCAGTGGACATGAATTAGTACATAGGATTAGGAAGTGAGACCAGATGAAATGATAAATAATACGTGGGTTTGATTATAATTAAGCAGTAGAGGGGGTAGGGGGATACTGCTAGGACAGAAGTATGAAGAAAGCGAATGGGTTGAGAAAGATGGTAGGGTGGACGATTTAGGGCTTAGAAAAATAGGGTGTGGGAGATGTAAAAGGCGTTGGGGTGAAGGATACTAGAGATAGGGGCTGAGGATAGAAACAGGTAGGAATCAAAACTAGATGAGACAATTTGGGGTGTAACGTAGCTGTCTGCGTTTAGGAAGATGGGCATAGGGGTCTGGGTCATACAACTCTTTTATTTTGGGTTATGGGTACGAGGGGCTGAGAGTAACCGGTTGTGCTGAAAGCCTTGTAGGAACGATTTGAGTTAGGGCTGTGAGGAGCTTTGAGTGTGATTGAGTGAGTTGCAAGAATTAAGCGGGGATCTAAGAAGAGCTGCGTACTGCCTCGATATTCTACAGTGGGGAACCAGTTCACACTATTTAGAGATGTACCTAGGGCTACAGTGATCGCTTGCTATTGCAATTTGCGAGTAGCGAATTGGCGCTTGGGCAGCCAGTCAATTCGGTGCTGTAGCGAGAGGCTTGGGAGCTTTCATAACGGCAAAGTGATTGTCCAGCGAGTGGCGGGTGATGGTAGCAGTGGTGAGTTGCTGTAGGTGGCGAAGATAGAGCGAGTATTACAATGACAAGTGGACAGGTCTTGAGGTTGGAGCATTCTGGCTGTGTGAAGGGGCGTTTTGGGGAGTCAAAGGTCTTTCTGTGGGATGGCGCCAAATAACAGCCGAGTGGAGGCGATTGAGGTTTGTTGACGACCTCCTCCATTGTCGAGTTATGTTTGGCCAGAAGTTCGGAAACGACTGGCAGGTTTCTTGAGAGAAACCTGGAAGAGATCATCTTGAAATACGGCCTGGATCACCAAATATTGAGCGCATGAGAGGGGGAGTTAGGAGTAACAGAAATAAATGAATGACCGTGGTGAGCATGTGAACTGCATTAACACTTTGGATATTCGTTCGGATGTGCATTTAAGCGCAAACAAGGAGGTCTCTGAATAGGTGAACTGGTGAAGGACTTTTAGCTGCAACTGCCTTTTCCGGCGGATGTATTTGGGATACGATATTGCCCTCCTTTGGCAGCTCTTAAGGGATTCAGAGGGGAAAATCCATTGAACGCCCCATCGCTTTGGTGTACAATTTGTGCGTAGCGAGAAAAATCTTCGTCAGTATAACTCGTCAACAGGGTGGTTGGTCAAGAAAATCAAGTTATGCAGCTCTGGCGAAGCGTGAACACTTTTTCCACCCCATTTCGCTCTTTCCAAAAGTTAACGATTTATTGTCGAGCGTTAGTCCCTCCTAGTTTATTTCCTTGATTGATGGTACCAAAAATGTGATCTAATTCGGTGGACGTAATTACCTGTCGCCAAATATGTAATATATTTCCTAGCGTTGGGAGGAATTTTCAAAAGCAAGTTGTTGAGACGACGCTGTCGATTAGGGCTCATGACTTCATTCCTCAAGGTTTCCACTCCCTCAACCCCTTGATGTTTGTGTTCTCTTTAGAAGCCGACGATAGTATGGAAGATGTAGAAGCGCTGGTACGTTTTACCCGGATGATCCGTAGATAGAGCTGGACACCGCCAACGTCGATGCTGCTGTAACAGAAGAATCACTTCATGCAATCTGATCATAAATATGCGAATTATCACGATCTAACCAGTTGCTTACGCTACTCTCGCCCTTCCTCATCATTCTCATCCTCCTTCTCCTCTTCGTTCCTTTCGTTTTCATAAAGCGTCTCCTTCTTCTTCTTTCCATTCGTATTTCCGTATCAAAGCTCGAGGTTATTCGTCAAGTCGCTTGTTCACGACCCGACATTCTACCAACTCGATAGTTAATTGCATAATGAAGGATGTTGTGACAAAGTAGTGAATGGCTATCCAACCAGATTCTGCACACAAAGATGTTTAATACCAAGAAATGACGGAAATAAATTTATCGTTGAGCTCATATAACAAATAGAAAATAAACGTAACCGCTCGTGAAAAAGTCTGAAGCGAAAGTAAAAATAAATTGGTACTTGACAAGAGTTTTCTACGATCGACGTTTAACGTTCGTGTTTCTGCTATGTTCAATAGGCCTCCGGCCGTATATTGGTCCAGGTATGGTGCTGGTAGGCGTGTTTTGGTCCAGGTATGGCGCTGTTAGACGTTTCTTAAGTACGTCGTCCAGGTATAACGCTGGTAGACGTTGATTACAGGACTTGCGGGATACTGCGACCCGAAGAGAATGATAAATGCGCGTTAATGACGAATTTCACTGCAAAGTGAGGAAATGGCAATGAATACCTAATATAAGCAGTTTTAACGAGGCATGTAGTGGTACGCAGATAGCCGGAATCGGAATGAATGCAAATGGCGCGTGGAGCTGGCGATGGCTGGTGTGCTGACGTCACTCACATCAAAACGAAATAAAATATAACACTTAACACTTAACCTAAGTGGTGTAGCTGCCTGAACAAAGGAGAAGGGCAAAACAAGAAATACTTATAGATCGGTAAATACGAAGCAGAGACCGTATCTTTAGCGCTTTGAATTCAAGCTTCTTGTCTTGTCAATGACGAGGAACGTAAACTGTTTCTTCAAAGTTGTATGGCACATGTCGACGAATATATCGAATGGAACGTAGGTAAAAAAACATGATCTCTATGTAGTTTTATCGCCTTGAGGAAAAGTGATTAGGAAATTACGGTTGTCTCTCGTGTGATGCTTCTCACGTGCTGCGTACGATTGAATCAAGTAAACCACACCAGCTTTTAGATGAGTACCGCGAGTAAATATCGTCCTTAAATGATCGAAAAAAAGTCTTGTCAACGTCGCCGTAAATTGTGAGCCAATAAGGAGCGATATTTTCAATGGGAGGAAACTTGTCCTTGTTGGTACCTTCGATAAAGTTAATTTCTGACACTTTGCTTATTACACGCTCCAACAAAACTTGTCCTGCAAAGTAGATTGCGTCATCAATCAACTCTTTGAACTTTAGCCCGATCGGAGATAAGAATGAATTCAATAAAAGGTTCGTTTTCCCTATGTTCGAACTCCCCTCGAATATAATCGGCTCTAATCGGCTGTTCACTCGAAGGATTTACCCATTTATGAACGGGTCCATTTGTTACGAGCTGTGTGTTGCGGAAGTGTATGTATTCAGGCAAAAATTACAGCGATCCCGAGCTCCGATCCAATGCCCGACTCTCGTGCCAGATTATGAATCTTCGTCTATGGCCACTAGACTACGACCACTGGGGGGCCTACAATGAAAAAAGACCCTACGGACTCGTATCAAACACAAATACGTAATGCACTTAGAAACCATACTAACATACCAAAAGAACAGCATTATAAATCCATAAACATGAACCCAAAACCACCACTACTCAAAGGACAACCAAAAATTCATAATAAGGATACACCCATCAGACCATTCATAAACTTCACATCTGCACCAGCATATAAACTCTCAAAATATTTGACCACTATGCTAAAGAGTACCATTACATTAACAAACAGATATACGATACGTAACACAGAAGAACTCACCAGTAGATTAAAAGACGTAACTATAACTCCAAACACTAGATTGGTATCATTTGATATAAAAAACTTATATCCCTCCATACCAATAAAAGAAACCATTGACATACTACAAACCAAACTAAGACAAATAGACACGACAACCGCTAGAAACGTTACCAACCTCACCAAACTGACACTCGGACAAAACTACTTTCAATTCAACAATAGCATATACAAGCCAAAAGATGGATTAGGTATGGGAAACCCTACTTCGTCCATATTAACTGAAATATTTCTACAACATTACGAAGAAACTCACATCCAGACCTTAATGACAAAACACGATATCAAACACTACGCCAGATATGTAGATGATATCATCTGCATATTAGGCCGTGATAACACTGACGATATACTAAAGGACTTAAACAATATCCACCATAACATCCAATATGACATGGACAAAGAACAAAATAAAACCCTTAATTACTTGGACCTGAAAATCACACGGTTGTACAACGAACTACAATACGACATTTTCAGAAAACCCACTGCTACCGACACGAGCATACACTTTACATCAAATCACCCACAACAACATAAACTAAGTGCATTTAGACACATGATACGGAGACTAAAAACTATCCCACTACCCGCACAAAATTACAAAAAAGAACTTGATACTATCAATAATATCGCAGAAAATAACGGTTACTCCAAAAAAACAATAAACAAATTATTAAGACAATATGAATCCAAAACACACGACTCAAAAACACAGAATACACAGACTTTAACAAGACGCTGCACATTCGCGTACACAGGACCAAAAATATACGGAATAACTAATATCCTCCGAAAGGAAGGTATACAAATCGCATTACGTACGGACAACACACTTAGAACCAAACTAACTGCAAAGACTGAAAAGACAGACCCACTCGACCAAAGTGGGGTGTATAAAATAACTTGTACTTGTACAAACACATACATAGGACAGACAGGATGAAAAATATGGACCAGATACTCAGAACACATTAATTCTCTTAGTAGGAACAAAGACGATTCAAACTTGATTCAAACTTCCATCTCAAAACAACTGGACATGAACCTACCAAAATACAGGACTGTACCACCTTACTACACAAACAATACAAAGGACGAAAACTGAACATATTAGAAAACATGGAAATTTATAAACAAAAAAACATCAATGGACAGATCATAAATGAACAAATCAACACAAAATGCGACACCATATTCACACCACTCAAAACACTACAGAAACGAAAACAACCAACTGACTGGTTTACAGACCACCCCACACAAAAAATACGGAAATTCCACAATTGACAGATCATTCAAGACGTTCCATTCACCTTCAGGGGTTTTCCCCCTGAGGTACATGACCTCCTCTCCCCGACCCTTCCCCAACGCTCCATCATCCCGTTTACCTTCCTTTCGTATATAAAGACCACGACCAACTGACTGACTCCAGTACTGACTTAACGGCCAGACGATGATGTCTTTACATCGAAAGCGCTTGCCCACAGCAACTCACCAGCCAGAGGAGACGGACTCATCTAACAGATACGTAAGCTTTAATAATTTGCCTACTGGCGGACATAACCCTATTGCATAATGCCTACAATGGGAGTCAGGCGGTACACATCAATACAAATACTAAGCATCAGCATTTTACGAATTCTGATCCACATGACGCAGTCAATGGACAACATAACGTGCTCAGTCACTGACATAGATTTAAGCGATTAAAAGGCGAAACGAATCATTTTGTCGTGAACAAAGTTGAGCTTATATTTCGTTTGGCGTATTTAGTATTAGTGATAGCGGTGACATACTCGTACCTTTATATATCGCAGGTAAACACGAGGCGACGGTAATTTTCACCACCACCGAATGAGTTATGTTCATTGCTTTTCGTTCTAATGGCGCCACTTAATTCCCCTTTAGATGGCCATGCTTTTTGTTTGATCGAACGAGTGAATAAATGTGTGGACCGTTTAACAATTACTACCGTTTGTTTACAGCGGCCGAAAGGTTAAACATATGGTTAAACTCCTTTATCGACAGGAACAGAATTATCTGCTTATTCACGGAAAATACTGCGGGCTTAGAAACAATATTGTCAAACAACTCGTGAGTGATGATCAACCTGTGACACCCTTGTACGGGTTTTGCAGAGAGCACGATGTTGCTTACCGCAATAATCGCGACATTAATACGCATCATGAAGCGGACAAAGCATTGGCAGGGAAAGCTTGGAAGCTTGTAACAATATCCGGCTTCCAAAGTCTCGATTCGCCTCAAGCTATACGAAATTGTCGAATTTTCGACGAAGTTTACGCTTTCTGGACGCAGAGAAAATTATTGAAGGGTCTGTGTGCGTGTTGTGATTGGGGAGGGGGTTTCGTAGTTAACTTTGATAGAGAACAGGTAAACCGTTTGAAATCGTTCTTTTGAGACCAAAATGTAACAAAAATAAATATGTTTCTAATAGTTTTTATTGAAAAGGAGTATAAGGGTCACTATTAGATCGGGTAGCCGCGAGAAATCGCCGTATTGTGAAATACGTCGCACCTCCTGTCGTTTTATTCCTGTTTTATGATGGAGAAATTGTCGAATATTTCACGGTGTGGCAGATTAACTCTAAACGACAGCATTAAGGCTGCCACGAACGTCCCCATCCCTCTCTCTCTCTCTCTCTCTCTCTCTCTCTCTCTCTCTCTCTCTCTCTCTCTCTCTCTCTCTCTCACACACAGTTACAGAGGGAACAACCATCAACAACCAATCGTGCAACGTTTGATGAGAGGAATTATACTGTAACGCCCACTGAATAAGTTTAATGAACTTTCTGCTTTCTTGACAATAACGAGTTCCATATCATTTTCCGGTTGCTGCGTGCGAATCTCGAGTCGTTGGATACAAGAAATCAATCATTTGAAATGAAATACCTTCGGAAGTTTAGAGAAAATAAAGAAAATGTAACGGTTTGTAACGTAGGACCGAAATAATTGAATCAGCTGCGGCTCCAGGTGCTAGAGACGGGAGAAACAATCCATCTGACTGATTAAAAAAGGCGATGGAGATCAAGTAGAGGGAATTTTTCGTTTTGGAGGCAGTGATCGCTGGCAAGTCTCAACTCAAAATATCTTTCTCGGTGTTTGTCCATTGAACGCCAGGCTTCATAATAGCGTTCTGCTTTTCATTGCCGCCGCTGCACTTCCATAATTAGAAGCGTTTGAACGGATCGCGGTTTGAGCGGCAACAAGAATGAAATGCCCACGTTTCGTTTTTACGTGAAATCCGCGTCAAATCCCCCGCCTTCCTTCTAAAACTACGGTTTGCTCCAGTTCTATGGAGATGTTTTCAAAATGCTTCAATGGAACTGGCAAGTCGTCACTTAACCATCGTAACTTCGTCTATTCCCAGATCCACTTCATACTGCCTCTCCTCTAACGCGAATCTCGTACAATGAATAACGTCCGAATCGAGCCTTTAAATAAAGATAACTATGGCACATTGGTTATTCAAGTAGAAGATTTCTTGAGTGCCATCATTTGAAAGGAAAAAGTAGTAAACCTATCTTCGGGGGCTGCAAGGAACATTCCGTTTCAAATGCCCCATTTGTAACGTTCGTGGCCACAAAGCGTAGGATTGTCCTCGGAAAACCCCAGACACGGTGGACAGGTGGACGTTCAGCCCATATGAGCAAAAACTACGAGACCGTTCAGATAATAGAAACCGCGAGTGTCGACGGTGTAAAACTCACCAGTGGGGTAAACACGCGTTAGGGGCACGATTGGATTAAGCAGTGACCTGGAATACGGAGCCGTTCGTACTGGGAAGAGCCGTTCTTTGAAAGCAGTACTGCTTTGACTTGAAACGAGAAGACGAAGTTGGGCGAAGGACAGAGAGAGGGGGAACTGCGTGGCTGCAATCGGAGAGGTTAAAGGAATCCCGCGATCGCGCCAGGCGACGAGAATATTGGTCTATTTCTTTCAATCTCCCCTATGTACTACTTGATTTATTTCAATATTTCTGGAACGAACTGAATATACTTAATTATTTGGAAGGATTGATTGATTGAGAGACGTCCGAATGTTATTCCTATTTGGCGCCCAACGTGGGGCGATATCGCACTATGAGAATACAATATTAACCGAATGCAATTGGAACACAGAGTTTTATTTTCAATTACGCTCAAGGATGTGTTACCACCACAAACAGGGAACTGAGTATAGTATAGTATAATTCTGCACAAAACTCTCTGTTCCAAATGCATTCGGTTGATATCGTACTCACTCTTCGACCCACCGATATAGCTATTCTATTATAACACCTAAGTACTTGAGCTGCTTCTCAAGATGGTGCCTGTGGCTGCCAAAACCTATTGACGGTTGTTTACTTAATTTCCTCTTCAGGGTAATGAGCTGGGTTTTGTCCTCGGCAGCTTGAAGGGCGCGCACAACTGGGTGATGGTTTGGAGCAGTTGATTTGAGTTTTTTCCTCGATTAGTAGAATCGACTGTGCACCAGTCCGAGGAATGGGCCCAATGGGCACCCCTTCTCTATCGTTCTGTGGAGCTATCGCCATCCAGTCTGCATCTTCTTGGCCACGACCGAGTAGTAGTAATAGTAGTGCTATTTTAAAAAGTCAATGTACTAACGTTCCTGGAATTAATCTGAATTTACAATTTTCAGCAAATCATCATCTGAGCCCCAGTTTTTGAATGTTTGGTGTAAAAGCAATGAAAACAATCAACACCTACTCGACACAGTTCCCCTAAATGATAGGTAGTGATGGTCAGAGACGAAGGGTAGAAATCATACTAGTTTGGTCAGGGTTGGAGGAAGAGTCGGGAAAGGGAGTGCCACGGCTACGGATGGCGAAAAGTGCGGAGGGGTTTATATTAAAATGCAGAGGAAGTCGGCACTAAACCGTGAAGAGTCTCTCTAATGGAAGCTGCCCCCCCCCCCCCGCCACACCGCCCGTCATCTCATCTCCGCTCTCCTCTTCACAGAGTATTTACCACTTAGCTGGTCTAATCCCATTAGGCTATAGAAACAAGTGACTGAAGTGCTGAGGACTCAACACCTCTTCATACGCGGCAGTAGTGACCGTAATTTTGGAACCTGTCTCACCCACGGCACCCCGGTAAAGGCCCTGTGCAGTTTGAGACCTGCTTCACCTTTCTCTTGTTTCAGATATAACTCATAACAAAAAGGATGACACGCAACTGATGTAAATGCGGTTTGTGTAAACTGTATTTTAACAATTATTCCATTCAGAATCGTCCAGAAAACTCCAGAACGGACAGCTCTGTGACTAACTTTTGCTAACTGCTCATTCTAACTTTTGACTAACTCTGACTACTTTTATTGATGTATTAGGGAGCACTTTAATACCGGTGTTCAGATCTATCCGAAATAGTTCAGCCCTTGGTCATAACGGGATTCCCCTCGTATTTCTTCTTTGCACTAATCTTCGTATCTATCCCGTTTCACCATGCCTACTGCTTATTCTATGCACCTTTACCAAATACTTTTTCGCTCCCCTCTATCCTCTCAACTTTCCCATCGTGCCCACCCTACTGCACCACACACCTATTATTTCATCTTAACCCGCTTCCTAATGCCCTGTCATGTGGCCTTCCATCACGGAACTATCTCTTTGTACCTCTCAGTGTGCTCGCCTTATTCACCTCACAGTGCGCATGCCCCTTTGCATCTCCAAATTTGCTTCCCCAATCGAACTACCCCGTGTGCTTGTCCTTTCGCCCCAGCCTTGGAAACGTACTCCAAATGGAACCATTATTGACCCTTCTTACTTAATCCTTGTGATGTCCCACGATAAAAATAAGAGTTCCATGGTTATGGATGAGTTGCTGACAAAGTGCCCTCCAACAAGGGAAGTAAAAACACCTCGCATTCTCAAGTCTGTTTCCTTATTTGATGACTATTCCTAAACCCTCGACGAGGGTTATATCAGTCATGGAAGTTGCGGTTTCGCTAATGTGGAAGCGGCCAGCCCTTGCAGTGTCCACTGAACTCAGACCTGTGAGGGTACCAGGTCGCCATTCGTTAGCCAGTCTTCCGGTAGAGAGCTGTTGCCCGTGTGTGACCACCTGAGAAATTTCCTACCATCTGGGAGGAGTTCTTGAGCTGGTTTCCCACATGATCTAACTATTTACTTGGGTTTCCAAAGGACAGATCAACTGTAACCACGTTCCCAAGCCATCGCCTTCTTCGCGAACTTTGCAAAATGATTATAGGCTTGCTTTGAAGCAGTCAATCCTCCTATGTTCGTCTGGCCTTCCAACAACCGTCGCTCATTGTTATAGAAACTACAGTGGAGCAGCACGTGGTTTCTTGTTTCCTGCACACTGGAGGCCTTCGTATGATGGAGAGCCTTTGAGAGAAAAGAAGTGGAGTTGTGCATTGAAGTCGCCATGTCCTGCGAGGAACTAGCTCGTCCAGTGGTCTGGCTCAAGCCGGTTCTTGAAAGACATTCATGGATGTCGAACTCATACGTGTAAAGACAGTAGTTACCTTATAGGCACACCTGGGGGGATCTAGGTCAAACGCCCCTCCACACCCCAGCTGATATGACGTCATCCCCCCCTCACCACATGATCATGTGGCGTTATACCCCCCTCCAGCTGTGTAACTTATGAGATCTAGGTCCAACCCCCCCCCCACTCCCACCTCGTGTGACGTCTAGTTCTGTCAGTAAGGAAACTTCTGACGAACAACAGGTGTGGGGGATTCCCCTACCTATAAACTTATTGAGGAGCACTGGCCACCAAACGTTGTCAATGTGGACTGTTACGACGTACTTAGCCAATGCAACCAGGGAAATATTGCGGATTTCGAAAATGATATCTGGTGTGGACTTTCCTTTGGGAGCAAGCGCGACGCTCTGGGGTGTAGGAGCGTGTGATGCCTATGTTGACACCATTCACACTTCTACGTTGAGTGGCAGCTCTTGAAAGTGTGTGAAGTTGGCAGACGATTCGTACACAGGTTCCTAGAGCATCCTGGCTGGAGTTGAGGAAACGTAGGCACTTTTGAATTCTTTTTAAACACAGTTTCCATTTCGATAAACCTAATCGGCGCAGTCGGTAGGACAAGTTGACGTTGCGAGCTCAACAGCTGATCGTCTCTACGATTTACAGTGTTTACAAGTTGCCTACGGATCTACTCGTTTTCACTGGGACTTTACATTTTTTCCACAAACATCGGGGAAAAGGTCCATTAAATATAATATACCTTATTACGCGTGTACATCGGTTTTACACATTAATATTTACAACTAGTGGTTACTATCCACTTTCAAGTGGACCGACAGTATTCTGGGACTTAGGGTACAGTCCGCCGAGAATGTGCTGGGGGCAATGTACTCTTGGATTGTCCAAGAATCGTGTCATGGCATGATAAAGTAGTTCCTTGGTAGCGTGCAATGCGTTGAAATTATGACTTTGAGCAGGTACTCCCGACAGGATGTGCGTATGTCCAGATTGGTGTTATTAAGAGTTTGTAAATTAGGATTTTATTGTCATTTGGCACAGTCAAGGATGATAGAAGTGGTTGTAGTTGCTTGGGCGGGATTCGAATTTTCGTCAGAAGTCGGGAGATATGAGGAGGGAAAGTTAAAGTTTTGTCTAATATCCCACCTAGAATATCGGGTGCTCTCTGCTTTTGGGATGACTAATCCCTTGAAGTACACCTCTGGTTCAACAAATCACCGTTTGTAGGTGAATATGGCGATTGGAGTTTTGGAAGCATTAAGTTTCATTCTCCGTTTTGAACTACATTGTCCTAGTTTTTCGATGGAACACTATAAGCGTCGAGAAACCTGTCCGGTGTGGTTTGCGAAGGCATACGCTAGGTCGTCGGCAAACAATCCAGAGAACTCATCTTCGGCTTCAGGTAAGGGTATGTCGTTGGAGAATGTGTTGTAAAAGAAGGGTTCCCAGACGCTTCCCTGGGGCACTTCCGCTGTTATAGGTTTAGTGGCCGATGTGTTGGTCAAGTACTCAAACCTCATAAGTTCGTCCTTCTAAATACGTCTCCAATGGGAGGTACAGGTTATTAGGTAAGAGAGGAAACGTTTTGTACATCGGACCTTTGTGCCACAAGCGGTCAAGTGCCTGCTCAGTGTCAAAGAACGTGGTTCTGCAGGTCTTTTTTTTATTGTAGGAGTGTTTTTGTTTTTGTTTCCATAAAGGAAGTCAGTCTGTGAAGTTGGAGGGGGCACGAGTGTGTTGGACGGCAGCCAAATTGTTGTGGTCCACCCAAGCCTCCACCACAATAATTTGGCTCCCGTGTAGATCAGCAGCTTTGGTAGCGCCAGCCGCTAAAATACTTTGGCTAGGAGTGACAACGTGCTAACTGGGCAGTACGAATTGAGTTCGTGAACTGGCTTGTCTGGTTTGAGGATTCTGCAAATTACGGCATGCTTGCAAGATTTGAGGAAATAGCCAAGCATATCTTGGCAAGGACCGTGAAAAGCTTTTTGGGACCATTCAGGAGTAAGGGGATGAACGATCAAGTCCTCCCCCGGGGCCTTCCTTCTCGAGCGCTTTATAACGTTCCATACTGCTCGTGGGAAGAAGAAGATCGCTGGAGACGAGAACGCGTTGGAAATTTTATTGAGCTCTCCACTCGGGATGTCGATGTATGGTTGAAAGCGCTCTTTAAACATGTTAGCAAAGCAATTGGCTTTGTCTAAGGAACTATGAAGCCAGTGTCCTCCTACCTTTAGTTGGGGTATCACGTTGTGTATTTCGAACAGCTACGCATCAGTCACTCTTTCCTAACTATTCAGAATCCTACAAATTGCCAACGAGGCCACCAGCATTGTCTCACCTCGTAGCAAATGTTATTAAGCACATTTCTAATTTTCTTTTAATAACTCAAAACATACCATTGTTTACAACATACCGGGGTAGCCAACACTAATTTCTCTTGAATTAAAAAAGCGGACTGTATTTTCAAACACCCCGGATCCGATCAAAATTAGTTTCTCCCCCCTTGGCTGCAAACTAAGCCTCCGCCGATGCCGAGACCTCGCCGACCTGAAAAGGAAACAAATGCAGGAACGGAAAAATAGGAAATTGAGGGACTCACCTTTAAGAACGTGATAGAAGCTTTTCCCCGGCCGGGAAACACTGGACTTAGCTAGGGGAACCACTTCGTCGCGTCACAACTATACTTAGCGGAAGCTCCACAAAAGGGGGGGGGGGTAAAAGGTGATTAATATATATATCGCAATTAACACATCCAACAAAATAACTCTGTCTCGATCAACCGCTCGATGGAAAGTAATAGGTGAGAAGGAAAGGATGGTGGTCTGTGGGAGGTGAGGCGGACAACTGGAGGGGAAAACGATAAGGGCCGGCCGGCGGCGGGTCCCAGGGCGAATCGGCGGGAAGCAGCTTACGTTTCCAACAACCATTTTGTATAAATTCGAATGAGTTAGTTTTGGTGGTTAAACTTGAAGGCTCAGAAAAAGCCCCTGACCTTGGGATTTTCCGTTAGGGCTGAACTAATTCGGCCAGAGCTGAGCCAAACCCTTGAGCTGTGGTTATCCATTGGGCAGGTAGTAGTTCAGCTGAGCAGAATGGTGCAGGCAAGGTCCTAGTAGGAGGGGTAGTTCATGCAAGGGTTGAGCAAGTGAGTTAGAGCACAATGGCACTTGAGCAGGTCGTTAGCATTGGGATTTAAATTACGGGGTTGGCTCACCTTACAATTATCTTACTTTTATATAATTTTTATAACTCAATTTACAAGAGGATTACGTTGTTTTTTATTTTATTTTAAATATACCTGTTGTCTTCCCCCGGTTAACGTTCATCACCTACGTATTGCCACAAAACCTGGCATCCAGTGAGTCAGTTGTTTTCTAATTTTGTGCTGGCATTGCAGACCTCGTCCAGGCAGTACCACTCGAAATCCGGAAGATAATATTTGGTGCTACTGTACCTTTTGTGTACCGGCACCTTCATGACACGTTTTACTATTCAACATCAATCTCTTCCATTCAATAAATATTGCTATCATCAAAACTCAGTTACTAGGAATATTCAGCAGCTTTATGCACTTTTTGAAGAGGAAGGTACTACAGATTTCATCAATCTCTTGGAGTATGTCCAACTAGTCAATACCTACATTTTGTTCCTTGTAAGTAGTAGTCTCTTATAATCTGTCGAACTGAGTTAGAAGATGAAATCTGACAAAAAGTGTTCTTACGATGCTTTTAAATTTTTTATAAAAAATGCAGAACCGATTTAAATCAAATTGTGCGACGCGTCACGTCTTTTGTTAACGCACGGATTGTGTCCTCAGCTTCCACCTGACGTCTTAATTTCCGCTTCGAATTTCCTCCCTCGTCATCACGACCTCTTTTCTCCCGAGTTTCGCTCCGACTAATTACGAGTACCACCTCTCTCAGCGCTTGAAACTTCGCCTGGCCAACCTCCTATTGCAGACTCAGCCTTAACTTAACTCTCTAAATGCTCCTCTTTCTGCTAATATACACTGATTCGCAATGTGAAGGAAGATCTAAAGCCCTGAATTCTCGTCCAACTCCCAATTTTGTTTTTCCTGGTGTCAACGGACCCTTCCGGCGCTCACGAACACCCCCCCCCCCACTCATTCACCGTCATGTTTCATGAGTCCCATTGGTCATGTGTTTGTGTGCTCGCGCTTGTAAACACGATTGGAAAACAGCATCAATTTTAAAACGCATGAACCTATTGAACATCAATTCCATAGCGTCTGACGTGCAAACGATTAAAATTGGCCTAACCAATTGGCGTGTTTTAAGCATTTTATAGTCGCTCATACACAGGTTAGAGAATCATACAGGCAATAGTTATCATGTAACTTCATATGCAAGAGCACCAGAAAGCCGTTGTGCTGCTCTTAACATTTTGTACTCATCGGACAGTAATCCAACTTGTGAACGCTAATTACCTGCTAAGGGAGTGAAAATCTATAACAGAGCAGGAAATTAGTAACATCGAATCCTAACTTCAAGTGGCTGTAACTGTACAGGTCTGTTTTCATACAAGGGGGTTAAGCACCCACCGAACCTGTGGAGGTACCGGAGGTTACCATTTCGCTAGTCTCCCGGTGAACAACTGTGGCCAATCTGTCACCACCCAGAGACCAATGTGACACATGGCCCTGAGGAAACCCGTACCATCTAGTAGGAGTTGTTAATCTGTTGTTTCACCTGATCTAATCATTTACTGGAGTGTCAAGTTTCAAAGGGAGAGCCTTCCGCTTGCTAGGCTGCAAGTTTTGGCTGCTCTGTCAACACCCATCGCTCATTTTTGTATGAACTACATTGGAGCAGCACTTGGTTTCTTGTTACCTCTGCACTGGAGGCGCACGACGTTCAGGACGAAGAATCTATGAGAGAAAACAAGCGGATCTGCGCATTGAAGTCGCCATGTCCTGCGAGGAACTGGCTCGTCCATTGGTCTGGCTTAACTCATTATTTCAAAAGACGTTCACGGATGTTGGTAAAAAAAAAATATTCCCTTTGACGAAGATTCCCATCTCTCTTGCCATTTCTCGAACGCTATTCGTCGATGGTGGCAAGTGGTCGATGAGTAGATAAAACTGCAAGGAGTTCGACCTAGACTGAGGGAACTCCCTTTGCACTCTCCACCTGTCCACCATGCACTCAGCGGCTAAACCAACTGGTAGCTGAACAGTGATCACTAGGAGTGCTCCATGAATACTGTCTTATAGACCTTGGTGATCCTCAAAAGCGCAGACCCCTGGGATTGACTGTGTTCTCTGCCTCAGACAGACTCCCCAAGTGACCTTAGTAACTGCTCATAGTGAAGTAAACCTGGCGATGGTAGTGCCTTTGAGGGACTGGGGAGGTGTTGACTCAAACGCCATCTCTCATCTACACTGACTCCTATGTGCCGAGACGAACCGAACTCTTCCGTCCCCAGTTCCCTGTTTGTGATGGTAAAACTTCTCCGAGTATTATTCTGCATAAAACTCTCTGTTCCAATTGCATTCGGTTGATATCGTACTCACTCTTCGACCCACCGATATAGCTATTCTATTATAACACCTAAGTACTTGAGCTCCTTCTCAAGATGGAGCCTGTGGCTGCCAAAACGTATTGACGGTTGTCTTCTTAATTTTCCCTTCAGGGTAATGAGCTGGGTTTTGTCTTCGGCAGCTTGGCGTGCTCGCATAATTGGGCGATAGTTTGGGGCACTTGATTTGGGTTTTTGCCTCGATTAGTTGAATCGACTGTGCACTGGTCCGAGGAATGAGCCCAGTGGGCACCCCTTCTCTATCGTTCTGTGGACTGACCCATGTCTGCATGCGATTGTAGCAGATCTACTTGTCAGGTAACTCGCTTTGTCAGCCTCCGTTCAATTCGCTGCGAGAATCGACCTGAACCCAACTAAACGCCTTGTTTCCCAGCAGGTTCATGAACATCCCAAATCACCCACGAAGATATTAAAGCTTCTACATCAATTCCTCCTGTAACTCTCCATTCTGTTGCACTCTGAGTGCAGAGGCTCGTCGAATGAATTTTTTTGTAATGCGTCATCACTCATCATTTGGAGCCCCTAATCAAGGTAGTTTAGTTCCTCAGTATTTATTTTCCGTGACCCAAAGGGTAAGGAAAGCATAGTAATCAGTGTCTTTAAAAAAGGTTGCGTTTTCTTAAGTTCGTTACGTTTTGAGGCCTACCGAATCCAAAAAACAAAATTTCGGCGCGTGGTCTGTGTGTGTCTGTAGTTCGATTTGCGGGAGAACGACTGAACTAATTGATCTGGTTATTTTTTGGTTTTGGTTGTTATCTTTTGTGGATGCGAAAGTAAGGTTATGGGCGACTTCCATCGATGGGAATGGAGGATTTGAGGTTTGAGGAGTCTAGGATCCGCGAGAGGATCAGTCCACATTTTGCCATTCTGTTTGCACTTCTGAATTACTATCCGACGACAGGGGCTCATGAGCGGTTACTTGTAGACATTACACAGGAAGTGGCCTAGTTATTGCCTCACACCTGGAATATCTCTCATTACAATCGCATTTTGTTCAATTATGTTAACTCTTCTGCAGCGTTCCACGACTTGGGAGCTAAAGCAACTCTGAGTGTAGTTGAAGTATTTCCTTGGTGGCAATATTTCGTAGGCCCTACGTGAGTGGAGCCCGATTCCGTCAAGTTCTAATTCGGCTTCGTAAATTGGTACCGTGTGGTTTGTCTCATACGCCCTTCCATCTGTTTTCCTCCCTATCTCTAATCGATTCTAATAAACCACTTGACTGCTCCTCACAAGAGCGCTCACTTCATTCTCCTCTTGAACGAAACTAGGTATTTACTTATGGTCACCCTACCGATCCTCCTTAGATCACTATTGAGCTTCTAGCTAAAGCTCTTGGGAGCGCAACATTGGAACAGCGGGTTTCATTAGCCCTAATCATTGTTGGGGGTTCCTGAGCTCCCAGCAGTTTAGAACTACGGGACTAATCTATCTTGTTTGCGAAGTTGGAGTAGTGTAGTATATTTTGGTTATAACTAACATTCCAACTTAATAGTACGTTATCGCCGCTCTCGATTATAGGGATGCAAGTTATCCCTTCCACAATTAGAGGCTCAACGGTTCGCCTCCATGAGAGGAGAATTCAGAACAGATTTTATGTCCCAGACAAATATGACGAGGTTCGTTATCGAAACGGAATAGTATAGTTCCCAAACCTGAGAATATTTCCATTTGGAATTTCAACTTTTCAACGGCCAATCGAACTCTCATAGAAGACAGACTGAAGATAATCCGTCGTTATCCAATTTACTTTAATTAGGGCCGATTTCAATTCTCCAGTTAACACTTCGAATCGGTAGGCGTAAGTCAACGATATTCGGTGAGTGGAAATATCGGGATGCCGATCAACTATCCAACCGTCAATGTGAATTGATGAAAGGGTCATTGGGAGTTATTGGAAGATTTGACTTATTCGACCTTCATTCGGGCCTGCAAATGACATTGATAAAGTCCACCGTTCAAACATAGCTTACCTGGGGATAGATTGGTATTAGCTCCGTACCCCAACAAATCAGCTGACACATTAACCTCCAAACTACCCCCTGACTCCATATTTCGGTACTACATGAAGCTCTGCCTTCAGTTGTATGTAGATAGCCCCCACAGTTGCGCTAAAGGTCCTACTGGGTCTTGCACCTCTCCACATACACGTGGAGAGAGCTGCCTACCTACAGGCGGCTCGTATGCTGGAATTGGGTCTTGTCAGGTGAGGAAGAAGGGCGCTGCACGACCTGATATTGGATAAAGAGCGTGCGGAGAGGCCCACTCTGCATGTCAGGGGCTCGATACAGACAAAGTTCAACTTCGAGCTTCTTTCGAGGACGAATCTATGGAAGATCCAAATGGGAAGGGGGTGGTCCCTCACTTGAGACTGGATCTATAGTATATTACACAGTGGATCAGTGAGGGGTCGCCTAGCGGGTGCAGGTGTTTGTGGGCCAGGAATCCAGACAGCGATACCACTGGGGGCGCTGGCTACAGTTCTCTTCGCTGTGACAGTGTCGTGAAGCACCTCCTACGTGGGGGCCTGAAGCGGGAAAGAATATATATATTACGTCGAACAGTCAGGCTGGAATTAAGGCCCTGGCTTCGTATACCATCATGTCAGGACTGGTTTGGGAGGGCCTGACTGGCCTGAACATCTTGGCAAAGGAAAACTTGTTAACACTGTGTTGGGTGTCAGGTCATACAGGAGGAGGAGAAGGGAATAAGGAGGATGACAAACTGGTGAAGGACCCCAGTGGGACCTGAGTCCTGTGTAGGGACCACCAAGAGCCACTTTATCAAGGAGGTTGATAAGTGGGAGGAGAACTGCAGGGCTGCCTATTGGCGGAATGTGCATGTCCAAGGGTATGTTTTCACCACAGGCTTCGCAAAATAAGAATTTCGAAAATAAAAACCTGCGACTCAGCTCGTGTGTCAGGAGCAGTCGAAATTGGCAAATAAAAAGATAGAACCAAAGAACACACCATTGGCAAAATTTAAAAATAGTTTAGACGGAACTCACCGGCGAAGAGGACAGATGAAGTATTCCTGACAGAGATGAGACTGGCTGCTGCCCGGGAATAGACGGAGGCAAAATTTGGCAATTCAAGTCCAAATATATCGCCTTTAAAAATTAAATAAAAGGAGGGAACTGAACCGAACTTGCAACTTGATTGAAGTAAGTTAACGGCCTCACTTCTGACCGCTTGAACACAATAAAGAAACGTTAAAAAATAATAAATACAAATATCTGGTGCGTTGCAACACACAACTTTCCGTAGCTCTACGGCAATTCACTTTCTAAATGGCTTTTTAACTTAATCAATTCATTCATCACTTAGTTCATTTGAACTTGGTCAAACAACACTTCACAGCGGCAGGAAGCGGTACTCGTACTCATTGCAGGACCATTATTGAGCAGTTAGTACACAGAGAATTAATGAGGCTGTAAACACGATTTTTTTGAAGAATAATGGTGGTAATAACCACTTTTGCAGAGTTATTAGGTGAAAACGTTTAGAACTGGTAGTAGGCGAAATGGTGGTAGTTGAAATTCTGGAATTACTTGAGGGATCCCCATCTTATGAACGTTTTTAAACTCTCACCCTATAGCTATTGGATAGGACTACTACACCAATTTGTTTTCACATTCTAGTAACATTTCAGTGGAGTTTATAAGAAAAAATCGCGCTAAAATAAATTTTTCGTCGAATATTTTTATAATTTATTGTGCTGCTCTCGTCATTCTCTCACGAATGGGAATTTTATGGTATGATTGCCTTATTGAGAGCTGTCAATATTAAAAAATTGTTAGAGCTGTTTTTGAGAAAAAAAATTTGGTGTTTTGATCACTATGATAATAACTAGAGTTAACTTAATTGGTCCCATGGTAACCTGTGGGCGAGATATCAAGTTTGTGCTGATTTGGTACGGTCGTTTTCTCTAAAAATCGTTCACACACACACACAGTCCATTTTCTCAAATAGTGTTTTTCGGACTGAGGATGGTGTGAAACGTAAAGATCTGAAGAAAACTCAAAAAAAAATTTTCAGCAGATTACATAACTCTCCTTTCTACTTTATAGAACTAAGGAAAGTAAAAAAGGAAAGAAACGGGTTTTCACGGAAATGTAGGGGTGCGGGTTTCAAAGAAAGCGGGAAGTCGAATGACGGGAGGCGACTGAATGAACGATCAGACACGCCAGAGACGTTTTTATTACACCGGTTGTCGCCGCGTTGGCTAAAAGCTCCGAGAAGGGGAGCAGCTTACGGAGGCTTTCTCTTACGATTCAAAAATCCCATTTCGGGCGCAACAAGGTTGTTTATCAAACTCTCCAGGGAGCGAACGAAAGAGATCTTCAGTCTAGAGAGAGATAGTATGTAGATGGTATGTGGCCTGTTTATAGGTCCACTAAGGTACCACCTAACCAAGATTGGCAGCTCTGAGGTTCAGAATTGCCGATTCTGCGAGGCAGAGCTGGAGTAAGCGGAGCGTGTACTGTGTACGTGTGAGGGGCTGGCTGCAGCGCGCCTCAGAGTGCTTAGGGTTCAGCAACTGCAGCCAGAGGACGTTCCAGGGATGGACCTTAAGAATCTCTTGCGTTTTCTGCGAGAATGGCGGAGACGTATTGCGGACGCCGCATCGGTGAACTCCAGCTCCTGAGGAGCGGGGGGTGGAACTGGGAGCACATGAGGGGGCTCATGTTCGCCCACACAACAGGCCCAGTTGTGGCCACAGTGTGGGTTTCCCAGAGCCATCAAGGAAAAAAAAAAAAAAAAATCTCGTACATTATTTTATCAAACATTTTTCGCGGTGCGCAGAGTATGTTTATCCTTCGAATCTCATTGGTTGGTTGATTTAGGGTTTTAGGTTCTGGTAGAGGGAGGGAGGGAGGGAGGGAGGGAGGGAGGGAGGGAGGGAGAGAGAGAGAGAGAGAGAGAGAGAGAGAGAGAGAGAGAGAGAGAGAGAGAGAGAGAGAGAGAGAGAGAGAGAGAGAGAGAGAGAGAGAGATTTCTGCTCTACTTGGGTCATCTGTTGCAACTGGAAATAGTAACCTAGAATTGACTCCAGGGGGAGTTGATTGGGATCCGGGACACCAATTTTCGCAGTTCAAGTGTTCAGGGAGGCAGAGGAACGGCAACTAATGGCAAACTGAGAGGTGTTGAGAAGATCCTTGTCCTCCAATCATCATCCTCATCCTCCTCCTCTCTCTCTCACTCTGCCTCTCTCCTGTGAAGGTGCGCTAATGGGATTGCCTCTAATAGAATCAACTGCCAAACAGGAGATGTCTTCTCTAACCTAATTAAAATGGCCCCTCGTTCCAACAACTATAACTTTCCTAACCCCATTTTGGTGCCTAAATAACAACAAGAAATTTGGTTGTTTCGGCCGTCACCCAACTTGTGGCTACAGAATCTCCCTAATTCTCCCGGACGGGACAACGGAAGTGAAGACGAGGCCAAGACCGCAACTTGGAGAGCGATCATTCCCTCATTTAAGTAAATGGTTCAGCGGTCGGTGAAAAACAAATATTTTGTATCGTTTAGTGAGGGAGGATTTAAACCGCTACGTGCGTCGAATTGATATTCGTCTGTACGTCACAATAAAGCGAGTTGAGGGTTGACGCTGGACTTCCATTACCGGAAAACGTTTGGAACCATTTATAGGGGAATTGAGAGTCGCTGCTGCCACTTTATGTCTTTCTCGTCGTTAGTTCGTGCGAAGGAACTTGGATAATCGGCTGAGCACTATACGTCAAGAGGACATTAATTTCTTATAACGCCTGAGTGTGCGCGGTATTTTCTTGAAAGTTCAGAACGTAAAATACGCGCGGTCGCGCACCCAACTCACACTAGGTCGTATGCCAACTAAGAGTATGGGTTGTGTTCAGAAGTTGAGGAGGAGGTGCTGGTGTCGAGTCACGTATCAAATTAGGGCCAGGGAAAGACAAAGCTGAGCACGAGTTTGGGTCGTTATTTGAGTCTCTAATTAGTGCCAGACTTGACCAGTGTGTCATCTCCCTGTCCCAGAGTTCCACAAGGTGTCCAAGGAATGAAGCTGATAAACACCAGGTCTAGTTGCTGATCCCTCGAAGTAATTGGTTGTAATACTCTACTGTCAAGGATGTTGTGGTTTCGTTAACATACAAGATGCCACTAGTCCAGCTTCCACCGAACCCAGACCTGCAGAGGATCATGGTGAGATCCACACAGAGTTCAGCCCAGTGTGGGAGAAGCTCCAGCTTCAATCGCCACTAGTCAACCATGCACTCAACAGCCAAGTCAACGTGTAACTCTAATAGGCCTTGGCGATAGCGGTAGCGCAGCTCTCTGGGATTGGGCCAGTACTCTCTTTTGGTCGACTGTGAGTTTGCTACCCCTGACAACGGGGCACTAGCCAATTACGCCCAGACAGATTGCCTCGTACACTACCAAGTGCCCTTACTAATCACTAATAAAATTAGTGAAGGAAACCTTGGGATGGGAGTGCCTTTAAGGGGCTGAAGGTGTTCGTTGAAACCCCACCTGTCTCCTATATTGACTCCCAGGTACACGACTAGCTGCTGAAGAAGGGGTCGCTGGCTGCAAAAGCGTATTGTTGATTGGCTATTTAGTTATCCCATCAAGAGGACTAACTGGGTTTTTTCTTCAGCCACCTGCATCTTGACGTGCTCGCACAATTGGGTGACAGTTCGTAGGTCAGGGGCAGTCCAGTTCATGGGTCTGGTCTAGCTCAGTTCGAAAGTCCAGTCGTGGGTCCAAAATGCTGCTGCGGTACTCCCTAGGTGTCAGGTACAGCCGGAATGACAAGGTCACCGCAAGATCACATCCAACGAGTCTTAACTGTGGCTGGGCCACAGTGTACTCTGTCGCCAAACCGTGCTCACCCTGCAGTTGAGGGTCCATGACTCCACTGCTGTACTCCCAGCGAGTCCTAAGAGAACACACCCCCTGCAGGAAGGGGGACAGAATTCTGCTGCCTCATCCTCTGCGTGGCTGTAAAAGCCGTCCGTAAAGCACACGACACTGACATATGCAACATATTCCAGATACAAACAACACCAACACGGCTTACATGGCAGAACACGTTGACTCAAAACACTCATAATGCGCGGAAGATAGTCCTGGAAGTAGCTCACTAACACCTACGAGCGAACCCCTATATAGGTTTGGCCTTCGTGACGAGACGGGGGAAAACCTGGGTTTGAGCGTTCCCAGGGCTGGAACGTGTGTCCCGTTCACCACATCACAAGTGGCTGAGTGCTGACTCTGAGCAGCAGCAGAAAAATCTCTCATGCGTCTTAGTCCCAGCGGGGGGCTGGACTGGCACGTGGGGGGTCCCTCAATAGACCAACGAAAGGGTAGAAGGATATAATCATTATGCCTGAGAGTGCTTCCAGGACACTGCTTCGAGCACTTCTTGCTCATACTACAAACACGCACTACAGTTGAACTCACAAGAGTACACAACATCAGTCCGCTTCTTTACTTTCCTCTCCCACCCTTAGTATCATCGCGCTTTCGTGTTCTTCCCCATGACTAGAGCGCTAAAACCGCTCTCGAACCTTGCGAAAACCCCGTACAATCCAAGCCCGTATTGAGACGGTAGTAGTTCCATAAGCCCTTTTCAATACAGGTAGTAGTGGGAATGACCCTTGTAAATGAGCGGGGTGTACCCGCCGAGGAGTTCAGGTAGCGACGGTTTTATATTTTCAGTCTGACGAAAGCCTCAACGGATCGCGTTTCTCCTGCGTTTTCGGCAATTTTTTTGTGGTAAGTTATATATTTTACTTTACCATTGTTTTTTACTGTTACTAATGAGCATATATTTATGGAATTTATAGTGAGGAGGATTGAAAACAAGTAAGTGGATGTCTACACCCATCTCACTTGTCTACTGGCCTACTTTTTGTGCTTTCCCCTTCGATGTTATATGCGCATGTATGTTTCAATTCTTCGCCCATCATGCTATTTATCTATGATATTTTCCAGAATAAACATGGTTAAAACTCGAGAGGGTCTCAAGAGACCCCGTAATAAAAGCAGTAAAAGTAGTAAAAGAGCCTCAACCCTCCACAAGTTCCTCGACTGCTCCCTCCCAAAAGTTTACTAATATATTGTACTATAACTTTTGAATAAATGTTATATGAAAGCATGTATATGAATGGTTTGTGACAGTAAATTTATTATTATTCTTTTGTGATATGGATGTGTTTTTCTGTAATATGTAAGGATGTCCCAAAATTAACGCAAGATTTGAATTTGCCACCATTTATGGAGTACAGTGTTGCCAACCCTAAAAACAAAATAAATCGACAGTTGACAGTTTAGGGTTAGTAAAAATGGAGCGTTACGCAATAGAACAATGTGTCTTCATTGTTGAGCAATATTTCAAAAATAATGAATGCTTGGCGGCCGTAGTTCGAAAATTTCATACAAAACATGGTCGGAATAGTGTTTTAACTTCGTCAACAGTGAAGCGATTAATTGAAAAATTCCGAGAGACAGGATCCGCGGGAGACGCCAAACACACTGGTCGTACAAAAACAAGCCGTTCAAATGTCAATTAGAGGCAGTGCGTGCGAATGTTGGTGACAATCCAGGAACCTCAAGAATTGCAAATTTGGAATCCAGGAACCTTGGACAAGAATTGCAAATTTCAAGAAGCTCTCTACAGCGTATACTCACTAAAGATCTGTGTCTCCATGCTTAACAAATTCAGATAACACAACTACTGAAGCCCAATGACCATGCACAGCAAAGAGAGTCTGTTGAATGGATTATTGAGCAACAACAAATGAATGCTGATTTTTCCAGGTCGTGTACTCTCTCGTTTCGGTGATCAGAATTGGCCCCCTAGATCGTGTGGTTTAACACCATTAGATTTCTTTTTATGGGGTTATCTAAAATCACAGGTCTACGTCAACAAGCCCACAACTACGCGTGCATTAAAAGAGGAGATTCAACGTTGCATCAACGAAATTCAGCCACATTTATGCAGAACGTTCATGGTAAATTTCGACAAACGAGTGCGTATGTGTATGCAAAGCCGCGGAGGCCATTTGCCCGATGTGTTATTCCATAAATAACCCTATCCTATGTACTTTATGAATCAATAAAAAAATTACAATCAAAAGACTAAAAACTGTGTTTTCTATTTAATTCAAATCTTGCGTTAATTTTGGGACACCCTTTATTTCTAGTAGGTACCTGCTGACCTCCCAACCTACTTATTCGTAGGTATAATCGTAAAATAATGTAGTTATGTCTAGGCCGTTTTCGATACCTAATACCCAGCTAATGCTATGTACCTACCATTCAAGGCAGTGCATATTTGATACAAATGAAAGTAAGACGATAAACGAAAAATCTTTGCTCGAGCCCTGAAGGACGGTATTACCGCGCGGTAGTAGTAGGAAAGAAAAATAACTTTTTGTTCCATGAGAGTGACTACGCCCGAAAGCGCGGGTTTAGCGCGCGCCGTCATGTTTTCGTAGCAGTGGTCTTACACAGGGTCGTTAGCAGCGAAAGTGTTAGTAAACAAACAACATGACAAAGTCAGTTAACAATATGCCACCTGCCCCTCTTCCTAGGATTTGCCAGGAGGAGTTGGCAACTATGTTAGTTCGATCAACATCCGATAAATCGCGAGGGCTTGTCCGGATCGGTAATATTTGAGTTCAGATTGTTTAAATCTGAGCGCGACTTAACATTCCTTCGCGATTCTAGCGGCAAACGTAAAAACTATGTTAGTTCTCTCAACCTCGTTCAGATCGCGCGGCCAATGCCAAATCCGACGTTACCCGGTTTTACTTTTCAAACTCGAGCGCGCAACAAATGTACCAAAAACCAGGGTTTTTCGCACTTTCATCAAAAACCGCTCTAACGATTCTGACTAAACTTTCAAATTATCTTCTAATAGTTAGTACAAAACCATTCTTCTCTATACATATCTCTATGAAACTACGGTCAACCTAATAAGCCGAATAAGTCTAAAAAGAAAAAATATATTTTTTACGCTTTTAGGCAAAACAACGATTTTCACCAAACATCCTGTGAGTGGTTTTACATGGTTAATACCTATATATTGTTCTCAATAAAAATCCTCAGGAATTCCATTGAATAGAGATAAAAATGATAATGCGTCGACAATAATGTTTTTTCGAACATCTTTATAATGTACCGAGTAACTGCGTCACCAGATTAAATCAATCTTACGGAGTTACCCATACCCACCCGTGATTATTTCTGTATCTGTCTGTTGAACGGAGATATAAGCCATGGAAGCTCGGCAAACGAGATTTGTCCAATCCCGCATTTTGTTCAGCATAAATGTTCGTGTAGAAATGCATTGAACGAATATGTAGCGCCCGTTTATGTAGCGGGTAGTCGAATTCACTGGGGTTGTGGCATGTTGTGTGTTGCTACGCACCAGATATTTCTCGTCCTAAACGCTCTTTTCCCCCGCGAGGAAGTTCAAATTGTTTGGGCGAAGCGTAACAAGACAATTTGTACTCCTGAGGAATACTATTCACATTTAAGAACGCCACCATCACTGATCCATTATTGCCGTCTACACCGTTTAGTATTCCGTTTTATTGGGATGCGGTTAGGTGACGCACAAGTTAATAATTTACTTATACCATCCGTTAATATTATTCTCTAACCCTGACTCAACGTAAAGATGTGAAGAGTTGGGATTATGCAGTGAATTCTACGATTTCCTCAACGAACGATATAGAACGGACGCCCACAGGGCTGTGGTCCTTAGAGCAGCACCTTGGAACGCCTTCTTCGCAGGTCTTCTTAAAAGCCTGATGACTAACTGTGAACCATAATCACGGCCAGTTTAGGGGAAGACAGCGTCACAGTGGTTCCCACAAAAGGCTGCCCTCAAGGGGGGGTACTTTCTCCCCTCCTGTGGCTACTGGTGGCTGACGAGCTGCTGGAAACACTGCAGCTTGAAGGCTAAGAAGTGGTCGCATACGCGGATGACCTTGCAGTTCTGGTAAGAGGCAAATTTGCCTCCACAGTGTCTGAAAGGATGCAAGGAGCTATAGATATCATCCAAGGATGGTGTGATAAGGAGGGACTGCACATAAACCCAACCAAGACCACCATGGTTTCATTCACCAAACGAAGAAACCTAAATATAGTATCACCCACCATGCAAGGAGCAAGGCTCCATATAAGTACAGAAGTGAAATACCTCGGGGTGATACTGGATAAGCAGCTCACTTGGAATTCACGTGTGAGATATGCGCTGCACAACGCAACTGCAGCCCTGTGGGCATGCCGGAGGCTGTGCAGCAAATCATGGGGCATTACTCCAAAAATGATGGAGTGGGGATAAGGGGATAATAAGACCCCGCGTCACCTACGCCTCCACAGTGTGGTGGAAGGTAACATGCCGGCTAGCAGCTCAAGGGAAACTCCAAAAACTGCAGCGACAGGCATGTCTAGCTATTGCAGGGGCAATGAATACGTGCCCTACTGCTGCAATGGAAGTCCTTTTAGACATCTCACCTCTCCATATACATATTCAGAGGACTGCTTACCTGGGAGCAGTAAGGCTTTTGCAGACAAGGAACATCTCCACCAGGGTTAAGGCAAGCCTCCAAAGAACAACTAGACAGTTCAAACTGGAAGAGGCTGTGGTCCTTGCTACCGACGTTATGTCAGAGCGAAAGAACTTTCGGCTGCCATTCAGGGTAAGTATCCACTCGCGGGAACGATGGGAGCAGGAGACGTTTCGGACCGAGGTGGGCGCCCTGCGGTGGTATACCGGTGGTTCAGTCATGGGAGGCAGAGCTGGACTGGGCATTGTTGGGCCCAACTACAGTCTGGCTAAGCCGCTGGGAGAGTACGCCACGATATTCCAAGCTGAAATCCTAGCTATAAAGATCTGCGCGGAAGAGATCCTGTCTAAGGGACTCAAGGGCAAGCAGATCTACATATTCTCGGACAGCCAGGCCGCATTAAAGGCCATCGCGGCCTATAGTTTTAGGTCCAGGCTGGCATGGGAATGCCTTCATGCTCTCAAGCAGCTCTGCGCCCACAATAGGCTTTCCCTCATCTGGGTGCCGGCTCACAAGGGGCATGAGGGCAATGAAAAGGCTGACCACCTTGCGAAGAAGGGCACAGAAGCCCTACCCATTGGGCCTGAACCTCACGTAGGTATGACCAAAAGTCACCTGAACCGTTTGGTGGCTCAATGGGAGACACAGGAAAATAGCGCCCATTGGCATCGCCAGCCACGACTTAGACAATCAAAAAGGCTTGTTATGCCTTCTGGTCAAAGGGCAAAGGCGATGCTGACACTCTCTAGGAGGGACTTGAGGGTCTTGATTAGCTTTCTCACCGCACACTGCCCACTCAGGTGGCAAGAAGATGGGCATCTCAGAGGCAGTGGAATGCAGACTCTGTGGTGAGGAGGACGAGACGGCAGAGCACATCCTATGTGAGTGCCCTGCCTTAGCAGCGAAACGCTTTGGATACTTTGCCCAGGGGATTATTGAGCCCCACATCATAGCAGAAGCTGCGGTGAAGGACATACTCGGCTTCATAAAGGGGGCGGGTATGTACGACGCCTTTTACTAAGGAAGGGCTAGAGTCACAATAGGCCCACACGTGGCCGCAGTGACAAAGGGACTTGTCCCGATGCCCTCGGGAGAAAAAAAAAAAACTGTGAACCATACGCCTGCGTCCCTCAAAGGCTCACTACCCTCGAACGGTTTGCCTCATTACGAGCAATTAGCTAGGTCATTTGAGGCGTGTTCCTGTGACACCATCCTCCTCTACATGGTCATGGATAACTTAAATGTGATTGGCTGTTGCCCCATTATGTGGGGTAGCAAACTCATAGTCAATCCAACGGGAGTACTGGTACAATTCCAGAGAGCTGCATCCAACTGAATTACCAACACCTACAAGATAACATTCACTGAAGCACGCAAAGTGATCGCTGGCCAGTTACCAGTTGACTTGCCATTGAGTGCATGGTTGACAAAAGGTGAATGGAAAGGGAGCTTTCCATGCTTTGAGCCGAACTCCCTATAGACCTCTCCATTGAACGAAAACTTGCAGTGCTAGACGAATGGGCGTAAAGTTCAAGCGAGATGAGAACCTCCACATCAAGGGGATCACACATATGTCTTGGGAGAGAGTGGGTTGAGCCAGAGTACTGGAGGAACCAGTTGCTTACGCAACATGGCGACTTCAATGCGCAGCTGTACTTCTCTTCTCTCCAAGACTCTCCATCATTCGCATCTTGCGAAATAATAAACCACGTAGTGCTCTACTGCAGTTCTTACAACACTGAGTGACAGTTATCGGAAGAGCAGCCAATCCTTCCAGCTTGACTGCTACTAAGCAACTTTATTACCATTTTGCTCAGTTCACGAAGAAGGTTATATCTGGTGGGACGCGTCACACAACATTCCTCGACCCCACGTGGACTCAGCGGCTTTCTTGTTACTAGCAACGAATCAAATTCATACTTGTCTGAGCGCTGTTTTTCATGCTGTTTATAAACACGTTCAACTCGAAAACTGGTGGCCTTGAAGGTTCCGGAATTCATTGTACTGCTCCTACTCATGTCATGGCTATTATTGAACGATTGGTGCCCAGGTGATTCAAAGTACTGCCCAGGTGGAGTGAAAGGTGGTAGTTGTAATTTAAGAATTTCTACAGTGAGCTTCTATACATCTTATGAGCGTTATTAAACTTTATTTGACTACCACTTCAATTTTTCTGAAAATTCTAGTAACATTTTTACGAGGTTTGAAAGGAAAAACGCCCCCAAATTATTACGCAACAGTTTATTATTTTCTTGTATGGCCTGATGGGGACTTATTCTATTCAATCCAACGTGGCTATATCAACATTTGGGAAACGGCAATGTTTCTAGAACACTTCCAAGACCCATCCGATTCAAGTCAGCATCAAAGCGACGCTAGAGCATTGGCATGACGCAATGAGTTGAACTGAGGAGTGGTTGGATACGGGAGACGGTGGGAGGAAATGAGAGCAGGTAGATAAGAAACGATAACTTTGATCATATTGTCCCATGAGTTCCTTCAAGTAGTAGAATTTGCTCACTACATTTGCCGCGATTTCACTGTTTTAGATAGATGCAATCCTATATCTCTGAAATCCATCCTGTTCGACTCAGCATCGAAAAAAACCTAAGAAACTATTCCATAAATACTACTTAATTGCAGTAAAACGACCTAAATTTCGTTCTTTCCTCATTTTGCATACCGGGTGTGGTCCTCAATAACCCTAGGGTTCGTCCAATTGCATTTCACAGCTGGGTACCAAATAGAATTTCCGGCTCCAGATAAAAACAGAGGTGAAATACCTCGGGGTGATACTGGACAAGCAGCTCACATGGAACCCGCATGTGCACTGCGCAAGGCAACTACACCCCTGTGGGCATGTAGGAGGCTGTGTGGCAAATCTTGGGGCATAACTCCAAAAATGATGGAGTGGCTCTATAAGGGGATAATAAGACCCTGCGACTCGTATGCCTCCACTGTGTGGTGGAAGGCTACAGGCCAGCTGAAAATTCCAACAACTGCAGCGACAGGCAACTCTTGCGATTACAGAGGCAATAGGTACCTGCCCAAATGCTAGAAGTCCTTTTGAACATCTCACCTCTCCACATACAAATTCAGAAGACTGCTTACCTGGGAGCGGCAAGGCTTTTGCAGACAGGAAATATCTCCACCAGGGTCAAAGCGAGCCTCCAAGGAATAACTAGACCGTTTAAGCCAGAAGAGGCCGCAGTCCTTGCTACTGACGTCATGCCAGAGCGGAGGAACTTTTGGCTGCCCTTCAGTGTTAGCGTCCACTCACGGGAACGATGGGAGAAGGAGACATTTCGGGCTGAGGTGGGCGCCCTGCGGTGTTATACCGATGGTTCGGTTATGAAAGGCAGAGCTGGATTTTAGGGCCCAACTACAGTCTCGCCAAGCCACTAGGAGAGTGCGCCACGATATTTCAAGCGGAAATCCTAGCTATAAAGATCTGCGCGGAAGAAATCCTGACTAAAGATCTCAAGGGCAAGCGGATCTTCATATTCTCGGACAGCCAGGCCACCTTAAAGGCTATTGCAGCCTATAGTTTTAGGTCCAAGCTGGCATGGGAATGCCTTCATGCGCTCAAGCAGCTCGGCGCCCATAACAGGCTCTCCCTTATCTGGGTTCTGGGTCATAGGGGGCATGAGGGCAATGAAAAGGCTGACTGCCTTGCGAAAAGGGGTACAGAGTCCCTATCCATCGGGCCTGAACCATAAGTGGGTACGACGAAGAGTCACCTGAATCGTCTGGTGACTCGATGGGAGATACAGGAAAACAGCGCCCATTGGCGTCGCCAGCCACGATTAAGACAAGCGAAAAGGCTCGTTATGAGTTCCTGTCGAAGGTCGAAGGCGATGCTGACACTCTCTAGGCAGGATCTGAGAGTTCTGAGAGGAAATAGAATTTCGGTGCTAAAGAATGTGTTTTTAGACCACGTTAAAGGTAAACATAACCTGGGGGGGGGGGGGGGTCAACAAATTTTCTTGACCAAAAACATAGGCGTATTATTCAGAATTAATGATGAACCGAAACTAATATATTCACTTTGGTGCACTAAAACTTACTGCCTTCGGTGGAGGCTTTCGAATGTCAAAATCATGAAGTAGCTGAACGAAAATTTCGCTCGGACCCTTATTTTGGCTACCTTTGCGGGTAGATATCAAGTTTGAGCTGTTTTGGTTCTGTCAATCGCATTCACAGAAACACACAAAGACACAAACGATGAAACGATTACTTTCGCTGTGGTTATTGTCCCGCGGGTTCTTTCAATTAGTAGACTTTGGCTCACTATAATTACTGTGATTTCGCTATTTTCCATCTAGACGCAGTCGTACACCTCGTGGCCTTCATTCATCCCAGCATCTAAAAATACCTAGAAAACGATACCGAACACGAGGTATTTGCGATAAAACAGCCGAAATTCCGTTTTAAGTTTTGTAACTTTTTCCCCATAGCAACCATGGGCTTCATCCGATCGGATTGCCATAAGCCGGGCAGAACTAGATACCAAATGGAATGTTTGTGCGAAAGACGGCGGATAGGCATTGCAGATTTGGAATCCTGATGTCTTGAAACGTGAAGTATCAGCTTTTGAGGGGGGGGGGGGGTATTATTCAGAATGAATAATAAACCAAAAGTAAACTAAATTAATAATAGTTAGGGAAATGGGGAGGGTACCGAGGCTACCCTATGCCAGCTCTAGGATCATATGAAGATCCATCCTATCACAGTTGGGCGTCTCGGCTTGCCAAGTTAGTGCAAGATCCCAGTTGCCAGATACTACCCACGCCAATATCGACGATGTCAGGCATGCTTGCAGGTTGTGTCTTAGCGCTTGATGCAGTTCCACGAGTACGCAGACATACCTTCACCACCTAATTCAGCGACTCGAACTGGTATCCACAATGCACGGCGTATAGTGCCGATAATCCCTTGAGTGGTTGCCCTCTGAAGCCTACTCCACCAATGTAGGAGAGTAGGGGGAGTCGGGACACTGCCTGAGTTCCCGTCTGTCAATTGTCCCATACAGAGCAGCAGGAGACTGTGACGGAGAATGGAACGCCGAATGCGCCAGATCGAACTGGAGCAAGACAGTACACACATGGGCTGCTATGTGGGAGACCTAGCGCAGCACGCACAGGGAAACGCTCCACTATATCGAGGCTTTTTGGTGCAAGAAAAGTGATGAGGAGATGCATCGGCTGGGTATGTCAGCAGGCGTTCTGTGAGGTGTCACCATTCGCGTGTTGCTCGGGTCGTATCTAAACTGGTGGTCGTTCTATCGTGTAATATCCTTTTATCCTGCTTTGCTACCCCCTCCCAATCATTCTATCCCTAGAGCCTCAATTATTATTTATTTAGTTTCTTTTTCAACAATTGTTTCCCTCAAAAACCGCTTTGATGATCTAGATCATCCCTGTAAACCCTCCCCACTGGACACAAGTGCTCTCATAAAACACTTGGGTTCTATGGTTGTTGAATAGTAACTGTAAATAAAAATATACTACCAAGTAGTGTTCAAGGTGGGTGGGGATAAGAAGGATGAGCTGACACAGATGAACCAGAGCCCCGCAAGCAACAGCGTGGTGGCCTCTGCAAAGGAACCCAACCAAGTCAGTGTGGTCCCATCCAGTCATCAACGAGCAAAGCGAATCAGCGGGATATTACACCTGCTGTTCAGGACAGCCACCCCCTGCCCTGCTGGGTTAGGGGGTAGTGGGCCCCAGTTCTATCACGTGCCACAGGAATGAGCATCACTAACTCCCAGTCCTCTGTGGAGGATGAGCTGTACCCTCCAAAGACCAACCCCCCGCAGGAGGTGTCCGAATGCCAACAGCACCCCGAACCTTCTACTCACTATCCCAGAGAAAGGAGGGTGAGGAAGAGGAGGAAGGTTGAAGCAGGTGAGGATGGATGAGGGAACACCCAAGTGACTAATGGTGGAAGGGGCGTTTACCCCTTCTGTTCTGGTCTCAGAACAGCCGTTTACCAGCAGATTGTCTGCAGGACCGTATTAGGTCGACGCCGTATTCTGGTTCAACCAATCCCTGTGGAGCTCACTAGCTCTGATAGGCGCCCGATGTAGGATACCACCCTGCATCGCAGCATCTGGTGAGGGATATATGGTCTTTTACTGGTAAGACTAACTAGCTAACGTGCAGTGTGGGTTGCTGCAGTAGTTTTTGCCCCAAAGCTGGTGTGGCTTGCATGACCCATGCTGAGTGGAGTAGTCCTCGATGTCCGGTGTGGTAGATGAGGCGTAGTTATGTGCTCAGCTCTTGGATGGTTGAATTGTCTTTGGCCAGGTGGCGTGCAATGTTTGCGGCTCCCATGGTGGTACGTATCCCTTTGATGGTCATCCGAGGTGGGGTGGTTGCTAGTCTTGAGGCTAATACGCTTGGTAGACTTTGTGCTAGGGTTACTTAGAGGTTTTTTAGCTTTTTCCAATGTGTTTACATCGAGGGCAACTTCCTTGACCCTGTGTCGAATCCTTTTGATGTTTACCTTTTCAAGGTTGGTTCCTGGCGGCTGGCTCTACCATTGGAGAGGATTGTCTGTTGTGTTTATGGGTTTGAGTATGACGATGGCCATTGTGTTCGCCTGTGGTCCTCCACGTTTGGATAATTGCTGGCGTATATCCTCCATGGTTGTTCTTACCATTGGAAGTGTTGTATTGAGGGTGCCACTGTTTGCACTGCGCGTGGTTGACGTGTGATGAGTTGGCTGGGTTGTTTTGCCTTTGTCGTTACGGCAGTGTTGTCTCTCAGGTTGTTGCTAATCCACTAAGGGAGTTTGTGCAGGTAGGCCTGTGTCCAGTGTTGGGAGTGGAGTAGTGTGTTTAGTGGTGTTATCAGGGGGTGTGAACAGTGATGTTGTCAGTTGACCGTTCCTTGTGAAACTTGCCACCCAAGTAAATAGTTACAACAGGGGGGAAACCATATCAAGAACTCCTTGCAGATGGTACGGGACCCTCCCCAGTCAAACACTGGCAACAGCTCTCTACTGGGAGACTGGCTAACGACCAAATACCAGCCATGCCTCCACAGGTCTGAGTTCGATGGATGCTGCACGGGCGGGATATTGCACATTAGCAATACCTTAACTTCCATGACTGATATAACCCCTCATCAAGGGTTTAGGAACAGTCATCGAATAAGGAAACAGACCTATAGTGTGGTGTGATTCTGTTCCCATCGTGTGGGTGCTAGGGAAGTGTGTCTTTTCCACTGATTCCAGCCTAGCCAGTATTGGTGTTAAGCTCTCCAATAGAACGTGTCGTAATGTGAAGGCTAAGTCGTTCGCTGTTGTCGTGAGAATTGGCTCAATAGTGGGTCGTTGTTCCTGTCATTTCGTCATTACTTCAGCCGGTCCTGTTGCTGCTTCAGGTATTACGCAGTTGGCCTCTGCAGGGAGGCGTTCTGCGATGTATACCATGGCGTCCAAGTGGTCTGTGAGTGTGTAAGATTTGCGTTGTGCATTGTTTGTTGAGGAGCTCGTTCAAGATGGTATCCCAGAGTTAGTGAATGTTCTGCACAGCTTCTCGTGGTGTTTGAAAGGCTGTTAGTCCAATCATCTGCGCTGCCATTAGCTTGTAGGGTTGTGGAGCTTTCCCTGCAGTTATCGCTCTGATATCGAAGGATGGGTTCTGGTGGGGTCTAGATTTGGGAAGAAGTTTTGTTAGTGGTGGTGGAGTTGGAGTGTGAGATCTGGCGATGTGTTTCCTCTAGTGGTTCTAGGTCCCTTAGCAAACCGCTGCCCTGCCTTTTCAGTGCCCACTCCAGGGAGTGTGGTTGGCGCCCGTCAATTCTGACTGGCCCGTGTTCTCCACCCTCAGAGACAGCTGAACCGTGAAGGCCATATCTATGTGGGACGAACCCTGCAGTCCTGAGAGGGTGAGTCTTGTAGTCGTTCCCAGGGGGCACAGGTCTACGTTGAGCAATGCCACCACTTCAAGTCCCCAGGTGTTGGCCTTGGAAGATCCCCATAGCGGGTGGTGTGCGTTGAGGTCATCAGCCACAATGACAGCGGCGAGTCTCAGAGCCCGTAAAGCGAGTTGGAGAGCATCCAGAACCCGCGCTATGTCAGCCGCCTGTGGTGGGTGGTAAGCAGACACCACATATAGGGTGATGGGCCATTCCAGCAGGAACACTGTGAGGTGGGTCGACGAGAAGAGCCAGAGATAGAGTGCCGCGATCATAGCGTGGTTGGCGGGTAGTGAGCCCTAGTTCTATCAAGCGCCACCAGCAGGACCATCACTAACTACACCATGTAAATGGCTCCGGTAATGTCAAAAAAGGTGGCCAAGATTATCCGGTGGGGGCTCGCCTCAGCTCGTTCTTGGAGACAGCGGATGCAATCCTCAGTGTTCCTCCCTGGGACACCTTCGAACTGCTGCCAATGCCGTATAGGATAGATAAGATCCCGTAGGGACGTCAGAATGAGCCTCTCAAACCACTTGCCATCTGACTGCTCGAGAAGAGTACGGGGACTGTGAGCCTCCCCATCGATGTTTGGGGAAGAACACCACAGTCGCCTGCTTTTATTATTTTAGTATTTCAGTGCGAGGCAGGCGTTAAATACCGCCTCAATTCTACAACTTCTCAATCAATCCGTTCAGTTTTCAAATTGAAGAATTTTTTTCGAAGAGGTTCCTAAACCTCGGAGTGTCTGAGGAAATCAGGCTAATAATGTACGAAATGGTTTTACGTTACTCGCTCATTTGGTAACATTCTGAAATGGTGACGTTTTTTGCAAATTCCTACGAAAGAACGTAACAAAGAACTTATCTACGCCAACCTACCCCAAACACGTGCTCTCCTCGGTTTCGGATTATTGGACCGACTGTCACCAGGGTTTGGGCAGAAAAGGCGAACAATAGGATGAAGAGGAAGACGTAATTGAGGCGTAGGCGCCAGAAAAAATCATAGATGATCAGTAATCTCGAAATTTTGGAGCATATTGATTTAGCCTAGTTTTGAAAGTGGCGGACCGAGGGGCGCTTGTGCGCTGATATCGATCGGTATGGGAAGAGTGGGAGAACAGTCCTCGCGGGTTGTTAGCGGGCTGAGTACCACTCTGTCGGGAGAGAGTTGCCGACTGTGAAAATGGCCCCAGTGACCCTGACTACGCTCGCAATCCTCCTAACCCTTGCTCTGCACGTACAACCGACCTTACAGGAAAGCAATTATTCCGAGTGTCAGCCTCTCAATGGCTCGGAAAAAACTCCACTGTTCCCTGAAGACCTGTTTACTATCGAACAGAGGCGGCGCGGAGCTGTGGTCCTCCACATAATCGGTGTCGTGTACATGTTTGTAGCGTTAGCGATCGTGTGCGACGAATTTTTCGTACCATCGCTGGATGTTGTGATTGAGAAATTCGGGATTCAGGAAGACGTGGCAGGAGCCACATTTATGGCAGCCGGTGGCTCAGCGCCTGAACTGTTCACGAGCGTGATTGGTGTGTTCGTCTCGTTCGACGACGTCGGGATCGGCACCATCGTCGGCTCAGCCGTCTTCAACATCCTCTTCGTTATAGGGATGTGTGCAATATTTTCACGAACTGTTCTCTCCCTCACTTGGTGGCCCTTGTTCAGGGATTGCACCTTTTATTCCGCCTCTCTCATCATCCTCATCATTTTCTTCAGGGACAATCATATATATTGGTACGAGGCGGCCGTGCTCTTTGCCATTTATATACTGTACGTTTCATTTATGAAATGGAATCAGACGTTCGAACGGTTTGTGAAAAAACACCTATACAAAAACAAAGTGACCCGAGTGCGGAGCACTGACCACCTAATGCCAGTGGTAAGTTGCGTAGCCAGCTGAATGCCTTGCACTTGTTATTGCATGTCAGCCAACATTTAGCCGCTTCAAAGGTGCAGGCCAGTCTCTTCGACAATCATCTCAACTCCATCGCACCGACAAAAGAATGGATCATAGACAATTACTTAGTTCAAATAGTTCAGTTTGTTTTTACCTGCATCCTTTTCTTCACCTTAAAAAATTCACCTCAATTTGGTCAATTCGACATCCGAAAAAAACGGAACTTCAAAACTCTCCGTCGTACTGTACTGTTCAGCCGCTTGCAGCTCAAATATTTCTGCAAATACTACGAGTATCAAACTTTAAAGTGACCAAGACAAATAACTTTTGCAATTTGTCTCATAGTATTACACTGTTGAGTCAGTTGAGTTTTATATTTGGTTTGCCAATACACAGCGTTTAAAATCACTTAGTTTCCTGCTTCGACCATTCCGTCATTTACATGCAAAAAAAAGCAGCACTTTAGAAGACGTTTCCTAGGAGTTTTGCACAAAACATGACAAACATTAGTGTCAAGATTCCGTCAAGAATTCTGTCATGAAACTTTGAATAACTATTTTTTAAAACCCCGCAGTTCAACGAGAGAGATGGCTTGGCGCGTAGGGCATGCCGCATGTGTGTTCTCGCTTTTATAGTTACAAGTTTGTGGTCGTTGTTATTATCATTAAAATTATCTGCTAGTGTACGAAGCTATTACAACTGTATTCATGATTATCTAGCAAACGAAACGCTAGATCCCTTTTTCACCTTGAACTTGACGCATCGTGAATCCTCCCAATTTAAGCACAAATTTCCACCGACCAAACATTTTGTTTCGTTCGGTTTAACTCTCTCGGTCATTCATGAACTCATCAGGCTTCAAAAAAACATGTGGTGTCGGGCGTCACTGGTGGGATGAAAATTATTTTAATCCTTTCTGCTACTACTCGCCAGAAACTAAAACGTCCGAAGCGACGCATCACATATCTTTCTCAATCGCAATCCTTGCAGCAGAGTTAGAGAATGTTTCAAAACATGTGAAAAGGCACGAAATATTGCCCATCGCACGTCTTTCTTTAGCTGTCCGTGAATTTGCTAGTTCTCGTGGCTTTTGCTGCTAATTCAATTTATTCTTCACTCAGCTCGCTAGAACTTGGTAAAACATAACTTCACGGTAGCGCTTGCAGTTCCAGAATTTAGTTTGGCGCTCCTTATCATGCCACGGCCTTTATTGAGCAATTACTACGCTGACACTCGATGAGGCTATAAGAACGATGTTTTTGAGAAGGAGAATTATTACTATTCCACAATTATCGGGTGAGAACTGTGAGAAATGGTAGTAATTGAGACGGTGGTGGTTGCAATTCTGTAATTTCTGGAGTAGCTCCATATATATCTTATGAGCGTCATCAAACATTCATAGTATTGGTACTTATTTCTGCAACCACCCCAATTGTTTCTTTCCGCCTTCCCTGTAGGGTAATGAAATTGTAATCGTGTCAAAAAAAGTTTGGATTTTCTTCAGATTTTTACGTTTTGAGAAACTACTGAACCTAAAAAACTTAATTTCGGCGCGTGGTCCGTGTGGATGAAGCATCCTGTCGAAAGAAATGAAGTTATAAACGTTGGTTGGACTGTGCACAGGTAAGCTGCTGAGGAGATGCTGAGGCGCGGGTATGCTAGGGGGTATGCTATGTCCATAAACATCTGGCAGAGCGACTCCCTTCCCAAACTGCAGCAGCCATCAAAGCCCTGCGCTGGAAGCCCGAGTATAGGCAGGACCGTCGAACCCCCCCCCCCCCACTAGCCCAGGTGTAGCTGGCCAGATCTATCAGCCTCAGACTCCGTGTCCCCTGCAGTCCGGCTAGGGTGGCTGTTTCTGTGGACGCGGTTGTACTCGTAGATTATTTCTCTTTGGAAAGTTACCAAGGCTCCACAGACGCCACCACAGTAGAAGCTGTGCTTCCTTCCTGATATACTTGCTCCTGAAGATGACTTACAGGTTGGTTTTTGGGAGGTGGACTGTCGGAAGGCTGATAAGCCTCGATAGAATGGTGCGCTCTGCTGTTTTTGCTAAGATAGGCCTCTCACATAGCGTCCCGTGTGCATACATTCACACTCATCCCTCTCTACCACTATTCCGTTCTTGCGCCATAAGTGCCTGCTTGCTTTGCAGGCATCTGGCTGCAATGTCGCACGCACTGTGGCTGGTCTTGGATTCGTCCAGGATCAGCTGCGGTGGTGTGACATGGTGACTCCATCTTCCCTCAAGCCTTAATTATAGCCGTTTTCGGGAAAAAATACATTCAAATTATCTTCTACTAATCAATCTCTAACTTTTCTTCTCCATGAAAATATAGTGAACGGAGACATAGGCTTATTAAGCAAAAATAGGTTTTTACGCTTTTTAGCCAAACGATCGTCACCAAACTCACAGGATGTTTTCAAATAGTTAATATCTATAATTGGTCTCAATAGATGTTCCTCTGATAGTCCCATTGAACTGAGATGAAAATCAAAATGTGTCGAAAATTATGTTTGTTCGAACATTTCCGTGCATTTCGGGGCTCCACCAGATGTGAACAATCTTACAGAGTGTCTTTAAACCACCCATACCCACATTCTGCGTAATTATTTCTGTATATATCTGTTGAACGGAGATATAAGCCAAGTTAACTCAGGAAAGGAGATTTGTCGAATAGTAATTTATCGGGTTTCCAATTTTCTCAAAAACGGCTCTAACGAATTCGATCAAACTTACGATGATCTCTTAACTAACTAGTCTCTACATTTTGTTCTCCATAAATGTTCGTGTAGAAATGCGTTGAACGATGACATAGCGCCCGCACATGTAGCTGGTGTTCGAACTTACCAGGGTGGTGGAAAGTTGTGAGCTGTTACGCACCAAATATTTTTTTTTCTCGAAGATTCTAATGACATTAGAGCAGTGTTCATAGAGGAAAACCACTGGTAAGATCGATTTTCGCCGAATTGTATGGTAATTTATTATGCTGCTCTTGTCATTTTCTCACGTATGCGATTTTTGTGGTATTGTCGTCTCATTAGTAGCAGTTTTTGAATAAAATCTAATCAAAATCGTTGAAGATTGGGAAATGTTTTTGAGATGAAAATATTTAGTGTTTTCATGAAAATGATAATCATGGTTAGTTTTTGCAGAAGAAGGCAGATTGGAGTGAGAACTACGTCTTTAGTGAAAAGGTCAGATTTGGGAGTGTATTTTTTTACCGCTTCGTACCCTCTTCAACTCTGGATACGTATAAGAACATATTCAAGCCGAAGTTTTGTGGGAGTTTGTCGTGTTGTTTACTTTGTTGGTCGATCAGTTCCGTCTGGAAATCGATTACTTCGTCCCCAGCCAGCCAGTTGTTGGTTTTCTAAATTAGTGTCTTGTCTGGGGGGTTATGAGTAAGCGAAATGTATTAGAGATAATGTTTTTTCGGTCTTACGGTGGCGAATGTTGGATACGTGTATCTGTTCTTCTCCATTTTGATTTCTCTTTTCTATTACGTTTGCTTTGTCGGAGTGTTTCTGATTAATAGGTGAATAGAGTACTTTCATTGTTCCTTCGTATGGTGACAAGTAATTTTTGATCTGTGTCTATTACTACGTAAAGAATGGGTTTTTTGCTTGTGTGGACGAAAAGTAGTTCGAAAGATGTGAGTTTGGAATTGTTGTTGGCCGTGATAGTGTGTTTTTCTTCGGGTTTTGGTGTTATCTTTTTAAACTCGTCACGTTGCATCGAAATGAGGCGCTCAAATGCGCTATCCAGGAAGTGGCATTACCTAGTGGGCCACCACACAAGCCATACTGCTCTACCGGGTTATGAGTTGGGTTACTTCCTTGGGGGAGGTAAAATATGTTTGAATGAACTGAATTGGGCGGTAATGGGAGTTCTTAGGATGGATTGTGTTTCTCTATGTAAGCGTTATCTGAGCGAACTGTCACCCCATGTGTCTGCTTCACAGTGCACTTCGGCTTGGTCTCTATATCGGTAGTAGCGACTACTTCAGCTGTTCTAAGGGTAGGGATACCATGTGAGGAGGGGTTATTGAAATTTCCCGCTAGTTTCCAAACGCATTTGTTCTCCTGGTTCCCCAGATGCTTGCGGTGCAGGTGGTTGTAAAGGAGCTTCAATTGTACGAGGAACTCGAGGACAGCCCGCGTAAACAGTTGCACGTACGCAAGCGCTACATGCCCCGCAGCAAACACGACCGATTGATCTCATCAAAGAAGCTAATAACTAGCCATGCTTACCTCTTTGATAACAGTCTCTAAACCGAAGGGGCTCGTATACAAACTACGCCTCTACAATGTAAGGGGCCTAAAGAAGAACGTAACCGAAACATTACACCTCCTACAACAGAATCAGGCCACCATCAGATAACCATCTTACGTCTAAGACGAAAATTCGAACCCCCAATTAACTACAAAACATGTAGAACTTACAGGCCTTATAGAGGAGTCCTCTTTGCGATTCATTAATCCCTCCAACGCGTGCAAATCGAGACCCCTATCCTTGATAATACGGAGATTGTGGGAATACCAATTCCTTTCAACGACCACTACATTCGAATCCAAGGAAATTATAAGCACATCTCTAATAAATCAGACAAAAACTCAATCTTGTCCCACCTCTGTTGTCTCATCACGCCCATAATTCTAGCTGCCAATAGGAACGCCAGGCACGCAATGTGGGGTTGAGCACGTAAAAATGCAAGCGGATAAACACCGAAAACCTCGTTGCACCATCCTCCTCCACTTTCTATCCAATCTCCAATAGGCACACACCCAGTACCATAGACTTTGTCCTAACATCACATACACAGCTCATCCATGAAATGACCAGCATCACACAAGGTACAACGATGACGTCCCCGTGGGTTTCAAGCTCTCCTCCTACTCCAGTACCAAACCACCTTCCCTCAGATATAACTGTTAAACTAGCCAACTGGAAGTTATTCTGAGCATCCAAATCCCATCTGCTAACCCATTGATATCAACATCAGGTTTGGTTGATGTGCAGGAGGAGACCCTCACGACCAATATACACAATGCCGTGGATTTGTCAATAACCAGGATTAAGACCAAACAACCCGCCCAACCTCATCCCCAGTAATACAACATTTAATTACGTTCAAACACAAGGCAACACGAATGTGGCAACGCACTCGGCTGCCTGAGAACTAGGCCTGCTTCAGTTGTTCAGGATGCTGGCGACATATTCTAACATAGCCGTACAACGCCACGATATTGCATCGCTCTCCTCCACGTCATCATTTCACAATGTGCAGCGTTCTCGAATCGAAACTTGTATTGAATAACCCACACAGACTAACGATTTAATCAAACTGCACCTCAACTTGATCTAAAATTGGGGAACCAGATCAGAAGTCCTCACTTTCCTATAGGAAGACTTTATTATCGTTACCAGCATGGATGAATGAAGTATCCTGTTGCGCATACGCACAAGTTCCGTTGATCCAACCCATTACATTCCATTAGAGTCACGTCCTTGGATTATATTTAGAGTTGGTAAGTAGCCAGCATTCTCATTCATTACGGTACCGGGAAGGCTAGTACGGGGCATTTGTGTTGACTGGTAATCTTCGAGATGTACACATATACAGGATAGCTAGAGGGGCAGGAGTTAAACGACATCAAACCAACTCCAAATGAACAGCTTCAGAGCTCATGCAGATAACAATGCACAACCTCGCCTTAGATACAATGGTATTTCCATACGAAGAGTCATTAATTGGGGAAAAGCCAGAAAAGTCCACACCGACATTAACAAAGATTCTTTCCGCTGCGGAACCAGAACAGGGACGGTTGCCCATAAAGTGTACCTTAGGTTGCTTCATAACCTCAACACAAGGTCGATGAGTTCGTCGTCTGACCAAAGATCGGACTGACAAAATCCAATAAAGGTTTCGTAGCATGGCGCGAAGTGATGTACAGGTAAATTTGGTGATAATCATCCACTAGAAGCCGAGTGAACTGCGAATTTCATCTTTTTACCATATGAGGAAAGTGGTAGGACTGAACGATGTGTTTACAAATTCTTTCAGCCTTCTGGTATACTTGTGCACTTGTCACTGGCAGTTTATGTAACACTTCCTGCTGCGTTGTACGTCCCCCTCTACTGACGTTCTTAGATGATGGCCAACGAACCACCACTTTCAAACAACGAACGATATATGCCATACTTCGCAAAATCCGACCGACAAGAGGAGAACTATTATAACAGTATTATGCCAGGAAACGGGCAATTCAGAAGCCAAACACGTCACGTCTGCTTTCAACTCTGGAATTTCCTAACACGAAATCTGAGTTATGTTCTTACTGGGCCATAGATTAAGTGGCAGCACAACCATTCTGGGGCATGTACCCATTGGGTATGTGAAAGGAAAGCGGACAGTACCAAATCTCGGGATGAACAGCCGGGTTATCGTGGGTGTGGACATGATACCAATCCGAAATCTGCTTAGTCTCAGTGACCTCCACAACCCTGTTGGCTACCCACGCTTCAAGTTTGGATGGTTCTGAGCCAGGCAAAAGTCACGGTAGAATCGGAAAACCGCATGCACCGCGAAATGAGGAGGCGATCGGAATAAACGAGAAGATAACTGTACAGGGAGCTGAAAAGTAGGACACCCAACAGTTCTAAACGAGAAATTGTAAGGCGTTTCAAAGGAGCAAATTTGTTCTGGCTTTGAGAAAATATATTGTGGCACCAACTTCCCATTTGCATTATCAAAAGCCAACTCTGAAGCGCCTAATTAACCAAATTACATCTATTCTTTCTCTATTTAGGTTTATGAGTATTTGGCTCATCAAGGGCTATTCGAACACGAAATTGGCCCTAACTGAAGCAATCTTAATGGGTACTGGCTCATCGTGATCTCCTAGCAGCGCTGCAGAACTATTTTCGCAAAGCACACACGAGAAGAAACATAACCAAAAAAGTCAAATATTGAAGAAGAATGGAGGAGCTTTGTCAAATTTCATTTGGGAACATCAATTTTGTAGCGGAAGACAACACAAGGTTGGCCCGACCCAGGTAATCCTTGTTTCCCAGACTCACCTCCTGGCAAACTTGGTTCATTTGCTCAACTCAAACATTCCCTTTGCGGAATGTTACAAGGCGTCTCAGCCCCAGTCACCACATGATCAACGTAAGTGTTCCATGTCAGTGCAGGCCTTACTCTCATCAGTAACCAATTGTTGTAATTTACGCAGGCATTAAAGGTGCGCTCGTAACACAGGTATAGGGCTGGTTGTATCATAGGTAACCGTTTCCAACTCATATTCCACCAGTTGTTCTGATGGATCAGCACGCCACCAGATATGTTGGTTCACATGTTTCATAGGGTCAACCAAAATCTGACGAAATTTCAACTGTAAAGACTATGGCGTGTTTTCTGAACCTCAGAAGAACGATTCTAATGTCGTTTTGTTGTACAGGGATGTCTTACAAGAAGGATCGGAAACGACTCGGCTTTGGGTTAGTGTCATTCATTTCATGCTCTATACGTATGCTTAAGCCTAAGATACTCCTCCATAAACTGAATACAATAATCCTTGAAGACTGGTATTTTAAAGAATTTTTGCTTCTGGCTCGTGCATAGAACCTTGGCAATTGCACCCTGGTCGTTAGCTCGGAGGGCGTACTTTTGAACGGAAAAGAAACCATGTAGCAACGTGACAGAGTCCGCTTATGAGTTCGATTAAAGAGCTGCTCACAGCAGACATTACCAGACTTCAGATAGTGTTAATCACCTTCTTCTGCCAACCAGACAGATCACAAGCCGTTGTTCAGGTCGTGGATACGTTCCGCCAACCAAATATCCAAAAATTGTTTGATTCAGCTGAGAATATTTAGTGCTACATGCACTGACCTTCCAGAGAGAATTTCATAGAAAAGATCACTCCCCGATAAAAGCTCTATTGGTACAGGTCTGCTTCATTGTCAGAGAGGGAGATTCGTCGCCAGCAGAGCACAGGAGACAATACACAACGCCGTGGGTATGGGCGACCTCTCCGATACCCCTAATATTCCAATCTCATTTTGTTGGCTGGAGTCCAGGCCTGTCGTCGCAACCCTTCGTAATGAATGAATAAGTCGATCCTCTGTCCAAAATCATGCTAACATTGTGAAATTGCCCAAGGGAGTCTCTAATTTGTCCGACAACCGTTTCCAAAACAACGCCATCTCGACACCTTACATCGACAGGCCATACACTGAATCTCTCCATTTTTGCTCCAAGAGACGTATATTGGATGTACTTGAAAAATTCGAAATTATCAAAAGTAACGGTTCAGATAAATGTTTTATTATTGCAATGGGCTTCCACCACTTCGCCGCGAGTGACTTAGATCGTATTTATCCTATTAGTGATTTTATTCGTGTTCGTGCGTCCCTGGGGCAAAAATGGAGAAATTCAATGTATTGCCTGTCTGTTAAATCAGAAGAATTGAATGAATGCCTGAATGATGATTCGCAAAAGCTGAAATAGGAAGGAAGAACTTTAATAAGCTCCTAGGTATCCTAGTGCCTTTCTTAACTTGGTAGGAGGTCAAATTAGGTAAGACAAGTTCGTTAATGAGTTTAATTAGATCTAGAACTATAGATGAGAATATGACAGTGGAAGCATATGGTAAAAATATGCGAATAAGGTGTCTGTATCAGATTTGAAATTTTTAGGCGACTCACTGACCTGTAACTTCTCCTTTGTTAGCAAAGCAAGGGGGAGATGGCTGGCTTGACGGGGAAGTATTTGGCCAGAGACGTTGAATTTTAATTCGAGCAACAAGGCTGAATCGGAACGGTAGCGGCCGAATAGCATAACACGGCATAGATACTTGCGTATTCCATGTGAATTATAGGAAACAAAGAGGCGAAGGTTTCGACAGGAAGCTAACTCGCGAATGGTTCATCAGTTGGGTCATTTTTCGAGTAAAAGGGCTCGAAGCAGGTAGTATAGGTGGATGTACACCTAAGAAGGGAGTAGTAGACTCTGCACTTGGGTTAATAGGATGGTTGGCATGTTCAGGGAGAGTAGATTGGGCTAGGCGACGACCAACGCACAGGACTCCTTCGTTGTAAAGATATGAGGCTAATGAGCGAAATAGATCAGCGGCAACATGGGTTTCTAGAGATACGTTTTCTAAAAAATAATGTCTTTGCACAGCCCTGATGCACGTAACCGTAGCGCCCTAAAGCTGAACGAGCGATAATGTGCCAGTAAACATCCTGCAGCAACAGTATTCTACATGTAAAGTGTATAGGTCCATCGCTTAAGAAGACGAAAAGCGGGCACCCAATCGATAAACGTGTTTTAAGTTACGGTTGCAGCAAGAATAGTGGAGGACTTCAGCTCTGGAAGCTCTAGATTGAGTGTTGTTATTGATACAGGCCATTCCTGAGGTGGGGTTATTAGCCATGATGGACTAGTCCGCCAAAGGTTGTGTGCTACAAGACCCCTGGGAAGGAGGCCTCTAGAACCCAAGTCAGCTGGATCTTTGTGGACCTAACATGTCGCCAATCATAAATAAAATCACAACCATGAAGTTTTCTCATAGAATCTTTTTTTGTTCACAACACGCCTCCATATTTTTAGTTAAAGAGATGCCGAGGGCTAAAAACGTTGACCTATCAGTTGAAAGTTGTGACGTACTTGGGGAATTCTTTCACAAAATCACCCGCGTACAGGACACGAGTGAAAGTCGTGTCTGGGCCCACAAAAAACGAACAAATTAAATACAGTCAATTATACTCACTTGATGTAAATAAAACAAAATAATGCCTCTCAGGAAAGTACTGGAAAATGAAATTATTAACCAAATAGGACCAACTTGAATTTAATCAGGAAAATATCTGGTGCGTTGCAACACACAACTTTCCTTAGCTCTACGTCAATTCACTTTGTACATGGCCAATTCGATTTAATCAATTCATTTATCCACTCAGTTAATTTGAACTTGGTCAAACAACGCTTTACGGCAGCAGGAAGCGGTAGCGCTTACAGTCCGGAATTTATTGTGCTGCTCGTACTCATTTCAGGACCATTATTGAGCAATTGGTACACAGATAATTAATGAGGCTGTAAACGCGATTAAAAAAAAAAAAAAGGATAGTAATCACTTTTGCAGAGTTATTGGGTAATAACTGTTAGAACTGGTAGTAAGCGCAACGGCAGTAGTTGAAATTCAGGAATTTCTGGAGTGAGCCCCATGTATCTCATGAGCGTTTTTAAACACTCACCCTTTAGGTATTGGATTGGACTACAATACCAATTTTTTTTAACATTCTACAAGAATCCCAGCGGAGTTTATAAGGAAAAAACTGCGCGAAAAACGCTTTTGGTCGAAAATTTTGATAATTTATTGTGCCGCTTTCGTCATTTTCCCACGGATGAGAATGTTATGGTATAATTGCCTGATTGAGAGCTATCAGTATAAAAAATGTAATCAAAATCGTTGGAGCCGTTTTTGAGAAAAAAATTTTGTGTTTTGATCACTATGATGACTATAGTTAACTTTCGGTGGATTTTGCCCATACCCTCATTATTGCGTCCCATGGTAACCTTGGGGCGAGATATCAAGTTTGAGCTGATTTGGTACGGTGGTTTTCTCTAAAAATCGTTCACAGACACACATACACACAGACCATTTTCCCAAATAGTGTTTTTCGGACTCAGGGGGGTCTGAAACGTAAAGATCTGAAGAGAACTCAACATTTTTTTTTTCAGCTGATTACATAACTTTCCTTTCTACTTCGTAGAGCAAGGAATGTAAAAATAGAAATGAAATGAGCTCCTTCTAGAATGAAACAAATAACCTATGCTCGGATTGTAGTAAATGACAATAAAGGGACAATGGGGAAAATGAAACACCAAGCTCTGATAGCTTACCTTACTTCACACAATATATAGGGAATTTAAATACTTGATCACTGGCTTAAATAAATACTTGATCACTGGCTTAAAAAAGGTGGAGATTTGTAAGCGATGTCGGTAGCCGTTATAAGACGAAAAATGTGGCTCCTCCGCTAATATAAACAGCGGCAAACTGCACGGGTGGCGGCAACAGTGTTGCCACCATCGGCAGTCTGCCACAAACCATTACAAAGTATACAAGACCCGTTATACTAAGTACCATTGTATTCTCCGTCTTCGCGGTATCATCCGTAATCTGTTGGTATATCCTTCGAATATTTGACACCTATGAGAAACCGTCCATTAACACAGGAAGGAATAATGGAGCAGTAAGCACCAGTTGTCCTCCGGTTTTCAGCAATCCTGGTTAAAGACTGGCTGATGACTTGAACAAACGTTCGAAAATTGTCGATTTTACAGAAGCTCTTGTTCGATTTTTCCATCAGTATGATGTAAAGAAAGTTATGCTCAATGCTTCTCTCAAAGGATAATGAGATTGTCGAGAGGACGGAAGTCTCATTATATTCCGCACGTACGGATTCGATGGCCCTACGGAGTAGGACAGAAAGTGACATCGATTCAAGGACTACAAACGCTGTGTGTAGAAAATGTCTGTACTTTACTTCACCTATTCGTAACATAAATATCAAGTTATATCAAGTCATCTCCGTAAGTGATTTTTGACCAAAATGTCATCAAATTTGGATTTTGCCTGTAAGTCCAAGTCCACGGAACTATTGTGGCAGAGTCGAGTAGTTCGACTCATTTACTTGGTGCGAATCCACCACACAAATTTCCGATGTCGATTAATTAGTCAGAATTTGGGTCAAAATTCGACGAATTTGATTGACTCTGCAACTTAATGGCCATTCATAGGAGGTGGAAGAGTTGTGAATTCGCAAAGTACGAGCCAATTCCTCAACTGTGGGAAATATTGTCAACTAGTAAGTCAAATTTTGACTTTTTTTGACCCGCCATTTTCTTAGTCCATACTTCAGAGAGAGAGAAGAGAACCGGGGTTTTACCAAACATTGAGGGAACTATCAGAGCGAGCGGTACGTAGCAACACACAATTTTCTGCAATCCCTTTAAGTTCGAATACCAGCTACATATGCTGGTGCTATATCTTCGTTCAAGGCATTTCTACAGGAACATTTATACAGAACAAAATGTAGGGACAAGTTAGCTGAGAGTCATTCGTAAGTTTGATCGAAATCGTCCGAGCCGTTATTGGGAAAATTGGAATACCGATAAATTAATATTCGACAAATCTCTTTTCAGAGTTAACTTCGCTTATATCTCCGTTCAACATATATATACAGAAATAATTATACAGGACGAAATGTGGGTATGGGTGCCTAAATGACACTCTGTAAGATTGATCACATCTGGTGAAGCGATTACCCTGGAATTTACAGAAAAGTTCGAAAAAATCTTATTGTTCGAGTATGCTCTGGGCCTGCCGTTTGACATTGGCTATAACCCCGCACAGCTTACCAGCTTCAGAAACTAATATGTGATGAGTGTAAGAAATACAACTAAAAGGGCGACAGGGGAGTTCAAGAGTTTATTCACAATTAGCGGTTGGAGAAACACACAATGAAAAAAAATGATGTGGTACTTGTATAAATCCAACTCGGAATCACGAGTTGGGTGACGCTGAGAGAGCGCGCAAAATCGTTCAAACCCGTTCCGGTGTCTTCCCTGAAGATGGTCGGGAGTCGCTTTCCAACGCGTCCGGATGGTGGTGAGATTCCCAACGAGAGGATATGAGCGGCGTATAAAATGCCGTAAACGATGCAAAACAAAACGGTTAAAGTCAGTTCGGTGACGAAAAAGAAACAGCACACACGAGGTCGCAAAAAAAGAAAGTTGATGGAAGATGATGAATAACGATAGAAGAAAAAATATAATAATAAAAACCCTGCAAATTATTACACAACGGTTTATTATTCGGATAAACAGCTTGACCTAGCATTAATGCTCCGAGAATCATCGATTCAGCACCGAGTTCGATCCAGCATCGAAAAATATCAAAATGTAACCCAAAAAAAGGTCGAAAAGAACTGAATCGTAATATTAAAATAAACCAAACAAAACGAAAGTATCTAGAAAAAACTGAATTTTAATATGAAAACATGCACGCTTAATACTAATATCAAAATGTAACCAAAAATCTATGAAAAAAAAACAAAATGAGAATGAAACGAAAGAATCTAATAAAATTGAATCGTATTAAAACCAAAAAAATGAAACGCACGAACTATTAAATAAATAAACCAAAAATAAGCGAATAATGAAACGTTCAATCGAAGATAACAGATATTTTGCCAACGGAAATAGTTGAGACGGAGCGAAACAGTCATTCGTGGAGGTGATGACGAGAACAAGGCTATCGGACGATAACGAGACAAATCGTAGTGCCAAAGGTTATATACGAAACACGAGCGCTTCCTAGAGGAAGCAAAAAAAAAAAAAAACCGGCGCTCGCCTGTAAACGTCTGATGATTTTGCCCTGTCGGGGGGGGGGGGGGGGGACCCGTTGCGAGTCGAGTCGAAAGGGGAGGTGAGCAGGGGCGGCGTTGCCAGTCCAGCAGGCGAGCGATTTCGTTGAGACGGGCTGGAGGAAGGGAGTACAAACGACTTCCGCCGTAGTTCCCGTGTTGTACTGCGTTTCGTTTATTTTTTTAACCGTTTTTTGCCCATAACAATCATGGGCTTCGTCCGATCGGATTGCCGAGATGGCGGGCACAACTAGATACCAAATTGGTTTTTTGTGCGAAAGAACGAATTTTTTGGACCACGTTAAAGGCACAAAACGGCCCGGACGGCGGACGGCGAACGGTGGATGGCGGACGGTGGACGGCGGACGGACATTGCAAATTTGGAATCTCCATGTCTTAAAACGTAAAGTATCAAATTTTGAGGGGTGTGCTGGAATTTCTGCTGCTCTGTTAGCATAACTGTTGATAACTGATAATGGAAAGTAAACAATAAAAAGCGGTATCGGGAAAGTGTAATGTGGTGGATCTGAAATGGAAGGAGTGCTGTTAATTAATGGTTGAAGGGATGGTCTGGTTTGGCTGCATGCAAAATCGGAGTTGGCGATTTGAGTTCCTAACAGTTATTTTCGACACATTTTGATTTTTATCTCCGTTCAATGGACTGTCAGAGGAACATTTTACAGAACAATGTGTAGGTATTAACTATTCGAAAACATCTTGAAAGTTTGGTGACAATCGTTGAAGCCGTTTTGCCAAAAAGCGTAAAAAACCTATTTTCGCTTCACAGGCCTATATCTCCGTTCGCCGTATTTTCATGGAGATATGTATGGAGAAGAAAAGTTAGGTATTGATTGGTAGAAGATCATTTGAAAGTTTAATCTAAATCGTTGGAGCCGTTGTCGAGAAGATGGCGAAAACCCCAAGTTTTTGGTACATTTTCGTCCCCCCCCCCCCTCACCACCGCGACGGCCGAAATCGCCCATAACCTTATCTACAAAAATAACGAACAAAACAAAAAAGAACTAGCTCAATCGGATCAGCTGTTCTCCCGCGAACCAAACTACAGTCACACACACACACGGACCACGCGCCGAAATTAGGTTTTTTAGACTCAGTAGGCCTCAAAACGTGAAGATTTGAAGAAACCCCAAATTTTTTTTGACACGATTACTATACTTTCCTTTCCATTTGGGGTAGCGGAAAGTAAAAAGTAGTAACTAACTTTCAACTAATGGGTCATCATTTTTAGCCCTCGGCTCCTCGATTGAAAGAGGTTTCCCACTATTCAATGCTTCGATCACTGGTCCCTTACTCAGTTTATTCGGCCAAAAATGTCTACAATTTCGCAGAAATGAGAAGATCAAAAAAGAGATCTTTTTCACTACATTTTTTAATAAAGAGGTTTAGTGTGGTGTGAAACGTAACGACGACGAAAGCGCGCTGTTCAATGATTCAGCCAATCACATGCGATGGTCAATGGAAACGGAATGACGGAGCGGCACAACTCAAACTCGTGACCTGCATTTGAAAACAGGTGGTATATTCTGCAGGAGGTGACTAGGAAAAACCGAAGGCTGGAAATGAAAAGCTCTGATTCAGTTCAGTACGCGCATGAATCCAATGTTTCCAATGAAGAGGAATCGTTTAGTTGGAGTAATTTACCGGGTTTACTGAATCGGAATACAAACTGACTAAGTCGACGAGCGGGCGTCGATGCCATTAAATCTCGCGTAAACAGCGTGAAAGCCGGAGCTCCAACGGAAAGGATTACCGTTAGCGATTCATGACGCGAGTGAACAGGGCCTTGGAAATCGGTTGCCTTGTCGGGTTTTTGAATGTTTGCTGAATTCTTATTATTGAGGTGGTATAATGAGCGTTCCCCTTCGTTTTCCTGAGCCCACACCATTGATTGAAGCCCGTTCCGACCGACCCGTTCACCACCCACCTAATGCGTCTTCTCATTTCTTCAGCACAGAGGAAACCTTCGTTGAGGCTAACCGCGTTCATAAACATGAGCTGCAATTGCTCGTTATTTCGTCTGCCCATTAAGGCCAAGCTGCCGACACGGCTTTGGTGCCCCAGGTTGCGTTGGCGTTCCAATTAGGTTACATATGCCGTCAACCTCCTCTGACGACTCACAATTAGACGTCAACAACAACCAACAGCAAATGTTTGGCTCCGAGTAATATCTGAAATTCGATTTGACCGTGGCGTTCCCCACAAACGTCATTTCAAACCCTCATCAGCAGATGGCAACGCTTATAGATTACGCTGAGTGAACACGTCATTTCCCATTGGCACTGAAATTGCGAGCAACCGCGATTTCCTCTTCATATGTAATTCTCAACGCCATCAGCTGAGCCACAGCGTTTAAACTACCGCCAAGAGGAGCCTCCTTAGCCTATTTTCCTCGAAAAGAAAATAGTGCAACTGGTCGACAAACCACCTCGCCCTTAATTTGTTGTTGTATGTGCCAGCCGAGCATCTACCGGATTGCCGAACATTGTGAGCCAATCACTAACCAAATCACCTCAAACGTTATGCTACACGACGATTATCATCCAAATTCGTAAAAAGTATCGCAAAACCAAAACGCCCAATACGTGTTCTTCAGAATAGCTGTTACAAATTCGATCGAATTGCTGCTCGTGAACTGGCGATGTCATAAAATGTTTTGGTAGATGCAGAGAGCCAACAAAACCTGATATTTCTGAAGCCTGAACATTATAAATTCACCCCAGCGGACACATTTATTCCGAGTTGCTACAGAACTATTGTTCAATGAAGCCCAAAGCTTGCAAATGCCGCTTTGTAATGACTCTCAACACTGTTTTGTATGTCACGAGAAACAATTCTACACATGCCACTTGGAGTGTATTCGAAACTTCGTGTAAACTCTGGGCGTTTACAAGATGAAATTTAGGATGTCACATCAGAAAGTTATATCAATTGGTCGCACATACTATTGTTGATGGTACTTAACATTACTGCGAAGTTCGTTTGGAGATATCGCGTCAGTTCCTCGCTAAAAACCCGAGACCATACGTACTGCAATCCGATCTAACTGCTTATGCAACTGAATTGATTAAAATTGACGTATCTGTTGGGTGAGTCCGTCTTCTCTGGCCCACAGTATCTCACCAGCCAAACAGGTACGTTAACTTTAGTAATTTACCTACTGGCGGAACTAACCCAAATACCTCAATACCCAACTGACTTTAGTTGTGTCTCGAGCATTTTCACTCCTTACCACTACCCAATAAATTGCAGGCGCTAACTGCTGAATTTACACCTCCAATGAGACTAATAGAGCCACAACTCCTTAGTTCTCTTCAGAACCATCACTTTGCTCTTTTACCGGATATCTGTTTAAATTAAATAAAAGTGCTTCTTAAGAAGCTACTTCTCCGACTATTAAACATAACAGGCGCAGTCTAAGTAGGACCACTCCGGACGGAAATACCTCGAACGCACTCGACATTCTGCGACGAGGGGAACCTGCGGTCCCTGGGCAATAGAAGAACAAGGCGATCCAAGTCTCCTGGTGGACTGACAAACTTGATGACCTGTAAATATTGATCGACAGAAGGATATATCAACAGAGTCATGACTTTGATGCGAGACACACACTCCGAGCTGCCCTTATACAAGAGAAGAAAGAGCCAAAGGCCAGGCTGGTGGAATGTTGCGAGAGCAAAGATTTCTGAGAACCCCTGCCGCAAGGATTACTAGTCCTCTATGGTAAAAGCGAAAGTAGAGCAGGTATTAGCTGTGATGCAAAGAGATTCGTCCTGTGTGGGGGTCCCAGCTCATCCCCAAGAGCTTCAAAGAATTTTCAGCCTCTGGACATGGGAGGTTGAGTTCTAGAGGCATTCTAGAGGCATTGTAGGGGCGTGATTCTCCTTTGGAAGACCTTCGAGTAGGGCAGGGTGGTTACCAGCCCATTTAAAAAGCTCCATCTCAGTACTGCGAAGAAGCTTTACTACTGCATCTCAGGCCTGAATAGCTGAGGGAACAGAAGAGCCTCCACCATTTATGTCATCCATGTAAGTCTTTTCATGTAAGGCCTGGGCTCCTGCAGAAAGGTTGAGAGGAGCGAAATGAGCCAGGGCTCCCAGAAAACGGCATTCAAGCCAAGGAGCTGAAGCTGTGCCATAGGTCACAGTTTGGAGCGCATAATCCAGCGCAGGGGTGAGTCTGGTGAGAATCTCCAAACAATGCGAAGAAACTCTGATTCTTGAGAGGAGCTGAATCTACCGAATGTGAGCCATAAAGTGCCATATCCTTGCTAAAGTGGGTAATCACAGAGCAAATGTAGAGCTGGACCTGGCAGGAGACAGTCATTGAGGGAGTGAGTAGAGGAGGAAGCCACGGATGCATTGAACACTACTCTGATCTTAGTGGCTGGGTCGCCTGCTTTGTGGATGGCGTGATGAGGTAAGTAGCAGCTGGAGCACCTGACAATGATGGTTACCATGTGCCCCTGATCAATGTAATCCTGCATTAAGTCCTGGTAACCTTGTTTAAAAACTGGGTTATTTTAAAGCCTGACTTCAAGATTGAAGAACCGGTTTAGTGCCATGCCTGTTGAGTCACTTTGTATCCTTGGATCGTATCTGAAGGGTAGGCAAACGACAAAACGCCCATTTGTGAGTCTCCTAGTGGAACAAAGGAAGATTTCTTTTGCCTGGAGCTCTTCTGGCGTAATTGGGGAAGCTGACGGAGGTTCATTCAAAGCAAAGAATTGTTCAAGTAACGTAGATAGTTCCTGCTTACAGTTAGTTTTGACGACTGGTGCAAGAGCTTGGGGGGTTGGAGCGAACTGGGGTTACTCTGTGGTGCCTGTAAGGCTTGAGATCTTGCTGTGCACTGGGCAATGGTGTGGATAGATTAACTGGATTCTGGAAGCTTGAAGCGCACCCTTTTACCCGCTTCGTGCATGAGACTGGCGCCAGAGACCAACCTCCGAATGGTAGAACGGGACCTTTGGATGAAGGCGGATAGTGCAGTTAAGATCCACCTCCTCAAACACGGCTCCACCCAAAGATGATGCCATTCGGTGTTGGAGTATTATAGAGTGGGTCAGCAAGGTTTCTGCTCTCTGTGGTGGGCCAAGGAATGTGTGGAAGTGGAGAAGTTGGCACTGGGTTTGTTGTTTGGAGCACAACACTGGCACTCACAACAAAGGGAAGCTTATACGGCTGAAATATAATAAGAAGGACCTGAGAGCGGGCCATAGTGGCTGAATTGCTGCCCAGGCTCGAGATATTCGCAGGAGTAGAGAGGAAAGAGTGAAGATCACTTTTCTTCACAGCTGCCTGAGAAATGAGATCAATTTCTTTACCAGTGTCAAGAATGGCACTTAGTCTGAGCCAATCTGATGGTCCTAAAACCCTGACGATAGTAAATGATGGAGTACTTATGTGGAGTATTGTGAATGGGCTTGGACATGCAGTGGTAGAGTGAAGAGGCTCCAACTGGCCTAGCTCATAGTCATTCAAGGATCTGGAAGAGAATGCCCTGGCAACGGAGGCCATATATCTCTGAACGTGGGATGGAGAAGGCGCTGAGCGGTTATATTGTGTTGGCAAACAGGTAGCAGATAGTGTTTTAGGCGTCAGGGGACTGGGACGATGGGTTGTATTCGCTGGGCCGGTATTATAGGCCCTCGTGCTGCTGATTGGGCCTCCAGTCGTAGTTTGAGCGAGAACGGTGGCATTCTGCTGAAGCTGCCTTAAAAACCATCCTGAGGGTCTGAGTTCAAACTCGTGTGGTTCCGTCGATTGAACTTGAAACACGCGCCTCTGCTAGTGTAATGTTCTACTGAATGAGTGGTGGCCAAGAATGAAGCACAGCCTGGCCTTCCACTTCTCACAGTCTCTCAGCTGGAGAGAAGGCTTGATAGGATGGGCTGTTCTTCAACCGATCGTTGGCATGAAAACCGGCGCCCCTGCCGAAGGTTATAGCGAGGAGTCACACTTGAATGGGAATAACGATCATGAGGTTGAGTGAAATGTGACGGGAGTTGCGTCCTCGCCCTCTGACAAGCACATGACTCAAACTAATCAGGAAAGATATGTCCATTCTCACCTGTAGCCTTCCTGAAGATTAGCGTAAGAGTTTGCCATCCTTGGAAAGCATATCTGTGGGCGAGGTGACAGGCGCGCTCCATAGCGTACAGTTGTCCACTGTGCGTGTCCTATGGCGAACTTGGCTCGAAGTTTCTCTTTTGCTTGATGAAGGAACTTTTCAATGCCGTGCATCTCAGGAACATAGCCGGAACTAGGCATCTTCTTCTGGAGTTTTTCATGAATTTGATACAATTCATAAAACTGGTGAGGTTGGGTAGCCGAAGACCGTGCAAAGGTCGTAGCGCGTTGTATGTGGAGGGCGGCTATATTTTCCGGGCTTGGATGTCTAGAAAGCCTTATGATGTTGATGTACTGGTTCATCGACGTCGAGTCGACGTGGGTTATCGTACTCAGCACAGATGGCTTGGTAAGCTGAGTCGTAATCAGCGTTCTGACAGCCAATATGGTCTACCGACAAGCGTGGGTGACAGGACAGGAGGACAGTGAGCTTTTTGGGCGCAGGGATGTTCCATTAAACATTCTACGGAAATTGGGAAATTGAGTGATGTCTCCGTCGAATACAGGAACGTTGTCACACAGGAATTTGAGCAACTCCACGTCATACTTTGGTGCTGGTTGGGGAGCGGAGGTTGAGGTAGGCGGTTCTCTCTTGCTCTTCCACAAGTTGAAGTGCTTCTTCCTCAATGCGGCGATTCGGGTGGAAGAGTGAGGGGGTTGGTCAGATGGAAGAAGGGAAACTATTTCGTTTGTCATTCGGCTGGCGAGGTCCAAGTTCGCTCGGGGAGGTTGATAGACCCATTCATCTTCGCCTCCAGTCAGCGAAATCGATACAGTTGACGCATCCGTCAAAAGGTCCCAAGCCATTTTACACAACAGTTCAAAGTGTTTGTACTCACATGATTGAGACGGCAACGACGTAGGCGCCTGACTTTCGGCTGAGTCATGGTTGAGGGTGGTCATCATCTTCAGATAACCTCGGACCTAGTTGCACGAGGTTAATAGATCCAGCCCGGAGGACCAAATGTTTAATGCAAAATATGAAGAGGTGAAGGGAAGAATTAGTGGTCAAACTGTGGAAGACTGTGTTGTTCGGAGTTACACAGATATTGAGATAGAGTTACACAGAAAACGTAAAACACGGTGAAGAAAGGTCAGAATGAAGTCACTCGGGAACGGAGACACGACACGTTAGACGAGACTGATTAAGGGGCAGTGAAGAGAAACCTATTACGAAATAGTGATGACACGATGGCCCCTCAGGCAAACTGCTGAATGGAAAAATAAGAGGCTATTAGTAGTTGTGACAGAAGCACTGCTCCTCAGACCTCTTTCACCTCCGTCTCAAGTCACATTTGTGTTTTAACTCTGTAAATAAAGTTTTGCTTTTTAAAAAGTCCCTTCAAGTTACACCGAACTTAACTGGCGCAGTCACGTAAGCACAACTTGTAGACACCTCGAACAAATATTCGAACTACATCGTGAAACCTACGCAGCACCGGTTAACACAAAACTTCGAGACTGACACCGTTGAAACGAATCCTGACGACCCCGTAATGAGCATATTCGTTACCTCGTGAATTTCTATTTTTTTTTGCCCTCACGAGGCAATTTCTCATCAGTCCTACCCATTTAGAGGACACAAACTATTATCGAGAGAACGTACACACCTCCTGTTCTTATGGTTTATTGTTCATCTACATTTTCGGTCTGGAAACATTTTTTACAACCCCCCCCCCCCTCAAATTTTGATACTTTACGTTTCAAGACATCGGGATTACACGTCTGCAATGTCCGTCCACCGTCCGGGCTGTTTTGTGCCTGTTGGGCGCATGAGAGAGGGAGTTGCAGAACGAAGTGAAAAGAAACTTGGTGAGCCGTAGGAGGACTGTATTATACGTGGAATACGCGCAACGAATTGAGCTATGTTCGTGTAGAAAAGGGCGTCACAAGGGGAATACTCGGAATATGCGTGAACTGGCGCGGGAAACTGTATCGAAAGGAAAGTGCGAGCTGTCACTGGGACGAGAGTTGATAGCGGAATGTCAGTGTGTCCACTGGGAGACGAGTGTCTCTGAGAAGAGCGGTGTGTGTTGGAGAAGGAGGTAAATCGAGGGAAAGTACAAAAGGGGAAATCCGTTGTCGTTGGAAGTTAACCCAAACTTAATCCCTTTGTCGGAGGAGAAGACGACTGAACAGGCAGTTCTTGGACTTCCCTGCGGCATCACATGCCGGAACCGTTGGGTTGGGCGGATGCACCTGGTAAAAGAATCAGCCATTCAGCATGTGCTGAACAGTAACTATAACGTGGTATAAAAATCTGTTCTTTCGCGCAAATATCCCATTTGGTATCTAGTTGCATCTCAGCAATCCGATCAGACGACACCAGTCGTTGTTATGGGCGAAAATGGTTAAAAAAATTAACGATAACGGAATTTCGGCAGTTTTATTGCAAATATACCGTGTTCAGTACCATTTTCTAGGTATTTGTTGATGTTGGGTCGAATAAAACCATTCTCAGTGGGGTACGCCAGCGTCCAGCCGGAAAATATGTGAAATCACAGTAATTATAGAGAGCCAAAGTAATTGAAGGAACTCACGGGACAATAACTACAGCGAAAGTAATCGTTTCATCGTTTGTAGTCCCTCCCTCTCGTCTCATTAAAACCACCCGCCAGCTCGAATCTCAAGGTCGTGCCAAATGTCTAATGCAATATTTAGTTTTCGTCGTTTCGTTGTAATCAGGTCATGTTTCGTATGGTTTACTGGTATTTTTCGATGCTGAATCGAATGAGATGGGTGTCAGTGGTTCTTTTGACGTAATTGCATACACAGTTGTCTAACTACCTCTTCTCCACAGCTAATCGTAAAACTCAGGCTGAACAAATTTTAAAAAAATGAAGCTGCCTCTAACAAAAAATCAAAATTCCGAAAATACTCAAACAGTAGGTACACGCCCGTCTCGGGAAATACGAAAATCCCCTCCCCATCGTTCCCGAAAATCAAACAATGGAACCTGCAGCCAACACATCGGCCGAACACGTCTACAAGAAGTGATCCAACAATTAGTCATGCACCACGTAGTTGGAAACAAGAGCAACCTTCATAATCGCCACCACGAAAACTCAGAGAACCGACTCGAACACCTCCACCTCATCCCTCCTTTTTCTGGAGAACCCGAAACACTCCTCGATTTTCTCCACACTATTCAGAAAATCTACGGTAAAAGTTCCCAAAACTAATTATGGCGATTGAATCGAAAATACTTCCACCTGCCAGTAATAAGATATTCTCAAGCAGTTTGTCAACATTTGGTCAAATTAAAGACGCTCCTCTAGGCGCCTACGCGACGACGTCCCACTAATAATCAAATTAGTTGGGCTCAGACAACTGGAAGGCGAAAATCCGTACAAACTTCTTCATAAACTTCTCAACCTTACAATTGCGTACTTCCAGAATCAGGAGACACAGCATGCAAATATTATAATCGAAGAATATAAAAAGGTGGCCTTGAGGCGCTTTTAAGAGAACAGCAGTTAAGAGAGCCTCTAGATGCCACCAAAGTACCGCCCGACTTAGGTACCACTTGGTTGACTTACAATTATCAAATTTAGTCAAATAATAAACCAAAATCTGTAACAAACTTCAAAACACAAACGTTCCCCAACCCTACGAATAATGTCGGGCCTCAAAATACCAACTACACTAATTTTAGAACCAACCCTTCCTTTAGAGCACACTCAAATAATCCCCCAAAAAATCCTCCACACAAAACCCTCAAAACCCCCCCAACAACTAATACTAAACCACCGACATACTCGCCCTATGTTTTCGGTCACGAAAAATGTTTTACAACCCCCCCTCAAAATTTGATACTTTACGTTTCAAGACATGGAGATTCCAAATTTGCAATGTCTGTGCGCCGTCCGCCATCCGGGCCGTTTTGTGCCTTTAACGTGGTCTAAAAAATTCGTTCTTTCGCACAAAAATCCCATTTGGTATCTAGTTGTGCCCGCCATCTCAGCAATCCGATCGGACGAAGCCCATGATTGTTATGGGCAAAAACGGTTAAAAAAATTAACGAAACGCAGTAAAATGCGGGAATTACAGCGGAAGTCGACGTTTCGTCGTTTGTACTCCCTCCCTCCCCGCCCGTCTCATTAAAACCACCCGCGCTCGCTCGCCTCCCAACGACGCCGCTCAACTCCCCTATCAACTCACAACGGGTTCGCTCGAAGCAAAATTATCAGACGTTTTGTTTTCGTAGTTCCATTGTAGTCAGGTCATGTTTCGTATGGTTTACTAGTATTTCGATGCTGAATCGAATGGGATGGGGGAGCAGTAATACTTGGTCAAGCTCTTCATGAGAATAATAAACCACTGTGTAATAATTTGCAGGGTTTTTAACTAGACTCTCAATTTTGTCCCAGAAGCTGAGCAACAACTAAACGACGAAGACTACAATTCCAGGAATCCTGGAACCAAATGACCAAAACTCCGGAATGAAAAAATCATTTTTTAGACGAGGAAAGCCTCGAACACCCCCCGATTGGAACCTTAAAACCCAACAAGTGAATTACCATACATTTTAGTCCCGAATTCAAACATTAAGATACTCATTGACACCGGAAGCGCAAAGAGCTACATTAATCCAAGCACAGTCGAAACGTTCTTCAGCAATAAACTAAAAAAAGGAACCTTTTCTAGTAAAAACGGCCCACCATCTCCAAGGGATGGTATACAACGACGGTCCCCTGGGGCAAACTGTTCAAAATGCTCAACCTCCGACTCAAATTCAACGTATCCAATTTCCATAATACGTCTGATCTCCTCTGGAATTGGACAATCTCCAATTTTTAAAAGCTGCCACAGATTTGAAAGAAGAAGTGTCGAGAACTCCTGAAGTTAACATTCTCATGTTTGTCTTGCATTCCAATCTTAAGGACATGCCCCTGATCGATACAACAAATTAAATTGAAATTTAAATATCTGGTGCGTAGCAACACACAACTTTCCGCCACCCCTTTAAGTTCGAATACCAGCTACATAGGCGGGCGCTATATCTTCGTTCAACGCATTTTTACAGGAACATTTATGGAGAACAAAATGTAGGGACTGGTTAGCTGAGAGTACTCCGAAAATTGATCGAAATCGTTAGAGCCGTTTTTGAAATAATTGGAATACCGATAAATTAATATTCGACAAATCTCCTTTTATGAGTTAACTTGGCTTATATCTCCGTTCAACATATATATACAGAAATAATTATGGAGAACGAAATGTTGGTATGGGTGACTAAAAGACACTCCATTAGGATTTATCACACCTGATAAAGACGTTACCCTGGAATTTACGGAAATGTTTGAAAAAACGTTATTTTTGACACATTTTGATTTTTATCTCTGTTCAATGGACCGTCACAGGAACATTTATTGAGAAGAATATGTAGGTATCAACTATTTGAAAACATCCTGTGAGTTTGGTGGAAATCGCTGAAGCCGTTTTGCCAAAAGCGTAAAAACCTATTTTTGCTTTAGGGCCCATATCTCCGTTCACCGTATTTTCATGGAGATATGTAGAGAGAAGAAAAGTTAGGTATTGATTAGAGAAGATAATGTGAAAGTTTAATCAAAATCGTTAGAGCCGTTTTTGAGAAAAATGCGAAAAACCCTAGTTTTTGGTACATTTCCGTCCCCACCCCCTTCCCATCGGCCGAAATCGTCCATAACCTTATTTTGGTGTCTACAAAAAATAACGAACAAAACAAAAAAAGAACCAGCTCAATCGGATCAGTCGTTCTCCCGCAAATCGAACTACAGACACACACACACACACATACATACACACACACGGACTACGCGCCGAAATTAGGTTTTTTAGACTCAGTAGGGTCTGAAACGTAAAGATCTGAAGAAAACCCAAATTTTTTTTTGGGCCGATTACTATACTTTCCTTCCCTTCGGGTAGCGGAAAGTAAAAATGTAAAAGATAAACACGCATTTTTCAAGATCTAGAAACACCGGAAAGTCTGATTCACGTCCAGAACCACGAAACATACGTGAGAGTCTTAAAATCTGGCGAAACAAAAGGAAAACTCGCCCAAATCCACCCGGCCCCCGAAGATTTTACGGACGAACTCAATTTCAAATTTGACCTTTTCAAAGTCATATGAGCCTAGAAGAGAAATAAGCAATCACTGAACTAGTAACGCAATAGTCGGACATTTCCCCCAATGAGAACGAACCACTCACATTCACTAACAACATTAAACGTCAAATCAGGACCACTGAGGACCTACCTGTGCACACCCGAAACTACAGATTTCCCGAAATGGACAGACAATGGTAGGTGTGCTCAGGGCATTGCTCGTGTCGTTGGAGAGGGTAATTAGCTTTGCAGCCTACACCCCTCTCCTGCCAGCACCAAGCATCTCTCTGGGGGGATTCCCAGCTAAACCACAGTCCCCACGAGGCCAATCCCATGGCTCACGACCGACAGCGCCACGCCCTAAAGGCTCCACGCTGCTGGCCGCAGGCTGAAGCCCCCGTGGAACCCATTCTATATGGCTGCACCTTGAGCAGCATAAGGCCCTGAATGGATGGCAGGCCTCGGTGCCGGAATTGCCAAGACGCGTTCTACCGGCACCTAAGCTTTATCTCCATGGCGGGTACGGGGATTGGACTTCCCTCCACACCCGCCATGGAGAAGGGTGTCAGGCCGTCTTTTGGGGCCTGAGCTGCAATCCCCTTCCCGACGTGACGAGGGCGGACTACTTGATATTTGGCCGCCCTCGACCGCGACCCATCTCACTCTAACCTAACACTACTAACCTACATACACACTCATACAATAAATACATTCAACCCTTAAATACATTCACACACTTTCCTGAAGGTCCAGGGGCGGACTACTCGATATTCGTTCCCCCTGGAGCCTTCGCTACACTACCTATTCCTAACAACACACACAAACACTAACACACATATACATTTATAACACTTTCGCTCATATTTACATTCAGCCCTTGAATACTTTCACACCGGCGGTCCAGGGACGGGCTACTTGATGTTCGACCATCCCTGGCACCGCCCACTCAAGACCACTCATTAACACAGAACACACACACAAACACATAACCTAAACACCTGAAATGGACAGACAGATAGAAGAAATGATAGAGCAAGGTATCGTGGAATTCACCAATTTGGATCGTGCCAAACAAAACCGCGACGCTTGCGGCAACCCAAAATTTCGGATAGTTATTGACTATGAGAAACTTAACGAAAAAACTGTAGAGGAGCGATATACCTTTCCACGAATACCGGAGCTGTTAGACAAGCTGGGCTGAAGTCAATATTTCAGCGCAATTGACTTAAAAGCCGGATTCCATCAGATCGAGATGCATCCTGATTGCATCGAGAAAACGGCTTTTAGCACCCCGAATTGCCACCTAGAGTTCTACTGAATGCCTTTTGATTGAAATACTCTCCCTCGACACTCCAACGCATGATGTACTCAATCCTAATAGGCATAGCTAGCACTCGGTTAAAGTGGAGGGAATTTCAAACGGTTACGCAACGCAAACGATTTCGGAAAGAAATCGTGCACCTTGGCCACGTAATTTCAGCGAAACGAGTGCAACCACACCCAGATAAAATACGAGCAATCGTCGATTATCCGCTTCCGAAAACCAGCACAGAAATCTGTTCTAGGACTCCTTGGCTACTATAGGAAGTTCTTAAAAGTTTTCGCGTCTGTAACCAAACCATTTACCAAATGCCTCAAAAGGAAGAACAAAATCGACTGGACGGACCCGGAATATTGAGACTGTTTTGAAACGTGCAATCGACTACTTACGAACGATCGCATATGACATTGTCCCGACGTCAATAGAACTTTCCACTTAACGACAAACGCAAGCAGTATAGTTGTAGGCGCAGTCCTTACGCTGACCTTCCCGTAGCCTATGCCATCCGGACTTTGAATGACACAGAACGCCACCTTTCCACCATCGAACGCGAATTACTAGCTCTCGCGTGGGGCGTTGAATATTTCCGTCCGTCCGTATCCGCTCGAAAGGGAAGTTTGCATTTTCTGCGACCACCGTCGTCCCCTCCAATGGCTCCAGAGTAGAGCTACTGAACAACAACGAACATAACCATAACTTTGACGACGTCATAGACAATTTTTTTGCCTCGAGTACCCCAAACACGGTAGAGAAAATTGTCAACTTGCCGCTCGACGACACAAAACTGATAATTGCCAATTATGAAGAAAACTAGACGCGAGACAACAAATCGGAATCTGGAGACACAATTCACTCTAATCACGCCTTACAGTACTAATTAAAAATGAAGCCGTGAACAACTGCCGTCATCAAATTATAATAGAAACTTTGAAAATCTGGTACGAAATCTTCTTCAAAGATGACATGTATTAACAATTTGCGAATACTATGCATATGCATGGTAAAACGCATCACATTCTCAGAAATGTACATGACTATACACGACATACGGACGACCTAGACGAAACAGAAAGAAAATAATTTATACAGAAATACCACGAAGTGATCGAAGAAACATACGAACATCTTATTATTGGCCCAACATGAGGATTACCATCCAGCGTCTTCACCGCTTCCCAATACCCCGGATCAAACGGCTTGGTTAAAAGATTCCACTCGACACATCAGGATCTTACTCAACATCGAAACTTAAACCCTTCGAACTACTTCACCCAACCAAAGACACACTTCTGGAACTAGACATAGACCACATAAGGACTGTTCGGGGGAAATCCCGAAAACTTCAGACGGTGAATCAGGGTTTGCCTCGCGCTGTCAACGTAACGCGGGGGCTACCCCGTTACACAGAATCCAGAATCCAGGGCACTCTTGCCGCCCGTCTTCATTCTTGATTCAAGAGCCCTCTCCGTTCGCCGTGCGCTACATTAGCCCGAATAACCTGAATCTCTCCATTTTTTACGCTCGTGTATCTGCCCTGTGAAACGTGCCACGTCTCCGAATTCGTTCTGAACATTTCCCCGCGGTTTCACGTGTTTTTACGTGTTCATTACAGTTTCCCGCGCCAGTTCACGCGCATTCCGAGTAGTCCCCGTGTGTGCCCCTTGTACACGAACAACTCAATTCATCGCACATATAATACAGTTCTCCTCACGCTCACCGAGTTTCTTTTTTATTCCTCCCTCGTGCGCCCAACAATGACTGACAACCACCTATCTCTCCACAAAGATAGAATGATGATTCTCCATTCCCTAATCAACGAAAAACTAAGCTCCAACTAAGAAAAATGATTGACGGAATAAACGAGGACAGAGAAGATCCACCCGAAACACCCCCAGAGATTTTTGTCAGAAGCGTACAAAAACAATGCAAAACCCAACCCAAATACAAGGACTACAATAGAAAACCCGCTAAAATAATTCCCCAACACCACAACACAAAGAAAAATATGTACATTTCAAACACCCCTCGGCCAAAAATATTCTCCGACTCTCTGGGACGAAATCTCAAACCAGACTGAAGTTTTGACAACTAAATTTGGTTTACCACTGACCAGACAAGACTTAATCACAATCAAAAGCGATAACTGGTTAAATAACAAGACCGTAAACTTCTATATGGAACTAATTGACCATCGACGTAGAGAGATCGAAAAATTGCTACGAACATTCATTTTCAACACATTCTTATACGTATCTCTCTCCTCCAGAGGATACGATACAGTAAAAAACTATAAAAGGAAATCAGACATCTTCTCAAAAGATAATGATGGAACAATTAAACAATTAGTTTCGCTGTAGTTATTGTCTCGCGAGTTCTTTCAATTAGTAGAGTTTGGTTCACTATAACTACTGTAATTTCACTATACGCAGTTGTGCACGTCTGATACTCATTCCATTCGATCCAGGGCTTCGTCCGCTCGGGTTGCCGAGCAGGTGGGCACAACTAAATACCAAATGGGATTTTTGTGCGAAAGAACGAATTTCTTAGACCACGTTAACGGCTCAAAACGGCCCGGACGGCGGACAGACATTGCAGATTTAGAATCCCAATGTCTTTAAACGTAAAGTACCAAATTTTGAAGGGGGGGGGAGGAGATTGTAAGAAAATTTTGTTGACCGAAAACAGAAAACATAGTAGTTCAGAATGAATAATGAACCAAAAAGGGACTCCCACTAAACACTACCACAGCAACAGAAAAGCGACGACTGTGGAGTATTCGGGTGTCAGTAAGCCAAAGTCATTGCTTCTTCAGAAGCCCTGAAACTCACGAATACCGGAATCCTTCACTCGAGAAAGTTAACGCGTGAAGAAGTTCTCTGAAGTGTTCTGAGTTGTTGTGAACATAACATCTCTTTACCTTGTTTCAGTGCGACCTTTCTCACCTTCCTCAGCCTCCAACTGCATACCCAAGGACCTAACGACTAACCTCGGACTGTTACCAATCCAACTGGAACTAGCTAAACGCATCTACCACTACCACGCACTTACGCACTTTTAGCGGACCGATGGAATAAAAGCTCAAACGGAGACTGTACGACATTTTAAGTATTGCCAAATTAGACCCCGAAGTCAACAAATTAATCCACCCCAGAGCGCAACTGATAAAACATACGCTGTCCCCAGTCGAGAACAAAATGAAGAGTTCACTCGTCAAACGCAAAAGACGCGGGCTTATTGATGGACTGGGCTCAACGATCTAATTCATTACAGGAAACCTTGACTCAACCGACCAAGTCAAATACGATAACATTCTAGAACAACTGAAAGCGAAACAAGAAAATTCGTCCAAAAAAAATTGAAAAACATCATTCTATCAACTATTCAATAGCTGACCAACTGAATTGTACCATAAAGTCAATCAACTACAATCACCAACTGTTGACGAGCGAAATTGAACATCTCAAGGATGCAAAGCCAAAGCCACTTACAATTAGTATAGAATGCCTTGGACGATAACCAAGCTGTACTGCAGATACTACTTGACATAGGTCAAGACATCGACAACATCAGTAACATTTTGCAATCTTGGAAAAATCCCCACCCTAGTGTCATTAAACCACAATTCCTGTCCAATGGAAGGAACAGGATTGCCAACTTTTTGAGCGAATCACTTTGGGAATTGCAAACGCACATCAAATTGAGATGTTATCTAGGAGAAAACGAAATGGTGTATTTCCTGGATATCCCCATCACGCATCTGAACGAATTTAATTTAACCTTCGTGCAACCAGTACCTTCACGTCGCGAAAATTATTTTATTACCGTATTACCCTCCTCGAAATATGCTTCAAAATCTCGAGCAACAGGAGAAATAAACTTTTCCAACCAAGAATGTGAATCTGGCCCCAACAGCTTAGAACCGATCAAGGGACACGATAGTGATCGCAACATCCTTTCGCAGATCTAGAAATAAACGGTAACCATTGAATACATCGTGAAAGTATCCTTCAAGGAGAAGGATAAGGACTTGCAAGGAGTACACCTTCTTCAAACCGACTCTGAAGAGATTCAATACCGCAACCAAACGTCAGTAGCTCCGTCAGCCAACTCAACGCAAAATCCTGTCTTCCACTCAGAACCGAAATTTAATTTCGACCGAACACCAACGGCCTTTGATACAATTAAAACCTTAAGATCACTTGCAGAACCGATTCAACAAATAATGCCGATAAACAACACAGTACCACAACGTGTTATATGTAAATTATAAGTAGGGGGTTGATTTTTAAGTTTTTAAAAATGACTTTTATTACTTTAGTACAAAATACAAGTTCAACACGGGCAGCGTTACGTTAAAGGGGACGGGATCGGAATGAAGCTCCTGCTTAATGTTTCAGGGGCCTTTTATAAGTTTTCTTAACAAAGGGTGCACTGTTCGTTTCTGCGACGAAGCTGCTGAGGCAGGCGAGATCAGCGAAGTCAGCAGGTTAACGTCCTCTGAGTCGGATGCGACGATCGCGACGTTCGATTGAGACAAAGGCGCCCATTGTTCATTAGGTGTTAACTTGTATATACAATATGTTATATGTTCTCTCCAAAAACTGTATGTGAAACAATGTAATATACTCTGTGAGCTAAAATTGTGAAACATCCTACTCACAATGTTGTGGAATACGTAAATAAACACTTTACCATATTTCACTCTCCGGGAGGGGCGAGTTATAGTACCGAATAATGATGACCCATATGGCCCCTCAGGCAAACTGCTGAATGGACAAATAAGAGGCTATAAGTAGTTGTGGCAGAAACACTTTTTACCTTCAAACGTAAAAACCATCATTGGCCGAGGTTTTCGGTGTAACCCACAACAACTATGAGATCCGGTATGGCTGCGCTACCCACGTCGATACGTTGGACGCTCTCCTGAACTCCAACGACCGTGGATCGGTCCATGCGGAATAGTGAAAAGCATCTCCGATATAACTGGTTGACTTGTTACCCCTAAGAGCGAAAAGGGTGGTAGTGCACGTTGCTGTATTCGATCATACTTCTTTCCAGGTCCACCTGAAGAGGCGGAAAGGGCTCTTTAATAAAAAGACTGTTGGAGTGTTACTACATTAGATATTGTTGAACTTTCATCAAGTGTTTAACGCCTGGTGACGAGTTGTGCTGTTGTTTAGGACAGTTGATTGTTCGATCGCCAATTGCGAAGATATCTCTTTCGTTTGTTTCTGACCATATTTCTTACAATAATATATAAAGGTTGCTAGAAGAGAAGATATTAGCCTCAATCACACGGTGGACGTTTTAGATTGAAGAAGCCTTTCTCTCTCCAATCCATTTGTGTACTAGCACCCTCAAAAACTTCATTTGCACTTCTGATTGCTCGGATATCCAGTATTGACCTGTTTGACGGCGCAGACGCTAAATTGCTTGCTGCCCGCGTATGAGGGAACGTCTCTGATCTTGAGGCATTTCGCTGGTGATTTCACTAGTGTTCCAAGTGAATATTATTATATTCCACCCTTATGTGTTACCCTTCGGCCTAGCGCCTCGGCGGCCTGGTCCCCACCAGATCAATACGAACCAATTGGAGAGAGTCCAAGGGAAATTTATCAGGTCCATTCCCTCCGTGTCTTTTAATTATGGCGTTACCTAGAGACGACTGGTTCTAGTGTATAGAAAAGAGACATTTATAAAATCAGTTAGTCACGAGAGAGAGATGTCTGGGTTTCTAAGTGCTTTAACTTTTTTCCTGTGATTGTCGTTGTACTTAAACTCCTCGGTTAAATATCCTACGTGTAGCATCCGATCAATAGCTTCTGCGAAGAAATGACGTTATGGTGATAATGAGCCAAGCCAACTCGTACGCGAACGATACATTCCACAAAAACGACAATAAACGATCAATTTTCGAAATTGTTTTTCGTTTCCGCCAAATGTCCGGAAAGGTTATTTGGAGGGAACGCACTATTATTTCAAGTGCATCAGTGATCAGCGATAAATGTGTGTGCCTCTGCGTTACCGAGTTAGTGGCAAACCTTGCCAAAGTCCCATGGTGGGCTGACGAAACTTAACTCATCAAGCAGAGTGTAAATAGAGCCAGAAGGACGTACCAACAGACTCATGACCCTGATGCCAGAGCCACACTCTGAATTGCCTTCATCCAAGAAAAGAAGACCTTCCACCGCGTCAGCAAACGAGCCAAATGGCGAGGCTGGCGGAATTTTGTGGAAGTGGAAAGCTCTGAGAACCCGTGTAGCAGGCATTACAAGACCTCCAGAGAGAAAGCAAACGTAGAGCAGGTCTTAGCTGCGATGCAAATGAGTCAGACTCTAGGTCTGTCTGGGATAGGTCTGTTTACTCATTTGATGACTGTTCCTAAACCCTCGACGAGGGTTATATCAGTTATGGAAGTTGCGGTTTCGCTAATATGCAAGAGGCCGGCCCCTGCACCATCCTGTTGTTCAAACCAGGTAAAGGCTTGCTAGCCTGTTCAGCTGTGTGTCTAATAAGGAGGGCTCGGGTTGAGCTACCAAACGATTCCCTATGAGAAAGTGCCCACGAAATAAGTAGCCGTTTTCTGATGGGTCTGACGACAGGACACACAGATCTTGAATTCAAGACTACTTCATAGCGAGAAAACCATGTGGCGAGATCTTCATAGAGTCCGTTGTTTCATTTTGGGCGACAGCATCCTGGTACCACTTCCATAGCTCCTTTCACTGAGTTGCAACTGAAACATAATTTGCGCTATTATCAGAAACGATTTCCGAGGGAAGACTACATCTGTCTGTGAGTCTTTCCAACGGAGCTTCTTGGAAGAAGTTCTTGGAACTGGTAACCAACTCTGGGTACGTTGTTGCGTTAGTCGCCGTATAGCTTGTTTTGAACAAGCGGCTGCAAGCCACCAACAAGAATGGCCCAGGGTGCATATACACCTGTCCATTATCAATATGTATGAATGAAAGTCGTTAGGGAGCAACATGAGGTTCTCGTGGTTATATGGAAGATCGGCATGATGAAGCCGACCCCCTGCCCTGAGGATTCCTTCAGAGTGCAAAAACGGGCTCGTTAGGGCTGGTTAACTGGCGAACCGCTGCGAAACTTCCAGGGCCTGTGGGCTGCGGAAGAAGAAAAAATTTTTGGTGAGTCTTACACAAAGACAAAGAGCTGACGACGAAACACGCGAAGAATACGAGCAATCATTCTGAACAACTTGCAGTACGACGGAAATCTGTTAATCGATTGAATTAAGAAGGATGACTGTTCAATAGGAAGCGTAACCAGTGAGCACGGTTGTGGCGAGCTCTTCATCTCTGGTAATTCGACATGAATGGGAACTGGCGAATTAGGCCAATCGTCGATTGGGTTGCTCAATCAAGGTGACCTGGCCACCAGAATTTATTGCTGATATTGGATGAAGTCCTCTATAGCCCACACCAGCAGGATTACCTTTCAAAGAAGTGGGTCGCCAAGAAGAGGTGGGAGCCAATGAAGAAGGGATTATTCAAACTTGGTTAGCGAAGTGAGTTTTAATTTTGTATGAGAGGGTGTTAACCAATCAAGCACGATGGTAGTCAGTAAACAATATTGGCTAATAATGAGTTTGATATGACATAAGAAGCAAGGATTCAGAAATATCAGTGTATAATTGAGTTAAGAGAAAGGCGCCGCATAATTCAAGACAGGGTCTACAAATCACCAACAATGAAGCAAATTTTGTTTTCGCAAAAAGTAAATGTACTGTTCGGCGCGGGTCGAATTAGTTGGAATCGTGAGCTGGAATCTTTTGGACTTTCCCCTAACGGGAAGTCCTTGTTTCGGGCCTTCTCCGAACATCAAGACCACCTATTTTTGACACCGCAAGCCCTTTTTCCGTAGCTGCAGGAAAGTCTTCTTCAGTTATTTCCAAGCGACAACCAGTTTCCCCATTCTGGACTTTCCAAATATCCTCTTCCTATCCTCAATTTACTTTCTCTCCACAACACACAGTTCTTCTCAGATACTCATTCGTCTCCCAGTTCTTTTGAGAGACGTTCCTTTCATATCTCTGACAGCTAATTCGGACTCCTCTCTCCTTCCCACTACAACCAGTTCACAATAGTTAGAGCCCCCTCGTTCTGGCTTAAATATTCAAATTCATATCCTGTTCTAGTATTTTCTTTGTACATGCAAGTCCTCGAATCTTGTTGTGGTTTCTAAACTCTTCAATTACATTTTTCGTGCTACAGTAAAACCCCGTCTCCGTGATTCATTTGAGTCTACCACGGTCAAAACATGTACATCGACGCAGGACCTTTTACTGCTCGTAACTACGAAGCGGCGCGATAGCCCTTAATGGAGGCATCAGAGCAACCAATGATCAGATATGAAAATGTTTCTTTGAATTCAACAGGACGAAGAATCTTCAGTTTTGAAAGTTCTGTTAGTTGATGAATAGGAGTTCTACATTTTGAAGCTATTTCGTTGGGCGTAAGTTGATCCCATTCAATGCTCACAGTTCTTGGATGAAACATTGGTGGCAGACTTTTGCAACAAACGATAGGATTCCTCGTTTGGTATAATTGGTGATACGGTCATTTTGTGGCCAAAACAATTACTAATCGGTTCCTCTGTAGGCATAGAATTTTTACTGAGGGATCTCTTCGCAAGGGGAATGTGTGGATCGCCTGTAGTTGGGTCTTACAGTTCCCTCGCTTTAACCACTCAATGAGCTGTCTTTTCAGCTCTACTGCTTCAGACACTGAATGACCTCCGGAGACAATATCACCGATATAGCGATCTCGTTCCAAGCATGTGGCAGCCCAAGGAAGGTGAGATCCTTCGTCCAGAATAAGCTACTCGAAAGTTGATGCGGTGCGGCAGACAGCCCGTACGTCGACCACAATGAGCGGTGTTCAAGTGGAAAATGTCCATTGCTAGTTCAAGGTTAGATGGCCAGAAAATACATTGATAACTGTGATATTCTTCGTGCAGCCAAATGGTTCGAAACATGTTTGGAGTGCCGGAAATGAATACAATGACACGCCAGACACGCCAATTCATTAGAATGCGGTCAGGACATCAGACTGTAATTTTTGATCTATTAACAAGGGCCAATCGTCGGGGTTTCTGCTGAGCCGTTAAGTACAGCGCCAATTTTTTGTTGTGGCCCATCTTGTTTTAGTATCCCCTGGTGAGGAATGAAACATTTAGGAGGACCAGACGGCATACGAGTAATATGTATTAGGTCCCCATGCTTCTGCATGAAATCCGATGGGATTCGAAATCTGCAATGTCTGCCGTCTGGGCCGTTTTGAGCCTTTAACGAAAGGGGGTGTTCGGTATTTTTCGATGTTGAGTCGAATGAAACGAGTCCCAGAGGTGTATGATCGCGCCTAGACTTAAAACAGTGAAACCACAGCAATTATAGTGAGCCAAAGTCTACTAATTGAAAGAACTCGAGGAGCAATCCACCAGTTCGGCTCATCACGTCGTGCCAATAGCCTACAGGCGCCTACGGGCGACTGTAACATTAGTTTTCATTTTCCGTCGTTTCGTATGGTTTAATGGTATCTTCGATGCTGAATCAAAAGGGATAGGTTTTGCAAGGACCACCAAAAGCCAGTTGATCAAGGAGGTTGGTAGGTGGGAGGAGAAGTGCAAGGCTGCCTATTGGTGGAATATGCCTGTCTAAAGGCAGTCAAGGTAGTTTATCAGACTTTCCACGGAGCGAACCAGAGAGATCTTCAGTCTAGAGAGAGATAGTATACGGATGGTATGTGGCCTGTTTACAGGTCACTGTCCACTAAGGTACCACCTGGCCAAGATTGGTAGGTCTGAGGTACAGAATTGCTGATTCTGCAAGGCGGAGGTGGAGTAAGCAGAGCCTGTACTGTGTATGTGTGTGGACTGGCTGCAGTGCGCCTCAGAGTGCTTGGGATTCATCAACTGCAACCAGGGATGAACCCCAAGGTTGTCTTGCGTTTTTAGCGAGAATAGTGGGGACGTATTGGGGACGCGGCAGCAGAGAACACCTATAGAGAGCTCCAATGGAACTGGTGGTAGAACTGGGAGAACATTAGAGGGCTCATGTACGCCCACTAAATAGGCCCAGTTGGGGCTGCAGTGCGGGGGCGCGAGGTCTTCTGAGCCAGGCGGGGATCGGACCAGGCACCCCCCTCCTCCAAACCCAGGGGGGTGAGGCAATGGGTACCAGCGGCGGCTGGGACACTAAGCGGGCCCCCCAACAGGCTCGCTGGGGAGATAGGACATGGGCCCAATGTGTGCCACGGCGAAATGCCATTGGTCCTGCAGCTCTAGCGGAGTCGTATGACGGGCAGCTGCCTCCCTGATGAGTGAGTGGGGCTGCAGTGCGCTATTCACTTGGCACTTTCCAAAAAGCTACCTTTAGAATCGGATATGCACAATGATTCGTGAAGCTTACACCCATCGTAACGCTAGTACACGCTTGTGACAGCAGTGCTCTTTGAGAACGGAACTTGGTGTGCAAAGTGCAGAGTGTGAATTGTTCCACTGGAGGTGCCACGCCATCCTTGGTGGATTTGTTCCTCGGAGTCTGGGGTGGCCATATTTTGTCCCGTGTACAATCTGTCAGCTGCTGGTTTGTTGCGGCTGATTTGTGGACCCCGAGCCCGGGAATCGGGAAACAGGAATGTCGTATATATGGATTTCTTTGGGTCGAGGCGAACGTGAAACATTACTTATTGCACTAGCCCTGGCTCAGGAAGAAAATCTGGTCGTTAAGAGGTGTGCTCCCTTCCAGCAATGCCTGCGGAAGGGCCACTCGTCATTGAAAGTCGTGAGTGGAGATTCAGGAGAAGATTAGTTCATAGTTGATGTTGGAGTGGGATTCTGGAGTTGCGGCATGAGTGAAACGCGTCGGCTGAGTACCAGCCCCCGATAAGATGGGCTTGTGAACGTGAGAAATGGAGGTCAATAGGCCACCCTTCCACTCTGTCAGGGTCCCACTCGCGCCCTTATCGATCCGCCTGAGCCTAAGAAGGGCACGTTGGAGAGCTGGTGACGAGCAGCCGGACGGTCTACCATCTTTTACATTTGTCGAACTGTTCGTTATTTCTTCCCCTTAACCTCGGTCGAAATTAATTTTCTCGACTCGTACTTGGAAGAGTTACGTTGTTGAAGTTTCAAGAGACGTCTTATTTATAAGGCAACAGACCTGTCTGGAATATGTTGGTTATACCAGTGTCACGTAATTAAGCCTCTATAAAGCCGGTTTTTACGGCCACACAAATGATACGAATAAACCAGGAGAATTCTGTTCAACAACCAGCAGGGGACGTGCTCTGCAGTCCCAACTTCAACTAAGAGGGTTCCAGAGCATGATTTATATGAAAACAACTGTATATTTTGTCCCCATAAGCCCGCCTCACACGGAGACGCAGAGAACACAGCAGAAGAATTCTGAACGCCCAATTGCAAGTTGAGCACTGTATGGTAATCGTACACTACACTGCTCTACCACTTCGAAAGTTACTGTTCGTCAGTTACTACGTCCAGCTGAGACCGAGAGGAGGTGAGATTGTTTTGACCAGTAGTGGCTAAGTCAGAAGAGCTCTCACAACCCTAGCATATCTCCCATCATTACACGCAGTCTTCCACGTTTTTGCTTTAACGGAGAAACTCGTTTTCGACATTTCATTAGAATTTTTAGTTGCTACTAAAGGACGCACTTTGAGAGCAGTCTATGTTCGTCTTCTCAAGGCATTCTCATCCGTTGGCGAAATCTTACATCAATCAATTTACTTTTTGCTGCAATTTCATTAATTCAATTGTCATTGTCATCTTACTTCAATAAAAATTACGAGTCGTTGCGCTCTGACGAAAGTAAGTCAGTAGAGCACAAAATTAACGCAGCACGAAGACGTGAAACTGTTCGAATAGCTTGTCTCTTGTTTTGAAAGGAAAGCAAACATGTTTTAGGTCGTTCTCTAAAGAATCGGAATGATCTTGGAAAGGCAAATAGTTTGAAAGAACTTTGAAAGATTCGGAAGCAGACAGAAGAGGCCTTAGTTTGAGCGGAGAGGTAAACATTGGCCGAAGAATTTCAAAGACAGGGAGATTTTCAGAAAGGAGCTTCGAAACGATGTCAACCCGCAACGGGTATCCAATTTATGGAAATTTTCGTAAGGTCGATGCGAGTGGATAGACTTAACAGTGAATTAAATTCGTTCGGTAGGGCGCAGACTCCAGAAACCCAACCGGGGGAAACCGTAGCTTTGATTCAAAACCCAAAAACGCTAACTGTTGCTGGACAACTTCCGCTAACTCCATTTTGGTTTTACATGACGATGATTTTACACTCTGAGGTGAAGAAAAATGTATGCTACTTCTACTTTCTTTGTTCTTGCGACATGAAAACCGACGATTTATTTGAGTAGCCGTTCCAATAATATTTATGACGACATATTTGTGCTGTTGTTGCTCGATTCTATAAATGGAATGCCTTTGAGTTGTATCAGCGCTGAGAAATGTGCGGGGATTCATTTCGAATTCATTGCCCACTGTGTTTCTTATTCATTGCCTTCGATTGAGCTCTCAAGTTGGGTTGCTATCATAAATTGTCAAGTAAATTGGAATTAACTCAAAATGGGCGAATGAAGAAATTTTTAAGATTTGTATTATGCCGCTCATTTATGCTATAAAACGGAGTGAGCTTAATTTCCGACATAATTTATTTAGAACTGAAACTCTAGGAATAAACAGACGGGGTTTGTGGGACCAGCTGGCACAAGTTGCTCCCAGAACCACAAAGGTACCTCGTGACACCCCTGCAATCGATTGTGAGGTACTGGATATAATTAATTCGACAGGAGGATCATCAAATCGATAAATTCCCATGTCCCTAGGAAGACAATGACGTATCCAGTTGTCATTGATACGTATTTTTGAGGGTGCCTGAATATAAGCGGTGCTTCCTCGAACCTACTGACAACACGTTGAGTTAGCCTACTGACAACACGTTGAGTTAGTCATATAAGTGATGAGCAGTGAGGGTCTTGAGGCAAGTTTTCATACGTTTCCCTAAGCCTGATATCGCACTTCGTGGATCTGCTGACCTCAGAAGGTTCTTCTGCTCTTTGAGATGAACGCCCCTCGTCGTCGTCCGAGGAGGAGCTCCACAAAACTCCCCTCTTTCTTTTCAAAATAAATGGATTCAATACCCTACACTTTGATCTACGAAGAAATTTGTTTCCTGGAAATCAGGAGGAGCCGTTGTGCAAACGGAACACTTTCTTCCATTCAGCTATGAAAGCACTATTAGGCAACAGTGAAAGCAATACAAAGCAAACGTGTGTGTGCGTGAGTATGTTCGTTTCACAAGAATACTACATTTATCAGATGCATAATTTAAACATAGGGAAGACGGACAGTGCTCGTGCTCTAAAGTCCACTCGAGTTTTGCCTTTTCAGCCATAATATTTTTAACTTTTTTACTCTGCCTGTTTGTGTATTTATGAGGAACGTGAACTCCCAACACGAAATATTAAACTACTTGCTGTCCATGAAAGTATCTGCTACTACGCATCCTTAGCCCCAAGTACAGTCAGCAATTTCCATGGCTTTAGCTATTAATCCAATCTGTTTTTCACTCAGTTGATTCGATTTATTCAACCCACTGTACAAACCTCGTATTTTGCACAAGAAAAGTTGTACAACTGAACAAGACTGCGGACAAACGTGGGTAAAGCCGTTAGCGTGAGACATCGTACAGGTTCGATTCTACGGTGTTGATGAAAGTATCCTCCTTTGTTGTTATGCCAGCATCGTCATCCCAATTTTCTGAGGTCTCGTTCAAAACAATATCTTCCAGCTTTCCTGGGAGAGCAGAGGCCTCGTACCATTTTACCGCCACCCATAGTCCTTAGCATCAACATTTGGAGGATTCGGCAAGTGTAAATCACACCACATCAATGTGATGAACTTTGCTCTAAGTAAATGCTGCCACAGTACTTCTCTGCATGAAGGTAAATTAGCACTGTCAATTCCCTTTGATGGTCTGAGAGGGTTTGTATTACTAGTTTGTCTGTGCAGTTCGTCAATGTTGTGAAATTGTCTACGGCTATAAAGTTGGCAGATGAATTGTTCAATAGCCAGCCATACACGAGCAGATATTTGCGGCAGATTTGGTCGCCCGATCTCATCTGACAGATATCGCTAACGATCTGGAGTGACCGATGAGATCGGTCGTTGGCCCTTAACACGAAAAACTTATCGGCCGATCTTTCATGCCCGAGATCTGTCAGCTGACCAGTGCCAGATGTCATCTGTTCGTTCGTGGGACGAAATCTGACAGATTCAGGTCTGTCACCGACGTTCGTCTGGCAGACTCGAGTTATCGGTCGAGTCCGAAATATTTTCCAGATCGGTCACACATTTCGTAAGTTGATGCCATGGGGTTAGTGACTGTTCGTAGTAAAAATATCTGGTGCGTTGCAACACACAACTTTCCTTAGCTCTACAACAATTCACTTTGTACTTGGCTAATTCTATTTAATCAATTCATTTATCACTCAGTTAATTTGAACTTGGTCAAACAACGTTTTACGGCAGCATGAAGCGGCAGCGATTACAGTTAAAGAATTTATTGTGCTGCTCGTACTCATTCCAGGACCATTATTGAGCAAATGGTACCCAGAAAATTAATGAGGCTGTAAACACGGATTTTGAAGGAGGATAGCAATCACTTTTGCAGATTTATTGGGTAATAATTGTTAGAACTGGTATTAAGCAAAACGGCGGTAGTTGAAATTCAGGATTTTCTAGAGTGAGCCCCATGTATCTCATGAGCGTTTTTAAATACTCACCCTATAGGTGTTGGATTGGACTACAGTACCAATTTTCTTTAACATTCTACTAACATTCCAGCGGAGTTTAAAAGGAAAAAACCACGGCAAAAACGCTTTTGATAATTGATAATTTATTTTGCTGCTCTCGTCATTTTCCCACAAATGGGAATTTTATGGTATAATTATCTTATTAAGAGCTATCTATATAAAAAATTTAATCAAAATCGTTAGAGCGGTTTTTGAGAAAAAAAGGTGTTTTGATCACCATGATAACTATAGTTAACTTTCGTGGATTTTGCCCATACCCTTATTTTTGCGTCCAATAGTAACCCGTAGGCCAGACATCACGTTTCAGCTGATTTGGTACGGTTGTTTTCTCTAAAAACCGCGCTAAAATCAATTTCGTCGAAAACTTTGATAATTTATTGTGCTGCTCTCGTCATTTTCCCACAAATGGGAATTTTATGGTATAATTATCATGTTAAGAGCTACCAATATTGAAAACGTAATCAAAATCGTAAGAGTGGTTTGTGTGAAAAAATTTTGTGTTTTGATCACTAGGATAACTATGGTTAACTTTCGGTGGATTTTGTTCATACGGTTATTTTGGCGTCCGATGATGGCGTGCGGGCGAGATATCAGGTTGGGGTTGTTTTGGTACGGTGGGTTTCTCTAAAAATCGTATACAGTCACACATACACACAGACCATTTTCCCAAATAGTGTTTTCGGACTCAGGAGGGCTCTGAAACGTAAAGATCTGAAGAAAACTCAAAATTCTTTTTCAGCCGATTACATAACTTTACTTTCTACTTCGTAGAGAGCCAAGGAAAGTAAAAAGCGTAAATTAGCGGCTTTTGCGGCGGGTATTTTTTATTGCCCATAAAACGGCTAAGCCAAAAAAGACAAGTTTGGGAGAAGTCATGGGTTTCGGAAAGGAGAAAGTTCGGGCACATGAAGTTGTTGGCGCACCTTGGGGAGAACAACCCGCAGGATTTTGAACATTTTGCTAGCTCATCTCCCCGGCTCCCGTAATTCAATTCATTTGGTTTTGTAAATAAAAACTACAACTAAATTTGAAAATACTATTCCCCCCCAATTCTGGGTAAGTATGCCACTGGGGTAGGTGCCAACAAGTAATAACGTATTTACGAATTTATTAGGTTGTGGGAGATCGTTTTTTGTAGTTACGAAAATTGTAGTTTCCTACGAATGTTTGCAGTTATGAGTTTTGAATTACTTATGTGAAAACAGGGGAAAACACTCGTGGACAACAGAACATCTTAACGTTAAGTGACTGCCCGATCCAATCGAACAGTTCTTTGAACCACAGACATCGCTTCCGAGTAGTCTGCAGGTTAAGGGGGACGCCCGACTACCATCGGCCAGATTTGAACTCTCGCAGATATCTCTGGTCGATTTTCACATCTTTCATCATTTTTTAACGCCCACTAACGCACAGATCTTTCCCACCGATATCGTTTAAAAACGCGATATCTGTCGCAGATATCTGCTCGTGTATGGCTGGCTAATAATGCAGAATTTCGCTTTAGTTAGTTGCTGGCTATTATAAAATTGAGACAGCACTTGTGTACAGTCTTCACGGGTGCTATCTATATTAAAAGATTTCTTGCATGATTGCGTGAAGAGAAGGGAGAACTCTGCACATTTCAGGACCGAGAGTCTCTCAAATTTTCTTCAAGTTGATGAATCTATGGTCGTTCCTTGTAAAATACCCAGTACCAAGTTAAACTCGCGCGTTCTCCTTGATATTATGGAGATTACCAATGGCTATAATCAGCACGTCTGTGTCGCAAGTTATTACAACAACATTCGCAGCTTCTCTCAGTTTAGTCACATGGTATACTATCCGCGAGGCGGCTTCAATGTGCCTACTACTCAAACCGGGCGCCCGGGAAACCGAGCCTCTCTCAGTCCACACATTCGAAGAGCTGCCTTACAAACTGACTGACTGCTGCTTTGGTCGCTGACATTGTAAAATGCTTTAGAGCCATTTGTGTGCATCCAGAAGACAGAAAATAACAGACGATATTTTGGCGCTACAATCCATACGTTGCTCTACAGTTATATGAGCTCAACACTGTAGTTTATGGCCTTACCTTCAGTCCTTATCACGCCAACAGGGTGATAGAAGCCATAGTTGAAGATCACGGTGCAGAATACCCGGATGCCAGTAGAGTTCTCAGGAGAGACATCTGTGTAGATGACATCGTTACCGGACGTGATACCATAAAGGATACAGCCAGATTACGATCTCAACTGGTTGAGCTCTTGGGTAAAGGCCAGATGAAGCTCAGCAAATGGGCCAGCGATTACCCTGAAATTTTAACACCCCTTACAGAGCCTTCTCGCCAATCTGTTGCTATATTCACGGCTGATGATAAATCAGTTAAAAGGCGGCTGCAATGAAATCCCTCAATCGATTGCTTTAGCTACAACCTAAAATTGCCAATTGTGGGGCCCACCAAGCGCTCCATTTTGTCCAACGTATCAAAAATGTTCGATCCTTTGGGTTTCATTTGCCATTTAATTATAAAAATGAAACAGTTTTTGCAAGATTGTTGGAAGTTGGGCGTAGATAGTGATGAGTCAGCTCCGGTTGACCTTAGTTCGCGTTGGGAGTCTATGTTGAAATTGCTTCCTACCATCTCACATCTCAATTTTCGTAGATTTGTGCATACTCAAAGCTCATTGTCAGTCTATAAAATCGTAGGCTTTGCTGGCGCCTCTGAAATAGCATATTGTGCGGTGCTCTATCTCCGTGTTATCTCTCAGGAAAAAATAAAATCGTATCTACTAACAGCAAAAACGAAGTTGGCACCCTTAGAATCACTAACCATACCTCGACTCGAGTTGTGTGGTTGTCTTCTCCTAACCCGACTATATCAATCTATCTATTTATTGGATATACATCAGCCAACCAATCTCATTAACCCTGTTTTTTTCTCCGATTCAACTCTGGGGCTAGGCTAGGGGGGCTTGAGACACACCCCGACCTTCAAGTTGATGACGTTTGTATGCAACAGAGTAACCCAGATTCTACTTTCAACTTCAGGTGAACATGGGAGTCACGTCTCATCAGGCGACAATCCAGCTGATATTGGCTCAAGAGATTCCTTTGTAGATGAGTTTCTACACAACTCACTGTGTTGGAGTGGGCCATCATAGCTTACTCAGCAAAACACACTTGGAATTTTTAGGATCCCTCAATTCAACCCGACACGTCTGAAACTATAAGAGAAAAGGTCTCTCTCTTATCTGTGGTGGATTCGTCTCTGCAATCAAAGTTTGTCATCGAGTTCATCTCCAAGTTTGTTCCAAGTGGTTCCAATTGCATTCGGCCTGATATCGTACTAACTTCCCGACTCTCTTAGTGCGATATCGAGCCGAATGCAATTGGAACAGAGTTTTATTCCCTAATTACATTCAGAGACGATTTACCACCACAGACAGGAGAACGATGACGAGGGAACCGGCTCGGATTCAACTGACTGCTGCGAAGTCTCGAGCGAATCGGGGCATTTGAGGTGCCCAGTCAGCATAAATGCCCCGGACGAGCCTCCGCTGAATCGAAGGGTTTGGTTCGTCCCGTAACACCACTCCACCACCCCACGCTTCATCAACTCCAGCCAGGAGGCTCGAAGAATCTACGTGGAAGAGCACAATCTGTGTCCCGTAACACATGTGTTCCCAAAATGGCTGATTTACCGTCCGTTCGAGCGCAGTCAGTTCGTGCATTTCTGAAAACTGGCTTGGACTTCTGTGGGCCTTTTTAGCTAAAGGACTACAGACGGCGAAAACCGCAACTGTCCAAGGTTTACTTGAACATATTTGTGTGCATAGCTACTAAGCCCATCCACATAGAAATTGTCAGAAGCCTTTCAGCTAGTGCCTTCTTAGCGCTTTGTATCCATTCGAGGGCTTCCTGCTGATTGCTACTGTGATTGTGGTAGTAATTTTATTTCTTCAGCACGTTAACTTAAAGAATGGTACAAGTGGTTCTCCTGTGAGCACACACAATCACAAATAGCTGAGCAAGCTACAACTCGCCATATAAATTGGCATTTTAATCCACCTCATGCTCCTCACTTTGGTGGGATATGGGAGTGAGAAGTGAAATCTGCCAAGTCACTCATGAAACGTCTATGAAGAGTTGGCAACACCGGTTGCCAAGAAGATCTGTGCTGTTCTTAATTCTAGAACCCTATGCCCAATATCAACAGATCCCACAGAATGCGAATATTTGTCTCCTAGTTGCAAAACTCATCTCCGTATCTCCTTCCGAAGAAGATGAAAAGGGCAAATCTGGTAATGAGTTCCTGCTAGAAGAGCAGAAGAGGTACCAAAAATGGATCAGTGGCACCAATGTTGCGGAGGATTCTTCACTGCTTCCTTCTCCTGACCCAGCCACCACACCACGGCATAAGGTGTCAGAGGAGAAAAGGAATAGAAACTCCCATGACTTGCCATTCTCTTCTTAACCTTACTCTATCCTTTCCTTGTTTCTTTCCGTTACCTTCCAGTGAGGTACGAATTTAATTAAATTTTGGCAGGCGGAAAGTTTAAGACTAAGAGCAGTTTTTATTTGTTTACTTTTTTTGGTGACTGGTGAGCCTTGAACTTCCCCTCAGGTGTTAAACAACCATTGTTGTTGCCTCCCTCCATCACCTGGCCCGCCTCCACCGTTTTTTTCGTCGTCCATCTCTGCCATCATTCTTATTCTCGTTATACATCATATCGTCTCGGCTCAAGTTCTCTCTTTTTAATACATCAGTGGTCAACAGGATCCACTGAAAATTCCTCTGTCTCCGACTTTGGTTTCCTACGGTCATCAGCATCCAAAGGAAACCAATATTGTCAAGAATTTGGATTCACTTCGCAACATCGTCCTGCAGTACGAAGTTGCGCATTAAAACCGGCCAGAGACACATTTTTTGAATAACTGTACCAGCGAAGAACTTTTATTTTTCTGTCCTTTAGTCTATTTTTAATTATCTTGAAGAGGCCTTTTTTTCTTTTTTCTCATGTTTCTTATATAATTCATTCTAAAAATATAGTCTAGTTTACTTATTCGTTGTTCAAGAGTTTGAAGCCCACCTCTGGCAATTCTTCAAACACAGTGAGCATCTTGAGTGATGTGTGGCTTCATTTGGATGGAAACTAATGAAAGCCCGCACGGATGGGGGCGTTGTGTGCAGCGAATGGCTGCTTGAGAAGAGAGGCAATTCGGTGCTGTGACGAGAGACGCAGAGGCGTTCTTATCCGGCGAAGGCCTTGTACCGGTGGTGGAGGGCGGCAGCGCCGGTTGCGGGCTCCTGAGTGATGGCGAAGCGAAGAATGAGCGGGTGTCCCAATGGATGATGGAAGCTGGGGGCATGCCATGAGGTTGGAGCGTTTGGTGTAGATGAAGGGGCGTCTTCTTTGACGGATGGAAACGATTGGGGAATGAGTAGGTGAGAACACTGCAGGTGGAGGCGATGGAGGTTGGCTAGTTAACGGGGTTTTGAATAGCGAATTCATTATTGGACGAAGGTGAAGTTCAATTATGGCCGACGTCATTTGTAATTGGAAATCGGTTGGGTCGTACCATTTAGTGCCGAGTACCTCATCGTCGATTTCTGATATTTAATTCCGTATCTTGGGGAATTGATCGGCGAAGTGGCAGCACAATATGTGAACTGTGAATGGAGCGGAAGCTGTGGATGTATCCAGGCGCGTAGCAGAGGTTTGTAGATCATGTATTGTTCGGGAGTAATAGAATAGTCTTCTCATTACTCATTGATGACGAAGTCTGGAGGAAGATAGAAGTTGTTACGTACATCCTTTGAGCTATACAACGTAGACAGTGGCGTATCGTTCGAATGGTTTTGATGAAGACCGGCGTAGTGATCCCATGCGGGTGAAAAGTCCATTTTCGATTATGATGCGGATGGAAGAGACAAGAGAGTTCCCACGGGTGGCGGAAGAGGAGAAAGCGCTGAAGCGATTACCGTTTCTGTTTCTTTTCTCTGGTTGAAGCGTGTGTTGGACATTGTGGCGTTAACCCTCGGTCCTGAATGCGCGAAAGATTAAGGAGATCCAGCCCGGAGGACCAAATGTTGGGCGCACCAGAGGGGGAGCTTGAGGATCGATCGAAATAAAAATGAAACTCGGTGAGCGTGAGGAGGACTGCATTATACGTGCGGAATTGAGTTGAGTTGGTGTACAAATGGGTGACACAAGGGTAGTACTCGGAACGCGTTAACTGGCCCGGTAAACTGTGTCGGAAGGAAAAGGGCGAGCTGTTAAGAGGGATGAAAGTTGAAAGCAGAGTGACTGTGTGTCCACTGGGAGAAGAGCTTCTCTGGGAAGAGTGGTGTGAGTTGGAGAAGGAGGTAAATCTAGGGAAAGTACAAAAGGGGAAATCCGTTGTCACTGGAAGTTAACCCGAACATAATCCTCTTATCAGAGGAGAAGCCGACGACTGAAAGGACAGTTTTCGATCTTCCCTACGGCATCACATGAAAAGGGCTGAAAGCGTTGGGTTGGGCAGACACACCAGGTAAAGGAATCAGCCTTTCAGCATGCGCTGAACAGGAACATTAAAACTGGTCTACTACAATGAGTTGAAGAAACGCACTTTTAGGCCATGCAAACATTTCTTCAAAAGCACCGATGTGTAGGATTTTATCATTTCGTCTCGTCCGATGTTCTCACAATGAATGGAGCACGTCTGAATACGCTCTCCATTTGAGGCTTCCATGTTTTCTTGCGATTCTAATAATGTTACTGTGAATCAAAGATCTCCAATATATACAAAAAGGAAGAACTTGATGTAAACCTAATCATAACCCGACAGATTTGTTAACAGGGTAAGAATGTTTGTAGCATTTTGACGGGATGCGAGTGTGAACTCATATTGAAAGTTGTTCTGGAGCCAGTGGAGAGAACAGATAAGATTGGTGGCTGTCTCAAGTCAAACTATGACTACTTGACTTGATGTCGAAGAGAAAACAGCTCGTTAACTGGTACGGATTGTAATCACCTGAGCGCTAACAATTAAATGAAGCTGTCAGTGCGCACAAATCGAAGCTCATCGTCCTACATCTTTGGTAGAGCCGGCTTTTCCATCTCCCTAAGCCTCTCTAAGTTTTATTGACCAACATTGGTCGATCCACAAAAATTTTCATTTTAGTACAAAAAAGTATCCATTTTTCAAGCACCGTCTGCGAGTACTTTCCACTGGGTGACGGGTAGCAGACGTGGGTTTTCTATACCCTCATGGTTTGTAGGAACTCTCACGCGATTTGCAGCTCTCAGAAAGCAGTTGCAATTTTCACGAATTTGGACAATTAAAAAGATGAAACCCACAGAGTAAACCTTTCCGCCGTATGTGCTTGAAAATTGTTCACCTTCTACGACATTTTTTTGGGGCTGGCTCCTTGACTGAAGATTCACATTGATCCCTCGACAATTGTTATGACGTCTCATCCAGCACGTTATCAGTTCAAATGGAGCGGTAACTGTCTCAGAATTAGTAATAGCTACCAACAACAATAATGGCTGCGAATGAAATGCAAGTTTCATGTTTATGAAATGAATATGACTGAAGTTGACCAGATTTTCGGATTATAAAGTAATAATCCACGTTGAACGAATGCGCAGCTCAAGTCCAGTTCACTGCTTTCACCAAAACGTATGAACTAGTTTATTATAAGTGACCTAGACAGGCTAATGAGATATATATTTAATCAAGTCGTTCTTCAAATATGCTCGCACAGGGCCAAACTCAGCTGTTCACTTCGAAATTGGACGAGGTCAGAAATGAATGATTCTGAGGGGCGAGAGATCTTGGGGAATGTCTTTGATCTAAAGAATGACATTGATAATCAGGTTGTCATCCTCAGGCAAAGCTCCTGTGAGACGACAAGCGTCTCGTGGGCCGTCGTGATGGCTAATAGAACTGCCTGTTGCAGGCGTTCTCGGAGAATTCGTAGTCTTCAAACCCATGTAATTTTTCTCTTTTGCTGAGTGAGCCCTCCGTTGGAATACAACATTCTCCGTTCTCGCCTCACACGATGCATTTATTCAATATACGGGATCCGTAATATTGATGTTTCTAGCAACTTGACACTATGAATATCTGCGACAGAGCGAAGGGCCGGAGATGAGCAGCATTGGGGAGGTTGAGATTAGGTATAGATCAATAGGTTGGATGTTCAATAACATGCCATAACGTGCCAACAACAAATTCGTTACCTGGCCTCTTCGTTCTACAAGTATTTATGTTGTCATCTTACTCTAATTTCCTTCTGGTACTAGCTCATCGCTCCAAGCCTAAAGCAAAGTGGCTTTTCCTGTAGCCAGTATTCCGGGGTTACCCGTACACATTTATCACATATAAACCCCTCATGTACTAAGATGCAGCACGCAATCCCAACACGGGGGGGGGGATGGTATTTAGGCTATTGCACTGCGTGATGTGTACTTACCTAAACAGAACATGTATACATCCAAAATTGTACACAAGGCGATACAACGAAAATATCTGGCGCGTAACGACACAACTTTCCGTGAATTTGACGATCTACTACATATATTAGCGCTGTATCTTCGTTCAACGCAATTCTACGGGAACTTTTATAGAAAACAAGATGTAGGTACCAGTTGGTTGAGAGTACTCCGTGAGTTTGCTTTAAATCGTTGGAACCAATTTGTGAACTCTTCAAATTACAAGTTCCTGCTACACTATAACCCGCCTCCGAGATTCATTCATGGCATTGGTCCTCTGGGTCGGATAAACAAACAATATTTTCGCGGCAGAAGCATTCCAGGTCCAGCGCGAAATGCGTTTATTCTCCTGTTAAAAGCAGTATTAAGATGGAATTCTCACCTGCATTGAATCACAACGCCGATCTCCATCAAAACTCTTTGAAGGATACGCTTCTCTCAACGTCAGAAAGCTCAGAGGAAGTAAGTAACAACTTCCATCTCTCTTCAGACCTTATCAACAATTTACGTAACGCGAAGGCTATACTTTTGCTACCGAAAACGACATAATCTACAACTCTGTGGTGTGCCTGGATAAATTCACAGCTTCCGCTCCATTCGCAGCCCGCCCGTTGTCCTGCCACTTCGCGAAACACTAAATACATTCTCTGGGATAGGGAATTACATATCGGGAATCGACGATAAGGTACTCAGCACTAAATTATACGACAAGATCTGTTCCCGATTAGATGACCATAATTGAACTTCACCTCCGTCCACTGATGAATTCGCTGTTCAGCCAACCCCCATCGCCTTCACCTGCAGTGTTCACACCTACTCCTTCTCTGGCGCCAACCCTACGAAAGATTTCTTCGTTCCCATCGGTCAACGAAGAGGTCGAAACGCCACCTCGACGGCCGTTAACTTATACCAAACGCTCCAGCCTCACAACGTCCACACGCTTCCATTGGACGGTGCCGCCCTCCACTGACGGTACAAGGCCTTCGCTGGATCAGAAGGCCTCCGAGTCTCTCGTTACAGCATCGAATTGTCTCTCCACGCAAGCACCAATTCGCTGTTCGCAACGACCCCATCCGTGTGAACGTCCAATCGTCTCCCTCCAAACGAAGCCCCACGTCATTCAAGATGCTCACTGCGCCCGTCAACCGCTTGCATCCACTCCTGCCATCTTCAAATCGATGCCAACCAATGTGGCTCAAGGTAACGCTCTGAATCGTGTGAACTGGTTCTCCACATTAGAATACACGAGGGAGTCTTCAGCTCCTCCTCTTCACAGGTAGCCCCCAGCGCCTCCCTCGTGTCTACGTACCAAAATCCAGACAGAATGTAAAGTTGATAAAACGTAAATCAACACTTTAATGTTTAGTAACCGCCCAGAATTTTTCGTTTCACGGGTCAGTTCTCCTCATGTAAATTACACAATAAGGCGGAATGCTCGGGAAACACGCTGCAACATGAACTGACGAAATAAAATTCTCGTGATGGTTGTATTCAGGGTGGAGTGGAGGAGAAAGTAAAGAGAGGAAGGAGAAAGAGGAAGAAGAGGGTTAAACAGTCATGCTCTTCAAGAGGGTTTGCTTCTTCCCCAAATCCTCCCGATGAATGCTTCATTACTGCGAAGCCCCTCCGTTTTCTCGCTCACAAAAACGAAACTTCTTTGAAGCTGTTTCTCTCTTAAGCAGTTGAGGGAGCGACTTTCGCGAGATTTCCATCGTGCTACATAACGATAAGTTGAAAGTGCTTCTCACTAGGAGTGCTCAGAGAGACACATTTCTCCCATTATTGCCACCTCGCAATGGTCGCACTGTCAAGTACGTATGTTCCGTGCTCTATAAAGCTGCTGCTATACGATGCGACGTGACACGCACATTGTTTGAATATGCTCTGGGCCTGCAGTTTAACATTGGCTATAACACAGCTTACCAGCTTCAGAAAACTAACATGTGATGGGTGTAAGAAGTGGTGAATTTCGATTTGAGCAACCGGATACAACTACAAAGGGCGACAGGGGAGTTCAAAGAGTTTATTCACAATTACCGGTTGGGGAAACACAAAATGAAAGAAAATGATCTGGTACTTGTATAAATCCAACTCAGAATCACGAGTTGGGGAACGCTGAGAGAGCGCGCAAAATCGTTCAAGCCCATTCTGGTGTCTTCCATGAAGATGGTCGCTGTCCGACGCGTCCGAATGGGCGTGAGGCCTTCCGAGCCAGGCGGGGATAGAATCAGCAGACTCTGGTTCCATTCCCGACCAGGCACCCCTCTCCTAAAAAACCCAGGGGGGTGAGGCAATGGGTACTAAGCGCGCCCCCCAATGGGTTCGTCGGGGAGTTAGGACATGGGCCCAACGAGGCCACGGTGAAATGCCATTGGACCTGCAGCTCTGGCGGAGTCCTATGGCCTACAGCTGCCTCCCTGCTATGTATGTATGAATGGGTGGCGAGATTCCGAGCGAGAGGAGGCGAGTGGCGTATAGGAGGCTGTAAACGGTGCAACCAAACGGTAAATTAAGTTCGGTGAACAAAAAGAAACGGCACACACGAGGTCGCAAAAAGAAAGTTGTTGGAAGATGATGATGAATAATAAAGATAGAATAAAATATAATAATAAAAACCGAAGAGGTTACACGCTCGATCCCTCCGGCGGTGGGCGGTAGTTGCTGCTGGGAACAGCGCTGTTGGTCAGATTTAAGAACAATAATGTGCTGGAATTTCTGCTGTTCTGGTAGCATAACTGTTGATAACTGATAATGGAAAAGTAAACATCAAGTAGCGGTATCGAGAAAGTGTGGTGCGGTGCGTGTGAAATGGGAAGGAGTGTAGTTAATTAATGGTTTAAGGGATGGTCTGGTTTGGCTGCATGCAAAGTCGGAGTTGGCGATTTGAGTTCCTAACACACATTGTTCAATACTGTTGTCAGAATATATCAAGCGAGTATAGCTCTACTCCACAATTCCTGTCGTTAATCTACTCTGTACGGCACCACCATACTCCCCATTATGCGGTTCCATCAACTTACTTGTAAGATTACCTGTGGATTCCCCAATGATATCGCTGAAATGGGGGTGGGGATGGTCGAGATAGAAAGTCGTGTAAATATACGTTCTTTCGGTTCCTTCATTATATTTTCGTTTAGTTTTGCGTTGCGTGTGCACCGTTTCCACGAATATTTTTTCTGGAATATTAGGCAAATCTTCGCTGGTTTTATTTCGAATTCCTATCCCGTCCTCGTTGTGTGTTAACGTCCTTTCTTTTACTTGGTCGTGATGGATGTTTAGTTATGATTTATTATTCGTTCCGAATAATACACCCATGTTTCGGGTCGGAAATTTTCGCTTTCGCTCTTTCTGTTTCGGCCAGAAAATTCCCGCCCATATCGTTATACGTTAACTGAAATGAAGTTTAAATTGGGCTCAGTCGTTTGCCAAAACATCTCTGTCACTGTTCGTCTTCTGGTGTGAAGGCGCAGGCCTGTTTTTTCGGGAATCCATTCACTGGTGCTCTTAATTGTTCGGTATTATGATGAGAGACGTTCTAGGTTTTACGTTAGAGTTCGTATTTTGATTCGGAGCACATTGAGGCCAAGAGTTTAAATTGTGATTGGAAGTATATTTGGGCCTAGAGTTTAGATTTCGGTTTGAAGTACATTGGGGTCTAAATTAATTCGCTCTATTCCTCAGAATTCTGCGGAATTAAGTCTTTTGAGATTTCGGAGCGTGGTATTTGGTAATGTTCTATCATCCTATTTTCTTTACTTGGCTCGACGTGGTTCTTATGTAAGGATTATGTAAGTTCGACTCTAGGCTGGTTAAGGGGGGTTATGAAACGAAAGATTTCGACCATCAAAAGTCAAATTAAATTGACAAAAATGAGTTTAACCTGTTATACAAATTAGAAGCGGTTGAACTAATGGTTGGAGGGAGTCCTCATCGCAGAGTAAGCTCCTCGTTCTAACGTATTGGTGAATATCCAGCTGCTCTAATATTTCTTCGGGTTGAATATGTTTGGTGTTGCTGCGGATATTTGAGTCATGTTGGTAGTAATATACCTTAACTGAGGGCCTCTACCTTTCCGGATAGGTTTTTCGGGAAAACAACTAGATCAATAAAGTTTTGTTGAAGTAGAATGTGAATTTCGTTTTTTACTTTCCTTGCTCTACGAAGTTATGTAATCGGCTGGAAAAAAAATTTTGAGTTCTCTTCAGATCTTTACGTTTCAGACCCCCCTGAGTCCGAAAAACACTATTTGGGAAAATGGTCTGTGTGTCTGTGAACGATTTTTAGAGAAAACCATCGTACCAAATCCCCTAAAACTTGATATCTCGCCCGCAAGTCACCATGGGACGTCAAAATAAGGGTTTGAACAAAATCCACCGAAAGCTAACTATAGTTATCATAGTGATCAAAACACCAAATATTTTTTTTCTCAAAAACGGCTCTAACGATTTTGATTAAATTGTTTATATTGATAGCTCTCAATAAGGTAATTATACCATAGAATTCCCATTCGTGGGAAAATGACGAGAGCAGCACAATAAATTACCAAAACTTTCGACGAAATCGATTTTAGCGCAGTTTTTAGAGAAAACAACCGTACCAAATCAGCTGACCTACAGGTTACCATGGGACGCAATAATGAGGGTATGGGCAAAATCCACCGAAAGTTAACTATAGTCATCATAGTGATCAAAACACCAAATTTTTTTCTCAAAAACGGCTCTAACGATTTTAATTACATTTTTTATATTGATAGCTTTCAATCAGGCAATGATACTATAAAATTCTCATTCGTGGGAAAACGACGAGAGCTGCACAATAAATTATCAAAATTTTCGACCAAAAGCGTTTTCCGCGCAGTTTTTTCCTTATAAACTCCGCTGGAATTCTTGTAGAATGTTAAAAAAAATTGGTATTGTAGTCCAATCCAATACCTAAAGGGTGAGTGTTTAAAAACGGTCATGAGATACGTGGGACTCACTCCACAAATTCCTGAATTTCAACTACTGTCGTTGCGGTTACTACCAGTTCTAACAGTTATTTTCCAATAACTCTGCAATAAAACTGGATGATTTGAGGGAACCGATTGCCCCGATACAACGTCCTAGCGATGAAAGGTAGCAGAAGGGGAGAAAAACTCACGGAGTCCCCTCCATAAATGCAATCTACTAAGATGAGGAGACAAGGGGGGCAATAGAAGGGTTTTGAATGGGGCAATTAATTTCTGCTGTTCTGAAGCTTTAAATTTCCATTTGTTTTGATTTAGTTTATTCATTTGGCGGGCGGGAATCAAACTGAAACGAAAAGGCTCTTCTTTCGTTAGGGCGGGGTAAAGTTTTAGTTTACTTTGGTGAGGACGGGATGACGTGGAGGGTGAAGAACAGTCACCTCAAGTGGATAGAAAGTATGAACGAGTAGCCGCTAAGTCTCCTCTGCCTTCGTTCGAGGTAACTTTTGTGTGGTAGTGGGGTGGGAGAGGGAGCAGGGCTCGTGTGGGGATGAGAACGTCGTCTTAAACTCTACGTGTGGTTCATGACAGGAACCAAGGTCAGGAATCAACGTATACGAGCTTGAAGCACCTCATCCTCACTTCCCCTACAGGTCTGTTTCTTTATCAAATGACTGTTCCTCAACCCTCAAAGAGGGTTATATCAGTCTATTCATCTCATCCTCCTCACTTCCCACTTATATTTCTGCGAAGGTCGTGGAGCAGTTAGTTCTCTGGTTGATATCGAGCCGGCGGGGTCGATAGGTGATCCACACACGGATCAGCCGGATGGCGTCTGGTCACCTTTGCCTTGATCAACAGTCCTTTCGGCTTCCTCTGGACCTTCTGCAATTTAATTGAGCTTCTGAATTCAACCTATTGACGTTCTAGTTTCCTCATGATAACTCGGTCGATTGACTAGACTGAACTGGTAGACATTCACCATTTTGAAATTTTTCAAGACCGTTGCCATCACCACTCCAGTTCAAATATCTCTAAGAGGATCTTACGCCTATTGCTTACATTGTTTGGGGATCCATGAAGGAGCATGTGTACTGTACTCAAGTACGTGATGACATATGATGACAAAAGCTTCAGGTGCACCTCAACTTAAAAGTGACTCGATACTACACATATCTTAGCATATACGTCTATCGGCGAGTTTATGCATTGTTAATGGTGGGAAATGGAAGTAAAGTCATTATAGAATTTTAATAAACTCAATGTTCTAAATATTGTTTAAGTATTCGAAATCTAAACACTAAAAAGTATTATGAATTTTTACTAACAGCTGGTTGATAGATTTCACCCTTTCGGCACATACCGAAAATTCAACCTCCCATTCATCTCTGGTTAACAACACATTTTTGTGCTTTTAGATGTCGAATAGAATACGTGGTTACGCTATTTGAAACGTTATAAAAAGTAAAACTTTGCTGACGTTTGCTACTTTTCAGGATGTATTACAATCATTCTAATTAAGTTCCAATTTTTACTTTCCACTACTCGAAAGGTAAGAAAACTCTTGCGATCCTGCAAAAAGCTTTTGGGTTTTCTTGAGGTCATTAGGTTTTAAGGCCTACTGAATCCACAAAAACTAATTCTGGCGCGTCGTCCGTGTGTGAGTTGGTAGTTCTGACGGGGAAGATCCGAGCTACGCCAGATATGCTCGCGACACCTTCCGATTCAGCCACTGCTGGTCAAAAATACTGCATAAACATAACGTTTATTACTATCTTGCGCAGTTTGACGTAATCTCACACCTCCGTGATCCATCCCGTGCAATTCGGCATCGAAAAATACCAGAAAACCATACGAAACATGGCCTAATTTCAACGGATCGACGAAAACTAAATATTCCAGGCGCCTGTAGGCAATTGGCAAGACGTTGCGAGTCGAGCAGGCGGGTGATTTTAATGAGATGGGAGAGGGGGAGTACAAATGATGAAACGATTAGTTTCGCTGTAGTTACCGCGAGTTCTGTTAATTAGTAGAGTTTGGCTCACTATAATTACTGTAATTTCACTACACGCAAATGTACACGTCTGATACTCATTCCATTCGACCTAGGATGTTAAAATACCTTGAAAATTATACCAAACACGGCGTATTTGCGATTAAACTGCGTTTTGTTCATTTTTTAAACCATTTTTTGCCCACAACAACCATGGCCTTCATCCGATCGGATTGCCGAGCGGGCGGACACTACTAGATACCGAATGGAATTTTTATGCGAAAGAACGGATTTTTATGAACACGTTAAAGGCACAAAACGGCGAACGGACATCGCAGTTTCGATTATCCGCTGGAGTTAGGACGCTCCGAAATTGAAAAGAGGGATACAAGACTGCGTGAAGCGATTCCTGCAACTAAAAGATTGTCTGTCACATTGAGAACCTAAAATTCGCATGCGCCGTTATCGCCAACGAGATACGGTTAGCTCGCAAGAAAGCACGTTGAACATTCCTAAGGACAAAAAACCCACTTCAAAAGCAATTGGCAAATTGACTAGGAAACGCACTGAAAATTGAGATACGGAACCTACGCGATGATCAAATCAGACAAGAAGTGGATAATTTAGAAGCCAGAATAGGGTCACTTTTTAGAAAAATCAAAATTTTCACAAAAACTCATTAAGGCAATTCTGCAACTTCGTAAAGGCTTTCAACACCCGGTCTTTGCCAAAATGTTGCAGGACAGATGCACTCCGTCTCCAGTGAATAGCCAGTCTCCAAACGAACCCTTGGACATGTCAGCATTTCCTTCGCCCCAAATTTATTTCATCCCGAATGATGTTGAGAAGGCCATCAGGAATACCAATTATCACACCGTCCAATTAGCTTATTGCCCACCCTCGGTAAAATATTTGAAAGATTAGTCCTGCCTCACTTTCTGACATTCACCAAACATCTGCTCCCGGACGTTCAGTTCGGGTTCCGAGAAAATTTATCGTGCCCTCTACAGCTGCAAAGATTTACTTCTTACATTAAGCAGACCTTCAATGACAAATCAGTTTGCCGAGCAGCATTCCTCGACGCTGAACAGGCTCTGACAGAGCACACGGGTTTACTTCTGAAAATACTTCCTCGCGTCCCAAACAACTTGTTCGCCTTGCTTTCAAGCTATCTGAGCGACAGGACATACGAGGTATCAGTTCAGAGTCAGCTGTCATCCCCCAGGACTGTCCGAACAGGAGTACCGCAAGGTAGCGTATGCAGACCATTTCTTTACATGTTTTACTGTTACGATATGCCCTTGCCTATTAATCCAGAATTTTCTGGATTATTTGCAGATGATTTAGTCGGCTCTGTGAGTGATCCACACTCTGAGACGGTAGTCCACAGAGTACAAACCTTCATTGAACAGTTAGGTCAACGGTGCAACGGCTTAAAATCAATGCCTCGAAGTCGTGTGCCGTCACCTTCACGTATCCCTTGATTTACGAAGGAGAGGCCATTCCAACCGTGGAGTCGCAGAAATATCTCGGTGTGATACTTGACAAACGCCTTACATATCGCCAGCATTTTGCCGATCTGAAAAAGAAGCCGATGGCCAGGACAGCGCAGCTCAAGTACTTTCTCACTTGACAATAAAATATTAATTTATATAGATTTTAGCTGACCCATTTGGTTGTGCGCACTGCCAGTCTATGGAACGTGTTCCAAATCAGTGTTCCGAAAATCAGAACAGCACCAGAACCGTACATTACAGCGTAAAGTTCTCAATACTCCCCCATATGTTCGAAACCACACAATGTACAAGGATTTCGGTCTGAGCACCCCTTTCGAAACCCTCCGTGAAGCTGTAAGTGATTTCTTCACGTCCAATGTTAACCATAGCAATCCCGCTGCAAGCGATGGCTTCAACCCTCCACTCCTTAGGAGACTACGTACTCCCAGACATATTAAGGACTTCTTAGATCTGAGAAGTGAGGCAAACAGAAAACCCATCATTGAAAACTGTTCGACGTGAATCACCTACCCCCCATGTGCGGGAAAGAGGTGTTACAAACTAATAAGGTGTAGAACAATGACGTTAAAATCACGTTTCATAAGAGTATATTACTCATATTTAATAGTCTAAATAAACATTTAAAAAAATGCGCCGTTGCTACTCAGGCCTTGAACTCCCTAATGAAGTTCGTTCTGAGAACATTTTACTTCAATATTAGCAACTTTCCATGCCCCCACAATGTTCTCTGACGCCGCGTTTTTTTATTTAAATTTTTGTTTTAATTTCTATTAAAACAATCTTCATTCTTCACTTCATCCACAATTCGTGATAATAATGATACAATGCTATCAGTACACTTATGAACTCCCGCTCTCAATTTTCGGGAAGCGCAGTAGATGTACCATGACTTCCATCGAGTGACGGACACTTTGCCCCACACTATCTAACGGCTTGATATCATTCAAACATTCTATAAATACCGTCATCGCTTGCTTCAAGCGTCAATGAGGTCTCAACATTATCAATCACTCTTGATGCAATCGATTTACTCAAGTCACTTGATAGTGTAGGGGCCTTAACAAATCCGTTCTTTCGCACAAAAATTTCATTTGGATCTAGTTGTGCTCGTTTGCTCGTTAATCCGATCGGACGAAACCCGCGGTTGTTATGGGCAAACAATGGCTTAACAAATTAACACGAACTAAATTTTGCCAGTTTTATACCAATTAAGACATAATCGGTGTCGTTTTCTAGCGACTTATCGATGGTTGGTCGTACGAAACGAGTCTCAGAGGTGTTCAGGGCTGTTAGATGGAGAACAGTCAAATCACCGTAGGTATAGCGAGCTGAAGTCTACTGATTGAATGAAGTCGAGGGGCACAACAGCAAAAGTTATCCTAGAAAATGTCGATTCCAGTCGTTCCGTCGTAGTCAGGTCATGTTTCGTATCTTTTACTGGTATTTTTCGATGCTGAATCGAATTGGGTGGATCTCGGAGGTGTGAGACTGCGTCGGGCTGTGCACTCATGCTCTGCAAGAGAATAATAAACCGTTGTATGATGATTTGTACACCTTGGTTTCACAGGATGTCGGTTATAGTATGTATTTTTGGTTCCACATATGTGAATATGCGTCGTCTTGTTGGAGTTGGGATGTTTTGGGACTTGGTTTTGTCGTGTTTTGGGACTTAAATTGTCTCAATAGTTTGTGTACAGTCTGTTGGTACATCGATTGTTTTGTGTAATTCTAAACATGGTATAAAGTCTGCTTTTGTAAATCGCTGTATCGTGTGTCTAAATTCGCAAAGTTTATGTTGTTATGGGTGGTTCGATGTGGAGTGAATGGTCGAATCTGTGACGGTAGGTTTTGTGTATAACACGTAATGTAGATGTTCAGGAACTTTCTGCTAAAAATACTACCCCCTCGCTATTGTCATCCTGTAATCCCTCATTCTATTTATAGTTTTCACCCTGCTATTATTCCCAGCCATCGACCACAACGAAAAACCACCTAGGAAATCACCACCAGCCGGTAAAAAACCTCTACGCATTGAATCAGGTACAAATTACACAAAGACGCTTCATAACCCCAATGCAGTCCACCCTATCCGTGTATCCGATCTAAAGATGAATTGGTCCTCCGGGCCAGGCCCTATCTGGTTCTTCGTGGGATTGCTAAGTCTAAGCAGTTGAGAGTTCTATCCCGTTCCTTGACCATTTCATATTTCACTTTGGTTTGTATTTCGTTCAAGTCTTCAACAATGTCCTGGCCCTGTACACATATCGTCTACATACCTGGCACAATGTTTGATGTCATGTTTCGTCGGGTGATAATGATAAATATACTTTACTTTTCAAATAAAGCCGTTCCTGGGGACTTTCAACTTCCTCTTAATTTCCTCCAAAATAATTTTCGTAACAGTGCAATGGCTGGAAAACCTCAGGAAAAGTGGGGTATTAACCAGGTGGATCTACGTTAGAGCAATCTGTTACTGAATTGACAAAATAAACTTTTTCCACGCCACCTCATGGAATGGACGATATATTGAATTTCAACATTTATATCTTTCAATATTAGTATTCTTTCATCTGTACAATATAATGATTAATAGTAATTTTGTGAACCATGAAGGTACTCTCTAGGTCTCGTTACCCCCCCCCCCCCCGGGCGTTTACCACCTTATTGCTTTTAGATCATATCCACCATAATGTGTTTCAACCACCTGTTAGAACATCAAACCTAACTATCGGGAGAAGAAGTCTGACTGTTCATGGAATCTATGACTCGTTTAGAAGATCAACGTAAATTAATCGTTGTTGTCTTCACCAATAACAATTGTTTCGTTTTTCAGGGGATTCTCTAAATACACGTATAAAGGTAAACACAAGCAAAAGCTCCACATTGAACGCCATCTCTTTGTGGTTGGGCTACCTTCACGAACTCAATATCAGTGCATATGCTCATATGAGGGTATAATGTTTGGACGACATCTTTTTGAATGTGATTGAGTTTGACTCCCATTCAAACTATCGATTTTTACTTTCCTTGGCTCTACGAAGTAGAAAGGAAAGTTATGTAATCGGCTGAAAAAAAAAATTTGAGTTTTCTTCTGATCTTTACTTTTCAGACCCTCCTGAGTCCGAAAAACACTATTTAGGGAAATGGTCTCTGCGTGTGTGTCACTAATGTGTGTCTGTGAACGATTTTTAGAAAAAACCACCGTATCAAATCAGCTCAAACTTCATATCTAGCCCGCTGGTTACAATGGGACGCCAAAATAAGGGTATGAACAAAATTCACTGAAATTTAACTATAGTTATCATAGTGATCAAAACACCAAATATTTTTTTTCTCAAAAACGGCTCTAACGATTTTGATTATATTTTTTATATTGATAGCTCTCAATAAGGCAATGATACCATAAAATTCCCATTTGTGGGAAAATGACGAGAGCAGCACAATAAATTACCAAAACTTTCGACGAAATCGATTTTAGCGCGGTTTTTAGAGAAAACAACCGTACCAAATCACCTCAAGTTTGATCTCAAGCCTACAGGTTACTATGGGACGCAAAAATAAGGGTATGGGCAAAATCCACCGAAAGTTAACTATAGTTAGCATAGTGATTAAAACACCAAATTTTTTTCTCCAAAACGGCTCTAAAGATTTTGATTAAAATTCTTATGTTGATATCTTTTGATAAGGCAATTATACCATAAAATTCCCATTCGTAGGAAAATGACGAGAGCAGCACAATAAATTATCAAAATTTTCGACGAAAAGCGTTTTTAGAGCTAAGGAAAGTTGTGTGTTGCTACGCACCAGATATTTTCGGTTTCTGGTTGATGGAAAAATGATAAGTTAAGAGCTGATTGATAGTTTCGATTACAGTGCTCTTTCCAACACATGCTGATCCCGATAAAAATACTCTAATTGGGAGCGAGTTTGTCTTAAAACAACGTAAGACGTGCATTACTATATCTCTTTGCTTCTCATTAAGAATCAGCGTGATCGAAAATATTTCATCCTGGTCGGTTAAGTGAACGCCTTGTACGCGTATTTCGAACCGTCAGTTTTTTAGGACAATTCCTCCTTGAGCAAACGTGTGTACAGAAAATATCGGCTCATCATCTCCACTCTCATACGATTGTGATTGCTGATCTGCATTGTTCACAAACACTGACGCATTTTATATCATTTCGGTTGTAGCGTTACGGAAATACTTCGCTTTATTCTTTGAAATTATCGCTAAATTATGAGAGTAAACGAGCTTAGAATCTTTTTGACGAACATCAGACTGTTCATCACGCCTAGGCAAAAAAAGAAAAACTTGCTCTCTGTAATAGTTGGCAGGATCTTGCTCTTCTTTATTTGCTCGAAACCTAACAATCTTGAAGGAGTTGGAAGTACGTCTGAGGGGGGATTTGCTCATCTTCGTTCTTCATATCATGGTTATTATTCGCGCGCCTAGGAGAGGCGGTTCGTCATAATAAACACCTCCGACCTTTTGATGGAGAGATGACTCATACAAAGTTCCCGTCTTTTCTCGTCTGATCTCTCGCCAGCCTAATTTTTCTCTCTTCAACTCTATCGCCACTTCTTTCGCTCTGAACGCAACCTTCTCTCCTTCCGAATTTCTCACCAAGAGCTTTTTAGGTGAATCCATTTCCCTATAGCCCTTTCGGGATAACTCCATTCCTCCAGCCATCTTCACCTACGAGACGCTACCGTGTTGCGAACTTTTAAACCCTCTTTTATTTTTTTATTTACATTTCGAAAAGAGCCCTAATTTATTTTATAAAGTTTCATTTTATGTTCATACATCCTTTGTAACGACTGACAACCAAGGCTGAACCTTTCTTTCTTTTTTCCTTTAACCTTGTTTGCCATAGCTAATTGGTCACAATTAGAGCCCCCGCCTATGTGCAAACAGTCATCTTTCTGTTTGGGCGGAAGGTTGAACGCAAAATCAGTTTTAAAAGTCTCACTCTCTCACGAAGTGGGAAAGTATCGTAAAAACACACGATCGACTCACTAGAGAGAAAGTACATGGTAACCGTTAATAAACACATTGCCTATTTTCCGCAACCCATCGAATAGATAAATCTCATAGGAGTTTTGAAATGCTACCCTCCGCTTTGCTTATATAATTCACCACATAACATGCGCAACTATAAGCATTTAACTACCAATTCAAATTAAGTATTACCTGGTTATAGGCATTTATAGCTACTTAGAAACTGGACCTCTTCAAAAAATGCTTGTGTATTTTTCAGTGAGCTTTTAATCGCTGTGATGGGCTCATCACTTGGATTAAGTTCACTCAGAATCTCATCCCATGCCATGATCGTATTTTGATCAAAGAATTCCGTCATTTGATTCCCTATCTTTACAAATTCAATTTTGTCGTATTTGGTTTAGCTTCCACGAGTATATATTTTTTGAATAGGATTTGTCTCAGTTTAAAGAACTGGCGGGGCAACACCAAACGAACGTTATCATTTCGTGCACTGACTCCAGTCACACTCCAACCCGTCAGTTCGACCCATGTCGTTTGGTCGACCAATTGCCAAGCATCGCCTATAAATGTCATTTTGCATTGTTACTTACGCATACTAATATTTTTTGATGCTGAATCGAATGAGATGAGTCTTAGGGGTGGGAGACTGCCAAGCTGCGCTATTATGCTGTGCAGGAGATAATCCGGCGGCAAGCTCAAGCTGGAGGAGAAAGAGTTCCTAATTATGTTCCATTCTGTAGTGAACGGGCGGCTTCCCTAAACGTTGGTCCCCGTTTTCTGTCTCATCTTCCTTTTAACTCAAAATACAGAGCAGAGTGGCAAATTGTCATTGTCTTCTCCAACGCTTTTCATCGACTTTGTGTCTCTTCTCTCGTTGTGCCCCAATTGAAGCAAGAATGGTGAAGTATCGGAACTGTCTCGAGAGACAGCTGTAATTATAACTTCAGAGGAAGCGGTTGCATAGCTGACGTTATAATTGAGAACAGAACATGACGCGCACTGCGCTTGGCAACTTCAATTTCATGTGATTGGCAAATATGTTGAAATCGCTGTTATATTTCTGAGCATCAATGGCCGTAGACCTACCTAGTACCGTGAAAAATATCACACAGCAACACACAGCTTTCCGCAACACTCGTAAACTCGACGACCCGCGCATATAGGAGCGCTATATCTCCGTTCAAAGCAGTCCTTCAGGAACATTTATGAAGAACAGAATGTGGGTATGTGGCGGCGATCATACGTTATAAACAGCTGTTAGCGCGCGCTTAGCAACGAAGAACTTCTTGTTATTTTTATAAACAATTATTTTAAGTGTGTTGACAACCTTAGTAAAGCTAACATCAATCTACGGAGAGACTAAAGTCTTTATTAAATAGGAGTTACAACCCTTATATCCTATATTGGTGACCCCGACAGTGAAAATATAACGCGAATTTCAACGAGAGGCAACTTCGCAGTCTACGGTTAACTTTTTCCAAAATGATTCGTGACGAGGTCCAACTGCTCGAGCTACGCGAAGAAAACCAGGGGCTGCAATGACAGATCGAAGCTCTACGCCTTCACGAGCAACTGCAACGTGAGCCGTCGATTCAACAACAACAGCAGCAGCAACACCATCAGCAGCAGCAACAACAACCTCCGGGCACCGCTGCTAACCTCGCTCATCATCGCCCTGCAGTCAACCGTGCCGCTGTCAAATTGCCGCCATTTTGGTCAGACAAACCAAGCTTGTGGTTTATTCAAGCTGATTCGCAATTTACTCTTTCTGACATTACGAGTGAGGTAACCAAATTCCACTATGTCGTTTCTCAATTGGACGGTCGCATCGCTGTTGAAGTTGAGGATATCATTAAACATCCGAGGAACAACGCGTCCGTCAACTCATCAGCGCGGAGGAGCTCGGCGAACGTAAACTTTCGCAGTTTCTTCGTCATCTCCAATCTCTCGCTGGCGCCACCATCGTGCAAGATAATCTCCTTCGTCAACTTTGGCTCCAACGTCTTCCGCCAAACGCCCAGGCTATCCTTGCATCGCAACCTGAAATGGCGCTCGACAAGCTTGCAGAGCTCGCCGATAAAATTATTGAAGTTTCACCGTGCTCTCCGAATCTCTCGGTCAACGCTGCATTCAATAACAGAGGTATCGAAAACGATTTATTAAAAGCAGTTGCCGAGTTATCAGCTTTTCGCTCGCGACCTCGTGTTCGTCCACGCAGTTCTAACTGCAATTCTCGATCGCGGAGCAAATCTTGCACTCGGGATGATTCTAACCAACACCCTGGCAAAATTTGTTGGTATCACAAAAAAAACCAAGAGAAGGCTCAGAAATGCATCGAACCGTGCAGCTTTTAGGGAAACGACCTCAGCAGTTCGTAAGGACAGCAGCCGACTGCTCTTCATCTAGTAGCCGTCTTGTTGTTTACGATAAAAATTCAAAACAAACATTTCTCGTTGATACCGGCTCGGATTTGTGTTGTTTTCCTCGTCGCTTCCTCCGAGTTCATCGCTCTTCTGTTGACTATGATTTGTGCGCTGCAAACGGAAGCACAATCAAAACATATGGTTTCGTAACCTTAAATCTCAACTTAGGCCTTCGACGTAGTTTCTTGTGGAGATTCATCGTAGCTGATGTTGATTTGCCGATCATTGGGTCCGATTTTCTCGCTCACTATCATCTGTTACCTGATTGCCGTACCAAGTTAGTTGCGAGTACTCCAACAAATTCGACAAATCTTGTTTTCTGAGTTGTCATTGCGTATTTCCCCGTTCAGCAGATGGAGACAGAAATAATTACGGGAACAAAATATGGGTATAGGTTGCTTGAAGACACTTCGTCACGTCGATCAAATCCAGTGACGTAGTTACTAGGGAAATTATAAAAATGTTTAAAAAAATACATTATTTTCGACGCACCCGATATTTAAGGATCTCACAAGTGTCACTATTTGCAAGTTCAGAATTTCCATTAATGACTGATCCTGACGCTCATTCTCGTATATGAGATCGACGTGGTGCGTACCATCCACGTTTTCATCTCCTCCTAACAGATCTATTTCTCCGGATTGGTTACTAGTGCGCGGGATACTCAATGTGGAATAAGGTGAGTGTTTTCTCGCTTCCATACCATCGTGATGTTGTAACCAGTTAGCTTCTCTTTCAAGCGCTGCAACCGCGTATGTAGGATCTCGTCCATAGTCTGTTCGGCATTGGCAATAGTGGCTTCTGGTCTCTGAAGATAATGTATTAAGGGAGTCTTTGCCGGTATAATTTGCATTTCCTCACTGCCCAGGTTATTCCCAAAATTTTAGTCTCAATAATTGCATACCTTTCTTCAGCATCTGTGAGAAAGCGTCGACCTCATTGGACAAGTTTCCAAAATCCTTCATGTTCTTGGAGAAAGATGAAGCCTAAATCGTGAAGCAACAACATTTACGAGTATAGCGGTTTTCCGGGGAAGTTCAGTGCCAAAATAATTGGGATGTTGATTACCCAAATCTTCACGAGCGCTCGTAGGATGCTGCTAGCCTTAAATGGCAGAAGAAAGAAGAGAAGGTGGACGAGGAGTCACTGACTAGTTTACAACAACAAATCCCTTCATCTCTCCCGTGTTGTCGTTGTCAGGCGTAAACAGGCCCTGCAAAGTCTTGTATAGTGTCCTTGTTTCCTTGTACAATTTGGTGGTTCTTGGCTGGGCATTCCTTCAAAGACAGATGCCATTGGTTATTGCATCGTGGGCTTTTCTTGTCTGGGTGTGAGATTTTCGAAACCACTTCGTATTTTGTAGACTCCTCTTTGAATGCCATCTTTTCTCCTCTCTCCACTGGTGTGGTTTAGTTCAGACGTGTCTGGCGATGACCTAAATTTTCTCCTTACGTTTCGGTCCATCAGTCTCTAAATTATGTATTCATTCCGACATTGTTGATAGCAATGAGAACGCGGGCCAGAGATTCGGAACAGCTTCACTTTCTCGCGGTAAAAATACAAACCTTTCTCCTTTTTCCTGTCGTCGAATGATGAACTGGCTTTTCCTAATTCTTCCGTTTTCCTTCTTTTGATAGGTCTTGCCAAGTTTGTTCGATACGCCATCTTCATCACTCCCAAATGCAACCGGCGGAACAAGTTTTACAGACATAATCCGTGAAAGCATTTTCAGACCAATCCTTACCTTGGAACAGACACTTGATAGTATGCCCTAATTTAAAGTCGATACTGCAATATCCAACCTCATTTCAAACAGACATAACACCCACTCCTGTACACCTCGCTGGGACATTACAAGCATCCTCTCGACCGCTTCTATTATCTTGGAAGCTTCCAACTTCGATGATGAACCTGACCGTTCATTGTACAGTCCCGGGAGTGTCCGAAGCAAAACGAAATGTGCCATGTATGGGGCTAGCAGTGCTGAATTGCTAGCAATACTGGTTGCTCTAGAAAAAGTTACGACTCAACCGAGAGATAGACGAATTGTGATCCTCACAGACTCGAAAGTGGCATGTCAGCTGCTGACACAATTCCATTATGGTAAAACAACCAATTATATAGCCTATGATGTGGCAAAAATTCTCTTAACGGCGGACAACACGATAACAATTCAGTGGATCCCCTCTCACATAGGTATCAGAAGTAACGAAGAAGCGGACCATGCTGCGGAAACGGGGCGCGTCAGCAAACTGCGGTCGTTTACCGGCACCTAATCCATTCCCAGAAGCACTAAACGTGGTGGAACAGGTTTCACAGCGAGAATGGCAACGCTGGTATGAAACTTATTCGTTGAACAAGGAAGTAAAGTAACGCTCCTGCTGTGCAAAAACCCACTAAGCATGCGATTTCCTCGACACAGTCTGGTCCAACTGGCAAGGGATCGATGCGGTCATGGGCAAATCAACAAATGCTGGCACATGATTGGGTTGAGCAACTTTCCAGACTGCGATTTCTATGAAGACCAAGAGAAAGACATCCAAGATCAAGATGAAAAGGCTCACTTGAACCCAGTTGAAGATTTCGACCTACCCGAATTCCTGCGAAATGCATCAACTTCCGGCCTAAAAAAACTTACAACCTTTATGAAAAGTGCTGGCATAATTGTAGGAATGTTCATAATTGTGATTGAGTATTTTAATTTCATTGCGAGAAGAATTTCTATCTCCACATTAATTTAATTCAACTCACTGACTGGTTACACTGCATTGTGATGACGCAACCAATTTTAAAAAAAAGTGCATACCGTGAAACACGTTCTTCAACGAACAGCAGCGCCAATAGTTCTGCAACATACGAGTATTCGCCATTTGAATGTTCTTGAAGGTACATTATTTATTATTTAATTAGGCTTCAGGTGGTAATGTGAGTAGCGTAAAATACTGATGTTCGAAATTCTTGCAGCAGCGATTGAAATTCATACCAATGCTATAAGATGGTTAACCTAAACCTAATACCTTGTTTTCGTTTCAGGTGAGTTCCTGAAAGTTGCTACTATTGATCAGCACTTTTAACGTTTGTAAGTAATTTTTTACTATTCACACTTTTCAAAGCTTAGAGAGGGTTTCTTTGGTTATGGTTGAAGGTTAGTAAAGTCAAGAGTTCAACTGGCCAACAGTGTCGTCCTCCGAGCGCACGAGAAGATGGCGTGGTAAACATCATCCACTGTTGCCCTGTATTGCGTTCGGATTGCTACATTGTCGATTCAGTGCAGATACGCCCTACACGCTCCTTGTCTCATGAGGACCTGGGTGAGTTCAAAATCCACATCGCCATGGTGTAACTCGAGCCTTGGATTGTGTGCCGAAATCACTTACATGGTTCACTGTCTCTCAACCGTGCCAATGTACCAAGGGGCTCATCAAAACCCTAATTTCGTAGGCTGTACACAGATTGCTAGTACCCCAACATCCGAAGACTGGGAGGTCGAACAAGAGTGGCCACTTAAATTTTTATTCGGTGGAGTCCAGGCTCTACATAGCCCCAATTGTTGCTGACAAGTTGTCAAGGGCAGCCTGTTTATTTCAGGTCCAGGACGTCTGGAGCCAGGAACCCTGCGCGCACTAAGCAAGCTTAGAAGAAAAAAAATTACAGCGTGAATCATCGAATAATGTAGTCCTCACAGTATCAACATGGATTGGATCGTACCTAAACTAGTCACCAACTTCCTCGTATCCTCCTCCTCGCCGTCACAATCCTTCTCTAAGACCTGGAGCCAGCTCTAAAAACGTGGTAAACTTCAAGCGCATACAGTCAATGACGTGAACAACAAATGCACCCGCAACTGCTTGTCATCCCACAGCCGGTTGGTGAATGGTTCATCTGTACCGCCTGACTAGGCACCACCTCCAATGATTGTAGTCTAGTGGCATTGGATCGGAGCTCGGGATCGCTGTAATTTTTGGCTGAGTGAGTGGCTCTCTAAACATTCCCAAACGCCTCGTAATCCCCCCCCCCCCGTACCCATGCATCCCGCCACTGCCAACTTTGTAATGCTCAGATATTGCCGAAACTGAGAAGTTGGAGGATGAACACTAACAATAGAGAATTAAGGAAGGGGCGAATTGGATTGGTGTTGAAGAAGAGAGAAAAAGTGCTAGGAGACTAGAAAAGAAGAACTCCGAAGACTAAGAAATACTGGGTATATTACGGAGTTTTGGTGGAAGGCTCGGCTACCATCCTCTGCTGACCAAGCACTCTCGTTTCGGCTTACTCCGTATTTGGGCCACTCGCCACCTCGAATTTGGTTCTCGAGCCAGGACCTGGAAACTGCCACGGGCGCTTAACATTACTTAAATGAATTTTCTCGATAGCATTATGATGTCGCATGACAATCAAAGCGGTTTTCAACTCTGGATTTACTTTTTTTATTTCTTCCTCGTTAAAATTGGTTTTTGTTTTATGCTGTTTTTGTACTGTTTTTACGTAAACCTGTGATGGGGGAGATCCATTCCTGCTCGTCTCACCCCGTGGTCTGGCGCTTCCCGTAGTCAAGCTCTGCTACGTTCTTCGGCTCAGCCCTCATGTGCGCTAGCCCTCTTACCACCCGCCCCTGTAACCCTACTTCAAGGGTTATCCTGTTGCTGCAGTGCGGGGAGTATGTTCGACGCAAAACGACCGCGTCAGGGTCTTTTGACCTCGGACTTCCCCAGTCATTGTCTCCTTCTGATACCTGTCCCTTGTACCTGCGGAAATTCCGCCGCAGTTGCGGATATTTCTAACGGCTACCGGATTTCCCTGAAGTGGGTTTTTTCCTTTCTTTATTTTCCCTCTCCTCAATTTCAATTCCTGTTCGCAAGAGACGAAGTCTTGAAAATTCAATCATTCAGCTACGAACTATCGCGGAAGTCGCTCGTCTCCCTGTGCCCAGTTACACCTCGCTCTCGTTCCGATAGTCTCCCGCCAGTTCATTATTTCCAAGTCGTCCTAACTGTGTCGCCCTTTTGTACACAAGCGCTACTCACCTAGTTCCTGAACTAAGGTATTATGTATTCCTAGTCCATTATGGGGGGGGGGGGTATCATGGAGTGCGGAAAATTCCAATAGTGAGTTAACCGCCTCACTGCGGTTTGCCGCACTAAGCAGGTATGCTTGAGCGTATTTAAGAATTTGACATTTTCAATAGTGAATTTGTCGATGTGAAGTATTTCCAGGGGACCTAGAAGCAATGTCGTATTTAATTTTGAGTGGCAAGCGTTCATATTTGCATTGTAGGCAGACATTACAGTTGTTGATCAGCTTCTGAATGGAACGTCGTTCGGCCAGTAACAACCCCTTTTACTAATTCGAAAGTTTCATCAATTCCTGTGATTAGAAATACCAGTATGATGAGCTTAGATTATTTTTTCTTGGTCGTTCTCATCTGTTACGCCCTTAAGTATTTTGTTATACTTTATCATATTGATTTGATTATTTTGACCGGAGAGGAATAGATTGTGGCTGTGTGAAAGGGGAATATTAGCACCGACCAATGAAATCGTGGGACAGAACGAATAATGTCACATGTGCAAGGCGATGTTGTCAAATACTTGTCAGTACATATTGTCATGGACAGTGAACAGGTGACATCTTATTCTACAGAGTTTCTAAACTCTTTAGAGCTGTCAGGAGTGCCGTCTCATAAGCTGAGACTGAAAGTTGGGGTTCCAGTTTTGTTAATGAGGAATCTCGAAGCGCCGAGACTATGCAACGGGACTCGATTGCAAATTACGCAGCTAGGAAGCAATAATATTAGAGCAATTATAATGACAGGAATAGCTAAAGATGAAGAAGTTTTGATTCCCCGCATACCCATGATCCCTACAGATTTACCTTTTCAGTTTAAAAGAATCCAGTTTCCCCTCAAAACAGCCTTCGCAATGACTATTAACAAAGAGCAAAGGGAAACACTTAAAGTAGCAGGTGTCCAATTAGAGAAAAACTGTTTTTCGCATGGCCAACTGTACGTGGCCTGCTCGCGAGTGTCGAGTCCCAATAACTTCCACATTTTAACAAATAATAACAAAACAGCAAACGTTTTGTACAAAAATGTTTTCATTAGGTCATTTTAAAATATTTTTGTACACAACGTGACGCTGGCCCCTGTAACTCTCTCTTGGACATAAGGGACCAATAAATTTTCCAGGTACTTACTGCCACTCAAGGGAATACATAGGTACCTTATACCTACTGTAAACAGATCTTTTTACATTTTTTTAAATATACCTACTCTCTTTCAATACAAATGCTATACCGTTCTTCTAATATAATCCATAACATTCAAATAAAAAGTACGCACACGAAGTCGCGGGTACCAGCCAGTTGTCAATAAAAGCGTTTAAGAAAAGTGATTTAGTGAGTCGGAACTTATAATTTTTATAAACCATTATTCTTATCACAGGACTAATGCGGAGCCCGATGTCTTCCAGCTTTTTTTTTGGGGAGAGTAGAGCATCATAGCAATTTACTCCGTACGAGCCATCCTTTTCAAGCCACCCCTAGATCCGTTTAATCAATATTGAGATCCTGATCTCCGTCTTGCGAGCGGCAAATATGATAAGGTTTCCCCGCTCCTTTCCCTTCCTTCTTCTCCTTTCAAGACCCCCGCCCTTCAACAATTTTCCGGCAGTTCTGCCGATACGACGCGAGCGATAGTGCCTCTTCCTTTTTTGAACTTTTTTCTACCTTCGTTCGGCGCAAACTTTTCTCCTCCAGGCAGTGCATTTTCACCTCCTGGAACACTACATCGAAAACGACGTCTTCTACTCAGGGATTACGAGACCCCGTCGACGGGAAAGTGATTCTTCCGCTCATAAAAGGTCAGTTCCTTTTTATTTCCCACCTGTATTATATTTATCATTGGTTGCGCCTCTCGCGACGGATTTTGGTTTTGGGCTTGCACACCCTCCTAATTACAGTCCACAATATTACTTTCGTTCTTATTCGCCAGTTTGGCAGTTGTAAATCAGACCATAAGTGAACTATTCATCCACGATCTGTACAGCAAAACGATCACATTATTAGCACAACAAAATAAGAACTGAAGGCGAACAGTCATGCGTTCGCTTTCGCCGTATGCGCGTGACGTTTTGCCACTTCTCACTTTCCGCTACCCGAAGGGAAGGAAAGTATAGTAATCGTGTCAAAAAAAATTTGGGTTTTCAGATCTTTACGTTTTGAGGCCTACTGCGTCTAAAAAACCTAATTTCGGCGCGTGGTCCGTGTGTGTGTGTGTGTGTGTGTGTGTGTGTCTGTAGTTCGATTTGCGGTAGAACGGCTGGTCCGATTGATCTGGTTCTTTTTTTGATTTGTTTGTTATTTTTTGTAGACACCAAAATAATGTTATGAGCGATTTCGGCCGATGGGAAGGTGGGGTGGGGGACGAAAATGTACCAAAAACGAGGGTTTTTCGCATTTTTCTCGAAAACTGCTGTAAAGATTTTGATTAAACTTTCGAATTATCTTCCTCTAATAAATACCTAACTTTTCTTCTCGATACGTATCTCCATGAAAATACGGTGAACGGATATATAGGCCTATGAAGCAAAAATAAGTTTTTTACGCTTTTTGGCAAAACGACTCCAGCTATTTTCACCAAACTCACACGATGTTTTCAAATAGTTGATACCTACACATTGTTCTCAATAAATGTTCCTCTGACAGTCCATTGAACAGAGATAAAAATGAAAATGTGTCGAAAATAACGTTTTTTCGAACATTTCCGTAAATTTCATTGGTAACTTCTTCACCAGATGTGATAAGTCCTAATGGAGTGTCTTTAAGTCACCCATACCCACATTTAGTTCCGTATAATTATTTCTGTATATATATGTTGAACGGAGATATAAGCCAAGTTAACTCAGAAAAGGAGATTTGTCGAATATTAATTTATCGGTATTCCAATTTTCTCAACAATGGCTGTAACGATTTCGATCAAACTTACGGAGTACTCTCAGCTAACTAGTCCCTACATTTTGTTCCCTATAAATGTTCCTGTAAAAATGCGTTGAACGAAGATATAGCGCCCGCATATGTAGCTGGTGTTCGAAATTACGGGGGTGGCGGAAAGTTGTGTGTTGCTACGCACCGCTCGTTACCACGTGTTTTTGGTGCTCTCTCCTGGACTATTATCTCATCAACGGGTAGTCTAGATGCCTTTCCTAATTTTTTAATTGTAATTTATCTAACTCGAACGAGAGACGATGCTAAATCAACGAGTGGGGATGATGGTTGTTGCGCATGACGTATTTATTTAAATCGAGATCAGCTGACATAAAGGTTCTTTGAAAAATTTCGTACAAAGTCCAGTGTACGTAGTACCTACAGATTGACGACTACACGAAATTCATCGTATTGTTAGGGGGCACTTATAAATTCCATAATGCTTCGTACTATCGGTTCAGGATTATACACTTTGTGATAAAAAGAGGTTACAATTTTGAGTGAGGGCTGAACCAATAGTCAACGTTGGTCCAAAACAGTTTGCTCCTCTTGAGAGCAGCTCTACAAACAAGCAATGAACGAACACAATTCTCTTGCTCTTTTGTTGCAACATTGAGAGCGTCGTGACGGGGAAAGGGAGCGTGTAGGGAGACAAAATACCCATCGATGTGTGATTTTTGGCGCTTCACTTCCCTCAGTTATGGAACAAATCCTCGAGATAAAAGGAGCGAAAACGGATCGACCACTTAGTGGCACTTAGTCTGTAGCTAGACGAAACTTGATATTTTCTCTGAAGAGACCGGAACGATTTCCCAGAATTGATTCGTTTTGGAGTAGGAAACTGTTTGTTTTCGGCTGTAGAGTCCTCGCCACGCAGCTTCGTAATGGCATCCTCTCCAAATAACGCAGATGAATCTAGTTCAAACGTGAGCGTTTGAATGAGAACTTGTTTCAACACGTTCTGACGTTTTGCTCCAAAACTCTTAGACGTTTCTAGAATAGTGAGATTTAGAATCTCCTTCGGTGCTATGAATAAAAGATTCTTTGAAAAAGAATAGTCGATGTTAGGCGAATGTATAAAGATGCATAGTGATAGGCGTATGATCCGTTCAAGTGGATTCTTTTCCGTGTCATCCTCACAGATATGTATTCTGAACGTAAACTTCAAGAGGAAAATATTCCCCAAGCACCCAGTTTCAGAGTCGTTCAGTATGTATGGTCACAGGAGTAAAGTTGGAAGCATTCAAAGACTTATATCTCACGAGGAGGAACGATTTTCTCAACGCCACTTGTTTCCACTTTATTCGATGACACGTTAATAATAGAGCTACTTCCTGATATTCAGCTCCACTGCTGAAACCACTATTTAGTCAGGGCACGTCTTCGTTTAGTTCGCAGTGCAGAACGAAGTTCTTTGCAAACTGCGTTCCAGTCTCATTTGATATCGTTCAGCGGTAATAACAAACAACTGGGTTTGGTGTTATTGTTCATACACGTGACTCGTCACCAACGAACATATCCAATCTAAAACTCGGGCGTTGATGTTCCTGGTGAATGGAGCTTCAGTATTCCCTCGAAAACAGCAGAGTGTGCTCCTGTACCTCAAGTATGGTCAGGATAGAGATTAATTTGCTCTCAGCAGTCCCCTGCATTGGCGCAAGGCTATGGGCCACACAGCTTAGGGGTACTATTATCAGAAAACCGAATTTTGATGCCGGAACAGTTGAACCATCTCGATCAGATCTCAGAACTCATGTGGAAAGTGCACTGTTCTCTTAGTATGGTCTTGAGGCGCCTCTTTGGTTTTCCAGCGCGTAATAGTGAGCATGGTGATTATCTCAGAGCAATTTATCACCCTTCGTGGCATCTCTAAGGGGTTGCACCTGGAAACGAGAAGTGTTACTCTTGATTTGAAACTGATGGAGGTGTCTTAAATTTACTCTGCACCGACGCCCTTGAATGGTTCCATGTCAAAAGCTCTCGTCGATTCTGCATTCTTTTCAACTGGTGCTCGTGCAGCAAGTCGCAGATTGTGGCCAACTAGTCGATTCCAATGCCCTGTCCTCTGACAACCGTTTTTCAAACAATCCATGATATCTCGTACGGTGCAACAAACTGAAATATATGATACAAAAGAACGCTGCGAATGTCGACACAACGGTTCATTATTCTCTTGCAGAGCTCGACATAGTCACACCTCCGAGACCCAAAAAATTACGATTCAGCGTCAAAAAATATCCGTAAACCATACGAAACGACGAAAATTATCACATGCTCGGAGCCTGTCGGCAATTGGCACGACGTGACGAGTCGAGGTGACGGGTGATAGGAATGAGACGGGAGGCAGATTTGAGGAAGTGAGCGCAGGCTGGTATAACTACAAGATAACTTCATCTCACTATGTTTACTGTGAACGTACTGTTGTCCATCTAGAGGCAGTCCTGCCGGCTGAGACCCATCCTATTCTACTCAGAATCACAAAACACCTGAGAAACGATACCAAACACGACGTTACGGCCAAGAGATTATCTCACGTCTACGGAGCGCCCGTTATCGTCGCCGGCGCGTCGAAGGGCTTCTGAACCGGATGGGATTACTGCCCCTCCTTGCGAGGACGTTTGCCGGCCTGGTGCGCTCGAGAGCCAGAAGAAGAGGTTGATCGAATTCGCCTTTTTGTTTACGACTCAACCAAATGGTGCTCCGAAGAGACATTTACGTTTGGTAGGACACATCCTCCAAATTTAGCAAAGTCTTTATGGAAGTGGGGGCAAGTGAACAATGGTCTGGGAAACTAGTTACTTAATGAGGGAAGCAGAAGTGTTACTAACGCCACAAAAGTGGCCTACAGCTACGAGTAGTAGCATCGAACCTGCAAAAGAAAACAAAAATTGTTATTCACGTGTTCTACTTCCACATAAATCCAGAATTTATACGAATCGCCTAGAATAGTAAGGACCTTTTCATTCGTATAGCCTCATTAATAGCCTATGTGATTGGTAAATATCTGGTGCGTTGCAACACACAACTTTCCTTAGCTCTACGTCAATTCACTTTGTACATGGCTAATTCTATTTAATCAATTAATTTATCACTCAGTTCATTTGAACTTGGTCAAACAACACGTCACAGCAGCAGGAAGCGGTAGCGCCACCTCCAGAATTTATTGTGCTGCTCGTACTCATTTCAGGACGATTATTGAGCAATTGGTACACAGATAATTAATGGGCCTGTAAACACGAATTTTTTGAAGAAGGATAATAATCACTTTTGCTGAGTTAATGGGTAATAACTGTTAGAACTGGCAGTAAGCGAAACGGCGGTAGTTGAAATTCAGGAATTTCTGAAGTGAGCCTCATGTACCTCATGAGCGTTTTTAAACACTCACACTTTAGGTATTGGATTGGACTACAATACCAATTTTCTTTAACTTTCTACTAACATCCCAGCGGAGTTTATGAGGAAAAAACTGCGCTAAAAACGCTTTTCGTCGAAAATTTTGATTATTTATTGTGCTGCTCTCGTCATTTTCCCACGAATGGTAATTTTATGGTGTGATTGCCATATTGGGAGCTATCAATATAAAAAATTTAATCAAAATCGTTATAGCCGTTTTTGAGAAAAAAATTGTGTGTTTTGATCACTATGATGACTATAGTTAACTTTCGGTGGATTTTGCTCATACCCTTATTTTGGCGTCCCATAGTAACCTGCGGGCTAGATATCAAGTTTGAGGGGATTTAGTACGGCCGTTTTCTCTAAAAACCACTCTAAAATCGATTGCGTCGAAAGTTTTGGCAATTTATTGTGCTGCTCTCGTCATTTTCCCATAAATGGGAATTTCATGGTATAGTTGCCATATTGAGAGCTATCGATATAAAATATTTAATCAAAATCGTTATAGCCGTTTTTGAGAAAAAAAATATTTGGTGTTTTGATCACTATGATAACTATAGTTAGCTCTCGGTTGATTTTGTTCAAACCCTTATTTTGGCGTCCCATGATGACCTGCAGGCGAGATATGAAGTTTGAGCTGATTTGGTACGGTGGTTTTCTCTAAAAATCGTTCACAGACACACACACACAGACCATTTTCCCAAATAGTGTTTTCGGATTCAGGAGGGTCTGAAACGTAACGATCTGAAGAAAACTTACAATTTTTTTTCCAGCCGATTACATAACTTTCCTTTCTACTTCGTAGAGCCAAGGAAAGTAAAAATTTGGTGTTTTAATCACTATGCTAACTATAGTTAACTTTCGGTGGATTTTGTTCATACCCTTATTTTTGCGTTCCATAGTAACCTGTAGGCTGGAGATCAAATTTGAGGTGATTTGGTACGGTTGTTTTCTCTAAAAACCGCGCTAAAATCGATTTCGTCGAAAGTTTTGGTAATTTATTGTGCTGCTCTCGTCATTTTCCCACAAATGGGAATTGTCTAGTATAGTTGCCTTATTGGGAGCTATCAATATAAAAAATTTAATCGTAATCGTTAGAGCCGTATATCAGAAAAAAAAAATTTGGTGTTTTGATCACTATGATAACTATTGTTAACTTTCGGTGCATTTTGCTCATACCCTTATTTTGGCGTCCCATTGTCACCAGCAGGCGAGCTATGAAGTTTGAGCTGATTATATACGGTGGTTTTCTCTAAAAATCGTTCACAGACACACAGACCATTTTCCCAAATAGTGTTTTTCGGACTCATAAGGGTCTGAAACGTAAAGATCTGAAGAAAACTCAAAATTTTTTTTTCAGCCGATGAAATAACTTTCCTTTCTACTTTGTATTGCGAAGGAAAGTAAAAAAGATAATTATTGAGTTTTCTTCAGATATTTATGTTTCTAACTTCCAAAACCACCCTTTCAGAACATGGTGTGCGGTTGTAGACACGAACAAGAAAGAACGACTGAACCTAGTCAGCTCAAACTTGATATTCACGATCCCACACCAACATCGGACGGTCACAGAAAGTTATGAGCACAAAGTTATACTTCTCACCGAGGTCAAAACGCATAATTCTCGCCTATCGTTCACACTAAACTCATGTTCCAATAAGCTACGAAATGGAAGGTCAATAATAATCAGAAATAAGCTAACTAGTACGGTATACTTCTCAGTATATTTTATACAGTTCACTTTTTCCAAAAGAATCAAAACAGAACTTCACAACAATCGTCTCGTCATACGTTTACCATACATGTCACTCAAGCAATGAGCACCCCATAATTTTATTCTTTGGGAGGGACGAATTACGGATCCGCTGAACTGTGCTGATTGTTAATAATATTATTGCAGTGTAAGCACCCTTCAGGTAACTGCTGACAATCCATTTTGCGAGTAGTTAAATGGAAATGTCCTCTTGAGCCAAGGCTTCTCAGTTCCCTTCATCACTGTCTCATCGTAACTTGTGTTTTCGCGTAAATAAAAAGTTACATCTTTTTAAAAAGTTCACCTTAGACTAATATTATAAAGCGGAAGAGTTTGTTTGTTTGTTTAAACACGCTTATCTCTGGAATTACTGGCACGATTTGAAAAATTATTTTGTAGTTGGTTAGTTGGTTATAGACGAAGGCATTAGGCTATATAACATTACGTGGCGAACCAATAGAAGCGCAGCGTCAGTGAGAAATGTTGCAAAAACAGGTGAAAATTATTCACATTTAAGGACTTTCGTTGCGTGCACTGTATAAACGGTTTCGGTTTGCCGGACGGTCCCGCATCGGGGGGTTGGGAGAGGGTGTATGTGTGTTTGGGTGGGCGGGGTGCGTCCTGGCTGGCCTCGGGGAGCGGTAAAACTCCCTCGGGGCTGCGTGGGGCGACAAGTTTAAGTTATTTTGTTTGTTGCCATTATGTTGAGTTGTTGAGTTTGGTTTTTTGACTTAAGTTTATTGCCAATCTGTTAATTTCCGGGACCGTCCGGACCCCCCGGGCGTTAAGAAAGCTCTATGCGACGGGTCATGGGGGGTCCACTTATGCGTGGGTGGGCTCGAGGCCAGCTGGGGGTTATCACCCCCCCCAGCCGGCAGGTATGAATGCTGTGTGTAAGAGTGAAAGTAATTTATTGAGTGAATGTGGAAATAGGTTAGTATTTGTTTGAATTGGAGTGGCAGGTATTTATTGGGAATTGGGGGGGTATTTATTTATTTATTGGGAATGGGCTGGGATTTGTTGGGGATGAGGGGTGTTGGGTTTCGGTGGGGGGGGGGGTGATGGGGGCAGCGGACAAACAAAGGGACGGAAAACTGGAATGGCAGGGCCCGTCCCCGCTATCCGGTGATCGGGCATCGCCGGTATGCGGAGGGCTCTCGCTTACCAGGGACCTGGGGTCCTCCGGCAAGGGGGGGACAAGTCCAAACCCCCCCAAGGCGGAGGTCCTCGAAGCCGTAAGTCTGGAAGATTTTCCGGGCGGGCTAGCGACCATTCTAGCCTAAAGGGATATTTTTCCCAAAATGGTACTGCGGGGGTGCAAGCCCGCGGCGTAAGCCGGTGCACCATGGGAAGGTCCACGCAAGATGGATGCTCTGCAGGTAGCTAGGGTAAAGGCGGGAATCCGCCTATCCCTAGTACCCATTTATGGGAACTTGCAGATATCGCAGTGGTCGAGGGTTCGCTGGAAGTAGTCCTTGTCCCAGTTCCCCTTTTGTTGCCCGATGGGGCGGGGGCAGGTCAGGGCCGCGAGGCCGGTACTGCCTCCGCAAACCCCTTAAATCGGAACGTACATGTATAAACGGTTTAAGGTACTCAAAAAACGAGCGGTGCGTAGCAACACACAACTTTCCGCCACCCCCGTAATTTCGAACACCAGCTACATATGCGGGCGCTATATTTTCGTTCAACGCATTTTTACAGGAACATTTATGGAGAACAAAATGTAGGGGCTAGTTAGCTGAGAGTACTCCGAAAGTTTGAACGAAATCGTTACAGCCATTTTCGAAAAAAATGCGAAAAAACCCTAGTTTTTGGTACATTTTCGTCCCCCACCCCCCTTCCCTTTCGGTCGAAATCGCCCGTAACCTTATTTAGGTGTCTACAAAAAATAACGAACAAAACAAAAAAATAACCACCTCAATCGGATCAGCTGTTCTCCCGCAAATCGAACTACAACGTCTACCAGTCCGTACCCATTAAATGTATTTTTCTCTAATAATTCCGTTGCGGAAATATCGAACGCTTCTGAAAATTAAATACTTCAGGCATTGAATGTTTATTTTCAAAATTTCCCAAAAATGGCATTGCGAAGTGTCTTCAAAAGGATTTTGACCACGCAGGGTGCTTTTAATTAGCTAATTTTGTTTTCTAATACTTTCCAATAGAAACGCTTTCGTTCGAGATATTGTTGGTAATTGTATAGACTAACCACTGATTTTAGAGGTGGCGAGGAAACTTGTTTGATGCGTTGCATCAGGTATTGGAGAGCACCTGTCAAGCGGAAACCTGAGCTGCTTGTTTAGGTTAAGCGATGAGAGCGCAATCTGAGGGCCGTACCACAGGAAAGCCTTTCAACGAGCCCCTTTTTTACGACGTTGAGGCGAATCATGTGATGTTTGGCTCTTCCCAGTTTTACGTTCAATAACTCAACAAACAATGAACATGGAATTTGACTATCGATGCAGCGGGTAGTGAAGGCTCGCGATAGGAAGGGGTTGGGTTCGATGAACACGGAGCGGCAGGCGCGGGCCAAAAGCCGGAAATTGTGTCAGGAGGGCAACGGCATCGACCACCGTCCCCCCCCCCCCCAACCCCCGCCAACGACTTCTCGGTAGGAGGGTGGTTCGAGCCCCCAAGTCGCTTCCTCCGTGTCTTCTCCCGCTTTTAACCCCTCACACAACTCACCCTGCCCGCAGTCCATTTCTCGCTACCCGCCGGCAGCTTCCCGTTTCCCGCTTTCCGCCGTCCGCTCATCGCTACCCGCCGACCGCTTTTCGCTTCCCGTTTCCCGCTTTCCGCCGTCCACCCCTCGCTAACTGCCTTCCAATCATCACTTCCCGCCGCCAACTGCTTCTCGCTTCTCGTTTCCCGCAGTCTGCCCATCGCTTCCCGCATCTCGTTTCCCGCTTTCCGCCGTCCGCCCCTCGCTAACTGCCTTCCAATCATCACTTCCCGCCGCCAACTGCTTCTCGCTTCTCGTTTCCCGCAGTCTGCCCATCGCTTCCCGCATCTCGTTTCCCGCTTTTTGCTTCCCGCCATCCACTCCTCGCTCCCCGCCTTCCACTCTTCACTTCCCGCCACTATCCGCTTCTCACTTCCCATTTCCCGCCATCCGCTTCTCACTTTCCACCATGTGCGTCCCATTTCCCGCCATCTTCTGCTTCTTGCTTCCCGTTTCTTGTCATTTGCTTTTTGCTTCCTGTCCGCCATCCGTCTCCTGCTTTCCACCATCCACTTTTCGCTTCTCGCCGACCACTTCTTGCTTCTCGCTGTCTCCTTCTCACTTCCCATTTCCCACTCTCCACCATCTGCTTCTCACTTCTTGCTTTCCACCGTCCCTTTTTTGCTCCCCGCCGCTAACTGCTTCTCGTTTCCCGCTACCCGCCGTCCGCTCCTCGCTTCTCATTTCTCACTTTCCACCCTGTGCTTCTCGCTTCCCACCTTCCACTCCTTCACTTCCCACCTTCCACTCCCTCACTTCCTGCCTCTGACCGATTCTCGCTTCCTGCCATCCCCATCTCACTTCCCATTTCCCACTCCCCACCCTCTGCTTCTCACTTCTTGCTTTCTACCTTCCCTTTTTGCTTCCCGCTGCCAACTGCTTCTCGCTTCCCGCATCTCGTTTCCCGCTTTTTGCTTCCCGTTTCTTGTCATTTGCTTTTTGCTTCCTTTCCGCCATCCGTCTCCTGCATTCCACCATCTGCTTTTCGCTTCTCGCTGTCCCCTTCTCATTTCCCATTACCCGCTCCCCACCGTCTGCTTCTCGTTTCTCGCTTTCCACCGTCCGTTTCCTGCTTTCCGCCGTCCACTCCTCGCTCCCCCCCTTCCACTCTTCTCTACCCGCCCCCAACTGCTTCTCGCTTCTTGTTTCCCGCTACCCGCCATCCGCTCCTCGCTTCTTATTTCTCACTTTCCACCCTCCATTTCCCACTTTCCGCCCTGCGCTTCTCGCTTCCCACCTTCCACTCCCTCACTTCCCGCCTCTGACCGATTCTCGCTTCCTGCCATCCCCTTCTCACTTCCCATTTCCCACTCTCCATCGTCTGCTTCTCACTTCTTGCTTTCCACCGTCCGCTTTTTGCTTCCCGCCACCAACTGCTTCTCACTTCTCGTTTCCCGCTACACGCTGTCCGCTCCTCGCTTCCTGCTTCTCGTTTCTCGCTTTACACCCTCCGTTTCCCACCTTCGGCCGTCCGCTTCTTGCTTCCTATTTCGCGCTTCCCCACCACTGCACACTCATGCTTTGAACTTTAGAATTCGCTTTGATGCGGTAGAACAGAAATAACGTTTGCCATCGTAATCATACACAACGCATCCCAGTACCAGCGTTGGACAACAAATATTTTAATGACAAATAAAATCCAAAGTCAAAACGTGTTTATATGCATGAAGCATATAAGAGAGAACAAAGAATATAACAGATGCAACTCAACACTGGAAAAAAAAGGCAGAACTCAACTCTCAACTTGAACCACTAGCTTTGCGTTTTATACACCGCATATAATTCGACGCTGACGTAAACGTTAAAAAAAACACGGGTATCGTGTTGGAGGTCACTGCCATGGTTTTACCGGATTAGCAGCAAGAAACTAATGAATATCAATGCTTACAGGAAGATAACTCAAGTAACAAACCAAACTAGAAAAAAATATAACAACTCTGGAACGAACTGTATTGGAATTATTGATGCATTAGCGAAGCAAATTTGGAAATCACAGCCAATTCAGTGTTGCATTTATTCCGAACAGGAATACCAACTTGATATACCAGTTTCCTCAACTCTTAGGTCTTAAATTTCGACGGAGAATGCTCTTCGTATTATTGTGGGTTATTAGTCATTCTGAATAATACAGCTATCGGGAGGAAGGACTGGACTTGAGGAACAGCATTCTCCCCCTAGAGAGAAGGCTTTGCTATCGATTCTCCTCCTTGCTGTTAACCATATCACCCGCACGAGGAGCGATAGTTTGATAAGGCACCAGCTCGAGAACCGAATTCACGGGGGTGAGTGGCCCAAATATTGAGCAAGCCAAAACGAGAGTGCTTGGTCAGCAGAAGACGTCCATTTTCGTCCCCCAAGGAAGCAGGTTGCCCTTCCATAACTCTGTAATATACAAGTATTTCCCTAGTCTCCACAGTTCTTCTTTTCTACACTCTCAGCACCTTTCCTGATTATTTATTATCGTTAATCCTCCGACCCCTCCGTTTCGGCCGCGCCGTAGCATTACAATGGTGGCAGCGACTATGAACAAGTCCACGCTCTCCGAAGCGTGAGTATTAGTCGTAATATCTTTCCGTTAGCAGCTGCTTTTATTACTTTCCTTGGCTCTACAATGTAGTAAGGAAAGTATGTAATCGGTTGAAAAAAAATGTTTGAGTTTTCTCCGATTTTTACGTTTCAGACCCTCCTGAGTCCGAAAAACACTATTTGGGAAAGTGGTCTGTGTGCAGCCTCCTTAATTGATTTAATGACTGTATGCAGGTCGGGCAGTTCCCAACTCAGTGGAAGTCTGTGCGTGTTGTCACTCTTAAATATCTGCTGCGTTGCAACACACAACTTTCCTTAGCTCTACAACAATTCACTTTGTACATGGCTAATTCTATTTAATCTATTCATTTATCAGTTAGTTCATTTGAACTTGGTCAAACAACGCTTCACGGCAGCAGAAAGCGGTAGCGCTTACTGTTCCGGAATTTATTGTGCTGCTCGTACTCATTGCAGGGCCATTATTGAGAAATTGGTACACAGGTAACTAATGAGGCTGTAAACACGATTTTTTAAAAAAAGGGTAGTAATTACTTTTGCAGAGTTATTGGAAAATAACTGTTAGAACTGGTAGTAAGCGAAACGGCAGTAGTTGAAATTCAGGAATTTCTGGAGTGAGCCCCATGTATCTCATGAGCGTTTTTAAACACTCACCCTTTAGGTATTGGATTGGACTACAATACCGAATTTGTTTGACATTCTACAAGAATTCCAGCGGAGTTTATAAGGAAAAAACTGCGCGAAAAACGCTTTTGGTCGAAAATTTTGATAATTTATTGTGCTGCTCTAGTCATTTTCCCACGAATGAGAATTTTATAGTATCATTGCCTTATTGAGAGCTATCAACATAAAAAATTTAATTAAAATCGTTAGAGCCGTTTTCGATAAAAAAAATTTGGTGTTTTGATCAGTATGATGACTATAGTTAACTTTCGGTGGATTTTGCCCATACCCTCATTATTGCGTCCCATGGTAACCTGTAGGCTAGACATCAAGTTTCAGCTGATTTGGTACGGTGGTTTTCTCTAAAAACCGCGATAAAACCGATTTCGTCGAAAATTTTGATAATTTATTGTGCTGCTCTAGTCATTTTCCCACGAATGAGAATTTTATAGTATCATTGCCTTATTGAGAGCTATCAACATAAAAAATTTAATTAAAATCGTTAGAGCCGTTTTCGATAAAAAAAATTTGGTGTTTTGATCAGTATGATGACTATAGTTAACTTTCGGTGGATTTTGCCCATACCCTCATTATTGCGTCCCATGGTAACCTGTAGGCTAGACATCAAGTTTCAGCTGATTTGGTACGGTGGTTTTCTCTAAAAACCGCGATAAAACCGATTTCGTCGAATGTTTTGGTAATTTATTGTGCTGCTCTCGTCATTTTCTCATGAATGGGAATTTTATGGTATAGTTGTCATATTGGGAGCTACTAATATAAAAAATTTAATCAAAATCGTTATAGCCGTTTTTGAGAAAAAAAATATTTGGTGTTTTGATCACTATGATAACTATAGTTAAATTTCGGTGGATTTTGTTCATACCCCTATTTTGGCGTTCCATGGTAACGTGCCGGAGAGATATGAAGTTTGAGCTGATTTGGTACGGTGGTTTTCTCTAAAAATTGTTCACAGACACACATACACACACACACAGACCATTTTCCCAAATAGTGTTTTTCGGACTCAGGAGGGTCTGAAAAGTAATGATCCGAAGAAAACCCAAAATTTTTTTTCAGCCGATTACATAACTTTCCTTTCTACTTTGTAGAGCCAAGGAAAGTAAAAAGGGAGGCAATCAGTCAGACCCGCGATCATGGAGATCACTCTGCCTTCTGTCCATATTAAGCAAAACATTAGAAATCTTGATGTTGCAGCCTCTCGAAGGAGTCTTTGGCCGCAACCTCACAGGCAGGCAATACGGGTGTACCAAAGGAAGGTTCACGCAGGATGTCATTGTCGAGATTCGGCGTGTTTCCCTGCTGGCACCGGCTAAGTACGTCGTAGCAGTTCTGGATGACATCAGGGGAGCGTTTGACAACTTTTGGTGGCCAGCGCTTCTTAATGAGCTTAAAGGTAGGAGAATCCTCTGCAACTAGTATGTGGATGACCTGACTGAGCTGATCTTTGCAGAGTCAGTCCGCTAAATCGAAGAAAAAACCCACCACGTGTTCTGCACTGTCATACAATGGTGCGAGCATTTCTAGACGCAGGTGGCTGAGGAAAAAACCCAGCTAATCCTCTTGAAAGGAAAAGTGAATAATCCACCCACAATACGCTTTGGAAGCCACAGGCTCCTCCTTGAAAAGCACGTCAAGTATTTAGGAGTGAATATAGGTGAGAGGTGGGGCTTCAACCAACACCTCCAGTCCCTTAAAGGCACTACCATTGCCAGGTTTGCCTCACTACGAGCCATTACTAAGGCCACTTGGGGTGTGTGTCACCATGACATTATCCTCATGAACGAGTATAAGGCCGGCCATCTATCTAGGTGTGATTGGCTACTGCTGGGTCGAGACACGTATTAGTTCTTCTCCAACATCCGTGAACGTCTTTCTAGAAAATGGCTTGAGCCAGAAAACTGGACAGGCCAGTTCCTCACTGGACTGAATGCTCTGGGCGACTTCAGTGCGCGGCACCACTTCTTTCCTCTCATAGACTCTGAATCATGCACGTCCTGCGCCTCCAGTGCGGAAGACACAAGAAACCACGTGCTCCTCATCAGTGAGCGACGGTTGTTGGGAGAGCAGACGAACTTAGCAGCATTGACTGCTACAAAGCAAGCCTATAACCGTTTTGCAAAGTTTACGAAGAAGGTGATTGCCAAGAAACGTGATGACAGCTAATTTGTCCTTTTGCAACTTGCCACCCATGTAAATAGTTAGATCAGGTGGGAAACCGGATTAGGAACTCCTCACAGATGGTACGGGGTTCCACAGGTGGTCCCCTCCGCGCAGTCACGCGCGGGCAAGAGCGCCCGAATACCTACCTTACCGCTGCAGGTCTAAGTTTGGTGGATGCTGCAGGAGCAAAGTCCCATGGTAACCTGTAGGCTAGACATCAAGTTTCAGCTGATTTGGTACGGTGGTTTTCTCTAAAAACCGCGATAAAACCGATTTCGTCGAATGTTTTGGTAATTTATTGTGCTGCTCTCGTCATTTTCTCATGAATGGGAATTTTATGGTATAGTTGTCATATTGGGAGCTACTAATATAAAAAATTTAATCAAAATCGTTATAGCCGTTTTTGAGAAAAAAAATATTTGGTGTTTTGATCACTATGATAACTATAGTTAAATTTCGGTGAATGTTGTTTATACCCTTATTTTGGCGTCCCATGATAACTTGCGGGCGAGATATGAAGTTAGAGCTGATTTGATGCGGTGGTTTTCTCAGACACACAGACCATTTTCCCAAATAATGTTTTTCGGACTCAGGGGGGTCTGAAACGTAAAGATTTGAAGAAAACTCAAAATTTGTTTTTCAGCCGATTACATAACTTTCCTTTCTACTTTGTAGAGCCAAGGAAAGTAAAAAACTCGCGCAATGGTGAATTCTTTGACGAAATGGAGACATCGAGTCTCGAGATCAAAATCAAGTTGCTGATGCACTGCCTAGAGTGTGCAATTCCATTCAACCCAACAAACTCTACTCGCTTCATTGTGATTTATGCCTCCCTGGTGTGTCTACTAACTGACAATTTACCATATTCAGTAGAATGAAACACTTGGCACCTTCTGTTGATCTTCCTGACTTACCTAATGAAATTTCTGACAGAAATTCGAACCAATAAGTTGACCACGAAAATGCTGAACCTCCTACTCTTGGTCAACCAGAACAACATTTTCCTCCACTTTCAAATACTAATCCTCCTCCACCGGAAATTGCAAATTCTCCACCAATCTTCCCTCATCAACGTTCAACAAGAAAGGGACGTCATGCCATTACGTTTCGAGGACTACCCACTGAATCCTTAGATGGAAGAAGAATGTGGTGTGATTCAACTCCACTACGAATCACATGTTTAGGTTCCGCTGTTTCATGACGTGTTTTTATCGCGACTCTACTATTACTCCGTAATTCTGGCTGATATCGTCATTTAATACGACTAAAGCCTTAATTTAATTCAAAAGGCGTACAAAGAGTATAGTATCACCTCATCGCGCAATGTATCCACTCGTGCTAGAAACGCTGGATGTGTGAATACCTACCAACATTTATACTCCGCTCCAAATGGAATGATGAGCAACAGAATTGAAAGCCTGGTGACAAGAGTGTTCCTGCGTGAGGAGCGCTCTCTGACCCAACAATGGCTTAGACTGAAAAGGGACCTCCGTGTCATCACTGGCCAGTTAGCCGTTTACTTGGCCATTGAGTGCAGGGTGGACAAGTGACGAGTGAAAAGGGACCTTCCTCTGCACTAAGCCAAACTCAGTATACACTGTGTCCCAGAAGGCACACTAAGTTAGCAACATTGACTGCTGCAAAGCCCATAACTTGGTGAAGAAGGTGATGGCTAAAAAGTGTGGTCACAGTTGATTTGCCCGTTAGAAACTTGCCACTGAAGTAAATAGTTATATCAACGGGGAATCCAGATATCTCAGATGGTGCAGGATTCCTCAAGTGGTCTGGTCTGTTATTTGATGACCCTGTTCCTACACCCTCCACGAAGGTTATATCAGTCGCGGAAGTGGCAGTTTAGCTAATGCACAAGAGGCCTGCCCCTGCAGCATCCACCAAACTTAGACCTGCAGCGGTAAGGTAGGTATTCGGGCGCTCTTGCCCGCGCGTGACTGCGCGGAGGGGACCACCTGTGGAACCCCGTACCATCTGTGAGGAGTTCCTAATCCGGTTTCCCACCTGATCTAACTATTTACATGGGTGGCAAGTTGCAAAAGGACAAATTAGCTGTCATCACGTTTCTTGGCAATCACCTTCTTCGTAAACTTTGCAAAACGGTTATAGGCTTGCTTTGTAGCAGTCAATGCTGCTAAGTTCGTCTGCTCTCCCAACAACCGTCGCTCACTGATGAGGAGCACGTGGTTTCTTGTGTCTTCCGCACTGGAGGCGCAGGACGTGCATGATTCAGAGTCTATGAGAGGAAAGAAGTGGTGCCGCGCACTGAAGTCGCCCAGAGCATTCAGTCCAGTGAGGAACTGGCCTGTCCAGTTTTCTGGCTCAAGCCATTTTCTAGAAAGACGTTCACGGATGTTGGAGAAGAACTAATACGTGTCTCGACCCAGCAGTAGCCAATCACACCTAGATAGATGGCCGGCCTTATACTCGTTCATGAGGATAATGTCATGGTGACACACACCCCAAGTGGCCTTAGTAATGGCTCGTAGTGAGGCAAACCTGGCAATGGTAGTGCCTTTAAGGGACTGGAGGTGTTGGTTGAAGCCCCACCTCTCACCTATATTCACTCCTAAATACTTGACGTGCTTTTCAAGGAGGAGCCTGTGGCTTCCAAAGCGTATTGTGGGTGGATTATTCACTTTTCCTTTCAAGAGGATTAGCTGGGTTTTTTCCTCAGCCACCTGCGTCTAGAAATGCTCGCACCATTGTATGACAGTGCAGAACACGTGGTGGGTTTTTTCTTCGATTTAGCGGACTGACTCTGCAAAGATCAGCTCAGTCAGGTCATCCACATACTAGTTGCAGAGGATTCTCCTACCTTTAAGCTCATTAAGAAGCGCTGGCCACCAAAAGTTGTCAAACGCTCCCTGATGTCATCCAGAACTGCTACGACGTACTTAGCCGGTGCCAGCAGGGAAACACGCCGAATCTCGACAATGACATCCTGCGTGAACCTTCCTTTGGTACACCCGTATTGCCTGCCTGTGAGGTTGCGGCCAAAGACTCCTTCGAGAGGCTGCAACATCAAGATTTCTAATGTTTTGCTTAATATGGACAGAAGGCAGAGTGATCTCCATGATCGCGGGTCTGACTGATTGCCTCCCTTTTTACTTTCCTTGGCTCTACAAAGTAGAAAGGAAAGTTATGTAATCGGCTGAAAAAAAATTTTGGGTTTTCTTCGGATCATTACTTTTCAGACCCTCCTGAGTCCGAAAAACACTATTTGGGAAAATGGTCTGTGTGTGAGTGGATGTGTGTCTGTGAACAATTTTTAGAAAACCACCGTACCAAATCAGCTCAAACTTCATATCTCTCCGGCACGTTACCATGGAACGCCAAAATAGGGGTATGAACAAAATCCACCGAAATTTAACTATAGTTATCATAGTGATCAAAACACCAAATATTTTTTTTCTCAAAAACGGCTATAACGATTTTGATTAAATTTTTTATATTAGTAGCTCCCAATATGACAACTATACCATAAAATTCCCATTCATGAGAAAATGACGAGAGCAGCACAATAAATTACCAAAACATTCGACGAAATCGGTTTTATCGCGGTTTTTAGAGAAAACCACCGTACCAAATCAGCTGAAACTTGATGTCTAGCCTACAGGTTACCATGGGACGCAATAATGAGGGTATGGGCAAAATCCACCGAAAGTTAACTATAGTCATCATACTGATCAAAACACCAAATTTTTTTTATCGAAAACGGCTCTAACGATTTTAATTAAATTTTTTATGTTGATAGCTCTCAATAAGGCAATGATACTATAAAATTCTCATTCGTGGGAAAATGACTAGAGCAGCACAATAAATTATCAAAATTTTCGACCAAAAGCGTTTTTCGCGCAGTTTTTTCCTTATAAACTCCGCTGGAATTCTTGTAGAATGTCAAACAAATTCGGTATTGTAGTCCAATCCAATACCTAAAGGGTGAGTGTTTAAAAACGCTCATGAGATACATGGGGCTCACTCCAGAAATTCCTGAATTTCAACTACTGCCGTTTCGCTTACTACCAGTTCTAACAGTTATTTTCCAATAACTCTGCAAAAGTAATTACTACCCTTTTTTTAAAAAATCGTGTTTACAGCCTCATTAGTTACCTGTGTACCAATTTCTCAATAATGGCCCTGCAATGAGTACGAGCAGCACAATAAATTCCGGAACAGTAAGCGCTACCGCTTTCTGCTGCCGTGAAGCGTTGTTTGACCAAGTTCAAATGAACTAACTGATAAATGAATAGATTAAATAGAATTAGCCATGTACACAAGTGAATTGTTGTAGAGCTAAGGAAAGTTGTGTGTTGCAACGCACCAGATATTTAATCTGGGTTTCCACCTGAAGCCAAGGACTTTGCCAACGGCCACTTCGCTTGCGTCCAGGGTTAAAAGAAATGTTTTACTAAAATTGGGGTATTGTAATATGAGGTCATTTATTAGTATGTATTTATAAGTTCCAAAACAGTTTATGTAGTCGGGGTCGTTCGGCTCTATTTGATTTCTTTGTAGAGGTACTTGATAAGGGACTCCTTCACGTACACCCGTTAGTATGTGAATAATCCAAGGAAGGGGTTTATCTCTGTTTCGGGCTTAGGTAATGGGTATTTGGTTATCGCCAATCTTTCGTCCAGATTGGACTTACGTACGTACACTTCTTTCCGGGGAGAAACTAAAACGTGAGAAGCGTACGGGCGGACTGTATGATCCGGAGAATAGGAGTCGATTCCCGCCGTACAAAGAACAGCCCCCAATGCAAACACAAAATGAGTGAGGAAAACGTGTGAAGGAATCACCTTGGGTTTGGCAGATCGGAGCAGCCTCCCGTCGACGGAGCAAATCTTCTCTTGCTTACCTCCAACGGAGAGAAGGGACGTCGGTCTCGAGATGGATGGGTCCGGAGAACGTGGACTCGAAGAATCGGGGAGTTAGTGAGAAACAAAGGAAAGAATAAGAATATGGACGCGGGGACATGCAGAAACGCAACTGAACTGCGGGGGAGCTAAGGAGTGGGGAGGAGGTAAAGGAGAGAGGACAAACTTTTCATGTTTGCTCCGTAGCGACAGAACTTTGTCGGCGGAAAACGACTCCCATCCCCGTAATTGAGATCACACAGACTTCATATCTTCTAGTGTAATCACATGACCGAGATACACGATTTCTTTGCATATAGGCCTTCTTCAATCGTATCATCACGGCTTTACGCAAGTTCAAGCGTTTTTGAACAGTTTCTCTAGTCTGATGAGGTTTTAGACCAAGGTGGTGCTGAAAATGATTATGTCCATTAGATAGGCGCAGCAGTTTTTGTTTGCCACTCCCCATAAAACTAAATCCATCCTAAGTTGAAATGTAGACGGGGAATTCTTCAGTCCAAAAGGCGTGGTTGAATTCCACGTGGTAATTACGAGTAGAGAAAACAATTTTCTCGGCGCTGTCCTGGAATCCTGGTTTCAGGTCGATGTCACCGAAATACTGGCTGTGACCCAGCTTGTCCAGCAGCTCTGAGATTTGCGGTAGCGGACACGTATCTTCTTGAGCTTCCTGTAGTCATTAACTATTAGAAACTTGGGTTACCAAGCACCTGTCTTCCCAGGAACCATCCAGATTGGGGAATTCCCCGAACGGTCAGTCAGTGGAACACATGTAAATAAAATACAATCGACAATTAAGATTACGTAAGTTCTTATAATTAATCTAAATTAGAACGTCTGTGTCGACGAGAGAAGCGAAACGATGTGGTGAGTGTCCTTTGAGGACTTCCCAGAAGTTATATGCTGGTTTACGGATAGTGAGATGACTGCGCGGTGACTCAGGAAACGGACGATGAAAAGAGAGTGATACGAAAAAGAGATGAGCAAACGCTCGAGCTGATGTAGCTGAGGAAGTTGAGCTGGTGTTGTCTCGACATGCAGGCGAGAGCCAGTCGAAGAAAAAACCGGCTGTCGGGGTGCTCGACTTATTGCGCAGAGCATCTTAACTAAACAGATTTCTTGTAGAAATATTTTGGTAGCTCGTACAGCGTTTACCAACTAGGACTGGAAATATGTTGCCGCGGGTGGAGCAAAGAAGAGAAATTTGTTGAATTCGTACATCACAGGTGCTATAAAGAGCCCCTTCGAACAGTGCTGTCCCTTCCGTGTCTTAGTGCGTATATGTTGATGGCTCCACCGGTCGTAGACTCTTGAGTACGTTCGTGGTGTTTCCGCCTGAAGTGGTCTTATAACGACTGCGCCAGTTACGTGGTATCGGTGGTCTTTATGAGTTGGTTCGTTCACCTAAACCTGGACTGGCTAGAAAGGGGGGTGGCCAACACTCGGCTGTGGTAGTTGCTAACGTTGGACTTTCAGGCGCAGCTCCTTTAATGCTGCCACCTGTATTTCGGCCTTGCTCCCTTGCACAGATTCATCCAGACTGGCAACTTTTTCTTCAGACAGTGGTGAGTGCGAGGGCCCACTCTGAGTTTTCCCTTCCCTGTGGCAATCCAGGAGCTCCTTTATGCCATGGATGAGCTGTTACTCTAGACGCAGCAACTCTAGGGCCGTCTCCGTGACTGATAGCGTTGCAACGCACCGATACATGTGCTCCGGACGCCACGCTGCTCACTGGCTGAACTTGAGTTGATCAGACTCGTCATATTTGAAGCCCAGATCCGTAGTTCAGTCTCTGGAATAATCTGAGACACCTCGTCTGTCGACAGCTGGATTTAGGAGTTTCGAGCTTTCCTCAATCGAGCTCTCAAATATTCTTATTGTACGTATATTCTTCTCTTTATTCGACTCAGGGACACTCTTCAAACATCTACTTGTACTTCATGAATTTATGAAAAATATTCTCATAAAATACAGAGTTTTGAGAGTTAATCAAGCAGCTTGGTTTTCACTTTAGAAGGAATCAAGTTCAGCAACCAGGCATGCCCTCCCAGAACCAACGCTTTGCCGATAGCAATTCCTCGTGGTTTCCTCAACTTCATCCATCTTCTTCCTAGTACCAACTATTCCGTCTCACGTGTTACGGTTGTTTTTTCGAGCTCTCATCAGTTGTCGTCTGCAGATGATCCTGGAGGGTAGTCCTTCGACGTTTGGACCTCTTAACAAACTAATAATAGCGGCGCTGCTGTATTTCCCTCTCACTGCTCCTGGGATCTGTTTTCCCTGTTGTGCCTGTTCTAACATCATCCAACTTATTAAGGTCAGAATTTTGTGAATTAACGAATTGGCTATTTTCACAATTTTTGACGTCGAGAAGAGAGTACTGTTAGTTTGAGCTGAATGGGTGGTGATTGAAGAGGCTCTCGATGCACCGGAGAGGTGTAGCGTGGATAAATGCAACGAGTGTCGTTGACAGGTAGTTATTAGACTTTGCTGGGAACTAGCGAGACGGTGTCCGGAAAGTTGGGCTGCGGATCGGGAGAACAACATAAAGGTAAAGTCGCCGTTGACCTCAGGGATCAATTACCAACCAGTTAAGTGCCGCTTAATCCTCCCCGTTCTCTCTGCCAGCAGGCAATGCAGGAGGGAGCTTCCTCCTCCCACCACCAATCGAAGTACTGCCGACCTCTTCAAAGGTCTAATCGTTCTCGCCACGGGAGGTGTTATCCGAAGTGACGGTATTTTCCTTCCATCTTTAAGGGCTCTGTAGAATTCAAGTGACGATATCCTGAAAAGATAATCTGCTGGACGATTAATGATACATAATTACTACCACTGTTTGATCTCATTACTGCTACTAGGTTAACTAAAATATCCCTTCAGTAGATTGGGATGGTTGGAACAAAGAGATTGGAACAAAAGGTTATGTCATCTTTGAAGCGATACGTTTGTTGGTTTGAGTCAGTGCCTCTTCAACAGCTGCCTCCCCCTCGGCTACTTCCCACAACGTCTCAAGGGAGCCACAGTCGTCTTCTTCTCCAAGAAACGGCGGCCTGGCTTTCAATCGACAGCAGGAGAGCACTGCCATGTGGGCAGCACTGCTGGACCCTTCAATTCACCTGCTTCACTACGTCCACTGCTTTGAGCTCTCCTGCTGTAAATGGGGAAACTGTGGAGGTTCATACAAAGCGGAAAGTTGTTCAAGTAACGTGGATGGTTCCATGTACACTGTTAGCTTAGGAGGTTGGTGTAAAGACTTGAAGGGTTGGAGCGAACTGGGGTTATTACGTAGTGACAGTAAGGCTTGAGCTCGTATAGTGGCAGGCTCCACTCTGAAATAGGCAATGAATTGAATTCTGGAAGCTTAAAGCGCACCCTTACCTGCTCATGCATGGGAAGAGCGTCAGAGATCAACCACCCAAGGGTGGAGAGGGCGCAGAGTGGGACCCTTTGGATGAAGGTGAATAGTGTAATTTAGATCCACCTACTCAGTCAAGTCTCTTCCAAAGATGATGTTCACTGGTGCTGGAGTATGATAGAGTGGGTCAGCAATGTTTCTGCTCTCCGTGGTTGGCCAAGGAATGTGTGGAAGTGGAGAAATTGGCACTGGGTTTGTTGTTTGGAGCACAACACTGGCATTCACAACAAAGGGAAGCTTATACGGCTGGAATACAATGAGAGCAACCTGTCATAGTGGCTGAGTTGCCGCCCAGGCCAGAAATATTCGCAGAGACTGAGAAATGAGATTAATTTCTGAACCTGTTTCAAGAAGAGCCAGCCTTATGGTGCTGAGATCCTGACACTGCAGTAGGGGACTCCAACAAGCTTAGCTCTGACATTCAAGGGACCGATAGTGGATGGTTGAGATTGAAAAGAGGCGGATGGGGCATGCATGGGTGCTGGCCATATCTCTATTCAGTGGTAGCTAAGCAATTGAAGCACAGCCTGGCTTCTTCCACTATTCTCTGCCTCTCAGCTGAAGAGAAGGCTTGATAGGATGGAAAGCTCCTTAACGGATGGTTGGCATCACATACTGGGCATGAAAACCTGCCAAAGGTTATGGCGAGAGGGCCCAATTGAACCGTAATGAAGACCAAGAGGGACAGTGAAACGTTACGGAAGTTGCATCCACGGCTCAAACTGATCAGGAAAGATGTGTCCATTCCCACCTGTATTTTCGTATTCCTGAAGAGTTTAATAAGAGTTTGCCATCTTAGGAAAGTGTGGCGGTACACGGAGCCACAAGTAACTAGGCTTGAAATTTCTCTTCTGCTTGACGAAGGAACTCTTCAATGTCGTGCAGCTCCTTCAGGAAGTCTTTCATGAGATACAGGAGAAAGGTGGCGATACAACTCGTGAAGTTGGGTAGCTGAAGCTCGTGCAAAGCTCGTAGCACGTTGCCCGCTGCTATGCGGAGGGCGGCTATATTTCCCGGGCTTGGTTGCCTAGGTAGCCCTGTGATGTTGATGTATTGGTCCATCAAAGCATAAGCGAGTCGACGTGGGTTGTCGTACTCAGCATAGATGGCTTGGTAAGCTGAATCGTAATCAGCGTTCTGACAGCCAATATGGTAAACCAACAAACGTGGGTGACCTTTGAGACAGTCTTTCGGTGCCATTGAGGTTTTTGGGCACAGGGATGTGCATTTTATGTACGGTGCCATTAAACAATCTACGAAAATGGGGATTAAATTATGTCTCCTTCGAATAAAGGAACGTTGTCACACAGGAATTCGTGCAACTCTATGTCAGACTTGAGTGCTTGTAGGGGAGCGGAGGTTGAGGTAGGTGGTTCTCCCATGCTCTTCTACAAGTCGAAGTGCGCCTTCTTAAATGTGTCGATTCGGGTGTAAGCTACTCCGTTTGCCATTCGGCTGGGGAAGTCCAAGGGCGTCCGGAGAGGTTGATGGACCCATGCACGCTCGTGTCCAGTCAGCGACATCAATATAGTTGACACATGCGTGAAAAGTTCCCAAGCCGTTTTACAGAGCCTTTCGAAATTGATGTACTCACTTGTTTGAGACGGCAATGACCTAGGCGCCGTACTTACTGCAGTGTCTTGGCTGCGGGTGGCTACCATCTTCTTCAGTTAACCTCGGACCTGGTTGCGCGCGAAGTCAATGAGTAGATCCGGCACGGAGGACCAAACATTTGATGCAAAATCGAAAGGGGTGAACTTAAAGGTAACGCAAGAATTAATAGGTGAATTGTAGAGGACTGTGTGTGTGATGTTTGGGATGACACAGATTGATAAGATGAGCACGTAATTACGCTAGAGATCACGGTGGAGAGAGTTCTTCAACATGAAGTCGGAAGTGCAGATCGGAATCGCGACACTTATACACGAGTGTAAATTCGGGTTAGTCGAACTACCATAGCGCAGGGGTTACAGACGAGAGAGCTATTCGAACGGAATGAATCGAGGCGGTGATGAGAGTCCATGTATATCTGGGGTTTCTACCAGTCAACTGAGCGGGGCCAGTAGGAAAACAGCGGAACGGGGAAGGCCTTAGAGGAGAAAACCCCGAGCGTTGTCAGTAACAGTTGTTTTCAGTAACAACCCCGAACATTATAGCCAGGTCGTCTCTGCAACCTGATAAGTGTCGATTAACGCTTTATTCGGCGTACAGTCGATAAGATTTGGTCCAGTGAAAAAATATTTGCTTTGATGGCATCGATGTGCGCAAAGTTCTGAAATTTTATCGGTTTCTCTACATGTAGTTATACCGTCACTTCCAGGAACTGGTACAGTGTTTCTAGGATTCCAGAGAAATTGGGGATTAAGTGTAAATATTCGCGTCGAGTCATAGGACCGTCGTCGACATTTCTTCGGTTCTGGGGGTGAACTACCTGATTGGCAAACAGGGTTTCTACTGAAACTGAAAGCTTTCTGTGCTATTGGTTGTGTTCAAATGCGGATGATTCCTATGTAACCTGAGAATTAAATTGGTAACTGTTGTGTGGAAGGTTTATGGCTCTGTTTGTGATTGTTCATAGTTTCTTCGTTTATAGTTGAATAATTTGGAAGAAATATCTCAAAATTGAGCCATGGAAAACATTTGGGGGTAAATTCTTCATTTTGTTGTAGAGTTTTGGTAAATTTACTATGACTTAGAACAGGCCAATTATGGCGTTTCGAACTTCAGACAAAATGTCGTCTACGTTGTTTGGAAGCTTCGTATAGCATGCACAATAACACGAACAAGTTATATGAGACTAATGAAATAAATACGGCTAATAAAAACGTGCAACGGTGCAATCCGGACGAGAGAGGGGGAACACGGTGGTCCCATCTGAAGGGCCGATATACTTTCGGCGGTGTTTTGACTTGATCTAAATTTGTTATGAACAATTTTCGTTTCGTCGGAGCGTCTTCAAGCATACGAATACCCTTCGCGCTTCTGTGCAACCGGGAACTAAAACGATGTGGTCACCTGTTGACAAAAGTGACGATACATAAGACGTACAACTCGACTACAAATGACCACAGAATTATAACATGACGTTAAAATTTTAAATTTTAAAATGTGGATTTCTGTTGTTCTAGCAACACGTGGGCGGCGGTGGGGGCACCTCGAGCGAAACGAGCGTTGGTGGTGCAGGGAGCAGTTCGGTCTCCAGCAGCGCCGCTGCCCAACCGCAGACCAACAAGTTTAGGCACGGCCTGCTTCAGCTCATGATCCACACCATCGACCCGCTTCACGATGGTGAGTGGTCTTATTCATTCATATTCTGCTGCCAAATAGACTACAACTGGAGTTTTGTCCAAAACTCGTGCTTCGAACCTTCGCAGGGCTTCTCAGTGGAGCTCGACGATGTTCTAGAATATCTGGTAAGCCGCTTCTGGGGCAAACATAACAAGCCATCATCATTAGGGAGTTGAGAAACAATTAAGTGGGTGAGCGCAGCAACGCGAAAATGAGCGAGCATCGCCGGCAGCCAAACACACGCATTTACAATAGTAAATAAAATAAAAATAGAAAGGGATGAGTACTGTGTCAGCCAACTTCTAAACACCAGCACACATCCGCTGGCGCCCGGGGTTTAACTCCCTACGATAAATATCTGGTGCGTAGCAACACAATTCCCCGCAATCCTCGTTAATTCGACAACATGCTACGTGTACGGGCGCTATATCTTCGTTCAATGCGTTTCTACGAAAACATCTATAGCAAAATTTATTTAGGTACTAGTTAGTTACGTGTACTTCGTGAGTTTTACGCAATCGTTCAAGTCGTTTTGGTGAAAATAGGAAAAACGATGGATTAATATAAGACAAATCTCGTTTTCCACGATATCATCGCTTATATTTCCGTTCAACAGAGAGATAAAGAAATAGTTCCGGAGAACAGAACGTGGGTATTGGTTGCTAGAAGGCACTAAAAATGCATTACTCCGTAAGATTGATCAAATTCAGTGAAGCACTTGGAGCTGCTTTGAACAGTGAAAATGTTCAAAAACCTATTCTTCGTTCATCAAACTTTCATGGAAATATTTATGGAGAACAAAAGTTGAGAATCAATAAGTAAGTTTTATCAACAGTTTTAGAGCAGTTTTCGAGTAAAACGCTAAAAAACTAGTTTTTGGTTCATTTTGGTACCCCACCACCCTTTCCCTTCGATGGAAATTGTTCATAACCTTATTTTTGTGTCTTCAAGAAATCACATACAAACCAAAAATAGAACCAGCTCAATCGGTCCAGCCGTTCTCCCGGAAATTAAAGTACAGATTTATTTTTTTATTATCATTATTTTTCCAAAGCTCTTAGGTAAAGAGATGGGTGGCAGCAAAAAAGGAAACTTCATAAATAATAATCAAGGAAATGGGGACATCGCCCAGACTTCCCTATGCCGGCTCGTGGGATAGAAGAATTGGGACAGGGAAGTAGAAGAGAATAATAGGGTGCTCCACAATAAAACGACCACCGGATCAGATACGACCCGGGCAACACGAAGGTGGTGATACCTCGGAGAACGCCTGCTGACCCACCCAGCCGACGCCCATACACCACGCCAGGACACGGTCAATGCTGCAACTGTGATGTTACCTGCCTCCAGTCCACAAGCTTCCGACACCCTCCTGTCATATTTGCAACACACACACACATACCTGTTTCCCAAATAGTGTTTCTCGGACTTGGGGGTAAGGTCTGAAACGAAAGATCTGAAGAGAACTCAAAATTTAGCTAGACTAAGGAAAATAAAAATAGAAGTAATAGAGGGAAATAGTGCAAGGAGGAAAACACCGAGTTCGAATGACGTTGTCAAGACCAGTGGTATGATAATGTTAGGAGACATATATGCACCCTTATCAAAACGGAAACAACAAATCAATAATTCGTCACCGATTTTGGTGAATTTGTGGCGGTGAGGGGGGGGATTCCCACTCCAATTTTTTGAAATGAAATGTAGACCCACTAATAAATTGTTCTTACCATCATGTTATGGTACGGATTAGTTTCTGGCATTCTGGAAAAATCCGAAGGTAAAATTGAGACCTCCACTCTTGAAGGAAAATTTTAATCGTGCATTTGCCGTTTTGCAATCATATGGGAGCTCTGTTGCACTCAGGCCCTGCGCTACGCATAACATCTGGGGGATTCCTATCTTACCATCGGGCTTAGTTTGTGATTTCCTGCTATATCTATTTACTTTGGTGGTAAGTGTCCTAGCGATTGTTCAACGCTTGTGCACTTGTTTAGCCCTATCCTTCTTAACGGTTAAAGACTTGCTTGGTGGACAAAACACAGGTATTGGCTGGTAGAAGACAACCCCATCAGTTTTATTAAAACCGTTGGAGCGGGTTTCGCAAAATATTTGCAATGTTGGGCTCATTGATATTCCCCGTTCACCGTGTTTTCGCCGTAGTGACTAAACGATCTGGTGCGTAGCAACGCGCAATTTTCCGCAACCCCCGTTAATTCGACGTCGACGGCCGTGAGTTTGATTGAAATCAAAGACATTTCTGAGAAAATTGCAAAATTGGAATTCGACAAATCCCGTTTTTCGAGTTCCCACGGCTTATATCTTCGTTCAACAGATAGATACAAAAATAATTAAACGGAACAAAATGTATGTACGGCTGGCTTCAAATTCATTCAACATCATTCATCAAGATTGATCAAAATGATTCAAATTACAAAAATGTTCAAAAAAACACTATTTTCGACAAATTTGATCTCTGCCCAATGGGCTGTCAGAGGAACATTTGTTTGGAACAATATATAGGTATGAACTATTTAAAAACAGTCTGTGAGTTTAGTGAAAACCGTTGAAGCCATTTCGGTAAAACGCGTAAAAACCTATTTTGGCTTTTTACGTTAATATCTCCATTCACCGTATTTTTACGTAGACAAACCTGCGTGGAAACATAATGGACACAACGGGGAAAGATTAAAGTCAACCAGTTTAGTTACTAATTTGACTAATACCGACACGAACAGACCAAGGGCCGCCAAATTCGGCTTTCCTACCTCAACTCGAAACAATGCGTGCAATACACACAACAATGCAATACTTTCGTTACCCTCTAAGTTGAAGAAAATTATGAGTATGATACGAACCACCCGTGTGAAAACCAATCAGGCTTTATTCAGAGACTTCCTCACATCGCTTCACATTTGTCTGGTGACAGTTTGGAACGGAATCCCTCTGAACAAAATTACGCCGTTAGAGCTTCTGCCTCAAATAATCTGCCCGCTCAGTTTCGGGCGTCGCCATTCCACTAGCTGACACTTCCTTGACTTCCAGTACAACCACCGAGTCGTTAAAAACTGAAAGGTAATTGAAGAGTTAGGGCTTCCTCACCTTACCACAATCCATCTTTCTCTTTTCTTGTATCACGATACTTTATTTCTGATCACTGCCAAACGTGTATGAGAGTTGAGAAACGTAAAGTTACGGTTGTATAGTAAAATAGCGATAACCGTGCTGGATAATTGAAGAAAATCTGGCCCAGTGCGGAGGTTGTTATTCCAGAGCTAAACATTTCCCGTTTCAACGTTGACAATTAGATAGCTGACGGATTTATTGGTTCCAGTCAATTGGTTGGGACGAAATGATTGAACTGACAGGTAGAAGTGCCTACAAATGTTAGCTTACAATTGTACGAATTTCTATCACTAGATGGAATATCAATTTGAAAAATGAGTTACGCCACTTAACAATACAATTTAATCGAATATTTGAATGCTTTTTCAAGCGTTTGTATACACTCATAATTTTTCGTCATTAGTGCACACTTCGTTGTTACTTAACGATGTTACTTGGAGACCATCATTGACTATTCTCATGAAATTTTAGGAATATGTGTGTGTGATGTATATAAAACGTTAGCGAGGAGAGGTGAGAGAAGGGAAACATTCGGAAGGTAAACAATACCATTAGGCTTTCGGCATGACGCAATCATCAAAAGTTATTGCTGATGAATGACTGACGGATACTTACTAGCTCGTTTCACGCTAACAGTCACCTGGTTAGTATTGAGAATCAGCGTTTCGGAAAGGAGTCAATTAGCTTTGAAGCTGCTGTTAGTGGAGTGGTTCATCTTCCACTTATATCGTGAACAGATGCAGGACCCCGGTAACCGTCTCGACGTCTTCGTGCAGTCGCTGGGGTTCATATCATTCATTGTAGACGTCATCCTCTGAATCTAGTAGCAGTTACCCTCACGTGCTTAACCCCATTTGAGACTTATCAGTTACCGACTCTCAACGCATTCCAGATTATGAGCGTTAATATTATTTATACGTATTCAAAGCAGAAGGTGAAATTAGGACTCGTTACGGGGTGACATCATCTGATTTTACCGGCTCTTCACTTTGAGCTCACATAATTACAGTCATTTTCTGGATCTCTTGTTCGGGTACACTTCTGTGTACCCCCACCATAACTTCTCTTTGTCGTGCTTGTTGGCAGGTACACAAAAGTTATTGTTTTTCTTTCAGACGAGAAACTCTACCCGTATTTTTTAGAAATTTGCATGATAGCGAAACCGCAACCTCCATGACAGTGGAATAATATAATCCGCTTCGAGGCTCCAGCAACAGTAATTTTTTAAGGAAACAGACCTATCTGTAGTTCGGTTTGCGGGAGAACGGCTGAACAGTTTTAGCTGGTTCATTTTTACGTTCCACAACCCAAAGGGGAAAGGAAGTATAGTAATCAAGTCAAAAAAAAGTTGGGTTTTCTTCAAATCTTTACGTTTTGAGGCCTACTGAATCTAAGTTATATAAGTATCTAATAAGTTTCGGTGCGTGGTTTGTGTGTGTGGTGTACTGTACATGCTTGTCAGAAGTTCCCTGACAGACAGGACTGCTACGATCGAATGCAGGAATGCCTCCGTCCAGAGAAAGATTGAGAAGGAGTGCCCACAGGGCTCGGTCCTGGGAGCAGTACTCTGGAACGCATTTTTCGAAGGTCTTCTCAGGAGGCTCATGGAGAATGACTGCAAGCCGTACACCTGTGTGGACGATCTGGCTGTGCTGATCTTTGCAGAGTCGGTTCGCCAAATCCAAGGGAAACCCCCCCACGTGCTCCATAATGTCATCGAACGGTGCGATCATGTCAAGATACAGGTGGCTGAGGAGAAAACCCAGCTTCAGCCAACACCTCCAGTCCGTTTAAGGCACTACCATTGCAAGGTTTGCCTCACTGCGTGCAATTACTAAGGCCACTCGGGGTGTGTGATACCATGACACCATCCTCATGTATAAGGCCATATCTCGGCGTGATTGGCTACAGCTCCATTGTCTGGGAGAGCAAACTAACTGTCAATCAAAAGAGAGTATTGGCGTATGGACCACCAAGGTCTACAAGTCTGTATCAACAAAAGGACTCCAGGTGATCAGTTACTGATTGACTTGGCCGTTGAGTGCATGGTTGACAAGTGGAGAGCGTAATGGGAGCTTCCCCGCTTTGGGCTGAACTCCCAACTGCAAATAGGAGTTGGGAAATGGCAAGCGAGATGGGAATGCTTGTCAAATGGACGTGACACGAACAAGGTGACTTCAATGCGTGCCTCCATTTCTTCAGGAGTCCCCACCTTGCATGTCTTGTGCCTCCATTGCAGAGGAGACATGAAACCATCTAAGTAAATAGTTAGTAAAGTTAACGTACCTGTTAGGTGAGTCCGTCTCCTCTGGCTTGTGAGTTACTGTGGGCAAGCGCTTTCGATGTAAAGACATCATCGTCTGGCCGTTTAGTCAGTACTGGCGTCAGTCAGTTGGTCGTGGTCTTTATATACAAAGAGAAAAGTGAAAGGAGTGATGGAGCGTTGGGGAAGGGGCGGGGAGAGGTCTTGTTGGTCAGTCTTGTTAGTAGTACCTTAGCCGGACTGGCTGTGTTAGGTATTAAAGAAATTGGGTTGTGTCCGCCAGTAGGCAAATACTAAAGTTAACGTACCTGTTAGGTGAGTCCGTCTCCTCTGGCTTGTGAGTTACTGTGGGCAAGCGCTTTCGATGTAAAGACCGGAAGACTGCCAAACGACCAAATACCAGTCGTACCTCAGTAGGTCTGAGTTTGGTGGATGCTGCATGGGCCAGCTACTTGCATATTAGAGAAAACGCAACTTCCAATACTGATATAACCCTCATCTAGAGTTTAGGAGCTGTCATCAAATAAGGAAACAGACCTGTGTGGTCCTTCAGCTGGACCTGATGGTATTTCACCCTGCAAATGGAATAAGGCCCCTGCCTGCTGGTTCTCCACTTTCTTCTCTTCACAGGAAAACCTTCTGTTGGATTGTCGCATAGCTGAACTGTTTTTGTCCTCAAGAAAAGTGTGGTGATGGGCTGGCGGCTACAGACCAAATTCAGTATCGCCTGTGGTCTTCCGGCATTTCCAAATAGTGTTGGCATTTCGTATCACAAGGTGCTTCAAGAAGTAGGGTTTTATCTCGCCATGAGGATTGGGAGTGAATCTGGAGAAACGTGGCTCGGTTTTCTTGGTGCCGTTCTATCGAGATTACACCATGAAGATCGAACATGCGGGTTTCGTCATTGGCGTCCGGTGTCCTGGCTACAGGCGTCCTCGAGATGTGGCGGTGTCTTGGGATCGGGTTTCCCCGTGTCATTTCCTCAGCGGGAAGCTACGTAGACCTTGGTGACTATCTTCGGAAAGTTGCCAAGGCTCCACAGAAGGTCCCTCTTCCTCATAAGGCTTGACAGAGTGGTGCGCTGCGCTCAATTGTTTGTGCTTGGCTAGGCCTTCCACATGGCGCCCCACCTGCGTACACGTTATATCTGTTCAATAGACTGTTAGAAGAACATTTATTTAGAATAATGTGTAGGGTAGGAACTATATAAAAACTATTTGGCTATTGTAAGCCTTATCCGCGCAAGAGGGGGCTATTTTCAATATTGCCACTTTAAATGAGAAATGACAATGAACAAAAAAAAACGATGCCGCTTTTACTGGTCGATAAGAATAATAGAAAAAAATAAATAAACAAAACAACTGATCAGCGGACACAGTATAAATTAGTAAAATAAACTGTTGCTTAAACGTGAAACAAAAATAACGAGTTGGAGCGTCGACGCACTTCTTTCACCCACGAATAACCTTTTTCTTAAGGATGCAGATGAGTCGGATGATGAAGAAACGAAGAGAAACGGAGGTAGAGAAATGTTCGAAAATAAGGTTGGTTAGCGTCTAGTAGAGTCTAGGAGATCAATGGCACTACCAGACGATACCAATACTCTCCTTACCATTTGAGTAGCAGAAAGTAAAAATGTGTGCGTTTGTGTAGTTCGATTTGCGGGAGAATGGCCGGCCGGATTGAGCTGGTTGTTTTTTTGTTTGTTTTGTTGGTATTTTTTGTACACGCGAAAATAAGATTATGGACGAAAATCTGGGGGTTTTTGCATTTTTCTCGAAAATGGCTCTAACGATTTTGATTGAACTTTCGAATTATTACTTCTACTAGTCAATACCTAACTTTTCTTGCGTACAAATATCTCCATGAAAATACGGCGAACGGAGATATAGGCCTAAAAAGCCAAAATAGTTCATACCTATATCTCGTTATCAGTAAATGCTCATCTGGCTGTCCATTGAACAGAGATAATAATGAAAATGTGACGAAAATAATGTGCGTTACTGGATTTGATCAATCTTATGGCATGTGTTTCAGCAACCTGTACCCACATTTTGTTCTCCGTAATTATTTCTGTATCCATCTGTTGAACGTTGATATAAGCCATGGTATCGCTGAAAACAAGATTTGTCGAATATTAATTTATTTGTTTTCCGATTTTCTGAAAAATGGCTGTAACGATTTTGATCAAACTCACGGAGTATTATCACCTATTTACCACCTTCATTTTGTTCTCAGCAAATGTTTCCGTGAAAATGCGTTGAATGGTGATACCACGCCCGTATTTACAGCGGTGGCGGGAAGTTGTGTGTTGCTACGCTCCAGATATTTTCCGTAAAAATGCTGTGCACAGAGTTGCCGGCTTCAGGAACTAGTATCGCCAGTTTTGCAAAAAGTGCTGAACGATTTGGATAAAAACCACTAGGCATCTTTGAATATTCATCGCCTACATAATATTCTTCTGGAAACCGTTGAACGACGTACGTATATAAATTGATATGTATCTCAAAATGTATTTTTCCGAACTCTCGAATGCGGCTAAGACGGTTTTTGTTTAACTTGCAACACCTTCTTTCCGTTCTCCTTAACTATTTCTGTAGAACATCGTCAATTTGTGTAATGTTGCCAATCAATTTCCGTATTTATCGTTTTAATGTATTTTTAAGAGCAAGCTCCAAATTAGTTTTCCCGTTGAAGTAATTAAAACTGAATTTGGATGCCTCGCCATTGGAAAATCGTCACTTCTGATTACTGGAAGAACCGTATTTTCAGTAGTTTGGGGGGTTTAATCCCAGAATAGTGGACGCGGGTACATTTGTCCGGTTCTTCGGTTCGCGATTCGGAACGTCTACTAGTGTCACTGATACTGGTGCTGGTTACAATTTTTATCACCGGCAACTGTTTACCGCTGTCTTTCTTGAAAATTCGAAATGAATTGCTCAACTAACCGTTGAACTATGGACTAATTTCGTGAATCCCACATTTTGTGATTTTTCCGTTGTTACCGAACCATCATCCATCAGTTGTCGAGTTGCCGCCACCGTATGCGTCTTTCTCCACGTTGTGTTCGTTACGTATCCAATTTTTTTCGCGCCCGTCCGGCAGCTCCTGCCTTAGAGCTTTCCCCACTGCCCTCTACGCGTTTAATTTTTTCATATTTTTCGACCAGCCAGTCAGATAGGCGAATTAATACGAAATAGATTCATCAATTAAGAGAAAAAGGCCAGAGGACTGTTGTGGATTGGTGTATGAGTTTCGGTTTTATCTCTGATAAGTATGAGTGTCCTGAATGTGGTGGATGGATGAAATTACGTGAAAAGGCTGGTTCCATAGATGGGTTTGAATGGAGATGAAGATTGGGCGGCTACAACTCCAAGCGATCTATTCGTAAGGGGTCAGCACAAGCTCACAACTATCACAACCGACTTTTTCCATGCCATTAAGGCTGCGTATCCCCCTCAAAGTTCGGACACGTAATTATAGAGGTGAGTGATTTTTATTTATTTTTGTGGTCGTCAATGTGTGTTCTGTTGCACTACGCAAGTGATATTTATTATTGTGGTGGTCATTAATGTCTGTTGCATTAGGCGCGCACTGTTTGTCCACGTTGTCACGTTGTTGCTTTGTTTACATTCACTTTTACGACAAAACTTCGCTCAACTCTTACCGCTACCGTTACGTTCACCAGTATGAGTGACGCTAGTAAACGTTCCGAATCGCGAACCAAAGTTCAACGCAAATGTACCCGCGTCCACTATTCTGGGATTTCACCTAGTTTGGGTGCCGGAACAAAACAAATACAAATGCATATCGATGAATAGTCAAATAGGACGCAAGAAGTTCACCGGAATGCCGCAATGATGCACCGGAGGAGGGCATTCAACATTGTGTTACGAACCTGTCTGATGTTCCTTTTCCTCGTCCCTTGCAGCTAAGAGTCAATTTTCAAAGGTAAGAGCTAGTCCGTTGTCCGTTTTGTACGATTGAGAGGACTATGAACAGCACGTTTTGTTCAACACAAGTGTTTGATCGTGTGGAGCAACAACCAGGTGGACTGTATGAAATGTGTTGCGAAGCGCTCTGCTGGCCAGGGGAATAAAAAATTATGGATGACAGGGATTACCAACCTTTCCTCCACGAAGCTTCGTTCAAAGCATGCCGACTAGACAACGTTGTGAGAAGAACGCAAAGCACCAGTTTCAGAAAGAAAGTAGGGTAGTTCTTGGGCAGACGAGGATGCGGAAAGCACTAGCTTCAGCCTAAGCTGGATATGGCAGGGGATGGGCAAGAAGGAGCAGGACGCCGAGCTGGTCGTCTCCCAACGAGTTCTCCCTTCGTACGGTTTGACGTGTATAAAAACACAGGAACTAAATAAATAGGAGTTCCCAAACAAATGGAGTTCATCAGCACAAGCTTTATTGTGAGCAAATGCCGGAGTTCTTGAGCGAGTGTCTCAAACATTGTGATCAGCTTGGGGGGCAATAACGGTGCTATCTCAACTTCTTCACGTTATATATCCATTTCTTGTTGAAATCATTATCGTCTCTGTGCACGTCATCAGAAGGTAAATCCTGAATATTCTAATTGAAAATGATTGAAAATCTCAGAAATCCCTGAGACCTCATTTATAACTAACTCACATTTAACTCTTGGAATCAACAGCCCTTTTCATTAGCTTGTATTTACAAACGCACGTTATTTCTGAATTTAATCTCGTCAACGGAGGGTTTCACGCAACACATATTAATTCGTCTGGAGCTCAAAGAGATTATAAGTCTTTTTACGTGTCACTTGTTTCGTCGTACTTGAACCCTCAAACGAGTTCCTAATTATCACTTAATTATACCCATTGTGAGGTACTTTGCCCTGGTTTCGCTTATTTACACGCAGACAACACAGACAGAAGAATCCTAGCGGCGTGATGGGTGAGATAAATATTAATAACCGTCGTGTGATGGTCATTATATGCGCGTTTGTTTCCGAACACAACTCGTTAAGTTTGGCAAATTATCGAAATTATTGTTCCAAGTTTCAGGGAATTTACAACAGAAATAAAATAAAAATAACACCGTCTCACTGCGAGTTTAGTGAACGCAGATGCCAGAGAGTGAGGCAACCACCACAAGGAGTGACACTCACCACAGCCGCACTTGATATCGCAGGAGCACTTCCCGGTTATAACAGGCAATATTACACTGCCTGTTGCCATTATTAGATGGGATCGATTAGATCGATGTGTAATGCACAAGATTCCGGTTTTTTTTCGCTCTCATATTGTGGCTGTTCACATTTCATATGGTGGCGCATTAGGAGAAAATAGAGTATTTTATTTTAATTTCATGAGAGCAAGAAAATGTTTTGTTTGTCCGATTTGGTTTATTATTCATTCTGAATAATAACCCTATGTTTGCGGTCAGGAAAAATTTTTTACAACCCCCCCTCAAAATGTGAAACTTGACGTTTCAAGACATGGGGATTCCAAATCTGCAATGTCCGTCCGCCGTACGCCGTCTAGGCCGTTTTGTGCCTTTAACGTGGTCAAAAAAATTCGTTCTTCCGCACAAAAATTCCATTTGGTATCTAGTTGTACCCGCCATCTCGGCAATCCGATCGGACGAAGCCCATGGTTGTTATGGGCAAAAAATGGTTAAAAAATTAACAAAACGCAGTATAATCGCAAATTGGCCGTGTTTCGTATCGTTTTCAAGGTATTTTTACATCCTGGGTCGAATGGAATGAGTATCAGACGAGTACAACTGCGTATAGGGAAATTACAGTAATTATAGTGAGCCTAAGTCAACTAATTGAAAGAACTCGCGGGAACTACAGCGGAAGTCAATGTTTCGTCGTTTGTACTCCCTCCCGTCTCATCGAAACCACCCGCCCACTCGAATCGCTCGACTCGCAACGTGCCATTTGCCGAGGGTTCGCTCGGTTTGAGGTTCCCCGTCCCAATTTCCCCAACTCTTTTTGCCCGACTGGCGGAGGAAGGTGAGGGCCACTCCCTCCACACACCTCTCCATCGGATCATAAATGCATACAGATGCTTATGGGCGCCTGGCGCCGGGGGAATATTTAGTTTCCGTAGTTCCATTGTAGTCAGGTCATGTTTCGTATGGTTTACTAGTGTTTTTCGATGCTGAATCGAATGGGATGGGTCTCGGAGCAGTAATACTAGGTTAAGCTGTTCATGAGAATAATAAACCGTTGTGTGATGATTTGCAGGGTTTTCTTTTATTATTATTACTGAACGATTCGTGACGGGATATGGCTTTTAGTGGCATCGTTTCTCTAGACTCGCCCGTCACCGACGAAAACCATCCAGACGAGAAACCTTCCTTTGTTGTTGTTATCATCGTATCTACCATCGCCGTGTTTCTTCATACCTCATTCATACCTACTGTTTTCCCTTTTTTTTTACCATCACCAACTATACCAGCTAGCTATTTCATCAACATCTTTAATTTCCACTTTCTGCAACATCAACCTCATCTGCAGACTTAGAAAGACCCTACCAGCTGTGAGTTATCCGTGGGTGGAAGAAGTGCAGTTAGCCAAGCTATCTCCAAAGCAAAATTTTATATTATTAATTTATATATTTCTATCAGAAGATTGACGTGTTTTTTTTCTTTCCCGTTCGATTATATTTTTCCATTACAAAAGCCGTATTTGTTTTTTAAATGTTTATTAACACTTTTCTATATAACGGCTTATTGAAATTAGCCCCCTGCTCATCAGGACAAGGCTTTCGATAGCCCATCCAATCCTACACCCCCTGAAGAGCTCGAAGGATTCAACATGGCAGTACGGGACCACAGGAAGGACACCGAGCTTCAGACGTGTCAACCAACCGCGACCTTACGCAGTTTCTAGAAGACTCGTAAATTAACAATTTAGGTGGATAGCCAAACGTGGTGATTGTACACTTACTCGGCATTGCGTTACGTAATCTGAGTGTTTACGCAGGTATATGTGGGGTGAGTAGAATCGTCCAGGATACCGCTCCTAAATTGCACATGACCCACTTGAAAATGGTTGCGCAGGTGCATTACTTTTAGTCCGTTCAACACTAATCATATCTCCACTTCTTCCTATCAGAGAGAATGACGTAGAGATGGCCCAGTGCGTGTTGCACGATTGGAGCGGTCCATGGATAAACGAAGAAATTGTAGCCTATCGATAAGAACACTATCGGGCCGCTTGGGGTCTTTAATGGGTGGGGAGTTTAACGCCTTGCACTCAAGCTGGAACGATGGGCGCGCAAACTCTTATGGTACCTTGATCGAAAGGTGGAGGACTACCAACTGCACATCGAAACCCTGGGCGTTCCCACACGCGATGGCCCTAGGCAAGGTGTTGTACCTATGGGTCTTACTTCTAGACTTACAGATTTACCCGAGTGTATCACGACTTATCATGGGACCATGTACCCGTTCATACCATGAACAAAACACCCCTCATTAAAACGACTATACAAGAAACTAAGCCACGTTCTCAAACTTGAAATTAGGAACCTTCGAGGTGAAGTTCAAAGGGACAAAATATTAGCACTGAGCAGTAAAGAGCCCCGGAGCATTTCCTAACTAAAGCAACGAAAGGGCACTGAAAGTACTGTTCAAGAGACTAATAAACCGTTGTGTTTGTATCTACGATGAGTTGTTGTTTGAAAGGAAAAATGTTGATGTATTGTTTTGCTTTCGTTAAATATTCTAACTGGTTCTAATTATAAAATATCGCAGCGATCGTTAGAACTGTTGATCACGATGCCACGCTCGCATGCGAAACCATTTGCCATGCTCGCATTCTTCGTTGAAAGAGATAATTTCTTGCTACAGATTATCAGGTTTAATTATACTCGGGTGAATCTTCCCTAATCTGCAAAACGTTACGAAACTGTTGATGTCCTAAGTCAGGTCCAGCAGTAGTTATAATAATATTTGTTTATGGTCTAAACGTTTTCTACTTATGTGACGTGCGCCTGAAATGAACTAGTCTGCCTGAGGTTTTCTATTTCTTGGATTAGTGAGTTGTGGTTTTTATTAATGGAATCTATCGCGGCGTTTAAGTGATTTGCAATCGAGTAATTTATCCAGAGGTGTCGTACTAGTTGTTGGGAAAGGTTTTGTTGTTTAGGTTACATTTGTTTTATAATTGAGTCGTATTTTTTCTTGTCGGTCGAGTCGAGGTTTCCAGAGATGAATTTTATAGCTGAGTCCGTTAATCAGACCGCAGCGTTGACATCTGGGTAGGACAGATTCTTTGATTTTGTCCTCCACCGGTGAGATTAAATGATCGATCAGTTGAATTTTGACGTTGACAGCTCCTTCAACGTTCGAGTAGGAAACGATGGTTTGTAGTATGTCGTTGAAATGCGTGCGTATAGCTTCAGTTAGGTTTTTCAGTCCGTTCGTTTGGTAAAAGTGGGTGATAGTGTGGTTGTATTCTATTTTCTCACCTGGTCTCAGCTGGATGGGTATTATTCCGATGTTATTCGATACGTCAGTGATTTTAATTCCCAGAGTTAGAAGGGGTCCAATGATGGTAAGGACAATGTAGTAACACGTGAAATGCAAGTTTTTAGAGATTGTCCTTGTCGTTACCAATTTGGGGTCTTTGACTAAACCAATTGAATCAATCACTTACTTTATTGACGATAATTATGAAAAAATAGGAAATAAAACGTTAACTTCTGATCCGCTACGTCGCTGGGATGATGTCGACTTCAGATGTTTTTGTTGAAAGATGATGCCGATACGAATGATTACTGTTAGTCTATCACACTCACCAGGAAGAACGCATGAAAAATAATGCACAGTCGCGAAAGGTTCAAAAGAGGTGAAAAAATAAAAACACGAGATGATTGATGTTGAGATGTTCGACCGATAATGATGATGATGATGATGATGATGATAATGGTGGTAGTAGTTGATAAGATAATGGGATGTAAATCGATTCTGTCTTCGGATAAGGGCGCAGGGTTGTCTTATTGGTGACGAAGAAAAGGAAGATGGAACAAAACTAAACCCTGCAAATTATTACACAATGGTTTATTATTCTCATGAACGGCTTGACCTAGTATTACTGCTCCAAGACCCATCCCATTCAATTCAGCATCGAATACTAGTAAACCATACGAAACATTTGGAACAATGGAACTACGGAAACTAAATATTCCCCGGCGCCAGGCGCCCGTAAACGTCTCTAGGCATTTATGATCCGATGGAGGGGTGTGCGGAGGAAGTGGCCTTGGCGCCCCGTCGGGCAAAAAGAGTCGGGGAGTCGAAAGGGCATTGGGAGTCGAGCGGGCGGGTGATTGAGTTTGATATGACAGGTGGGAGGGAGGGAGGGAAAACTAACGACGAAACGTTGACTTCCGCTGTAGTTCCCACGTTATACTGCGTTTCGTTAATTTTTTTAACCATTTTTTGCCCATAACAACCATGGGCTTTGTCCGATCGGATTGCCGAGATGGCGGGCACAACTAGATACCAAATGGGATTTTTGTGCGAAAGAATTTTTTAGACTACGTTAAAGGCACAAAAAGGCCCGGACAGGGGACGGCAGACGGACATTGCAAATTTGGAATCTCCATTTCTTGAAACGTAAAGTATCAAATTTTGAGGGGGGTTGTAAAAAATTTTTCGTGACTGAAAACATAGGGTTACCATTCAGAATGAATAATAAACCAAAAAAGGAACGAATGCAGGATGGGGTTGGAAATGATGGTAAGTTGAAACAGTCCTTATATTAGGCCAGTTTTGACGATTTCTAAACATATTGTTTCCCCCAGGTTTGGGATATCGTTTTGGCCGAATGTTAGTTCGTCGGAGGAAGTTAAGGCTTTGGCGTATTAACGGATAAGTACTCCGCAATCGTCACTGGTATTTCACACGGATAGAAGTCACACTCCATTTACATCGACAACGTTCCACTCAAGTGATGAAGTGAGAAAAGCAAGAGGAATTGGAAGAGTGAAAGTTACCTACAAGTCAACACCATTATAATCTAAGCCGATAAGACGACTGTGGATCCTACATTGGTATTAGTAAGCAATGGTATTGCATTTCTCTTCGAAAAAATCAAATACGAACTGGGTGGAGTGACGGTAGACCGCAGTAAAAATGTGGGAGTAACGTCAACAATTCACAATCTCTTTTCATTTACACGGAGGGATGAAAACTACGTATATAAAGCTGGGGTGGCGCAACCTAGAAATGATTACACTGGCACGAAAATATCAATGTGTATTCCAATGCGAATGCTCATGGGATTTTTTGAGAATTATAAACGAGTTATTATGAACCGAAAGCAAGAGCGGATTATTCTTCTCAGTAACACGTCGGCTAAAGCCTTGCACAAAGCCCTCTGACGCCAATTTCACAGATCAATCAATTAACAACATGTACTGGAGAGTTCCACGCGTAAAGGTGTCAGAAGCAGTAAGATTGCCTCTGTGGTAAATGTTAGATCAGGGCATTACCATTGAGATGCCGTACCGGAGTTGGGAGCTACACGAGTGTCTTACTTTACCAACAACGACTCGTCAATCGTGGACCATCAAGACCTCTTCGAAACGCACGCTACCACATTTGACCCGCGTAAACAGACGGAAGTCAAACTGTATTTGAATTCTCATTATGAAACTTTGCTCTCATGTACGAAATTTGCGCTTAATTTCAAGCTTTCTATTACGTTAGACATCCTCAACCTTTCATGAATCCCAAGACGTTTGAAAACTTTCCGATATTTGTAATTGTCTGCTCTAAACGAAATGAAGGCCTCAAGGTTGGACCAGTGGTTGTACGACTAGAGTTCGAAGCCAGCGAGTCATGTTCCACCAACACGACTGTTTACTGTCTAATTATTCATAACTCACTCGCCGAATACCGTTCAATGAGGCCCTTCACACGTACACTCTAGAGTCGACGACTGAACAGGACACTCAAGTCTCGAATCAAAAGTGTAAGTGTAAACGGCAATTCTGCGTGGACTTAGGAACGGGGCTAGCGCGCCGAAGCGTCGACGGTTTTGAACGCACTCCTGCCGAAAGTCAAGAGTGTGAGTGTGAATACAGTTGTGTGATCACATCATCACAGTTTTGCGTGAGGGTTGGAGTGGAGTTAGGAACGTCGTCGTCGTCGTTCTCGCGGTTTTCTCCCGTTCTTTCTGTGATAAAACCTGTTTTTTGGTGCTTCCGGTCGCCCAAACATGGCAGATAGCAGATGCTGGAGTAGGGAAGTTCGCACAAACTTTATAGAACTTTATAGAGATTTTCCATGCCTGTGGAAAATCAAATCAAAGGAGTACCTAAATAAGAATCTGAAAAACGAAGCCTACGACAAGCTTGTTGAATTTTGTAAGCCTATCTTTCCAAGTGCTAACCGCGATTTTGTATACAAAAAAGTGCAAAGCCTCGTGAAACGTAGAACCTCGTACAATGCCCTGCAGGTTTCTGGAATAACTGCTGACAGCAATGAAACTGAGATGCCAGTCGTGAATTTCAGATCTTCATAGGAGCGTCCAGTTGCCAAATACCTCAAAGTGGCCACAACGCGTTGCTCTGCAGATATGGTTGCTCGCATAACTGTATCCTTTTTAGCGATTTTTTCTTTTACTAGATCGACCTGTAAGTCGAATGTTGGACCGTCCATTCTCAGGTAATTACGAAAGTCATCCGGGTAATTTTCCCTTAGTTCTTGAACAAGCGGTGTATGACTCGGTGTGAACTCTTCCCTGTACCTCTTCACACAAATACGCCGTTTTCTACCAAATTTCTCCCGCACATATATCACAAAACAACAGGCAGCAGCTAAGACTGCGGCCTGACTGTTGCTCTCTACGAGAGGCATGATACCTAACCCTATCAGGTAGCAGTTAGCACTGCTGAGAGATGAGGGAGGCTTGGGCGTGCGGTGAAAATTTTCCAATTTTTCCTCATTCCACACGCCACTCAGGAGTGAGGTTAAAACTGAAAATTCTGCGTTTACACTTACACTTTTGAGTGGACGAACCCAGGTGCCGCGTTTGCGTGGGGTTAAGAGTGCGCTGTCCAAAAACAACACACTCTTGCGTGTCCCACTCTTGAATGGCAGACGCCTGAACGACATTTCTGAGCGCACGCAAGAGCGAGAGGACAAAAAATTGGAGCGTGGAGTTTTAACCGCACTCAAACTTCCACTCAAGAGTGTCCCGTTCAGTCGTCGACTCTAGAGTGCACGTGTGAAGGGCGCTATTGTCTGGAACTGTCAGCAGACTCCACTTGTCTCGCAGCGTGTATAAACCCGGCCGAGTACTCTAAAACTTCATTAAGTGTTAAGCTTCCGAGATGGAAGAACAACTACCAAACAAACAGCTAGCAGAGCTCGAGTGTGGAGACGAGGGTAATATGCAAGATGTGAAACAACAACCATCTCATGAGTCATCAGGACAAGACATGTCCATCGTAGAGTTCCCTTGTGGTGGGCAAGCAACCGTTGGAAGATTCATCCGCCTTTTTACAAGTCACCTACAATTTGAATCCAATATACAACTAATTTACTACTATTGGCCTCTTCAAACAACTGGACTTTAACGTTGCAAGGAATGAAAAAGTTTATCTTTTTCAATTTCGAGCAATTCAACCGTATGGCTTTGCCAGTGGAGTTTATCAAATTCCTCATTTCGAATTTCAAAACGTCCAACGTCAAGAATTTTCAAACTACCGATGACGTCAAAGTCGCTGTGAAATCAATCTACTTTATTTAGCAGGTTGAAATTAAATGTGGAGGACGAACCAGCGTGATTTTAAATCCGATGGAATGGAAAAACTTTGTATCAACTCTACCGTGCATCAAGTGGTACTTGGAGCATTTGAATATAAGATAGTCCGTATTGTTGGAGCACATTGATGCATGAGAAGCCAAGCAGTCTACGTACTACCACCTCAACAACTCAATGAATGGGAAGCTGATCGATTATGTTACGGGCACGATCGGATTAAGCTGTGACTTGGAACACCAAAGCCGCTTCTATCGGGCAGAGCCGTTCAAAGCAGCTCCGATTAAATCTGAAGAGGAAGAAAACTGCTGAAGAACAGGAAGATTGCCACGATCGGGAGGTTAGGAAAATCGGATCCGTGGCGCGCAACGAGGCAATCGGCCCATTCCTCTTCCGGACGTCTACCACTTCGCTTCCCTCCTCGGTCCTATCTCGATGCCTGTGGGCTTTGGCTATTTCTGTGCGGATATACGATACTTGGTTAAGAAGGATGGAAGTATTATTGCGAGACGCCCGAATATATCCTATAATGTTGGGTGCCAAAAGTTGCGGGGGGGGGGGGGGGTATAATATTGAAAGCGGTGTCGCACTAGGCGAGTCGGGAAGTAGTACGCTAGAAACCGAATGCAATGGGAACAGACTTTTATTCTCAATTACATTCGGAGAAGATTTACCACCACAGACAGGGAACTGAATGGGAGTTAACGCGTGCGTGGGCGACACAGCAACGAGGGAACTGGCTCGGTTACAACTGACGGCAGCGAAGTCTCGAGCAAATCGGGGCATTTGAGGTGCCCAGTCAGCATAAATGCCCCGGACGAACTTCCGCTGAATGGAAGGGTTTGATTCGTCCCGCTACAATTACAAGATGAAGTTTGCATTCACAATAAGAATAAAAGAATGTATCAATTATACAAATGTATCATTAAATGGTTTGAATTTAAATCGTAAATGTTTTTTTCCACCTCCCACATAGGATAAGGTTAGAAATAAATACAAAAATTAGGATTCATTAATTTATTTTAACATTGCCATACATCATCTTCACAACATTTAATATGAAACAACTAAGTTATTGCGCAATTGTCGCACCAATTATCCAATTCACTAGCCATTTTCTCAGCTAATCCTCAGCGTCGATAGTTATAGAGTTGCACGTTACACTATGGAGCTGATGCTTTTCATTCAAAATCTCGACACACTTGGGAAAAACTTGCACTCTTCTGCCATTTACGGATGATTCAATTTGCTCAAACACCACGTCATTCCATTCGCCTAGAAATGGTGGTATTTCGATGGTATGCCTAACTCGCCTTCTTCGGGCATTTACTTTTTGCAAAATAGTTTGACAACCTTCCAATATCTTTCTCGTATTTCTCAAAAACTGGTGGTAAACCGAGTGATTCAATGTCCTAGTAGGTATTGGTGTTTTTGGCAATGGCATATCTCTCTCTCTTTATTATCTATCCGTGTAACACCAGAGCAGAGAGCAGAGAGGAATCTATCAACGAATGTTGCCATTGTATGCCTGTATTTCTATGCTGGTGTATGCTGCTTATATCGTCATCCTCAGGCATGTGCAGTTATAGTTTTGACTACGTGACACAACTTCTAGAACATTCTGAAACGATAAATTCTGATCCAGCCGAAACCCACGTAAAGATAAATGTTTACCACGCCAATGCCTATTACTAAATTCTAAGAATAGAACGCCCAGGGCTATACAATCACATGAACGCATCATGCTACTGCCTCATATTTTGAAACCCCTCAGCTAATAAACAATTCTGAGAATACTACACAGTAGCTTGGGGCAGCCACAAGGATGATGTGACGCCTGCCCCTCTTGGCGTCATTATACCACAAGTTTACAATATTCTTCAACGATTCATCTGTAGCCTAGTGCATAGAGCGTCCAACTGTAGTACGTGAGGAACTGCGTTCGATCCCAGGGAAGAAAATTTGTTAACGCCATCCAAACGCACTGAAATTTCAGTCGGAAGGGGGGGGGGGGACTCCTACTATAGTACAATCACCAGGAGGCTCGTGGGAGAAGACTGGAAGCGCCCTTCAATCAGTAAGATAAACTGATTGACATCGGCAAATCTTCCGAAATGAATTTAGGGTCTAATGACTTCGGTGTTGGTTCATCAAACTTTTTCGAGGTAGTTGACTCACTCTTCTCGATTTAAACATTGATACACCTCCTAGACCTTCGTCCAATTTCTTCTTCTGCTTCTTGTTTGGTGGAAACAGTGAAATATGATTTTCGTGTACTTGTATCCTTTATTTGCTTTAGTACGCCCGTCTTCACTCTGATGTACCTTGGTTTTCTCCAACATGGCGTGCTGTATGGTTGTGAATCGTCGGTGGAATAAATATCATCGGGTTCCTGGGCTCCTGCGTACTTAACACTATCGACTTTGAGGTCATTACTGTATACTGGGTAAGAGCCCATCTTCCAATCGGAACCAACGTTGTGTATGCTATCACCGTACATTTTTTCGTGTTTCACAATGCAGTTCAAGTACGGAGCAATTTGGTTATCAATCCCCTTAACCCGTATCGTAGGTTTAATTTCGGGCTTTGAGTTAAAAAATGTTCGTATCGTTTTATTGTAACCCTGTTGCTGTGGCTCGAGTTGCTCCAATTGGTCCAATGTGTCTCCGGAAATCATGGTTGAATCGAAGAAGGTTTCAGGTTTAATGTCAGTAATGGTAACTGACCAGTGATCATTTGGAGTTCTTCCGTGGATGCTGCGTTGTAGGCTTTGGTGGTCCTCAGAACTTCAGCTCTCTGTGATTGGGCCATTATTCTTCAAGGGTGGGTCTTCAAAACTGTGTTCAACCACGTACAATTACTTTTTTATCTTTCGTGCAGTATCATGAGGTAACAAAGATCGAGAGAATTTTCCAACGTTTATTTTTCAAGGACTCGAAGACTAGACTTGTCAGTATGAAGAAAATTGTGCGAAGTGTCGCATCTAACATTTTTGTAGGAAAATTGAATTAAGAAAACGAATTGGGAAATTTCTACAGTCGCTTCTCGTGGTCAAGTTCTAAGACTTTCGTAGGATGAGATCACGTGGAAAGAAGTGAGCGTTATGAAAGGGATTACAGCTCATTAGAAGATTATGGACGCCCTCTGTTCCTACAGAAGAATACAAACAATGCAATTGGGGCCCCGAATATAATTCCTTCCTGAACTTCCTGCCTATGCTCTTGTCAAGTGACGAAGTTCCTGCTGCCGGTGACGCGAGACAGTGTTTCATTAATCCCTAGGACTTGACTTATTCATTAAATTTTTGTTACTAATGAGTCGTCGTGCCTGCAGGGGCTTGTTAGGTTGTCTGCAGTGGACAAAGGACGGGTGGAGTGGAAAGGTGGATGTTAGGTAACTGTATTGTGTGATTCTCTTCCTTTCATTGCCACCCTCCCGAAAATAACGTGGACGGTCTTCTCCTGTTTTGTTCTCTTCCTCGATTCTAATTTAAGTCAATTAGAAAAACATGATTTCACCCAAATTTCCAAAAACGTACGTGAATTATTCAGAATGAATAATAAACCAAACTTGGATGGAAACTTTGAATTGTTGTTCTGTAACAACAATAACTTTCCTTTCTGCTTCGGAGAGCTATGTAAAACGTTGCAAATCATTACACATCGGTTTATTATTTTCTTGCACAGCTTGCAGTAGTTTCACGACACCGAGACTCATCCCATTGGATTCAACATCGAAAAATACTCGTAAACGATACGAAACATGGCGTGATTATTGTCACAACGTGTCGAGTCGAGCTGACTGTTGGTTGGAGTGATACGACGAAACAATTACTTCCGCTGTATTCTTTTTTCAGGTAATAGAGTTTGGCTCACTATAATTACTGTAATTTCACTGTTATCGTTTCATGCGCATTCTTCCACCTATAAGACTCGTTCCATTTGACCTAGTATCGAAAAAATATCTGGTGCGTAGCAACACACAACTTTCCGCCACCCCTTTAAGTTCGAACACCACCTACATAGGCGGGCGCTATATCTTCGTTCAACGCATTTTTACAGGAACATTTATGGAGAACAAAATGTAGGGACTAGTTAGCTGATACTACTCCGAAAGTTTGATCGAAATCGTTAGAGCCGTTTTTGACAAAATTGGAATACCGATAAATAAATATTCGACAAACCTCCTTTTCCGAGTTAACATGGCTTACATCTCCGTTCAACATATATATACAGAAATAATTATAGAGCACGAAATGTTGGTATGGGTGACTAAAAGACACGCCATCAAGATTTATCACATCTGGTGAAAAAGTTACCCTGGAATTTACGGAAATGTTAGAAAAAACGTTATTTTTGACACATTTTGATTTTTATCTCTGTTCAATGGACCGTCACCGGAACATTTATTCAGAACAATATGTAGGTATTAACGATTTGAAAACATCCTGTGAGTTTGGTGAAAATCGCTGAAGCGTTTTGCCAAAAGCGTAAAATACCTATTTTTGCTTCAGGGGCCCATATCTCCGTTCACCGTATTTTCATGGAGATATGTATAGAGAATAAAAGTTAGGTATTGATATGGAGAAAAAAATTTAAAAGTTTAATCGAAATCGTTATAGCCGTTTTCGAGAAAAATGCGAAATACACTGGTTTTTGGTACAATTTCGTCCCCTTCCCATTGGCCGAAATCGTCCATAACCGTATTTTGGTGTTTACAAAAAATAACGAACAAAACAAAAAAAAAACCAGCTCAATCGGATCAGCCGTTCTCCCGCAAATCGAACTACAGACACACACACATACACACACACATACACACACACACACACACATACACACGGACCACGCGACGAAATTAGGTTTTTTAGACTCAGTAGGGTCTGAAACGTAAAGATCTGAAGAAAACTCAAATTTTTTTTTTGGGCCGATTACTATACTTTCCTTCCCTTCGGGTAGCGGAAAGTAATACCTAAACAAAGACACCAAACACGATGTAATTGCGATAGCGGCGAAAACATTGGGGTATTGTTCATTCTGAATAATACACCAATAAGGGTTCGTTCACAACTAACTCTTGCACGAAAATCCCATTTGGTATCTATTACTACTGGTCTGATTGGAACGAGCCCATGGTTGTTATGGGCAAAAAATGGTTTAAAAACACAAAAATGCAATTTTGGCAGTTTTGTTGCAATTACGCCATGTTCGGCATCATTTTTTATGAATTTTTAGATGATGAGTCGAATGAAACGAGTCTGAGCAGCATACGACTGCGTCTATACCGAAAATACTGAAATTACAGTAATTATGGGGAGCCGAAGTCTATTAATTGAAAGAACTGGACAGCACAAGTAATCGTTTCATTGTTTGCCCTCCCTTTTATCTTAGTTCAACCACCTGTCAGCTCGACTCGTCACGTCTCGTCAATTGCCATTGCCGACACACGCCTGGAGCATGTAATTTTAGTCAGATCATGTTTCGCATCGTTTACTGGTATTTTTCGTTACGGACTTGAATGGGATGCGTCTCGGAGATGTGAGACAATGTCCAGGTGTTCCAGGGGAAAATTAACCGTGTGTAATGAATTGCAGCGTTTTTGATTGGTTAAAGATCGTAATTGTTAAAGTTTACGTATCTGTTAGGTGAGTCCGTCTCCTCTGGCTGGTGTGTTGCTGGTGGCAAGCGCTTTCGATGTAAAGACATCATCGTCTGGCCGTTAAGTCAGTACTGGAGTCAGTCAGTTGGTCGTGGTCTTTATATATGAAAGGATCATCCCGATGGAGGGTCGGGAAAGGGGCGGGGAAGGGTCGGGGAGAGGAGGTCATGTACCTCAGGGGAAAACCCCTAAGGTGAATGGAACGTCTTGAATGATCTGTCAATTGTGGAATTTCCGTCTTTTTTGTGTGGGGTGGTCTATAACTCCTTCAGTTGGTTGTTTTCGTTTGTGTAATGTTTTGAGTGGTGTGAATATGGTGTCGCATTTTGTGTTGATTTGTTCATTTATGATCTGTCCATTGAAGTTTTTTTGTTTGTAAATTTCCATGTTTTCTAATATGGTCAGTTTTCGTCCTTTGCATTGTTTGTGTAGTAAGGTGGTACAGTCCTGTATTTTGGTAGGTTCATGTCCAGTTGTTTTGAGATGGTTAGCAAAGTTTGAATCGTCTTTGTTCCTATTAAGAGATTTAATGTGTTCTGAGTATCTGGTCCGTATTTTTCGTCCTGTCTGTCTCCTATGTATGCGTTTATACAAGTTATTTTATATACCCCACTTTGGTCGAGTGGGTCTGTCTTTTCATGATGTCTTTACATCGAAAGCGCTTGCCACCAGCAACACACCAGCCAGAGGAGACGGACTCACCTAACAGATACGTAAACTTCAATAATTTGCCTTCTGGCGGACATAACCCTATTGCTTTAAGATCGTAATTGTGTTTGACACGGCGAGGAAACGTATTCTTTTTACTTTCCGCTACCCGAAGGGAAGGAAAGTATAGTAATCGGCCCAAAAAAAAAAAAATTGGGTTTTCTTCAGATCTTTACGTTTCAGACCCTACTGAGTCCGAAAAACATTATTTGGGAAAATGGTCTGGGTGTGTGTGTATGTGTGTCTGTGGACGATTTTTAGAGGGAAACATCGCACCAAATCCAGTCAAACTTGATATCTCCCCCGCAGGTTACTATGGGACGCCAGAATAAGGGTTTGGACAAAATCCATCGAAAGTTAACTATAGGTCTCATAGTGATCAAAACACCAAATATTTTTTTTCTCATAAATGGCTCTGAAGATGTTGATTGAATTTTTTATATTGATAGCTTTCAATAACGCAATGATAGCATAATATTTCCATTTGTGGGAACACGACGAGAGTAGCACAATAAATAACCAAAACTTTCGACGTAATCGATTTTAGAGTGGTTTTTAGAGAAAACAACCATACAAAATCAGCTGAAACTTGATGTCTAGCCTACAGGTTACCATGGAACGCCAAAATAAGGGTATGAGCAAAATCCACCGAAAGTAAACTAAAGTCATCATAGTGATCAAAACACAAAATTTTTTTCTCAAAAGCGGCTCTAACGATTTTGATTAAATTGTTTATATTGATAGCTCCCAGTATGGCAATCACACCATAAAATTTCCATTCGTGGGAAAATGACGAGAGCAGCACAATAAATAATCAAAATTTTCGACGAAAAGCGTTTTTAGCGCAGTTTTTTCCTTATAAACTCCGCAGGAAATTTTGTAGAATGTTAAAAACCATTGGTATTGTAGCCCAATCCAATACCTAAAGGGTGAGTGTTTAGAAACGTTCATGAGATACATGGGGGTTACTCCAGAAATTCCTGAATTTCAGCTACCGCTATTTCGCTTACTAGCAGTTCTAAACGTTATTACCCAATAACTCTGCAAAAGTAATTACTATCCTTCTTCAAAAAATTTGTGTTTACAGCCTCATTAATTCTCTGTGTACCAATCGCTCAATAAAGGTCCTGCAATGAGTACGAGCAGCATAATAAAATCTGGAACTGTAAGCGCTACCGCTTCCTGCTGCTGTGACGTGTTGTTTGACCAAGTTCAAATTAACTGAGTGATAAATGAATTGATTAAATAGAATTAGCCATGTACAAAGTGAATTGTTGTAGAGCTAAGGAAAGCTGTGTGTTGCAACGCACCAGATATTTTACTCTTTCATATCCGCATTCGTATGAGACGTACAAGAACGTATTGTAAGCGTACACTTGATTCTTTCCTTGGCTCTACGTAAGTCATTACAAAATTAGTTACTTTTTCTTCAAGTTTCGTTTCCGGGAACTTTACAGTTATTCTACTCTTGTCTTCAAATAATTTTTCAACATTAACAGCAGTGACTAATTGTTCTCCTATGTCAACGATGATTTGATTTTTACAATTGTTTACGGCGGTTTCTCTGATTGGTATCTGTATTATTGTGTTGCCTTCGGTCATGGAGTATTCCCTTGCAATCTTCGGATTCGCCCTGTTGTGCCATCATAGACAATGAGTCGTTTAATTCACTTGAGTGATGTTCAATTCGCGATAGAAAATCAGCGTTAACATTTTTAGTTCCTTTTGATGTCAAAATCAAATTCTTTTAATTTAAATTTCCATCGGAAAAGCTTACTGTTGACGTCTTTTAACCAAATTAACGGTTGATGATCTGTCTCGATGATGAATTTCCTCCCGTAAATATAGGGTCGGAAATGTTTTGTTGCCATACGCATGCAAGAAGTTCTCTCTCGAATGTCGACAGTGTTTGTTCTGTGTCGTTTGAAGTTCTGTTAGCGTAAGCTACGGGGTGAACAGGGCTATCAAATGTCTCACTCAGAACTGCGCCTAGTGAAAAGGCGGATGCGTCGACTGCCACGGTAAACTGTTTAGTGGAGTCAGAGTATCTCAACGGTTCGTTAATAGCGCTTTGCTGTCGTCGAAGCTTTGAATATAATCCTTGTCGAAGGGATCGATTCTTTCTCCCTTTTTTAATCTCTGCGTCATCGGTTTAATTACTTTTCCGAGGTCTTTGCAGTATCGGCGATAGAAACTGACAAAACGGAGATATTTTCTTAACTCTTTCACAGTAGTCGGCACAGGATAATCGTTTATCGCTTTTACTATGATTATCGTTTGTCTGGATTCGGTTTCACTCCTTCCGAGGTCACTACGTGCCCTAAATAAGCGATTTCCTCGCGTAAAAATTCCTTTTTATTTAGTTGAATTTTTAGCTTCGCGGATCTTTCGAATATCTTTTTCTGCCTGACTATGTGGGCCTGGAGACTGATGCTAAAAGTAATTATGTCTTCCGTATAAACCGCGCAAATCTCATTTTGGAGTCCTCTAACGCAATTGTCCATTAGCCTTTGAAATGTGACCTGAAATGGGGCGTTGTTTAAACCGAACGGCATTCGCTTCAACCTCATTTTCCATTTTCTGTGCTGAACGCTGTTCCGGGGATGCTTGATTTCTCCATTTCCACTTGATGAAATCCAGATACCGGATCGAGAATTGTGAAATAGTTACAATTTCTCAGTTTTCACAATATGTTCTATATTCATTCGAAAGATCGTATTTGTCATCAATCGTTTGCTCATTTAATTTCCGGTAGTCGATTACCATTCTGAATTTTCGTCGTGTCTAGGTTTTTCGGGATCAGCCACAAGGGTGAATTATAAGGGCTGAAAGGTGGTCAAAGAATATCATCGTCGAGCGTTTTGGATTTGGTTTTTTAACTTCCGTTTTGTAAATTTCTAGGTAACGATAAGATTTGGTGCTCTAGCCTTCATTTTCATCGTTGAAGGTATCGGAAAATTCGTGGCCTAGTCGTTCTATTGCCGTTCTTTCCTCTTCGTTCAAGTAATTTAGCCGTACGTTTTTCATTATTTCGCTTAATTTCGTATTGTGGGACCTTCTTATTTCTGTAGTTCCTAAGTAACTTCTTTATTCACATTTTCCGAGGTAATTTCCGGGTATCTCTTCATAGTGTTCCTTTTTTTAAACTTTTGACTGCTAACTTCTTTTTCTCTACATCTTGTTTGATTGGTTGTTTGCGATGCGGTATGCTTTATTGCCGTGTACATCGACAAGGCACACCGGGATCTCAATGTTCCCGAGCTTTGCATAATTGATAACAACCGTCCCTTGCTTGAGGTCTTTGAGATATAACTGAATTTGTTTTCATATTCTTTTAGTCTTCAATTTGGGGGATTTGGTAGTATTTTATGGAAACTGTTTTATCTTTCATAATTAGGTTGTTCCCTACGAGTTCGACTGTAGCGTTCAACTGTTTTAAACGGTCTAACCCAATTAACGTGTCGAAACGTTCTTGGAAGTCGAACACATAAAATTCACACAACTTCTTAGTGTGAGGGGAGCTTTCGATTTCTTAAAAACGGTTTCCAATTGTTTCACCGTGTGAGGTGCTAACCTCGAGTTTATAAAACTATTTGAACTTCCCGAGTCAATTAATATCTTCAAGTGTTCATGAGTTGTGACATAAGGGATTTCTCGAGGTGCATCGAGTTGATCCTGGAGGGTCTAGATGACCTTCATCTAAAAAATGGTCAGCTTTCTCGTTTGATTGCGGACGGATTTCATTTACCTCGTGGTTCATTGTAGTTTAGGTGACCCATCTGGTCACGAGTTCGCAAATGGTGAGGAATGAAAGGAGCGGGTACGAGTTGTGTTGGAGCGTTATGTTATTTCTTGTTTGATAATTACTACTTGTGTGAAAATTTCGCATTGCTTCCTATCGTTTTTTTTTGTATTGGGCGCTGATTGTTGCGGTTCGAAACGTCTTGGAAATTGGTTTCGTTATGTTTTGCTATACTTTATGACTAGGTGGACTTTGAGATGCCGATAGCCTTTGTCCAGGTTTCTGGAACAATTTTCTATTTCCTGGAAGTTGATATTCATTGGTCAGCATCTATAGGGCTTCGTCCCGCACATGAGGCTTTTTAATGCTACGCTGTCAATTAGTATTAGTGTTTCGTAAGGGAACCACGCGTCGTTTTTCATTTTAGAGAGCAGTATATTTGATAGAACCGTCTCGGATGAATACCGTTTAAATTTTGCCAACACTAAAATTAGGGTTTCCACATCTTGCTGGTCTTTAAAGGTCGCTAATAAAACATTTTTCAATTCAACCCAATCCTCAATCGGTTCGGTGCAAATTTGTTTTGCAGCTTCTCCTCGGGGTTTTCAGCGTTAGCTTGATCGTAAAATGACTAAATCAAATATTCGCTTTGAATTGTGGTTCTCCTCTATATTATCCTCCGGGATAGCGTCAAAAGTCAACACGGACAGCGTTACGTTACAGGAGACGGGACAGAAGTGATGCTCTTGATCAAAGTTGGAGGGGATTTATATCGTTTTCCGTAACAAAAGGGCGTGTTGTTGGTTCCCGCGACGAAGCTCATCAGCTAGCGAGATCGGCGAACTCAGCAGGTTGACATTTACTTGAGTTGGCGGTGACGAATGCGACGTTCGAGGAGAGAAGGGGGTCTATTGTCAAATAATTCGTTAACTTGTATAAGCTAGACGTTGTGGCGCTAGATGGAAATTCGCTCGGGGAAGTAAAGTTCGCGATAATGAGACAAGTCCAGTCATCACGGTTACGCCTGTAAGATTACTCCGAGTCGCCCCTCAAGACGAGGTCCATCGTCCACACCCATCGAATAACCCCGGAATCAATCGAGGATTATAAGAGAGGTTAGCTATCAACGTCTTCAATGGATCAGTGTTCCATCCAAAATTCGGTAGGTAAGTTTTTTTATCTATCCTAGTTTAAACGTCAACGCTTTATTCATCCATTCCCACCCATATTATCCCTCCATCTGCTGTTCCGGCGATTAACACATCGCTTTTGCTTCTTACTCTCAGAGTGACAAGAGGTGCAATACTGATACAGCAGGGTAGGAGGAAGCGGAGGGATCTGAGAACAAAAGGTGAGTTTTATCGCTCTGTTTTATTAATGGAAAAACACCTCAATGCATGCTCGCGATGTAGCGGTGTAACGATGTAAGTTAACTAGCAGTGAAATCGAGAAATCGACAAATGTTAGACGATTAGGAATCTTGAGGACAAGTATGCGAGCAGTAGCTGGCATCGCTCAAGATCAACTTGCACCTTAAACATCGGATTGCGCGTTTAATTTGAGCATAACGTACTTAGCCGCGTACTACTAGCTCCCAGAGGTCCAAGTCGTATTAGCAAAAACCTATGGATGCCCCTCTTGGGAGCGTATCGCACAAGTTACTTTTGATTGGGTTTGAGATCTAAATTGAATGCTTGGAGTTTGGATGGATCGATTATCCACTCCTATATTTTAGCCTTTTCCGATCCTTTACAGAACAAGAAGCACGCTTCTTCAATCCCCTCGCGTGGAACAGTGAGGAGTTCTCCACAGCTGCGTTCTCCTACAGACCAGTTGAAACTGTGTGTGAACTCTCTGATAAGAGTTCAACGTTGGAGATCCCCGTTGGGTCGCTGGCCACGGTGTTCCAGGCAGAAGTGGCTGCGGTGACGGTCTGTGTGCAGCGGCTGCTGCAGAGGGGACTGAAGCGGCAGAGGATATACATCATGGTGGACAGTCAGGCGACTGTCAAAGCCTTAGCCTCATACTGTCTTACATCGTGGCGGGTGTGGGAGTGTCTGACTGGACTGAATGCCCTGGCCTAGGACAACACTGTAACACTGTGTTGGGTGCCACGGCATCAGGATATACAAGGAAACGAACGAGCTGATAGGTTGGCAAAGAAGGGAACGGCGCAGATCCCTATTGGGCCTGAGCCCTTTATTGGGACTACCAGGAGCCACCTACATAGAGAGGTTGGCAAATGGGAGGATAGGTGCAGAGCTGCCCATTGGCAGGGGCTGCCCGGCCTTAGACAGTCAAAATTCTTCATCCGACTCTCCAAAGGGAGGGCCAAGGAGGTGATTGCACTGGGGAGGATGGATATGCGGATCATATGTGGCTTGTTCACTGGTCACTCTACGGAGGTACCACCATGCAAATATGGGCAAGTGCAAGGTACAGGTATGCAGGTTCTGCGAAGTGGGGCTAGAGACGGCAGAGCATGTGTCGTGCCCATGCAATGGACTCAAGACATCGAGCCGTTGTGTGTTTGGGAGGCCCTATCTTCAGACAGAAGTGGTGGCGGATGCAGAACTTGCGGAAATCCTCCACTTTGTGCGGTGAGGGGGGGGGGGGCATAGGTGACGTCTCAGCCATTGAGACTAGTACCGTGGGGCCTGGGGGTGGTGTAGGGGGGGCCATGACCTGAGGATCATGAACGCCCTAACAGTAGGCCCGTTTGTGGCTGCAGTGAGGGTATCGCCTGCATCCACCGTTTCAAATTAAACCACCTACTTGGTAGCTAGTGGTTTCCTTAACGATAGGCAGTTCGGGTTTCAATGCGGAAAGAGCACGCCTTGAAGTTATCCAGGAACTAACTGGTACCGTGGATGAAAGAGGCAAATGTATGGCCATAAAGCCTTGACAGACTCTCTCATAGCAGACTGATAAACGTTTTCAAAAAAAGTAATATCGACCCATTGTTTGTGAAATGGATTGAAAGCTATTTGACAAATAGGAAGGAAGTTGTAAAGATCCTTGGTTGTCGGAGTGGCACTTGTCCGTTCTCTTACAATGTTTCGCAGTGGACTATATTAGGGCCTTCACTGTTTCTCGCGTACGTAAATTCCCTTTGAAACGGTGGATGCAGGCGATACCCTCACTGCAGCCACAAACATCCTCAGATCATGGCCCCCCTGCACCACCCCCAGGCCCCACGGTACTGGTCTCACTTGCTGTGACGTCACCTATGCGCCCCCCCCCCCCACCGCACAATGTGGAGGATATCCGCAAGTTCTGCATCCGCCACCTCTTCTGGCTGAAGAAAGGGCCTCCCAAACACACAACGGGTCCAGAGTCCATTGCATGGGCACAACACATTCTCTGCCGTCTCTAGCCCCACCTCGCAAAACCTGCATACCTGTACCTTGCACTTGCCCATATTTGCATGGTGGTACCTCAGCGGACAGTGGCCAGTAAACAGGCCACATATGATCCTCATATCCATCCTCCCCAGTGCAAGCACCTCCTTGGCCCTCCCTCTGCCAATGGGCAGCTCTGCACCTATCCTCCCATTTGCCAACCTCTCTACGTAGGTGACTCCTGGTAGTCCCAGCAAAGGAATCAGGGCCAATAGGGATAAATATAATTAAAGTTAACGTACCTGTTTGGTAGATCCGCCTTCTCTGGCTGGTGAGATACTGATGGCGAGTGCTTTCGATCTAAATGCATCATCGTCTGGCCGTTAAGTCAGTACTCACTGACAATAATAACTTAGTTTGTCTCTTCTTTTCTTTTCTCTACAATTTCCCCTGAATGTTTTCTATGTATGTTCCAAAGTAATATTAATTATTTTTCATATTTTCTATGTATTCTCCATATTAATAAAATACCTGTGGTGTACCTAACAGTATGATGAAGGTAAAACTCTCCCCCAAGCACGAGGTTTCTTTACACGGGGGAGTGGAGTAGCATTCGAATGTATAACTATGTACTTGGTGTATCGAAATAAATTAATGAAAAAATAATAATAATAATAAAGTGAAACGAATTAACTGGCAGTGTCGCAAAACTCCTTCAGACCAAGCAGGAACTAGCAATCTCCCAATTTGCGAGTTATTTACATATTTACAGGGTTCGGGATATACTGTTCTGTTGAGAGGGAAGTGGCACCAGCTTGGCCACGGGTCGCCGATGCCTTCCACTCTGGTGAAGAGTGTGGTAGAAGTAAGTGACTAAACGGCGGAGGCCGGGACCTGCCCACCACAGGGTGCCCTTAAGAATCTACGTAGGAAATGCACACGTGTCTCCAATGCTCAATTTCGGAGAAAAGGTGAATATCTGAAATATTTAACTTCGTGATGAGATATTCAAGTGACTTAACCAATGTGGTGACTAGTACTACCCCACACGCTTCTAAGCGAAGAAAAGCCTGCACTTCAAGCGGAGCGACTTTCGTTTTAGCTTTCAAGAGCGAAACTGTTATCGTAGTCGCAGTTACGCACCGGAGATATGTAACAGCAGCGTAGCCGAGTATGCTTGCATCACATATGCCTACTAGCTGAACCTTAGAACGCGGAACCGAGTAGCAAATGCAGGGGATTGAGAGGGAAATTCCGCTCACCGTGAGGAGAAATCTTCATTCAATGGAGTATCCCAATCTATGAGTCCACACAGAAAGGATTTAGCCGAAAAAAACAACAGGGTCGAAGAATTTGGTGCCTGGGGTAAAATTATTTTATGAGTGAATTACCTACTGGGTCTCATTCTATGCCTAGGACGTGGATACGAAGTTCATCAGGTGGTTCCAATGAGAATATGTCTGCTCTATGGTCAGCTGGTAGACCTTTTAAAATGCCAGGTTTATTAGAGGGCCATTTACACAATTCGAACAGCGCACTTCAATAAGCAACCAAACGAGCGATGCGTAACAACACACAACTTTCCGCAATCCCTTTAAGTTCTACCTACATACCTACATATGCGCGCGCATCTTCGTTCAACGCATTCCTACAGGAACATTTATTGAGAACAAAATGTTGGGATTAGTTAGCTGAGAGTACTCCTTAAGTTTGATCGAAATCGTCTGAGCCGTTTTTGAGAAAAATGGAATACCGATAAATTAATATTCGAAAAATCTCCTTTTCTGAGTTGACTTGGCCAATATCTCCGTTCAACAGATGGATACAGAGATAGTTGCGGCGAACAAAATGTGGGTTTAGAATGCCAGAAGACACTCCACACATCTGGTGAAGCAATTACCCTGGAATTCACGGAAATCGTTATTTTCGACACATTTTGATTTTTATCTCTGTTCAATGGGACTGTAAGAGGAACATTTATTGAGAACAATATGTAGGTATTAACTATTTGAAAACATCTGGTGCTAATCGTTGAAGCCGTTTTGCCAAAAGCGTAAAAAACCTATTTTGGCTTCATAGGCCTATATCTCCGTTCACCATATTTTCATGGAGATATGTATGGGGAAGAAAAGTTAGGCATTTATTAGTAGAAGATAATTTGGAAGTTTAATCAAAATCGTAACAGCCGTTTTCGAGAAAAATGCGAAAAACACTAGTTTTTAGTACATTTTCGTCCCCCACCACCATTGGCCGAAATCGCCTATAACCTTATTTTGATGTCTACAAAAAATAACGAAAAAAAAACAAAAAAGAACCAGCTCAATCAGATCAGTCGTTCTCCCACAAATCGAACTATAGGCACACACACACACACACAAACACACGGACCACGCGCCGAAATTAGGTTTTTTGGACTCAGTAGGCCTCAAAACGTAAAGATCTGAAGGAAACCCAAAATTTTTTTTGACACGATTACTATACTTTCCTTTCCCTTTGGGGTAGCGGAAATTAATCACAGATGTCACCCATAAAACAGGCATCCAACAAAGCATTGGACGCTAACGGATAACAATGTCGTTTTTCTGACACAAGCTGGCGCAAAACATGGTGGGACAAAAATAAAGCAGGTTATAGACCATAAGTTAGGATCTTTAATGAATAATTCTGTAACGGTTCAGACTCTGACTTCCGCCATACGATGGATTGCAATTTGTGATCGTCAGAGTGTAACCCATATTAGCCAATACATTTTTATATCGGCTGTGTTGGGAACAGGCTTTAGGCGAAAATGTGTCAGTACCTCTGTTATATCTTTATGCAATGGAGGCCCTGATAAAAGACGGTCGTTTAGTGAGTCTTGAACGTCACGACAGGAGCCGTCAAAAACAACTCGAATGGGCGAGGTGGTTAAATCTATGAGAACTGCTAAGGGCGGGATATTCTGACTGTCCCACAAGTGAGATATGCTCCGCAGCGAAACGACATATTGTGCCAGAAGGGAGGGATAACATAAATACCAGGGGACGACACCACCTCCATATGTCTCAGGTCTAAATACAGTTCCATACAATCGAGATAGGCGTCGCAGAGTGTCTTATTTTTACGCATTTTGTTTTCGATGTTATACCAACGACGCTCAGCGGTAATTTAACTAAGTCCAAAAGGAGGAAACTTCTGTTTGGAAAATGGAAGCCTAACAACATAAGAGACGTCCACATTTCGCCCCCGCGTTTCCAGGAAATATTGCTCAGTAACTAAGTGATCTGGATCCGCATGATCAACCACTTGAATCTCCTCGGATTTCCAAAATGATTGGAGGACATCATGCAACTTTTCATTCAACGTAAAAAGCGAGATTAACAGACGGGGGCGACGTTGCAGGCACTTCACCGATAATCACACAACCAAACTCTGTGTGGATTGCTTAAGGCTTGCCGGGTATTATCAGTAAAGATTCTTTGAAAATATTTTGGTACCGAGACGCTCCCAACAAAAGAATCAAGTTTGCCGGGTACACTTTTAGACGGTACGGCACAGTTGGTAAATTTGAACCTTTAGGACAACTACAGCTTGTACCGTCCAACCTAGGGAAGCCCTCCGAAATTGGCTTGAGGACCCAGTTCAAAACATCTTCAGAAATGCCCAATTGCTGACTCACAGCACCAAAAAGCTGTGTTAGTTTAGGCATAATTTTTAAACCCAAGTGTTGGACTCATGTTGACCCAGAATCAATCAATCGATGGTTTTCTTTACAACATGGAAATCAGGGAATAGGGATAGAATTGGAACATCCGATGAAAAATGTTTGTGACGATGTACAACGCGGAGAAGACGTTCCTTTTTTGTTACTGCCCTTATTAGCTTTACCACTAGGGCTGACATTTTTTCCTAACTCCAATCTCGTTAGTTCGGGTAACTTACATTGATCGCAGACGAAACGGAGATATGTTGATCAAAGGTAGGCAATGTATCAACATTTTGAAGAGGACGTTCAAACTATAGACGAGTGTTCGAAGGCAACTAACGCAGAGGGAAATGACAGATGGGAAAATCGTGATGATTTTGTAATTCTAGGTTGAGGAACGCAGCGTAATTGGAATCGAAAACATCCATATACGCCTGAAGGTCTGCACCTCCAGGTGTCACCATTGAGTGGAGATAAATGATACATTTTACTTAAATAATGAACGGGGAGAACTCGTGTGGAAGCGTACCAAAGTTGGAGCTGACGATACGCGGTGGACCAGACAATCGAGGGCGGAGATACGTTAATTTTTTAGCTCCAGTGTACAGTTCATTATGCACTACTTGATTAATGAGCGCCATAAAATTGGAATATATATCTAAAGTTTGCATCGCAAATACAGGAACTAGTTAAACACTTAATATGAAGAAAAGAAGTAACAAGCCGACTACAAACGAAGGAGTGTTGCGATAGAAACCTGTACCAATGAATTATAAAACAACACGGCGAGAAGACGGCGATTAGATCGCGCCGATTGAATTTGTCGCCAGAAAGTGCAACGGACGGTGGTGATTCGATCGATCGTGTTTAAATTTTGCTACTTAAGCTGTTTCCAGCACGTATCTGATTGTGCGTATTGTATCTTGTCTGATCGTGTTCTAAATATTGTACAACTTTTCCAAATTCATTGAACACGTTGAGATATTGACCTAGAAAACTCCAGCATCTCTGTGCTTCTCGAAAACTGAATTCTCCGAACTTGATTTTATTTTTATAAGAAAGCAGACCAGTTTCTGAGAGATAAAAGTACGTAAACCTGTACTGCGTCCAGATCCGGTTTAAAAAAGGAAGACCATGTTCGCGATGGCCGAACCCTTCCGCTAGTGCAGTTTTAGAGAAATTAAAACCTGGGCGCTGAATTTTCAATTAAAAAATAAAATAACTACAAAAAAAAGAAGAACGTAAATCAACTGAATTAACGTCAATAGGTTGACGAATTAATAAGAAGGTGCACTCACAGTTCTGAAGCTGCAGACGATCTTCCCGGCCCGGAGACGAAGTGGAAACTGTTTAATTTGCCAACCTAAAAAAACGAACCTCTTCAAAAGAATAGAACTAAGCTTTGCTATATTCAAATGAAATCAATAAATGAATGAAATAATGCGAAACTATAATAATAATAATCAAAGGCTGGGCTACAAGCGGGAAGACTAAAAGGGCCTGCCATTTCCAGCCCCGTTAGGCTTCGGGCTGAACGGACCCAGTAATAACAGTTGATCAATGACTGTACCAGTTGTGGGCCACCATGACCCGAGTACAAATGAAAGTGGGCACAAATAAGAGCTACCAGCACACTCTTACGTGCGATCAGGTGTGGATACTTAGCTGCGGTAGCTAGACAGGAATTTACCAATCTCCCCCCTCCCGCCGTCATTTGAAGACTCTGGTGTGAAAGGAAATAAGATAAGGCTTACAATTTGTTCGAGCAAGGTTCTCCCGGAATCTTCATTCGGATCGGAGAATGTTTCTTCGGAATTGTATACAATTGAATGCGAACCGAAAAACGAACGCTGTCACTCTCTGTAATTTCAGAAGAGAAGAATAACGAGTCGTTGGGGTGACGAAGGGGTCAAGACTGTTCGTCGTGACTGAAAACGGCAGCTGCGGAGGATCCTTGAGTTTCGGTAGCTCTTCGGTGTCTAAACAATCTAATAATCTTAATGAACGAACAATCTAATAATCTAAACCTGGCCACGCCGAAGGTGTAAGTTGAAGGAAAAGTTGGGCCATGCCTCCACAATCGAGAACCAAGTAAGCCCAAGGGAAGGCTCCCCCGAATCCCTATGACCGCAGGGAGCCCCAATATTTCCCTGCACATGTCTCCAAACGGCCGTCGGACACAGTTCTTGAATTTGGATGACTCTGTTGGCGAAAAAGATCTTTAGGCGGGGTACATAAAGAAATACACAAAGGTGACTGGAGCAATGTATGCGTTTACGTGAACATTCGTGCCACTCTTGTTGAGTGGGGCTGGGGACGCGTCCACCTTATACGCAAAGGTTTGCGTACCCGAATTCCAGGCGATACCCTATACTTTCACTATTCCATTGGAACTGGCGTGTAATTCCACGGTTTCAGAGGGTACGTCCTGGAGAAGCGTGGGAGAAGAGGTAGCCCATTTTCCCGACTCGAATCCTCCACATTTCATCAGAGCCATCAACTGATCCATCGTCATCAACTCGTCCAACTCCCATTTTTCAATCGGCAGTGTTTATCATCGGATCGCGTCGATCATCGGGATGAACATCAAGTGCACGAAACATTCGCTTAATGTCGCATCTTATCGCTATTTTGTATACGCTAAATCGATTTAAGAGCTCCCCCAGATATTGTTGGAGTTTAGGGCTCACTTGAGCCCTTCTCCGTTGAATTGTACACCATTCGTGTTTTTTTACACTCCGTGGTGCGTCAAAACGTAATCTGCGGGACATGATGCGTTGGTCATACGTATATATATTTTCGACATAAGCGGTCTGAGAAACCCGGTTTTTGGAAAATCGACTTTTTAATTTAAAAAATCGATTTAGGGCTACTTTACTTGACGGTTAGTGGTCAACGTAGGTCGCAAATCGTCTTTGAAGGGGAAGCCGTACTTGATAACGCCCGGAAAAGTGTCGAGTTGTGGTTCTACAAAAGTGCGACTCATAAAATTCGTCATTAGGAGACAAGTGTTCTGGGTGTGTTTACATCTTCTACTTCCCAAAATTGTGATAAATTGATATCAATTCGGGGCCTGGGAGAGCTTTCTATCGCCGTGGACAACGAGGCACAAACAGGGGTTACCGTATCAGTGAGAAGTGCTCCAACTATCACCCACTATTACTTGATTAGGAGGGTGCGCTGATCCATAACTGTTTGTACTCGTTTTGAAGAACTCTGATTCCGCCAATTGGACGAAAGAAATCGCTCAGCCAACTGAGATGAGAGAAACACTGAAGGTAAATATTGCGTAATTTTAGGAAGTATCGCTGCGTCGATGGATAGAATTTCATGAGGCAGCGACAACGGGACAAGGCGTATTGACACAAGTCCCTGGACGCGAGAGCCGGGCGCTGTACCAACCCCAGACACTTCATAAGGACACTTCCTTCTAGGTGGTCTTAAACGGTTTGCCAGGGAAGTCCTAATTAGGTTGGTTTGGGTACCCACATCCACGACCACATGTGCGCAGTGCCATGTGCCATCTGCCGTCCGAGCCTTGGACACGTGCTCTTGCTGTTTCGAACAGCGCAAGCGGTGGTCGCAAAGGAATGTAGTTGTGGCGTATTAGTCACTTGAACAACTCGGAACAGGAGTCACCTTCTTGTTAACAAATGCACCATGAAGCAAACACTAATGCTTCCGATCTCCACAAATTTTACATTTGAACTTGGATTCGCATCGGGTTCACATATGTGACTGTGATAAACAAACGATGCACCGTCGAGCTTGTTTGACGAACTCCGTGCGTTGAAGCAGATTAGCAGAAACGAAGACCGGGCACTGGTAGAATTTGGAGCAATGTTGTTTGCAAAGGCTTATTTTATCTAAAGTTCGGGAAGACGGATCTTTTGCTTCCGTTGTAGACAGAACTTTCTGTTGTGGGAGCAGGGGTGGAAATAACGCTGGTGACATTTTTAGCAGACGTACCCTCAACTATGGTGGTTATTGTACATGAAAATCATGCCCGGTAGGGAAGAGTAATTCTAGCACTTCCTCCTCAATAAGGGAACGTGCCCCTTGTCGAGTGTGCGGGCAGACAAATGAAGCAATATAAAATGGGCAAGATAGGCATTGGTATGTCGTGCTTGGGTGAGTGTTACCCGTGGCGTTGGAGAGGGTTCCTAGCCTTCGGGCCTTCACCCCTCTCCAGAGGGCAAGATAGGCAATCTCAAGCTGTTCAGTCAGCTTCCTCATTGAATGATCGGATTTCATGCTCTCTTTGGTTTGAAAATTTTGTCGAACAAGAAGCCGCCTACGATTCGGATACTGGTGTAACGTCTGACAAGTGCATCGTAGACGATGGGGTACGTCTCAGTGTAGAATTCGAAAGTTTTCGCATATTAGTAGGCCTATGATGGAGGAAGCGACATGACTATATTTCTGTATCCTCGAGTATTCAATGTTTGCGTTGACGAGTACATTGTACAAATCGATTGATGCAGCGAATTTGACGTATTGCCCGTCGAAAGGATCGTTCGTTACCCTCGACAGTTTTATTATTATTTATAATTTACTTCCATACAGATTAGTATAAATCAGAAAAATGTAACCTGTTATGCATAATAGAAATATAATTCTCGCCCCCCCCCCTCCCCCTCAATCACTCTCTTGCCCGCGGCGGTGGATGAGAGACAGTATCGTCGATTACTTCCTCACTCGCTGTCATTGTGATGTAATAATATCTGCGTCAAAAAATCCTTGAATGATTTTACAATCGAATCCGAGTAATGCAGTACTTTTTACTTTCCGCTACCCGAAGGGAAGGAAAGTATAGTAATCGGCCGAAAAAAAAAATTTGGGTTTTCTTCAGATCTTTACGTTTCAGACCCTACTGAGTCTAAAAAATCTAATTTCGGCGCGTGGTCCGTGTGTATGTGTGTGTATGTGTGTGTGTGTGTGTCTGTAGTTCGATTTGCGGGAGAACGGCTGATCCGATTGAGCTGGTTCTTTTTTTGTTTTGTTCGTTATTTTTTGTAGACACCAAAATAAGGTTAAGGACGATTTCGGCCGACGGGAAGGGGGGGGGACAACAATGTACCAAAAACTAGGGTTTTTCGCTTTTTTCTCAAACACGGTCCCAAAGATTTTGATTAAACTTTCAAATTATCTTCTACTAATCAATACCTAACTTTTCTTCTCCATACATATCTCCATGAAAATACGGTGAACGGAGATATGGGCCCCTGAAGCAAAAATAGGTTTTTTACGCTTTTTGGCAAAACGGCTTCAACGATTGTCACCAAACTCACAGGATGTTTTCATTCATGCAGTTACTACTTTGTACGGAAAGAAGTTTTGGGCTGCAGCGGTCTCTGAGCTTAGGAATAGCCAGGAAACCGCGTTGTGAGAACCGCGTGCCGAACGCATGCAAAGACAACACTAAACTCGTTACTTTTCAATAACTGGTGGACCGCGCTTTTTTCGTAAAGATCTTCCTGAATATGGGAGCTGAATAGGCTCTGTTCCGTGCCTTGTCGGTAACGCGCGCGAAGTATTTCTGCAAAATGTCCACTTTACTAACCATAGAGTAAAGTCGGTTACACGAGGACACAGTAAACCTGTCTTAAAAGGCTCGTTTCGAGGAAAGAGAAAACAAACACACACTTTCTCAATTTACTTGAGAGCACATTAACCTGTTTATCCCATTTGAGGAGGCTATTAATCACATTGCCCAAGTACCTTACCTCGGGAGAACGCTCCAACCTGGGACACCCACAGTTAGAAAGCGCAAAGTACTCAGTTCTGTGGTTTTCAAGTTTTACGTCTTCTGGTGGCAAAGCTGCGGCCGGCCAAGCAAATGGAACCACAGTTTTATTTACATTTAGCGCGACCTTATTTCCCAGTAGCCATTCGACAACCAGCCTTATCCCACGTTCCGCCTACACAAGCGTCTCCTGCCATGTATCACCGCCATAAATCAGAGCTGTGTCGTCAATAAACATCACCACCCCTTCACCCGCTCAGGCCTGATTGAAAAAACTGGTTTGCATATAAAATGTAGACCAAGCACCGTGCTTTGCGGAATACCGTAACCCTCAGTACCGAGCAGATCTCCCAGTACACCGTGGAATCTCACCCTCTCTTACCCTCTGTTGTCTGTTTTTCAAATAGCTTTGAAAACAATGTAATGCCACTCCCTCTAAGCCAATTTCCCTTAGCTTCAAAAATTAAATTTTATGCGAAATTGCATCTAAACACTTAGCCAAATCTAAAAATATTGCGACCTTGCCGTTTTCCAATAAATGGACTAGCGTTGAAGTCAGATAGGCAATGGCATCTTGTGTACTCCTGTGTGAACGAAACCCAAACTGCCTTGCATTCAAAATAGGGTTCTTTTCTGTGTATTTTACTAACTGCTTTCATCTAACTCATCATTAACTCTTCCGTCTTTCTTCGCGTTAACGCTAAGCAATAATATTGGACAGTAGTTATAACGACTGACTAGTGAAGAGAGGGGAGACAATTGCCAACTTTAATTCCTCAAGAAAGATTCCCGTTGTCAAACTCAAATCACTCAATTTACTCAGCGTCTGCGCTAGGTGATCCCTAAATTTCTTTATAGTTTCCGATTTCTGCAACCCATCAAATGATTTTAAGGACTTCCTCCCTGTTTACCAACGTGAAGCTAAATTTTGTGGCCAATTTTATTCCACCCTGATAGGGAATCTGGGGGAGTGTATCAGACAACTTCTTCCACACGTTTACGAAATGCTCATTAAAATGCGTTTACTATAAGTTCCCTTACATGGGGCTTAACAATATTTTTCCCGATAATTTCGTTAATAACTTTCCATGGTTGTTCTGCGGTTTCCGCTGCCAACACCGATTTGCAATTTTGTTCAGCCAGTAATTTAATCAAGCGATCGTCATCCAGGATCGGCGATCATCGGCAATATGAGGGGAAAGTGTGATGGTGGATCGCTGCCCTCAACCCTGTCCTTGTTGTGTTAATGTGACCTAGGCATGTTCTACTATTCCCGATTTCTCTAGAGCTATCATTTATCAGTGGCGGGAAACCATTCTTAGCAAGGATGTTCAAATAACTATTTGCCCACCAATTTTGTGCTTCTATGTTTAAAGTGTCAATCGTAACGGCCCCTATAATAAATACTTCTTTCCGTTTTCTACTCTATAAAAAGACGGAAAAATCGTCCAAGAATCTCTCGACCTCAAATCCCGAATGGGAACGGTAAACGCAGTAAGAGAGCCCCACCACAGCAGGCGATTGCCAGTTCTAGCACACTGCACCCGTGTATCACAGGCTCAGAATCAAGCCTCACGTACAGACTGCTTTTCGCGTAGGCAACCGTGCCACTATTTCGATTGAACCTTCTCTGCGAGAAAAATGACTTGTACCCATTTATATTCCATCTCCAGTCCTCTCCACTCAGGCCATACATTCAACGTACGCTTAGTATTATTATATCCGGTTTAATTTTAAAAATGTTCCAGGGTAACAACTAAACTATCATAATTTTGCGATAAACTCCGAATATTAGCATGCTACATAAAAATTCCCGCTTCAGATTTAGAAATGAAATCGTTAATTTCGTTACCGTTCAAAAGAATTTTGGTCCTACCCACATAAATTGTTTCCTCTATAACATTTGAATTAACCACGAATAGATTTTTCTTTCAAAACCGAACATTATCCACGAATAGATTTTTCTTTCAAAACCGTCCAAGTATCTTCAAATTTTTCTCTTTCTTAATTGTAATGACCTTTTCACCGTCTGCCTTAAGAACTAGCATTTTGAAGTTCTTCGCCCAGATGTAACGAAACTGCTTCACAGCTGCAGCCTTCTTGGTGCTATGCAACAGTTCCGTACGAAACCCGGGAAGGTTCTCATTGATGAATACAGTACTGTTTGATGTGATTTCTGTTCTTTGGCTGCCCTGACGATACTTTCTCGAACCTCGGCCAATCTTCCACCGGCGGCCGAAGCGGAATGCATTCGAGATTGACGGTGAGGTGTCAATCTTGTCCAACACGGTACGGATAATGTTGTTATGAACTTTTTGGCTCGCGAATCCTGTTCCAGGTTGATCTCAACCAACAGCTAGAGCAGCCTTTAAACGTTGGTCCCGGTGCAAACGATAAGCTCGACGAACTTGGGCGCGGGGTACCCCGAGATAAAAACGTAAAATGCACCAACAGAGACCGACCGCCCGAGACAGATGAAGATGGAAAACGCTTAAAAGAGACAGAAAAACCGAGCACCGAGGAGATGCCGGACTAGCACAAGGGGGAAACTTTTCCTTTCGTTACATCGACCGATGAACGGCCATAATTTCACTATACAACGCGTCATATTGAGTAGTTAGGGCGTGTACATCAACGTGAAAGTTGTAATACTGCCAGCTCATCGACAACCTCGCGAAACTTTTCGTTAGTCTCGATAAGAGCGGACGCGCGCAACTTGAACATTTTTGCCTTAAGAGGATCTTCCACTTTAATTCGCACATCGAAACAAGGTTGCAGTTGAGACCAGAATCGTTCTTTCTTCGCAATCATGCGATTGTATTGCGCTTGTAGGTAAGGAGTCCATCTGGCAGGTAATCAAAGGTCGTCCAAATGAAGTGTGCCGCCCACGACGAAGCTTACTTGATGAGATTTATCTCAACGCACCTTCGCGCTATTGATGACCTGAACTGGTCTCGAAGTTTTAGAGAATCGCCAGCCTGGTCTTCAAGTTCGAACAAGAAATCAAAAAACTCAGCAAAAGAGACGATAAATGAAGTACAATGAAAGGACGAGATATTTGGCCTCGTTGCACGAAATACGGGAACAAGGAAATTACGTGTTCTCGAAGCCCAAAACGCCGAACGAGCAATTTGAGTGGACGTGTCACCAGCAGAAATACAAATTCATGTGAATTACGAAGGCTATCAACACTGCAAATACAGGGAATAAAGTCAGTAATTAAAACCCTAGTATAAATGTATTTAAATGATGATGGCAATGACTCGACATTGGAGAATGAGGTGAATTAAATCCAACTTGAAAATTACCAACTGATCGAAAAAGTACGAGGGCAAAGATTAAAATTGGCGTTTAATGCAAGAAGCAAAAGTTAATTTTGCATAATAATTAAAATGTAGCAGTTAATGCAAATAGAAATTTAATTTAGTTGAAAACTAAACTATCGTCGTGAATTATGAACCACTAGAATGTCTTAACCACTAGACCATGATCGCCCAGTGCCTTCAATAGGAGTCAGTCAGTACATCTCCCCCCTCACCATTAGCTGCTGCTCCTGGAGCGGACTCTTTTTAAGGAACGAATTTATGAGAGTTGAGCAAATCCTCGGAAAATCCGATCTTTGATTCGAGAAACGAGGGGGCTACAAGGAAAGTCTTTTCTTTCACATTGTAGTAGGCGCGTCGCCCATTTTATTTCCCTTCGCTGGAACTTTCACGTCGTCATCGAATCCCAGACTCGAGAATTCATCTCATTATTTCTCTCTTAATTTTTTTATTTTTCTCTCTGGACGGTCGCCTTCAACCGTCGCCTGCAAGCTCCAAGTGAACTGCTTTTGTGAACAAACCAATAAAAGGGCACGGGTACGCTTTCTGTCCCCACCCTCCACTACAGTGTGCAGCAGTTATATTAAAAGATTCAGCATAGTACCCTCCATAGTTTTTTTTTTGCCTTGATGCAACTGGGAAAACCCTACTGCGGCCAAAAATCGGCCTATTGTGCGGGGGCACATGTGCCCCCTCATGTTTTCCCGGTTCCATTCCAGCTTCCATGGAGCTGGTGTTATCTGGTGTGGCGTCTCCAAAATCTCCCCACCATTCTCGCACAAAACGCAAGACGACCTCGACGTACCATCCCTGCAACTTCCTCCAGCCACAGCTGATGAGCCCTTCAAGATCCATTTGATCAGGGAGGTTGGTAAGTGGGAGGAGAAGTGCAGTGCTGCCTATTGGTGGTGTTTGGCGCAGGTCTAATTGGTTGGGGTGTTTGACCTCGGACTGTCCCACACTTGCCCTAACAGGACACGTCCAACGGTAAATCATTGTTTCCCCAAACACCTTTCTGATCTCTCGTCCTTTGGTTTGTACCTGTGGAAAGTCCACATCACAGTTATTTCTGAGTGACAATGGATTTCCCCTTCTTCTGAACTTTCCAAAATATCCTTCTCTCTCCCCTCAATTTACATTCCTCTCCACAACAGACAGCTGCTCCCAAACTCAATCATCGACTAGTTCTTGCAATCGATGGTCGTCTCCCAGTTCTCTCACAGACATTCGTTTCACCTTTCTTCAACGTCTAATCCGGATTCCTCCTTGTTCACACTTGTATACTCAAACTCATATCCTGCTCTAGTCACTTCTTCCTTGTGCATGTAAGAGTTCAAATCTTTGTAATGATTTCCCAACTCTTCAATTACACGTTTCATGCTACAGTAAAGCCCGTTCCATAATTAGTTCAAGTCTACCCTCGTTCAAACAGGCGGGATGTGCCAGGTTAAAGGCAGTCGAGGTTATTTAATGAACTCTCCAGGGAGCGAACAAGAGAGATTCTCAGTCTGGAGAGAGTTAGTATACAGATGGTATGTGGCATGTTCACAAGTCACTATCCACTAAGGCACTACCTGGCCAAGATTGGTAAGTCACAGGTGCAGATTTGCAGATTCTGAATGGCAGAGCTCGAGTCAGCGGAGCATGTACTGTGCACACGTGAGGGGCTGGCTGCAGTGTGCCTAAGAATGCTTGGGGCTCATCAGCTGTGGCTGGAGGAAGTTGCAGGGATGGTACGTCGAGGTCGTCTTGCGTTTTGTGCGAGAATGGTGGGGAGATTTTGGAGACGCCACACCAGATAACACCAGCTCCATGGAAGCTGGAATGGAACCGGGAAAACATGAGGGGGCACATGTACCCCCGCACAATAGGCCGATTTTTGGCCGCAGTAGGGTTTTCCCAGTTGCATCAAGGCAAAAAAAAAACTATGGAGGGTACTATGCTGAATCTTTTAATATAACTGCTGCACACTGTAGTGGAGGGTGGGGACAGAAAGCGTACCCGTGCCCTTTTATTGGTTTGTTCACAAAAGCAGTTCACTTGGAGCTTGCAGGCGACGGTTGAAGGTTATATACTCCAACCAGGGTACAGGGTTTCTTAGGAGCTTGCACATACCTGAAATAGTTGTATTCTTCCACAGCCACTCCAAGTTTCTCATCAGCGGTGCAAGAAGAGTTGACTCGGCAAGGAATTGAATGGCGGCTGAACCCTCCTGCTGCTCCCCATTTTGACGAGATATGAGAGGCCAACATCAAGAGTGTGAAGAGTCATCTCTCAATGATCAATTGCACTCAAATTTTCACCTTCGAAGAAACGACGAGGGTCTTGGTGCAAGTAGAAGTCCCACTTAACAGCCGAACTTAGTTCGATCTGACGGCCCTACTTCCTCTTCTGCTCTCACCCCAGCACATTTTTGGACGTTCGGCTCCAACCTGCAACACCTCCCTTTCCAAAACCTCAACGATCTACCTTCATCAATCGTGACTTTGATTGTAAATTACACACATTTTTACACTTTGTTCGTGTTTTCTGTATAATATGCTTGCCTTACAATTTTGGTATTCTTACCTACTTGATATGTTGTTTGTTTGATAGTAACTCGACCTTGAAATTTATCATCCCATTTTAATTCAAGTGTCGATTCTTGCTCGAAGAAAAACTTTCGCAAAGGTTTTCGTCCTTAAGGGGAAGGGAAAAATGTACTGTATCACCTCTATGTTGCTGACACCAGCAGAAGGAGGGTATGTGAGTAGTGTAGTTCCGAGGCGGCGAGGCTGAGCGTTCCGGTTGCTGTCCGTTTGTCCGCTCCATTATTTGTGATTTTGTACAAGTCAACCAAGTAAGTCTCTTTTCATTTAATAAAGTGTTGTCAAGGAAATTGAAATTTGTCAGAAGTCTTTCCCCGAGACTGGTGAAATAACTTAGATGCATCAAGACAGCGAGAATCCCCCAATGAGCTTTCTCTTGACGTTAAACGTTATTTTGTCCATAGTGTACCCCTTAGTACATCTTGCGTAGCGATTATAATTCACGATAAGTAGGCTACGTATCAACTCATCAGTGGTCACGTTCAAAACTATTAGGCTTGCCGACATACTCACCAATTTTTGTTGTTGTTATTCTATCGCTTAATATACGATTTTTCCCTCTTCTTCCTCCCCGTATTTCATTACTGCTATTACTACCATTTCCATCTTTTCAGGTGAGATAACATGGAGCTAGAGTGAATGTGACTGCATCCTCTGCGCAACCATCGTCATCGTCATCCACAATAGGTTGTAGATTAAGCAATATATCAACAGATCTATGACGTGGTAGGAGGATGGTTAGTTGTATCAAGTGTTGGTGCGAGTTCACAAACGCAGAGAGGTTAAAACGACATAGCATGGGCAAACCAGGTTCATTCGTGAGCGAGAATAGTTCGAGGCAGTCAAGGAACCTCAAGTGATTAAAGGTTAAGGAATGGTTTGATCGACACCCCCCCCCCCCCAGACTCAAGGGGAAGTTGTTGTAGCCTCCAATAGTTCTGTGGCCGACCTGTATTTCCAAAGTGCCTTCATCCACACCTCATTACCCTCCTGCGTGACTGCTTAGAGAAATGGCTTTACGTCAAAGTCAACTTGTGGTTGGAATTAAAATTGTCGCGTGTTACCTAAGGCACACAACAAATCTTTACTTGATACGTGTTAAAAAATAAACAATTTATGTTGGAAAATAACTGATAACAATAATAATAACAATTATTAATAATAAAAATTACTTCGGGACAAACAAAAGGGGCAATAAAATATGGAAATAAATAGGAAAATAATTTGTTAATAACGTACACCTATATGATTGAGGCGCTTAGCAAGTTCGCTAGGGACCGGATGACCATTCGGCGCGTAAACGGAAACTCTCTTTGTTTGACAAAACGTTTACGGGTGCCGGGGGAATATTTAGTTTCCGTAGTTCCATTGTAGTCAGGTCATGTTTCGTATGGTTTACTAGTATTTTCGATGCTGAATTGAATGGAATGGGCCTCGGAGCAGTAATACTAGGTCAAGCTGTTCATGATAATAATAAATCGTTGTGAAATAGTTTGTAGGGTTTTTTGAATTTTCGCGTTGTGATTTGATCGATTTATCTTTTTTACTCTTGTTATCATCTGATTGAGACGTGTTCCCTATCGGCATTTGATACGGATAAGGCAGCAATGGGATAGGGGTGGGATGGGGTGGTGTTGGTGGGTAGCCGTTGTATGTGTACATGTAATTGGCTGTCTCTTGTTTAAAGTTCTTATTTCTGTCGTTGTGCGCTGCATTGAGCCTGGGGGGCCGTTCAGAACCATAGGGACGTTGGAAACGGGGATCAGGACGTCGGTTTGAGTAGGGCTTCCAATGTTCCTGAGGACATGACGAACGCTGGTTCAGGAAATTATTGCGCCCTCTATGGGTCTGGTTGAAAAAAATTAGGTCAAGTCGGGGTTTGAGCTATGAAAAATTAGCCTTTGCGAAATCTGAGAGCTCCCTTAAGTCTTCGCAGGATTTAGAGAGAGTAGACGTATTTGCGTTTTTTTCTAGTCTTTCGACATAGTCAATTAGACTGTCGAGTTCATTAAGGCTCGTCGGAATGGTTTGAAATTAAAATCGACTCCTAGTTTGGTCGTTTACCCCCGCAAAATAATTTCAATTACCTCTACTTGTTTATACGACTGCAGAATGATACTAAATTTATAAATGCTTTCTACAAAGTTCTACAAGCTTTAGACTCTCATTAGACTTTAGTGGGCGGAATACAAATTCCAGTTGGAATGTCATTCGAGTTTTTATAGAAGTCAGGGAGTCTAACGCCTTTTTCGATAGAGTTTGAAAGGTTAGAGTATCGTTTGCAGTGAGAAGACGTAGGGATTTGACATTCTGAATGGTTGTGAGTCTCCCCCACAATGGAAGTAAAATATTTATCGCCTACCATATTTAAGTCATATAAAGAACTCATATGACCTATAACTGACTCGTCTTTCCATGCTCTTTGAGCTTCGGGACCGATTATAATTTTTCTTCGATAAAATGTGGAATGTTTCCGAAATAATGGTAGGCACCTTGAGGGAACGAATTGAACGATAAGATTGGCTCAGGGTCGAAAGACACACTCGGGGCAAATGAGGTATTATTTCGTACCAACAGCTACAACTGTTGCAGTATTTGGTGGCCGAGAATGATTTTATCTCTGCGGCCAAAGTCTCAAAGGCTGTCGATCTATCTTTGGACCGCTGAGTGATAGCCCGCTCCAGTTTGACGACCTTTCATGGCCTGAACTTGTTTTTTGATCATGTCCTGATCAGCTTGTATTTGTGATATTTGTTTGCCACCTGGCGAGTTCTTACACCTGATGCACTTCCATACTGCTTTCCTCTGGCACTTCTTCAACCAATTCTCCTGAGTGTAACGGCATGAAAATTCCGTTTTCAAATGGAACACAACGTCGCTTCCGCTTCCGTATTGACCTGTTTCGCACGGATCCGTGATGCGCGATGGAAACACAGCTGGGGGGTACGGGTGTATGGGAGTCCCACCGGCTCAACCTGGAGAAACGAGCTAGTCAGCTACGAAATATGTGCGACAATAGCCTGTTATATTGAAGCGGCCGGGCGGATTTAAGAAGATAGTACAAATGCCCGTACGTGCCGTGAAACGCAAAGCAAGCCAAATACGTTACTTCGCTATGTTTTACGTTTTTCAACGAAATCGGTTAGTCTCTGCGAATATTTCTTGTACAATGGAGAAGAAAAGGGAATCGTTTTTTGCTCTGCTACCAGTGTCTAAAGAATTTACTTTGGAAAATAATAAGATAATTACTTTGGGGTAAAAAATAGAAATAAGCAGGAAAATAATTCGCTTCCCGACGTACAGCTATATGATTCAGTTCGCTAGCGACCGTTTGACCACTTCGGATGTTATACTCGCCAACTCTAAAACCAAGAATGGCACGCTACTGTGAACCGATCAGGTTGAATGTTTCGTAGATTGAACCCATAATTTCCATCGTTAAACCCCTCGCAAAAATTGGAGAATTGCAAGAGAAGGCTTGGGGTGGGAACGTTTAAGCATAGGCAGAGTTCTAGTTCGCATGAGCAAATACCTCCCTTTGAGTGCTTCCACTCCCTACCCTATAGCTGTAAAACTCTTTATAATCAATGTGCAAAACACCTGAGAGCTACGGTAACGTCTGGTTTAGAAAAGGCATATCACAAACAAGGTAGTAGTAGAATCTGGTCGTAGCATGATGAATGTGCTCAACTGAAAAGATACCAAAATGGTGACGAGCGAAAAGCAGCTACTCAAGTTAATTCGAAAACCTCCTTAACGCTCGCATTTTGTGCGTTCGATGAGAATATGGTTGCAGTGAAACTAGATCGCAAAGTGATCAACCAATGTACGTTGTACCAAAACGTAGGTTGTGGTTAAGTTCAAAGACGAAACTTGCATCCCGAATTTATCGTTTTGTCAAATTGGTAAAAGGAAATGAAGAAAATGGTTTCAAGTGGTCATCATCGCTGTTGTACACAACATATTTTATTGGTAAAATACAAGTGTCTTCAATCGATTTGTTTTCCGTTTTTATACTTTCACACTCTCTACCTCTTCCCGCTTATTGTGATTTGACGATAACACTCAACCATCGAACTAATACTTTGTTTTCTCAACGAGGTAGCGATCTGGGAAGTTGGTTTTTATCATCTCCTGCTCGTAGAATTTCCTTTTGTGTCCTCATAACAGACATATTGGAGGTTCTATGTTAGGTTGGGAGCTCTGGTAATGGCTCATTGGTTCATGTCGGTAAGGAACCTTCAGTCAATCGGTGCACGTTGTCTAGACTTTGAAGGATTAGCGGTTCATGTTTCTTGGTGATGTCGATCGGCCTCATGCCTATACTCCGATGAACTCGATGATTCTAGCGATCTAGATGGCGAGGTAAACCCAATTTCTATTACGTTGAACGCAAAATTCTACCCGTATCCACCGCTTTAATGGTCTGTTGAATCGGTCAACGATGGACGCTTTCAAGTCGCCATGTGAGCTGTACAGTTTGACGCTTACATCGTTTAGAAGCTTCTTAACGTTATTACAACTCAACATTTTCGACCCTTGACTGTTAACATTAAGCGAGAGGTGAGCCTGCTAGATTGAAATATTTGCCTCAAAGCTTCAGCTATTTCCACACCTGGTTTTCGTTTAATGGGTTCCATCCACGCTCTCTTACTTCTAACATCTGTAACAGTTAGCGAATCTCGATAACCTCTGTCCGAGAACATGGTTAAATCGACATGGTCGGCTTGCCACAAATCTCAATCTCTCACGAGGGCTTGTGAATTTCCTAAACCAAACTCCACTTCAAACTCATTCTCAACTGCTACTGAACAATCCTCGCCCTAAGATATGGGTTTTTATCATTAATAATGTAGCTTTGGAAGAGCGAAGCTTTTATTTTTAGGAGTGACAAATTACAGGTTTACTTATACTTCGTCGAGTGCATAATTAGCGTTGTAACCAAAAGCAGGAAGTGGGTTGCCATGACGTCGATGGAAACTCGCTCCATCCGTTTTGTGTAGAAGTTATCATGGTTGGAGGCTGCGAAGGTTTAACGTTGTAACGGTCGTAATACATGTGTAACTCGTACATGGCTTGATCTTGAGAAGATCTAATGATGGTGTCTGCGGAGTCTCAAACGATGGCTGCTATGAGGGTTGTGTAATCGTCAACCTCGAACTTTCATCGTAATCACCCGATGGGCTTCGTTGAAATAATCTTTGATTAATCCAACCTGCGGGGAGATATTGACAATGTGTCGTCTATAAAAGTAAAACACAGCACTTGAAACTGATTAGTTTCACTTAATAAAGTAAAACTGATTAGGTTAGTACTTACAATCAATCAGACACTACTTTAACAATATGAGCGTTCCATTTGCGCGTATTCAGTTCTCCAATACGAAAGGTTTATTAGCATCTCGTCACTTCATTGAAATGTCGTGGTTTGCCCCGCATCACCATCGACAACGGATACAATCACTAGGGATAAAACATCGCCACCTACTTAGCCACCCATGAAGGCATCTGGAAAATTGGTGCTGTCCATAATACCGATTTGTTACGCATGCGGCACCAGATCTCAGCTCTTCAAAATTCGGTGCACGCAGAATTAGTTACAGCAGTATTCCGTACTATAATTTTCAACTTTATCAATATTTAACATTGACATGTTGCACAATGTTTGATTAATACAACGGGAGCACACAACACCATCTGTAGTAACCGCAAACGTTACGAGTACGTATATACGCGTGTACATATGTTTCGGCAGCAATCATAAATTATAGGATCCTCTTTGTTCTCTTCAACACCCCTACTTCCACTACCTGTACGCGCGGAGAAGTCAAAGTGACTCATGTTGTGGCGTTGAGATGTCCAAAAAGAATGGCGAAGAAAATGATGCTTTTCTGTTATTTGAACTTAAAATCGCACCACATTAATGAGGAAGCTTAACCCCGTCAACAACATACAATCGTCTTCCTCTCCATACTCCTCTTCATCTCATTATCGCGAGCCTATTGTGTGAGAAATCGTTCCCAACGAGGACAACATGTTTTCGTCGACCGCGGCGTGCAATTTTTCCGATTTTGACCGCCACCGCGTACTTCGTGACAACGAGCTCCCCATCGGGCGGGAGAACGGCCAGTCGTAAATACCACACATCCCTTCCCAACGCTCCCCTTTGTCTCGAGTAAAAGTAGTAAACGCTCGAGACAACTCATTGAGCCGTTAATGGCTGATGCTGCGCCCTTTTGACCACGGTTTACATTCAAGTTATGGATCCCTAACCTGCGGATGTTAATAGTATAAATGCCATGAAAGCGCCCTTCAGGGACTAACTGCTGATTGTACATATGCGACTAGTTAAATAGGAGTGTTGGAGCCAGGGCTCTTCAGTTCTCTTCAGCCTTGTCTCGTGTGATTTAGCCTTGCCTGATGGAAATAAAAGTTTCAAATCTTATAAAAAAAGTTAAACTCCACCTCATCGAACGTTACTTCCACATTTCATCCCCGTTTTTACTTTCCTTAGCTCAACAAAGTAGAAAGGAAAGTTATGTAATCGGCTGAAAAAAAAATTTTGAGTTTTCTTCAGATCTTTACGTCTCAGACCCTCCTGAGTCCGAAAAACACTATTTGGGAAAATGGTCTGTGTGTCTATGTTTATGTGTGTGTGTGTGTGTGTGTGTGTCTGTGAACGATTTTTAGAGAAAACCACCGAACCAAATCAGCTCAAACTTCATATCTCGCCCGCAGGTTATCATGGGACGCCAAAATCAGGGTATGAACAAAATCCATCGAAAGTTAACTATAGTTATCATAGTGATCAAAACAACAAATATTTTTTTTCTCAAAAACCGCCGTAACGATTTTGATTACATTTTTAATACTGGTAGCTCTTAACATGGTAATTATACCATGAAATTCCCATTTATGGGAAAATGACGAGAGCAGCACAATAAATTATCAAAATTTTCGACGAAATTGATTTTAGCGCGGTTTCTAGAGAAAACAACCGTACCAAATCAGTTGAAACTTGATGTCTAGCCTACAGGTTACCATGGGACGCAGAAATAAGGGTATGGGCAAAATCCACCGAAAGTTAACTATAGTTATCATAGTGATCAAAACAACAAATATTTTTTTTCTCAAAAACGGCTCTAACGATTTTTATTAAATTTTTTATATTGATAGCTCCCAATATGGCAACTATACCATGAAATTCCCATTTGTGGGAAAATGACGAGAGCAGCACAATAAATTGCCAAAACTTTCGACGTAATCGAATTTAGAGTGGTTTTTAGAGAAAACGACCGTACCAAATCCCCTCAAAATTGATATCTAGCCCGCAGGTTGCTATGAGACGCCAAAATAAGGGTATGAGCAAAATCCACCGAAAGTTAACTATAATCATCATAGTGACCAAAACACAAAATTTTTTTCTCAAAAACTGCTCTAACGATTTTGATTAAATTTTTTATATTGATAGCTCCCAATATGGCAATCACACCATAAAATTTCCATTCGTGGGAAAATGACAAGAGCAGCACAATAAATAATCAAAATTTTCGACAAAAAGCGTTTTTAGCGCAGTTTTTTCCTTATAAACTCCGCTGGGATGTTAGTAGAAAGTTAAAGAAAATTGGTATTGTAGTCCAATACCTATAGGGTGAGTGTTTAAAAACGCTCATGAGGTACATGAGGCTCACTTCAGAAATTCCTGAATTTCAACTACCGCCGTTTCGCTTACAGCCAGTTCTAACAGTTATTACCCATTAACTCTGCAAAAGTAATGTGTACAGCCTCATTAATTTTCTGTGTACCAATTGCTCAATAATGGCCCTATAATGAGTATGAGCAGCCCAATAAATTCCGGAACTGTAAGCGCTACCGCTGCCTGCTGCTGTGACGTGTTGTTTGACCAAGTTCAAAGGAACTGAGTGATAAATGAATTGAGTAAGTAGAATTAGCCATGTACAAAGTGAATTGTTGTAGAGCTAAGGAAAGTTGTGTGTTGCAACGCACCAGATATTTACCAAGATGAACCGCGTTTTAACACAACCACCACCCCCCATTCACCATTCCTCTATCCATTAACAACTCTCACGAAATAAACAGATAACTGGAATGCCGAAATTCTCCGCTGCTGATACATTGTTTACACCTGTCCTCATCAAATAGCTTGATCATCATTCTAATAGCGCAGGAATCATGAGGACAGAGAATTACGTTCCTCTGGTGTTCTATCCTCCTCTGGTGGGCCCAGGGTGACGATGTTTCAACATATTTATTAAGCTACTGCTCTTAACTGTCACTGCCCTCATCAGTTAGTTCAGCAGTTAACCACTCAGCAATTCCTGTGCTGTCGTACACTGCTTCTATCATCATCATCATCATCATCATCATCACCACGAACTTCAAGGAAATACCTAGTTGAAACAATCAGTCGCAGTGAGGCTCCTGTTAACCCAATCAAATGCCAAACACTAGTCCACAGAAAAAAGAGTCACTCTGGGGTTTGTTGCTCAGACGTGTCAAACAGAATTGTAATGTGAGATGTTCCTGGTGTTTTGCAATAACTATTTGATGAGTATCAATATCCAAGTGAAGAGCCAAAGTTTGGGGGGATGAATGATTAAGTTCTTCCCCGCTGTGATCCGTTTTCTTGGCTCAGCATGGGGTGGTAATATTTGGACTGCATGTTGGTCTTAACATTAGTCTTACGTAGAAATACGTATTTGTTCTTCCGTTTAAGCTCAATAATGAATTTCAAATCGTCAGAAAAGGTATGGCCACGGTTCACTTTGTTATAACATATTGCCTACCCATTTGGGGGGCTTATCACACTACTTTACTTCCAGTCATCTCTGCACAAAAAAAAAGTTAAAATAAGTGTGAAAAAACGGATTATAGATCATTCGATATCCAATTTCAACAAATGACAGATTTTCCCGTTCTATCTAATGAGTGACTTTCTACTGGTTAAATTTGATTGAAGCAAAGAAATGAATTAACTCCATCCCACATCATTCCAACAAGGTTTTGGAATAGCAATAACCTACTTCACTATCATGTGTTGAGTACGTTGGTTCAACATTTTTATGATTTTGCGGCTGTATCAGGTTTCAATAGTTTCCAGACAGAAATGGAAAAAAAGAAGCTTTTAGTAGATGTTTCTAAAAACAAAAATACGCCATTCTGTTTAAAACTACATTTCTGAAGGAGCTGTAACAAAAGTAAAATTACTATCATTACAGTTTTGTGTTGTGTACAGCCTTGCGGGAATAACGACGTTTCCAAGTGACACAGTAGTCCAGAGGGTCGAAGAAAGGTGACCTCAGTGAAGTCTGTGCGCGCCGTCGCTTTCAAAAAGGGAGGCAACCGCAATCAGACATTAAATAGCATATTTCTTTCTATCGTGTCTTGAAGAGTGACGACACGCGCAGACTTCCACTGAATAGGGAACTGTCCGACCTGCAGACAGTCATTAAATAAATTAAGGAGCCCGCTCAGCCTTCCTTCCTCAGTATACTACTACTCATTCTATCTGGCCCAGAAGATTTGTTGGGCTTTAAGGTCGCGATGGCCCTGCCGAAGACGCTAGTTGTCCCGAATGGGATGTCTGGCTCTTTTGGAGGGTCCATGATCAGCTCCCTTGCCGTCTTCTGGGCTTCAGTGTCTCGAACTATTTGGTCATTGGGAAACGCCTTTGAAAGGAGGGTTTCCAGCGAACCTTCGATCCTACAGACCCAACCTGAATCACTTTGCATTGCAGCTAATACCTGCTATACGTTTACTTTTCCTATGTAGTTAAAATGGCTCGTTTGATGGCCCGGTGGAAGGCCTTCTTCTCTTGGATGAAGGCTGTTTGGAGTGTGGCTCTGGCATCAGGGTCACGAATCTGTTGGCTCATTCTTCTGGCTCTATTTACACTCTGTTTGAGGGGTTTAAGTTCGTCTGTCCTCCATAGGACATTGATCGCCATGTGCTGCTGATGCCCTAGTACAGACAGCCCCGCAGAATGCAGCGCTGTGTTAAGTATGTCCACTCTGCTGTTCACCTCTCAGGGTGTGGCAGCTTGCATCACTAGGTCGCACGTTGTCTGCAGCACGTAGTTCACCTTTCACTACCCTAGAGAATTGTAGCCAGTCAGCATTTTTTGTGCGAAGTCGCTGTTCACTGATGCCTCTTCAAAGAATGTTTTCATCTGCAAGGGCAAAGTCAATAACCATATGATCACTCTGCGTTGCACCTGGAACGACTTGCCAACCCAGCAAGGACAAGGCATTGACATACATGTTGACCTTCATCCCAGTTGGCAACAACCAACTTATACTTGGTGAGCTAGTACATATACGCCTCCCCTGCCACATCGAGGGTTGGGAGTCCCAAAAATGCTGGTCTAGCGTTGCATCAGCACAGACTACGCAGGGTCGTCCTGATAGTCCTGCTAGCGCCCACACGAGTGGTTGAAGACTGTCAGAAACTGGTGCGTCGCATAAAATGATATTACAACCAGCTCGGATGAGCATTGTGGCCAAGTGGTAGCTGTTCAGAGGGTGAGTGTGAACATGTCGATGGACGGGTCAATGCAGCCCACTGCCGCCTTTACTCTGGCTGTTGCTCCAGCCACCACGTGCCTGCTATCCCAAACCAAGGGTTGTGGAACTTATATACAGTTCTTGTATGGTGAAAATTCTGCGGCGTTTTTTGTGGGCACCTTGCAGCAACTCAACCATAACCGCGGAACGGTTATTTGAGTTGTGCTGAAAGATTCGACCTGATTTTAGCGTATTCATTATCCACTTGGTACTCCCAGAGGGCAATGCTCACTGACAAATAGTACAGCATGCGTTGAGTGTAGCGTATGAGACCTGTTGCAATTTACGTTTTACGTAATTGGCATACTTGAGGGGAGCCTCGCCCTTGCACTCCTGCCCTGCACAGGTCTTGTGTAGACTACTCTCAGGTTGCCATTTGCAGCACTGTGTGGGAGTTTGGTAATGGCAGATAGCGCACCACTGCCACGTTGTTGGGAGGTGCCCCCTCCAGTTTTTTATGCATGCTGGGTGACTCTTTTATCATCCAGTCCTTCTGTCTGCCCCACTTTTTTACTTTCCGCTACCCGAAGGGAAGGAAAGTATAGTAATGTGTGTGTGTGTGTGTGTGTGTGTGTGTGTGTGTGTGTCTGTAGTTTTCACCCTGCAGTCGGGGGTCCAGAATTCCGCTGACGTATTCCCTGCGTGTCGTATGAGCCGACTAAAAGGGAAAGCCGGGTGGGCCCAGCTTGAAAGACAACCTCACCTCTACGAGGTCCCCGCAGGATTACATCCAACGAGGCTTAACTGTGGCTGGGCGTCACAGTGTACTCTGTCGCCACACTGTGCTCACCCTGCAGTTGGGGGGTCCAGAATTCCACTGCCGTACTCCCTGCATGTTCGTATAAGCCGGACTAAAAGGGACACAACTTACACTTCATTCACATACATGACACACTGGGAACCCCTACCTTTAGCTGGGATCGCAGAACACACCCCCCGCAGGAAGGGGGACAGAATTCTCCTGCCGTATCCTCTGCGTGGCCGTTAAATCCGGCCTTAAAGGGGCTTAAAGCTCACGACACTGACATACACAACATATTCCAGATACAAAATACACTGCAACGGCTTGCGTAGCAGAACACATTAACATAAAACACTCATAATGAGCGAAAGACAGTCCTGGAAGTAGCTCACTAACACCTTTGAGCGATCCCCTATATAGGTGCGGCCTTCGGAATGAGGAGGGGGAAAAACCAGGTTTGAGCGTTCCTGGGGCGGCTGATAGCGTGTGTCCCGCTCACCACATCACCGGTGGCCGAGGGCTGACTCTGAGCAGCAGCCGAAAAATCCCTCATGCGTCTTAGTCCTGGTGGGTGGCCGGACTGGCAGCTGCGGCGCATGTGGGGGCCTCCCTTTGACCCTCAACGGACCAGCGAAAGGGGCTAGAATCAATATGCCTGAGGGGGAGCTTCCAGGACACTGCCTCGAGCACCTCTCGCTCATACCACTAACCCGGGCAACCTGGCTACTACAAGCACTCGGCATTCTGTTGACCCTAATCTGTCGGACATGGAGCAAATTTGCGCTTATGTCCAAATCATCCACGGCCAGCTGGCACGGATGAGGGCCAACGCGACAGGACCTATGCGGGACCTCGTAACTAGCTGCCTCTTCGAAATTTCGAAGCTGGCAATCAAAGCTAATGCCCCCCCAACGACATCGCCCCCTGCCACTCCCCCCCTGCGGGAAACTGTGGCGGCTGTCGTGAGGGAAGAGCTGCGTAGGGCAATTGCCCAGCAGCCAGTGCCACCAGCCCCCCAAACTCAAGGAGCTGCAGCGAGCCAGGGTAGTACCCCAGGCCCCTCATATGCGGCAGTAGCCGCTACTGCGCCTTCCTCCCCCCCTCATGGAGCTGAGGCTGAATGGCAGCCTGCCAGGGCCAGGAAGCGCAGAGGAAGCAGCAAAAAGGCCCCAACTAAGCGCAGGCCGAGGGCAGCGCCCCGCCTACGGCCCGCCCAAAACAAGGGCAAAAATAAAAATAAAGCAAAATAAAAAGCTCCACCGCTTGCCAAACTCCCCTAAAACCCACGACAAAACGTGGTAGTGGTTAGGCGGACATGTGAGGAAGGAGAGGCTGGTCCCTCCAACCCTGACGCAATGGAAGCGCTTATGCGGGTGTCCCTGCTACGGACCTCCAAGCTCTAAGTGTCCGAGTGCTAGATATCCGCACCGCAGTAGGAGGTGGCGCCGTCATTGTGACGGAAACGCCAGAAATGGCCAAGGCGCTCACGAGCCACATTTCCACAAAAAGGAGTTGAAGCTCCAAGCGTCAGCCCCCTGGGTCGTTTCCCACGCCTGCTATTGTGCGACGTGCGGACTGACCTTCAAAAGAGGACTTGGCCCAACAAGTTGTTGAGCACAACCCTGCGTTAGCTTGCAGCCGCAGGACGTCAGGCCTCTTCACCAAAAAGCGTGGCAGACAGAAGGATTGGGTGATTGAGGTATCACCCAGCCTATACAAAAACTAGAGGGGCAAGGCACCTCCAAATAGCCTGGCAGCGGTGCGCCATACGAAAGTACCAAGCCCCCACTCAGTGCTACAAATGCCAGCGCTATGGCTACCTGGCAGTGGCCTGTACAAGACCTGTTGTGTGCGCCTGGTGCGCCTTGCCACATCTGAGTAAGGAATGCAAGCGTGATGCTCCTCGCGTGCCAATTGCGTCGAACGCAAAATCCAACAGGATGCACACTCTACACGAGACGCACGCTGTACCATTCGTCAGCGAGCGATAGCCCTCCAGGAGTCACGAGTGGATTATGAATAGGTCAAAAGCAGTTCGAATCCTTCAGCACAACACCAATAAGAGTTGCCCAGTTATGGCTGAGTTGCTGCAAAATGCACTCAAGAAACGCTGCAGTGTTCTCGCCATACAGGAACCATACATAGGATCCAAAACTCTTGGTCTGGGATCGCAGGCACGAGTGGTGGCTGGAGCAAGAACGGGAGCCAAGGCAGCAGTGGCCTGCATCGACCCGTCCATTGACATGCTCGCACTCACTCACCTGAACAGCCAGCACTTGGCCGCTGTGCTCATCCGAGCCGGTGGCTTTGAGCTGGTTGTAATATCATTTTACAGGCAATTTGGCGCACCAGTTGCCAACAGCCTTGAACCACTCGAGCGGGCTCTAGCAGGCCTATCAGGACGACCCTGCATAGTCTGTGCCGATGCAAATGCCAGATCACCATTGTGGGGATCCCCAACCCTGGATGGGGCGGGCGAGGCGTATATAGAGCTGCTCACCAGGTACAACTTGATTGTTGTCAACGACCCCATGACTGAGGCGACCTATGATGGTCCGGGAGGAAGGTCGTGTATAGATGTCACAGCCGTGTCTCACACCCTGCTACTCAAATTGCAGGGTTGGCGAGTCGTACCAGGTGCAACGCAGAGCGACCACATGGTTATTGACTTTGCCATTACGGATGACAACATCCTCTGCAAAGACATGCGTGAAAAGCGATTCCGCACAAAAAATGCTGATTGGCCACAATTCTGTGGGGTACTGGAAGGTGAACTGCGTGCCGCAGACACCGACCTAATAGCGCAAGCATCCACACCTGAAGAGGTGGACAGCAAAGTGGACATATTTACCACAGCACTGCACTCTGCTGGGCTCTCTGTACTTGGCCAACAGAAGCACAGGGCGATCAAAGTCCCATGGTGGACTGAGGAACTTAATCCCCTCAAGCAAAGTGCAAATAGAGCTAGAAGGATGTACCAAAACACTCAGACCCTGATGCCAGAGCAACACTCGAACTGCCTTCATCCAAGAGAAGAAGGCCTTCCACCGCGCCATCAAACGAGCCAAACGGCAAGGCTGGCGAAATTTTGTGGAAGCGGAGAGCTCTGAGAACCCCTGGGGCAGACACTACAAGTCCTCCATAGGAAAAGCTAACGTAGAGCAGGTCTTAGCTGCGATGCAAAATGAGTCAGGCTGGGCCTGCAGCATCGAAAGCTCACTGGAAACCCTCCTTGAGAAGGCGTTCCCAGATGACCAAGTAGCTCGAGACACCGAAGGCCAGAGGGCAGCAAGGACATGGACCCTCCGAACGAGCCCGACATCCCATTGTGGACAACAGGCGACCTCGGCAGGGCCCTTGCGACCTTAAAGCCCAACAAATCTCCTGGGCCAGACAAAATAGAAAGCAATATGCTAAGGAAGGCTGAGCGGACAATCTCCAGCGGCCTCCTTAATTTATTTAATGACTGTCTGCAGGTCGGACAGTTCCCCACTCAGTGGAAGACTGCGCGCGTTGTCACTCTTCAAAAGGGAGGCGACCGCAATCAGTCAGACCCGCGATCATGGAGACCACTCAGCCTTCTTTCCATATTAGGCAAAACACTAGAAATCTTGATGTTGCAGTCCCTCGAAGGAGTCTTTGGCCGCAACCTCACAGGCAGGCAATACGGGTGTACCAAAGGAAGGTCCACGCAGGATGTCATTGTCGAGATCCGGCGTGTTTCGCTGGCACCGGCTAAGTACGTCGTAGCAGTTCTGATTGACATCAGAGGAGCGTTTGACAACCTTGTGGCCAGCGCTCCTTAATGAACTCAAAGGTAGGGAATCCCGCAACCTGTACTCGCTCGTCAGAAGTTACCTGACAGACAGAACTGCTACGATCGAAAGTAGGCATGTCTCCGTCCGGAGAAAGATTGAGAAGGGTGCCCACAGGGCTCGGTCCTAGGACCAGCACTCTGGAATGCCTTCTTCGAAGGTCTTCTCAGGAAACTCATGGAGACTGACTGCGAGCCGTACGCCTATGTGGATGACTTGACTGTGCTGATCTTTGCAGAGTCAGTCCGCCAAATTGAAGAAAAACTCACCACGTGCTCCGCACTGTCAACCAATGGTGCGAGCACGTCAAGATGCAGGTGGCTGAGGAAAAACCCAGCTAATCCTCTTGAAGGGGAAAGTGAATAATCCACCCACAATACGCTTTGGCGGCCACAGGCTCCTTCTTGAAAAGCACGTCAAGTATTTAGGAGTGAATATAGGTGAGAGGTGGGGTTTCAACCAACACCTCCAGTCCCTTAAAGGCACTACCATTGCAAGGTTTGCCTCACTGCGTGCCATTACTAAGGCCACTTGGGGTGTGTGTTACCACGACACCATCCTCATGTATAAGGCCATCTATTTAGGTGTGATTGGCTACTGCCCCGTTGTCTGGGGTAGCAAACTAACAGTCAATCAAAGAGAGTATTGGCCCAATCCCAGAGAGCTGCGCTCCTGTGGATCACCAAGGCCTACAAGATCTGTATCAACGGAAGCAGTCCAGGTGATCACTGGTCAGTTACCAGTTGATTTGGCTGTTGAGTGCATGATTGACAAGTGGAGAGTGAAACGGGACCTTCCCCCGCTTTGGGCTGAACTCCGTGCGGATCTCACCACAGAACAGAAACTTGCCGCCATCGATGAATGGGCTCTAGAGAAATGGCAAGCGAGATGGGAATCCTCGTCAAAGGGACGTGATACGTATGAGTTCTTCCCCAACATCCGTGAACGTCTTTCTAGAAAATGGGTTGAGCCAGACCACTGGACGAGCCAGTTCCTCACGGGACATGGTGACTTCAATGCGCGGCTCCACATCTTTCTCTGAAAGACTCGCCATTATGCACGTCTTGTGCCTCCAGTGCGGAGGAAACAAGAAACCATGTGCTGCTCCACTGTAGTTTCTACAACAGTGAGCGACGGTTGTTGAGAGGGCAAACGAACTTAGCAGCATTGACTGCTACAAAGGAAGCCTATAACCATTTTGCAAAGTTCGCAAAGAAGGTAATGGCTAAGAAACGTGGTTATAGTTGATCAGTCCTTTTGAAACTTGCCACCCAAGTAAACAGTAAGATCAGGTAGGGAACCAGATTAAGAACTACTCCCAGATGGTACGGGATTCCTCAGGTGGTCAACCTCCGCGCGGTAACACACGGGCAACAGCTCTCTACGGTGAGACTGGCTAACGACCACATACCTGCCGTACCTCCACAGGTCTGAGTTCGGTGGATGCTGCAGGGGCCGGCCTCTTGCATATTAGCGAAACCGCAACTTCTATGACTGATATAACCCTCGTCGAGGGTTTAGGTACAGTCATGAAATAAAGAAACAGACCTGTGTGTCTGTAGTTCGATTTGCGGGAGAACGGCTAATCCGATAGAGCAGGTTCTTTTTTTGTTTTGTTCGTTATTGTAAAAAGGGGCCTGACGGTCCTGCGCTCATCAACCTGTTTGTTGTTGAGGTCCTCTTTTTCAGGTCGGTTCGCATGTTGCGCAATAGCTGGCACGGGGACCGCGCGACCTAGGGAGACTCATGCATGTAGCTTAAACTACTTCTTGGTGGAAATGTGGCTCGTAAGAGCCTTGGCCATTTCCGGAGTTTCCATCACGACATAGGCGCCACCCCCTACTACAATGCAGATGTCACGTACCTGGGCGTTATATCAGGGTTGGAGGGAGCAGCCTCTTCTTCCTCACACGTGGGCCTTTTTACTACCACTTTTTTTCGGGGGTTTTTAGGGAGAAGTTTTTTAAGGGGAGGAGCCTTCTTATTTTTATTTTTGGCATTGTTTTCGAGGGGAGACGTGGGCATCTGGACATAGGGACAAATCTGTTCCATATCCGACAGATTAGGGTCCACTGCTGGTTTACTACTTGTAGTAGCTGGGTTGCCCAGGCTACTATGGTGTAGACGTCGCGTTGCCTGGTCCTGGGACGACGAGCAGGTTGCTCATCATCTGGTCGATTCAGGTACATTCAGCTGATCTACTTTCCATGTTTGTTAGTAATAAGGTTAGGAGGAAGAGGTTGATCAATCCCAACCAATAGCCAGGAGACCTAGGTGTGGAGTGTCTCTGCAATGTACCTTCAATCAAGCCCTCAGTGTCTCGATTCTATTCAAACCACGCTGCATCGGGAGGTGGCGCCATCATTTTGACCGAGATCCGTGGTGTGTGCCTGGGGCGAAATGCCACATATAAGCAATGGTTGCAAGCTCGAAGCTCCCTAAGACACACGTTGCACCATCTGTTGGCGACCAATCACGCTCCAAGAGTCACGAGTGGACTATGAATAGGTTAAAAACTGTTCGAATCCGGCAGCGCAACACGAATAAGAGTTCCTCGGTTGTGGCTGAGTTGCTGTAAAGTGCACTCAAACAACACTGCAACGTTCTCGCCATACAGAAACTGTTCATAGCTTCCATAACTGTTGGTCTGGGATCGCAGGCAGGAGTGGTGGCTTGAGCAAAAACGGGAGCCACGTGAGTGGTTTTACGTAAACGTGAATTCGTTGCTTCCTCATCATAGAAATATTGACGGAATCGCATTGCTTTGTTCTCGTTATATGACACAGCGTCAGTAAATCTCTACATTCGTTGAGGAGGCCGCCAGCTACGTGGGGGAAGTAGAGGATTCCATATTTAATGGTCGTTTACTAAAACTGCCACCAATCGGGGTCTCGGCTTGCGGACGTAATACGATATTTAGGACGTAATAAGCCTACTTTCCTGAAAAGGGCCCCAACGTGCTATTCCAGCAATAGCCCCCAACTAAAAGTGAATAGGATTCCTCTCTACCAAACTCGTAAACGACGTCTCATTTCTGATAAGAACCACTCTTGATTTGAATTACACTACTAATTATGTGATAATCTGTTATTTAATGATAATGCTTTCATTATAGTCACACGAATCTTTATTCTTCTCCATCCCGAACAAACTTCGAGACCGGGTGAAACCTTAAATTCCCCACTCAAATTCAAGCATATCCGTTGTATGGCACTAGGTATATAAAATTGTATCGACAGAAGCACTCCAGGTGATCGCTGCTCAGTTAACTCAGTATAGAGTTATCTGAGCAATGAGCGCACGCACAAAGCTCCCTGAGGTGCACGTTGCGCCATCCGCTGGCAGGCAATTGCCCGCAGGGAGCCATGAGTGGACTATGAATAGGTTAAAAACTGTTTAAATCCTGCAGCACAACACAAAAAAGGGTTCCTCAGTTGGGGCTGAGTTGCTGTAAAGTGCAATCAAAAAACGCTACAGCGTTCTTTCTAGAACCCCGTACACAGGTTCCAAAACCCTTGGTCTAGGATCCCAGGCACAGGTGGTGGTTGGAGCAAGAACGGAAGCCAATGCAGCAGTGGCCTGCATTGACCTGTCCATGGACATGCACTGAACAGCACTTGGTCGCTGTGCTCATCCGAGCTGGTGGATTTCAGCTGTCTCACGCCCTACGTCATCATACGGTATCACCTGATCCATGGCGCAAAGTTAGAGAGCAGTCTCGTTTACTATAATTTTCAATCGTTGCACAGTGATCAGCGAAAACTGTTCTGACCCACAGAAGAGGTTTACGGATCCTGCTTTGGCCAGTTTGTCTACTCTCTTGTTCCCCTCATACCCTTTGTGGCCTGGCATCCGTTTTAGAGAAACTGTATACCCTCGTTGATTGAGTTTCTCGGCATTGTGTTTTGTTTCCTTTTATAATTATCGGTATAGAGGGCTATGCTGGTATCCCAAACATTTCTCGACTCAAGCACATAGATACGTGAGTTTACCACGATAAGTTCATTTTGAAATACTGAAGTGTGAAGTGATTCTTCCCATTGTAGCACGGGGACACAGACTCCCATTCCTGCGTTACCCCCAAGGTTTTTGGGAGCCTTCAGTGTAACAGATGATTTCCAAATCATCTACGACGGTGGCTCTACTATCCCACATTTGCCTAGAGTCTATCTTAGTGTTGAGGTTTCTCTGGAAATGACATATCGTTTTCTTACCTTCCAGGGCCTTGTTTGCCTCTGGTATCCTGTGGTTAAGGTTTGTACGTATGGTTGTGGGGCCGTGAGTATGTGATGTGTGGTAATGATGATTTGAGTGGAAATAATAAAATAATCAGTAAGAGATAAAACACAATCCAGAGTCAGCTAAGTAGTGGGAGGCTATGAAAAGCTTAGTTAACACAGTTCATACAATTTAGTTTCCAAATTGATCTCCAAACACACTTTTTAAGTTAACTATCTTCAAATGAATAAATACATGACTTCACGTCGTAACTTCCAGGTGTACAAAATAGTGAATAATTGTTTGCTGTTTCGAATTCCAGGTAAAGTGGACGAAAAAGCTACTCAGCTGCACGCGATTGCGTCTCTGAAGGTGTTGTTAGATGCGACTGCACCTCACAAAGGTTCGGCAACAGCCAGTTCAGCCAGTTACTTGAAAGAAACCACACTTGTCACACGGCAAGCTGAGCCTAACGGCATCGCCGTCCAGTCCTCCTCAGTAAGAGTATTTTCATTTTAATTTGAGTGCATGATTCGAAATCCTAGACGAATGTTGCCAAATTTACTATTACTGCAGTTCAATCCTGATCTCCGTCTTGAGAGCGCTTCAGCGGCGGCAAATATGATGAGGTTTCCCCGCTCCTTTCCCTTCCTTCTTCTCCTCTCAAGACCCCTTTGTCATATTTGTGATTGGTTGCGCCTCTCGCGATAATATTATTTTCGTTCTTATTCACCATATTTCTGGTCCTCTGGGCCGGATAGGAAACCACACACGTGCTGGCCAGTTGGGACCTATCTTGGCGTTTGCTACTTCATTAGGTCGGATCGGGTGAAAAGCCAGCAAGTCAACGTTTGCTTGTTTGTTCTTGCTAAGTGGGAGCAACTTAGGGCCCTCCTCTTCTACATCCTATTAGACTTCCCCTTCCACTCCTTATCGTCTCTGCTGTAGTAACTGTTTCTTTCCTCGTCGTTATCGGTGTTCTCAACGTTTCGAGCTAATAAAGATTCAGAAGATTCAGCCTGTCAATTTGCGAAATTCGCGGAAAAAAAGAAACGTCTCCTCTCTAGAGTCACTTTTGGAATGGTTGCAACCTTCCGTAATCAAGATTTATTTCTTGCTAGAGTCGAAAAATTGGATGAGATTTTTGTTGAATTTAACCCCGTGCTAGATAATTTGGCCGCTTTACAATTAGAAGACTCCACACTGGTGACTGACAGCATCAGTGAAACTTCTGCATTTGAAGACCTGTATTTTCCCGTTGTCTCCGCTTCTAAACGTTGTTTAGCTCCATTTACGGTCAAACTTCCCGATCTTAACTCTTTGTCTTCAGCAGCTCATGCAATTCCACCTAAAGCAAAACTTCCCAAAATCAACTTACTCAAATTTGACGAACAGGTTCAAAATTTTGCTTGCTCCATTTTCTTATTTGACACGCAGATTCATGAATCATGTTTGACGGACCTGGAGAAATTCGAGTATCTTCTCGCCAATGTGGAAGGCCCGGCACTTCAACTGGTGAGGACTGTCGCGTTTTGTCCCTAGAATCGTCAAATTGTGTGTCAATCACTGGTCAAACGATACACCAATAAAAGAGTCATTGCGAATATCCACCTGAATAACATTTTAACATTCTCTCCTCCAAAATCAGACTCGCCTGCTAATATTCAGTCAACTGTAGATTTCGTGGTAACCGCCGTAGCCAGTTTGAAATCGCCCGATATTCCAGATCTTTGCGTTTTGAGTTTTTGCTCTTGGGACTACGTCTTTTAGACACCCGAACCAAGAAGGCATTCGAAGACAAATTTTCTGAAACAGAGTTCCCTACGTTTAACAACTTTCAAGAATTCATGAACACCCAGAGTTGCATTTTCGATCTTGTGAATACCCCAACCTCAATTAGAACATTTTCTCCCTCTAAAAAAGGACGTAAGCGAGTGCTGCTGACTTCTAATTTTGTGACAGATGTCAAAACTTCTTCATCAAGGCCGGTATCACAACCTTCCATGTGTTTGTGTTGCTCCAAATGCAACCACAAACTCTCAAAGTGTGACCCGTTTTTGTCCAAGAGCATCCTGGAACGTAAATGTGTCATCCAACAGAATCGACTATGTTTCACATGCTTCGGCAGGCACGCTGTGACCAAGTGTCAATCGACCTATTCTTGTGAGATTTGTAAGAGTAAATATCATAATTATCTATTACATCCAGAGCTAGGCTCTGACCAGCAGCCAGTTCCCGTTTCCTTGTTGGAAGCAAATAGTTCAACACAACCTATTCCTGCAATTGCTCTTGTCCAAAACCCTCATCCACATCTTCTGTTGCTCTGTCAGAAACTGCACAAGCAATAATGTTCGATATTGCAGGACACCCGCGTTCTTGCCGTTATATTTGTAATTCTGGCAGCCAAGCTAATTTCATCGGTCTTCCTAAACAGAAGTGTTCATTCCAGATTTCCAGCATAGTGCAATTTGTTGTCCACCACAAGTTTCACGGACTGGCCTCTTGTAAATTGACCCCTCGGTTTTCTTCTAACTCAGCCATATTTCTCGATGCAACGGTTATTCCCAGAGTAACATTGGATATTCCTACCACTCGTTTATCGGACTACCTTCAGGCTCAATACAACTTTCTCACTTTGGTGGTTCGGTTCGACCTGCTCTTAGGGGTCCAAGCAGTTTAAGACGCGACCCTAGATTCTCCGGGACCTATCAAAGGTAACCCGTCTGCCATTCCCACTACATTCGGCCATGTATATTAATGGGAATGGTGCCGTCCCAATCGGCCTCATCCGAGCCTGGCACTTCTCTGCTAGCGTGCTCACCATCCAGCTCTTCATTGGCCAATTTGGATAAAACAATGCGTGCCTTTCAGTTCCCATTCTCCCTTCTGATGGCAACCTGTAGTGCGCACGTTTTCAATGGACCATCCCTCTTCACACTACAGGTCGCTGTATCACTCGCCTCCCTTTCATTGCAGGTGTACTTCCACTGCTTGGCTCTACTCGGGAAGGTGCTCTCAATCGGCTTTTGTGTCTCCAAGAATACGTTCAACAAGGTCACATGATGAAAGCCACATCTTCTCTTGATTATTTTATGACGCACTCAGGAGTTATAAAGGTCCTCTTGAAAATCCTAAATTGTGGATTGTCTTTAACACTTGAAAAGAGTTACTTCGCTCTGTTTGTTTGTATGTCTACTCGCGCTGTCTTGATTGTCAACAGAAGCTCCCTCTCTTGACCGCTCCATCGCTTGCCGAGGGCTACCTTTCCATATTTATGCGGACAACGGCAGCAACTTCCGAGGTGCATTGCGAGAAATCACCGCAATTCATCGTTTTCTCCGTGAAATCGACTCTGACTTGGAATCTCACCTAGCACAATGTGAGATACACTGCATCTTCAACCCGCCATATGCTCCGAATTTCGGGGGGCTTGGGAATCAATGGCAAAATGTACCAAACACCATCTGAAACGTATCGTTAGCGATCGTGGTCTTTTGTATGAAGAATTCGCGACGATTCTGGCATTCCGCATTGAGGTCATTCTAAACTCCCGCCCACTGTGTGCCATCGCTAGTTCCCCAGGCGATCCTGCCGACTGCCTCACTCCTGGACATTTTTTTAGAGGGAAGACCACTCTTAGCTCGATCAGAAGCGAACCCCAGCCGTTTGAAGAGATGGCAGTTGGTCACGCAACTCACACAATCGTTTTGGCAAAGATAGAAGCGCAAATATCTTCATTCCCTTCAACTTCGATGCAAATCCCTAGATCTAAAAGAAGGAGCTGTCCTTCTACAATCACCGACTCAATGACCTTTGGGACGTGCGGATTGGTTGCTGCTTGGTGCCGGCGGCGTAGAGCGCGTAGTACGAGTCAGAACTTCTTCAGGGATCCGTCCTGTCAATAGACTGGTGGTTCTCCCAACTGACTAGCCCCAAGTGACCAGATAGCACTCAGTTTTTTTGTTCAATTTCCCCAGCTTCGATTATTTTCACTTTGCAGCAAGGGTGCTTGCCTCTTTATTACCGTTATTTTCTTGAAAGATTCCCCAAATAGTTTAATTTCATATTTTTACTTTCCGCTACCCAAAGGAAAACGAAAGTATAGTAATCGTGTCAAAAAAATTTGGGTTGTCTTCAGATCTTTACGTGTTAAGGCCTACTGAGTCAAAAACCTAATATCGGCGCGTGGTCCGTGTGTGTGCCTGTAGTTCGATTTGTGGGAGAACGGCTGAACCGATTGAGCTGGTTCTTGTTTGTTTTGTTCGTTATGTTTTGTGGACACCAAAATAAGGTTATGGGTGATTTCGGTCGATGGGAAGGGGGGTAGGGGACGAAAATGTACCAAAAATTAGGGTTTTTCGCATTTTTCTCAAAAAAAGCTCCAACGATTTTGATTAAACTTTCAAACTATCTTTTACTAGTCAGTACAAAACTTTTCTTCCCTATACCCCATACCCGATGAAAATATGGTGAACGGAGATATAGGCCTACGAAGGCCTATGGGTTTTTTACGATTTTTGCCAAAACGGCTTCAACGATTTTCACCAAACTCTCAGGATGTTTTTGAATAGTTAATATCTACATATTGTTCTCAATAAATGTTCCATTGAACAGAGATAAAAATGAAAATGTGTCGAAAGTAACGTTTTTTCCAAACATTTCTGTAAATTCCAGAGTAACTACTTCACCAGGTGTGATCAATCTTACAGAGGATCTTTTAGTCACCCATACCCACATTTCGTTCTCCATGATTATTTCTGTATATAAATGTTGAACGGAGATATAAGCCAAGTTAACTCAGAAAAGGAGATTTGTCGAATATTAATTTATCGGTATTCCAATTTTCTCAAAAACGGCTCTAACGATTTTGATCAAACTTACGGAGTACCCTCAGCTAACTAGTCCCTACATTTTGTTCTGTATAAATGTTCCTGTAGAAATGCGTTGAATGAAGATATCGCACCAGCATATGTCGGCTGGTGTTCGAACTTACAGGGGGTGGCTGAAAGTTGTGTGTTGCTACGCACCGCTCGTTTGGTTGGTTTTCCAAACGTGCCCCCTTTTTGTACCCAGTGACACCTACTTTATTTCCTCAATGTTCATTTTCCAAATTTGTTATTTTGGGTGGGGGGTATGTTCGATCTTGATCTCGGTCTTATGATCGCTTTCGAGGCGGCAAATAAGATGAGGTTTCCGCACTCCTTTCCCTTCCTTCTTCTCCTCTCAAGGCCCCCGCCCTTCATCAATTTTCCAGCAGTTCTACCGATGCGACGCGAGCGAAACTATTGCCTCCTCCTTTTTCTATCTTTGTTCGGCGCCAACTTTCCTCCTCCAGCCAGTGCATTTTTGCGTCCTGGAGCACTACTTTGAAAACGACGTCTCCTCTTGGAATACGATTCCCTTTCGACGGGAAAGCAATTCTGCAGCACCTAGAAGGTCAGTTCCTTTTCATTTTCCACCATTTAAACATTTTCGTGGAACTCGCGATTCGGAACATTGAAGAGTGTCACTGATACTGGTGCTTGTTACATCTTTCATCACTGGCAACTATCTAGCACCAGTATTCTTCAAAATACGAATTCGATCACTCGACTGACCGTTGAACTATATTTGAACACACTTCGTCAATTTTCAGTTGTAACCGAATTATCGTCCTTCACTTGTCGAATTGCTGCCACCGCATGCGTAACCATTCACTGAATACTCTATTGATAATGCCATCTCTCTTCCATAACGAGCGGTGTTAGAAATTAAGGATGAGGTTGGGTTGTGGCCATAATCCTTGTTCTACAGAGTTTAGGTACCATGGAATGAAGATCTAAATACCTTTATGGCAGTGTACATGTATTGATGATGAAAACTCTCTATGATTCAATTTAAATGTTTTGACGTTTACTTTCCCTAATCAACTAATTTTTGAGGTGTCTCCTTTTATTGAATTTGTTCGCGAGTCGTGCTTGAATTGTGTTGTGTTTGTTATATTGACAGTGATTATGGCTATATCCCAATACAACTGGTAGTACTAATTCTCTAGGAAGGAACTAGGTGTATATTTGTGGTATGGTGTAGTGTGAGATCACCAAAAAGGTATGCAACGTCATGCATAGTTAGTACTTGGTTGAGTACACTGCATACAGTTAGGTCCTTTTTTTGAATGATAATAAACACTCTCAATGGATTGCAAGATTCCTGTTGAGGGTTCAAGAATGGTCAATGTGAGAAGAAAACGGTCTTTACTTATTGTCCTTGTGTACTAGTGTTATATCTATTATGTTAATATTAACGGTCTTGCTGGTAATTACGACCCTGCATATAGATATTAACTTTTAACCATATTTAACACAGATAAAGTTCGTGAATAATAGTAGTGAGAGTGTGTCGTGCCTCCCAAGGACTCAAGGAATCATGAATTTTGCCGTTTACTGTTAAAGTTGTCAATAGCCCTTTCACTCTACCAGCAGTGCTCATTATAATATTACACATCAGCTATGTGAACCACGTTTATGCTCACACTGTAGGTGGTGGGGTGAAGCTCTCATATGGAATTAAAAGTGATATTTTTCAGGTGGATGAGGATGTACCTGAGCCTCTGGACATGAGCTGGCCAGACACTGCAAGAAAGAGGATAACTTACCTCCTTGTTGCACCTATTGTCTTCCCATTGTGGCTTACTCTACCTGACGCTAGAACACCCTCAGGTAACACTTTTTCCTTGAAATATTTAGGTAGGTGGGTGTGCAAAATAAATTTAAATTATTGATTGGTTACCCATTGTACAGTAAGGGGTTATTAATGCCAATAAAGACCAACCAGATGAGCAACTATATGTAGCTTATGTTTTAATAACTAGTTAATGAGCCTCACCTTGCCCCCATTAATCTTCTTTCTTTTTTTTCATTTTCAGGGAAAAAGTGGTTCATAATTACGTTTTTTGGGAGTATTGTTTGGATAGCAGCATACTCCTATCTGATGGTCTGGTGGGCCAACATCACCGGGGACACGATAGGCATCCCTCCTGAGGTAAGCCAGATGGAATTAAATCGTTCTCTGAATTGCAACTGTATTTCTTCATCAGAAACTTGAGTTGGCAGACTGGTATGTATAATCAGCCTCCCCCCCCCCTTCTAACTTAATGCAACTCGGGAACCCCCACTGCAGCACCAAATTGGCCTATTCTGTGGGTGTACATGAGCCACCTCATGTCCTCCCACTTCCATCCCCAGATCCTGTGGAACCAGTATTCCCTGATGTGACATCCCTATCATTCTCGCACAAAACGCAAGACCACCTAGAGGGCTATCCCAGCAGCCTCGTCTGGCAGCAGCTGAGGAACCCCAAGCACTCTGACATGTACAGCAGCCAACCCCTCACACGTACACGGTACAAGCTCCACTAACTCCTGCCCTACCTTCCTACCTTGCAGCTTAGAGGGCAGCGGCCTGTTCACAGGCCACGTACTTTCTCTCTCCAGACTCTCTCTTTCTCCTGGAGAGTTTGATAATAAACCTTGACTGCCTTCTGCCTGGCACATGCCCCCAATAGATAGCCCCACCCTTCTCTTCAGGAGGCCCTTCTACACACACAGCAAACACCCCAGACCCATAAATTCCTGCACCTGGTAGGCCACCCCTCACTGATCTGTCTGTATGATATACCATGGCCCTAACCTCAAGAGTGGGACCACTTCATTCCCGTCTGAATTTTTCATGAATTCCTATCCAGCAGGGAAGCTGGAAGTTAAAGTTCATCTGCACCAAGTCCCTGACATGCAGAGCTCCCCACATGTATGTGGAGAGGTTCAAGACTCGGCAGGACCCCTAGCACAGCTATGGAGACTGTCTGCATGCAACCTGTCACATCCAAGCAAGCCCTGGGCTGCAGTTTACTCACCTGCAGTGGCACAGTCAGCATTTAATATCCTTAAAATGTTTCCCCAAATATCCTAGTATACCGAGGTTAAGGAATTATCAATCAAGTCTCAGCATACTGTTGAATGGAAAAGACCTGGCTTGCACATCTCAGCAGTATAATACATGTCACTTGAACTAGTTTTTGTGAATTTCCAATAATTTATTCTTCTGTTATGTGTTTTGTTCTAAGCATTCTTTAGAGATAATTTATGTGTGATCATTAGAAGTCATCCAAGTATACTGTAAAAAACGGGTTTTTCTCATGATAGTCAAACTCAAGTATTCATAAACTCAACTGGGTTTCAAAGAAGAAAATCCAGAGGTTGTTCAGAGTGTTATCAGGGGCACGTTGCTTCGAAAAATTCCTACAATACTATTTATAAATACTTGGTCCACACTTTACACTATCTGAGATACCTTTGGTTATCTGTTACTGGAACTGGTGACACCATCAGTCCGTTCTAGTTCATGACCAAAAAAAAGTAATTCTAAAACTATAGTTTCCACTTTGAAATATGCAGTACATAGAATTGAAGATGATGTAATTATTCTGGCAACCTGTTGTAGTGATTTGTTTGTTTAAACGTCAAGAATGACGTTGCACTAATTTTACCTCGAATTGGACAGGAATTATTTATTGCAACCCAACTTCATAAATTAGATATTTTTAATTAAGCACTCTCATAAATTAGATATGTGTAATATTTTACACGTGTCATAATGAAACGAATTCCAAGGTTTGGCATATTATGTTAACTTTCAGGTAATGGGCCTAACCTTCCTTGCAGCAGGCACTTCGATTCCAGACCTTATTACGAGTGTTATCGTAGCAAGGAAAGGCTTTGGAGATATGGCAGTCTCCTCATCAGTAGGCAGTAATATTTTTGATGTGACTGTTGGGTAAGATTATTTACTACTGATTTGCAAATCAATAACTGCTATCCTATTATCACTAAGATACTGCATGAAAATAATTGTGGTATGAAATCCAATGCAGGCAGTGGCTCCCTGGATGTTCCCTTGGCCTGTTGGATTTGTGAGGCTGTAGTGGGACTGATTGTTTCCTACTAGGCAGTTGTTTTGTAGCATCGTAACCACAGTACAAAGGCTGGAATACTTATTAATAGTAGGGCTAGTGGAAACTACTCCTGATGCACCATGGAGAGAATTTTTGACATTTTTAATTTTAACGTATTTGTTAAGGCAGGGGCAATGAAGATTGCATATACAATAACCAAGTTTAAATAATTAAGGTGACACAATCTAGTCACAGGCACTTAGCCATATCCAAGCTCTTAGGAGACTTTACAGAGTTCAGCGCAATGGTTACCATGTATGATTTCAACAGGAAGTATCAAATGCAACCTAAAGGAATCTCATGGAATAATAAAAGCTGTCAGTTATAACCTACAAATGGTGTCCATGTCTATAGTGATAGATCAAAAACCCTGGAGAAAACGGGCTTTGGGGTATGGTTAAGTGACTCAAGAACCAATAGAATGTAAGGTGCTCAGGAACTAACACACAACTTAGTAGTTACCATGCATGGTAACCATCATGTCAAAATTGGTTGTGGAGGGCAGGATATCGTTCAACTCTCTATCCAGCTTCCATGTAGTCAATGTCTTAAAGATTCTGAAGTCTGAGCACAAAGAGATCACTGAGAATGAGAGGATGGCTGTCTGGTTAGATGTAGTGCCATCGCCTGACAATAGGAATAGGCCTGCTCAGCAATCCTATTAGACGAAACTTACGATTGTCATGGGCAAAAAATGGTTTAACAAAAACGAAATGAGGCAGTTTCAGCGCCATTGCGTCGTGTTTGGTATTATTTTTTAGGTATAATTCAATGCTGGGTCGAATGAAACGAGCCTCAGAGCTGTACAGATGCGTTTAGATCGAAAACAGTGAAATCACAGTAAATAAGGTGATTCAAAGTCTACTAATTGAAAGAGCTTGCAAGACAATACAGCAAAAGTTATCGTTTCTTTCTTACCTACTCTCATTTCCCACGCTACCTCCCATCTTACTCCAACAACCCATCGAGCTCGACTCATAAAGTGCCAATTCTCTAAAGGTGCCTAGAAAATGTCAATGGTTTCTGGTATTTTTTTATGCTGAATCGAAGGGGATGAGTCACAGAGGGTAGAGACTAAGTCGAGCTGCGCAAGAGAATTATAACCCATTCAGTAATAATTTGCAGCATTTTTACCTTCCTTGGCCCTAAGAAGTGGAAAGGAAAGTAATGCAATTGGCTGGAAAAAAAATTCAAGTTCTCTTCAGTTCTTTATGCTGCAGACACTAGTGAGTCCAAAAAACACGATTTAGCAAAATGTGGTCTATGTGTCTGTATGTTTGTCGACTAAAGGGGTGCAGCTATGCCTTGGGGCTCAAAGGCACCTGTGGTTTTTGGGGAGTACACGGAAGCACCCCAGGCAAGGACATCACCCTTCTTCCCCTTTCCAATCCACACTTCCTCTTCTTCCTCCTACCCTCCCCCTATCTGCACTACAGTAGACTACTCCCAGTGCCAGTACTGTGGCCAGGCACTCAGAAACCCCAAAGGCCTAAGGGCCCACGTCTGGCAGAAGCATCCTGTCGAAAGGAATGCAGAGGTTAATGTCGAGCAGACAGTGTACCGATATGCTCCTGAGAAGATGCGCTTTATAGTAGTTGCTGAAGCATAGGCTGCGAGGGAAGGGCTACGTAAATAAACATCTGGCAGAATGATTCCCCTCTTGTACTGCAGCAGCCATTAAATTACTGCACCGGAAGCCAGAGTATAGGCAGTATAGTATACTGACCATGTTTCTTAACCATCAACTTCTTTGCGAGCTCAGCAAAGCGGTTATAGGTTTGCTTTGTAGCACATAATGCTACTAAGGTCGTCTGCCCTGTAGTAAAAACTTCAGTGGAGCATCTTGTGTGCACTGGAGGCGCAAGATATGCAAGATGTAGATTCTATGAGAGAAAAGAAGTGGAGCCATGCATTGAAGCCACGTCCTGTGAAGAACTGGCTCATCCGGTGGTAAACCCATTTTCTTGAAAGCCATTGATCTTGCATGCCATTTCTCTAACACCCATTCGTCAATGGCAACTAGTTTTCGTTATATGGTGAGATCCGCAAGGGGTTCAGCCAAAAGAGGGGAAACCTCCCTTTTAACTCTTCACTTGTCAACCATGCACACAACTGCCAATTCAACTGGTGACTGACCAGTGATCACCTGAAGTGCTTCTGTTGATACAGTGTTATAGACCTTGGTGATCCACAGGAGCGCAGCTCTCTAGGATTGGGACAATACTATCTTTTGATTGACTGTTAGTTTGCTACCTCAGACAATGGGGCAGTAGCCAATCATGCCTAGAAATATGGGATTCTACATAAGGATAGTGTCGTGGTAACAAATAACCCAAGTGGCCTTAGTAAATGCAAGCAGTGAAGCAAACCTTGCAATGGTGCCTTTAAGGGACTGGAGGTGTTGGTTGAAGCTCCACCTCTCGCCTTTACTCACTCCTGAATACTTGATGTGCTTTTCAAGAAGGAGCCTGTGGCCACCAAACCATATTGAAGGTTGGCTATATCCATTTTCTTTCAAAAGGATTAGCTGGGTTTTTCCCTCAGCCACCTGCATCTTGACATGCTCGCACCATTGGGGTTGAATCCGCAACAATCAGCACAGTCAGGTCATCTGTATAGGCGTATAGCTCGCGGACAGTCTCCATGAGCCCCTCACAAAGAACTTTGAAGAAGGCGTTCCAGAGTGCTGGTCCAAGGACCGGGCTCAGTGGGCACCCCTTCTCAACCTTTCTTCTGACAGAGACATGCCCACATTCGATGGTAGCAGTTCTGTCTATCGGTTAACTTCTTACAATCAAGTACAGGATACTTTTGCAAACATAAACCAATTAAAGGTGACTATTTTAAGCTACTAACATGTGAGAGTTTTTAGAATGTTGGCACAAGCTTTGTTAAAGAGAGTGGGCTGGTTCTCAAATTTAATTTGTTGTTATTTCTTTCTCTTCATTCATTGTCTGATCACCCAAGGGGGATTCCATTCTCACTTTTTACTCATTAAATTCTCAAGTACTTTAACAAAACTGTGACACAACATAACATGATGAACATGCTGACAGTCTTGTGGCATGTGAGAGTTTGTTGGCTCAAGCTTTGTTAAAGAGAGTGGGCTGGTTCTCAAATTTAATTTGTTGTTATTTCTTTTTTTTCGGACAACCATCAGGCTTCCAGTTCCGTGGCTGCTGTTTGGAATATTCAAAGGCAAGCCTGTCGAAGTAAACAGTGTTGGTATGGTCTGCTCTATAGCGATTCTGTTCTTCATGCTCATGTTCGTCATACTCTCCATTGCTTGCTTCCACTGGAGGATGAACCGTGGTCTCGGATTCACCATGTTCCTGCTCTACTTTGCATTTGTAACTGTTTCGCTTCTTTTTGAATATAAAGTCATCTCTTGCCCAGTGTAAAATAATCGATTTCGTTTTCTTTTCATGGCTTTATGTTTTATAATATTTTTTTGGATCATTAAAACCAGGGGGCCCATTTACTTTTGGTTTAATTTTTTGGCTTGTTACATCGTTATTGCCATTATGAACCGTTAATGTTTAACTGTTTTAGAAAATTGTTATGTTGGAGCTGAGCAAAAACCGTAATGAATCTTGTGAATTCTGGAGTTAATTGAATGATTCAGGTCTTGAGGCCTAAAAACATGTTATTCCTAATTTAATTTTTTTTTTTGGTTGATTGACAAAGTCGAATTGACAAAGAGCAATGAGAACAATAATCTATTCGTTTATTAGAATGATTAAGGTAGACTTTTTATGCAAGTGAATGCGTATGCTTTCAACTTGCATGTTTCATATGAAGATATTTTTGATACGTGAGAATAGCGTTTGATTTTTTTTTCCGATTTCCCAAGTTCTCCACTAAATCTTCTTTTTTGCCTCCCTCCATCCGCTTTCATTCAGTAATTTTTAAATTGATTTTGTATGTACCAATTTTTATCTTATGTTAGCACTTTCTAAGTTTTCTATTGCTTGCACGATGAGAGGGAAGAAAAATCATTTTCTCGCTTGTTTGTTTATAATGTAGTACGTTGTTCTAATGTTGATTGTTGTTATCACCAAGTTGCTCGAGTAGGTACGAAATTCTTTGAAAATAAACTAATGTGTGAAAAAATATCACCATGAGGTTATTCAAAAAGTTTCTGATTCGTTAGGCTGTAATTTCATTTTCAACATTTTAAAACGTTGCTATAAGGGAAATGTTGCACAAATAATTGTTATAGTGTATAGATGGTTTTGTTTGGGAAAATGTGATTTTGATTGTTCCTATTCAAACACGAAATTTTGATTGAAGAATTGTCCAACCTAATGTAAAAGCTATTCAGCTTTTTAACAACGATATTTAAAAAGCCCATTGTTGGTCGTGATGAATCAAACTGTTTGAGTGGGGCATCTTGTAAAACACACTTGTGGTACTTTCTAATAATGAGTATGGTATATGACAATATTCTGATAATGTAGAAACTAATTCTACCGACAATATTATTACATTGAATGCACTGTAGATTGGATATGAAGCTTGACAAAGATTTTGAATTTAGATGAGTGGAGAGCTCAAGAAAGTCAAATGGAACAAAACCATGTAATTCTAAAATTACAAAGAAATTTGCCATTTTAAGGTTTCCAGTAGCCCACAAAATCATCTAGTATTAACATTGGTTATGCAGTATATATCAATATTTCATATATCAGAAGTAGTTAATTCTTCTAAGCAATTATAAAAGTGAAGACCATAATGAGTGACAAAAGTCAACTTACTAAACAATGAAAAATTAATATATGTTACATAAACAATGTTTAGACTCGAACATATCTGCAAACATATCTTAAATAATCGATTCATGTTCAATATTGTTTTTTCTAAGTTGTGTTGAAAATATCTTAGGATATTACCAGTTGAAATTAAAATCAGAGCGAATTTAATCTTTACTTGGCCTCTATACGTAGTTGAGGTAAGTTTTTGAAACTCTAAATAAAGTAGTAACACCAAATACTTTGATATTATGCATAAGACATTAAACTTGGTAAATTTTCGAAGTTCTTTGAGCCTTCGAGGAAACATAGAATGATTGTGTTAGAAATGGGCATAAATTTTGAGGAAAAAAACTGACACGCATAATTTGAAGTCATAACTCCCAATCTGCTGTTTTAATGATTGTTTTTTGTAAGTGCTCTATCGTATACTAATCATTTCTAACGTAACATTATCCACTCCTCTTCCTTCACATTACTTACCAGCTCCAACTTCTAAAATATGATCCTTAGAGTATTACTGAGCACAGAAGCTTCTTCTCCTTCACTTCTTGATAATGTTATCGTTTTTTACCGTTTTTGTTTTCCTGTGTCAAAGTTAGGGGGGAGGGGGGGGAGCCCCCAGGTTTAGGCAGACATAGAGCCATTGCCATAGAGCCAATTAGAAGTCCGACTAATGACACCTCCACCCCCACCCCCTTTACACAACCCTGTGAGTGAGAGGGAGAGGCAATGAGTAGTAGCAATAAAGTTGGTACACTAGGAATTACTCTGAACAAGGGCACACAACTATTAAATACTACTCTCCCAATATCTTAGAATTCCTGTCTCTGACCACCCATTCCCAGTAAGATTTGATGTCACCTATTCCAAGTACTTTGTCATCAGACCTCCTCATTGAAATTATTATGATTTTAGTAGATTTAATATTTTACCTCAATTTCAATCCTAGTGTCTGTAGTGGTCTTGATAAGCAACCCCACACTTGAAAAAACGTAGATCAGATGAGAGATCAAACGCTCTAAGAAGAATTTATCATGATCTAAAAACCATTTTCTCTTCAAGGTTTCATTTGAGAAGGTTTCTCTTTCAATTCTGTTCTATTTAGAGCTGATAGACTTCCGATTCACTCAAATCTCTGATCATGCATTTGAGCACCCAAAATCGAGACCTTAGTGTAAGGGTGCATAATTTGCACTCATGTGCCTTAACATTTTTTAAATCTTTCTAGATGAGCTAAGCATTTCGGTTATTCCCTGTCTAGTGCTTACTCTATGAAGTACTCGTTTAGCATTAGCATTACTATGTACCACATCTACCTTCCTTGAAATCTCACCTCCCCCCCTTCCACTCATTCATTTTTCTTATACGTAAGTAAGTGCTCTTTTTTCTCACTTCTGATATCTATTCTTACTTCCTCTTGTCTATCTTACTATTTCTCACCCTCTATATATCGTATCTATTATCTTTCGTGTACTATCATCCTAACTTCCCTACTATTTCACTTGTAATTAAGCTTTTATTACTCCTCCTGATATAACCAAAAAGTGCCTAATGCACCAGACCTAATCGTGGGCACCATGCCCCTAATTCAATCAAAATAATTCGTTGTAAGAATAATCATGATTTTTCCAGTTTATACAAGAATTTCATGAATTGGTTGTATCATTGATCAAATTCTGGTGGGATATCATTCACCTCTATAGAAAAGCTGGCAACATTGAATGATTTCTGACAATGCAAGTCACCTAGCCCTGACAGTTTGTCTGCATGTGTGGTTCTTTGAGCTTCTTCTTCCAAAAATGTTTTTCATTTAATCTCCTATATGAATAAATGTACAAAGAATCAATCTTCAAAACTACGCTAGAATCTATAAATTGAAGGACAGATAGTGACATCACTTCTTGAAATACCTTTTACTGCCTTACACTTTAATGGACTTATGCTAAGTGGCATCTTCAGAGATATCAGGGAGTTCTAAATCCGTTAACCATGGAAAACACATTCTGTAGCTAAAAATATACTGACAGAGAAATGATTGTAGTGTTTGATCAATGTTAAAATCAAATTCACTAAAACTTTAAGGAGCCCAGCTAAACATCTTAAAATAGCCTCGTTATCACAAACGTCATTTATTTTAACCCATACAGCTCTGCTAAATCAGTAAATCGTCTACTGATTCTCTGTTGCATGAACTGAATTTATAAAAAAAAACAGAATCGCCTTTGAAGCATGCATCATAATTCTCCATTACTGAAATAATGCAGGTTTGAGTGTGTCATCGGACATTGTAAAGCACCAACAAACTGTTAACCTGTTACTATCTCCACTTAATGAAAGTTTGAATAAATAAGTTGTATCAAGAGCCAGCAACATTTTAGGGTTATAATTTTTATAGACAAATAATAAAGTTTTGCCATCACTTAATTTCAAACTATATTTGAGTAACATACTTGTACCAGAACAACGTTTGAACTAATATACCCAATTTTGCTGCGGGAAATGGTTTGAGACACTTCAACTGGAAGTGTACGACCTGTAGATAAGAACAAACGATTTTGCTTTCCTTAATATTTCCATGAAACGAAATGTTGAAATCAACTAAACTGCCCTCCTATCTGGAGTGAATACTGTGAACCAATTCTTGTAGTTTGATTACCTTATTTAGTACCTGTTACTCATTAGCAGGCTATGTAAAGAAACAAATTGTTCTTTATTGCGCTTTAACAGAGCAGCCACCTCACTCAGCCCCAGTAAATAAAGAAAGTGTGTAGGAGAAAAAATACGTACGCCGAATGGATGGGAGGACAAAACAATGCATTGATGATTTCAAGTGAAAAAAAGAAACCCGAAGAACCTCATTGGTACGCAGAATGATATGTCAAGGTCAAACAATAAAAATCTGGTTAAAGCATGAATTCCAATGCTTTTATGATAATATAATTTTTTTCCTTTGAAAATGTACAACTTTAATTCACTCATGTATTAACCTTTTCTTGTATCTGTATACTTCACCTCTTCTAGTTCTCTCTCTCTCTCTATCTCTTCTTCTGTTTCCACCACTTGCAGACTCATAGACATACCCCTACCTTATCATACAGACTGCTGTTAAGAGCTACAACTTGTGATGCTCAATGGAGCATGCTCATTGTTTTTCTTGGAGTAGTTTAATTGTGGGGAGCTGTTGCACTAGAACATATGGTGGGACAGGGTGGGGTATTGCTGGGAAACATTCGACATTTCCCTCCGTTACATAAGGATAATGAAATAGTTGCATTGCTCGAACCAGGTAATCAAGATATGTTGTAATACATGTTTGAAACAACAAGTCCTGGCACAATTGTTTTAGGACAAAGCTAGAACTAAGGAATGATTGTCTCCCTTCTAAAGTAAATATGTTCCTCTTAGCTACATTCTCAACAACTAAACCGTTTAAATACACTCCAAGCCCTGAATTTATGTAAAGTAGATACAATACTCCTGCTACATGATTCTTCATGGTATCAGAAAGCTACGTAGGATTTGAATGAACGGTATTAGGAAAATGGCTGGGGTCATTCCGCTTTAACTGAAAAAAACTTTAAATGAGGTTTAGATGTACGTAGGACACCGTGTTAAGACTCTGTCAACTAATAACGTTTTTTCCTGCTGCTCAACATTCCTAATTACACTAGAGCTGAAAAGACTAAATCATTCATAGTGGAGTTTTTGAAACCCATTTCACTTTCAATAAATGTTTTACGTGGTGACTCTTTTATCACTAAGCAAGAGTTGTGTTGTCAAATACGCCATTCCCTTTGTTCATCAATAAAAAGTTCTAATTGACAACATTTAGTAGGGTAGATTGAAGAACAACATTTTTGGCCATTTATTTTTTTGTGTTCACTGAAACTGTTTTGTTTCGGAAAAACACAGAATCATCCGTTATGGTGGTCCAATAATATTTTCAATTCTAATAACGGTTATCAGATAAACTAGCAGGAAAAGTCAATCAGTCTCAAATTTTAGCTGGAATGAACCAAAGCAACCAATACACCTCAACTTCCACTTCTCATGCATCAGGCAAGGGTTTAAAGTGCTGTACTCAGTTTCTTCGATTGTTAGCACTTATGACTAACCCTTGACTCAGAAGGTCTGGGGTGATTTCCATGGGTTTTAGAACAATGTCACAGCACTAAAGGATCCCTACGTGAAAACAAAAACCTTGTGAGATTTTATGAAACTTTATTAGTAAAGCCTAGCAACTTCAAAGTAATGCTTACACAGAACCAGCTACTGCTCCGTGTTCAATAGATGTTAAAGCAAAACTAAATGTGGATATTCATTTAAATGTAAATGTCCAAATACACACCGATATATATTCTTGGCAGCATTCGAATTGACAATTGCTATTGTGAGCAAATAACTACTGAGCTGGAAATTGAACTGAAGTAGATTAAAAACGTAGTAAAGTATATGTCATTCTGGTGAGTGATTACTGGACACTAACGGATTAACATTAAGTTGATGTGCTATTCACAATGGCCTAATAGCTTCTCCAGTATACAATAGCACACCCGCTTAGTAATAATGAACTACTTCTTCCACTTATTTTCAGTTTATTTCGACCAATTTCGTGTTTAATTTATCATTAAAATAACAGAGGTTACATTTTTTAACTGTTGACTTGCCATCACTAATGAATCTTCGTTCTTCCTTTAAAGCTGCTCAAATGAAGTCATGTCATGTCAAATGTAGTTTGACATTCAAACCTAAACTATTTTGGATCAAAAACGCGTTGAATCACTGAAAGATTCTCTGATCATGCCATAACTATCCTATATCCAGACTATCCAGATAGATGCTTAAATTGATGTCTTCACACATCCAAACAAAATCACCAGAGTGTTTTGTGTACCTTCGAGATGCTGATATTCTCAATGTCTAATTATTAGACTCTAATACGTGATACATCTTACTCTATATAACAACATCCATGAAAATGTGTAAAACATTGTGTTAGAACGCACAGATTTTAAGAAGGAAACAGATTTCCACTACTTCCTGCAAAAGGTTTACTTTTTTTTGGACTTCATAGGCATCGGTTCCCACTCTTCAATGACCAAAAACTTGACAAATAATTCTAGATCCAAACAATCGTCAAAACTAAGCAGTTTTAAATGAGAAAGTAAGATTGACATACTTACCAATATTTGTGACGTTATCAACACAGTTTAACCAACTGAAGTGAAAATATATATGCCATGAGCGTGAGTGAAAAGGAGGAAGTTCTGAATGGAGAAAGTAATCTGACTGGACAGATAAGGTAGTTTTTCCTCTAAGTGTATTGTTTGTAATAAAAGACTGCCCTCATTCCCTGTTTTATATATGTATATGTCACGAAAAGATAGGTTTATTTTCAGTAATTTGACCTCTCAAGGAGCAATTCTTTGGACAGACGTTTTAAATCTACAAGTTCATTGATATTTTAGTACAATTTTACATGTTGTTTTTATACGTTAATCATTAATATGAAATAGGTTTTATATGTTTTAGTACAGGTTAGAGATGAGAAAATTCGAATGTAATACTGCACAAAGCTGAAGTTGCTTAGTAGTTGATGTTTATGATTTCAATTACGGTTATGAACATGCACAATGAAAAAGCCACTTTTATAATAATATTACGAGGGATTGTGCCATCCTGAGCTGTACCTACTGTTCAATACAACTCAAGTAGATCAGAGGTAGAGCATGAGCCATGATACAAGCATTGTTCATGCTTCCCCTTTTTTGGAATATAACGCTTCATCAATATTCTCATACATGGAAAAATTGTTGTGTACTTGATATTTCTTTTTGGTTGCAAAAATGTAACTCTGTAAAGAACAATTAAATATTGCACATGTGGCTGTGAACAGTTGGTCCATGGTCACTGTCAAGGACATGTTATACCACTCTCACACTGATAGGCCGGTAAATTAGTGATTATTCGTTGATCTTAGGGTAGGACTATGAGATGTTACACATCGCTCAACGAATCAGCCCTTACATTTCATTTTACAAAGTTCTTTGAGTTTCTCACTGTACCTCAATTTAGTCAATTGCAGTCCTAATCAATGAAAATGTGACGCTATTGAGAAAGGTGGTTGATAATTTCTTGCTGGTTTACTCATTTTCGTGTTAGTTTCTGGCATTATTTACAGGACAAAATTAAATCTTTGAGAACCAGGGGCTAGTTGGGAAGGTAGTTATAGTTTCAGATTTTCAACTAATTTCCAATCACCAATGATGTGAGTTGTTAAATATAAGTTTATACGTTATTTTGGGTTTACATTCTAACAGTTGTAGCCATATACACAGTAGAATACAAATAGAAAAACAACTTCTTGTACATGATAAGATGGAGTTAGGACGATTGTATGTTTCCACTAAATTTGAGAAACAATGTTGTATCAACTTTGAAGGTGCATTCCTGCCAACCATTGAAGTCGTTATAAGACTGTATCTCAACTTTAGTGGAAACAGACAATTGTCCCAACTCCATCTTCTCATTTAAATGGGTTTCCACAACTTCGTCCTGAGTGATTTAGTTCGTTCATTTACATCCACTCTCGGCATGAAATCTAACTTCACCGAGTCCAACCTTCTAAATCCTCTGATAATTTGTTGATTAATAACTGAAGCAAAACAAAAAATGTATCAAAAAATTAAATTTCAAGAAGAAATAAACAACCTTTTTGCTTTCTAAGACATTCTCACAGGTGATTTCCTTCTTTACTAAACCTATTTTACTGTTGTTTCTAATTATTACTGTTACTGAACCACTAAAGGCAAAGTCTTCTATGTAGTGTTTCATGAGTGATACATTCAGCCCCAGTGTTAGCGCTTCTATAGTTATCTGAAGTTATAACAAATATGGTCCTTTTTGCCAATTAACATCCCTTTATGTAAGAGGTAAGTAGTAGACCACGGGTGAACAAACAGTGAGAACCCTGGATGTTATAGCTTCCAGTGAGGCACACTAGGGAATATTGAGAAACCTATATTTTTCCTCCGTCCAAATAATCCTGGAAACAGAGGATCCACTTGATAGCCCCTTAACAAACCCTTCCAACTCGCCAGTAACTACTTGTGGTGCCTCAGTAGGTACAATATGCTCCTAATTACAGGCAGTTTGCAAGGACTAATCTAATCCACCAGTGTCTTTTGCTTGAATGTGAGTGTGCTATGTGTCTGGTTTTTCTTGGCAAATGGCTTTACTCTCAAAACATCTTAAAGCATGAGTGTAAGAGAAGTGAACCACATAAACTAACAAGTGACTTCAGCTAATGAACTGTTGTGTTTGGATGCAGACACCCAAGGCCAAGCTTTGGCATCATACCCAGGCCCAGATTTACGTTTTTGCGTCCCATGGGCATGAGATGGGCGACCGCCCTAATAACACAACTTGTCCCAACTAATGACAAAAGAATAGTGATGATTTTATTTCTTAGCACATTTTTTAAATGAGCATAATGTAAAACCAAACACCTATCTTTAATTAGGTATAGTTTACATTTAAGTTCCAGAACTATAATTAATTATTAGCGTTAATATAATTTTCTAGGCGCTTGGGTATTTTCAATGAAACAGTTTATTTATTTACAGAAAACTCGAGTTTTATTCATAAAAATTAAAAAGTACAATTTAAAGAAACGTGTTTAAGCTAATGACGAGGCTCTACTGTCATACATTTATTTACGTTGGCTGACTACAGAAACTTTACACGTCTGACTTTTTTGTTTGCAAACTCGAAAATTACATATCAAAATCTAGTAGTTAAATCTTTTTCAGTAGCTAAACCACTAGCCACTTTTGTGTTGTAGTTGAACATAAATAGTTTTTAACCGAGCAGTTTGAAGCAGGGCTGCACAGAAATATTAGCAAGGCAATATTCACATTCGGTTATAAATCTAGCAGAGTTTTTGAAATTGAAAACTTGTGCAGTCTGGACAATGTCGAAGCCTCATCAAACTTCTCTTGACCCAATAAACCTTTTAAGTGAATGCGTTCAATCACAAATCAATGTCAACTTGTCGTGGTTTAAGTTTCCAATTTAAAAATAAACCTCCAAAAATGTGTCACCCCGGGAATGTGGCCATGTTGCCCATGCGCTAAATCCGGACTTGATCATGCATAGTACTTTGCAACCAGTCAATAACGTCTTCTACCTATTATTCTGGATATTAGTCTTGAAGTATGTGACTACTTTAGATAGATTCTTAAATGTCAGATCAGCTCATGAAGATTTGGTTCTTCAAGTCTTGTGCTTCAAGTTAGAGGAAATTGGACTTCATGGTTTTTTTCACAAAGCAAATAATTGTTTGTGGGCTGGAGAGCAGGAGGAGGAGAATGCATATTTGTTAGTGGTTTACTGATCACACCCTGTTATCTTATTGCTGTGGGTTACCAGGTTAGAACCTTACCTCTAGTAGAAGTTCTGGTTTATCCCTTTATCGTTTTGTTGAGTCAGATCTTTATTTTCTGGTCACCTTGAACATTACGCAATCAATAACAAAATGGCCCAAGTGTAAATATGTCTTTTCTTGTCAAATCGTGTTCAGCTTTGGCCCATACTAACTGTGTTGTGTGTGAGTTTGGTTGCCATTGTAAACGTTAAAGCAATATCATCCTGATAACGCTATTGGTGATAGTGATCCTCCTTGTCATTTTCCCTGTTAGAAGCCCAGTTGTACTAGTCTTAGTGCGTAAGAGATTACTCAAAATCCGATAGCTCTAAAAATCTAAATCATTTTTCACCTTCACTGACAAAAATGATATGATATGTTTTACGAGATATTAAGGCTAAATGCAGGGCACAACTTGATTAGTAAGGACATTTTATGTTTGGTAGATATCAACCACCAGTTTTGTCTGTTGGCTCATCCAATGCTCCCCTGTCACAAGCACAAACCCAATTTTTCCCTCCGCTTCAGAAACAGTTTTGTTGCCATAAACTCAATCTGCCTCTGCCATCTTACCACTAGTCTAGCGAAAAAATAATTAATATGCACGCAATAAAATCATTCCTCCACTTGAACAATTATTATCATAGTCTACCGTCACCTATCAGTTTTATCAAGACAATAGTGTAATTTCTTGTTCAGCTCATACCAACCTGGTAAGGATGTAACTTCTCCTTTACATTGTATGAATCACACTCTCCTTTCCACTATATGAATCACCTTTTTAAGAGATACGAAAGCGACGGATTCTCACCAGAATGATGATGACTGAATTAAAATCTAACGTGCGTATATGGTAAGGTCAGGTATGACTAGTGATAACATGTCCAAAATGGTGTCTTTTTCTTCCATACATATAGATATTGATTGTTACTGATTTGTAAATCTTATTTATTTTATAAATGTACTTATGAATATTAGGATAAAGTATGTAAGTGTATCCACTCGCGCATTACGGATAACTTTATTTTTACTCACAAAACCGTGAACATGATTTAATGCACCTTAATGGTTATACATTGTGTGAAGAAGTTCCCAAATTACTATATGAGTGACTACTTAAACTACCGTGTGATCGTCCTTCATACTAAAATATCCTCTGCTATGAACATCGAATGGTAGATTGTGATGTGAAGAAAACACTCAAGCAAATAATACCACGCAATTACTTAGCTCAATGCTAGAGCATAGTTCATTATTTCATTCTTCGTGTACTAACTACACTTTCTCCATTGGCTGTTGAAAAAACGTTGCCAGGTACGTTGGATCAGAATCAGATTGTAAATTGATGTGTAACAGTTAAGCCAGTATTCTTTCCCCCCTCCCAAAAATCTCGAAGGATACTTTTTAATTTATACTCCCTTTGAATGGCAGGTTTGTCAAATAAATAGTCAATTAAAGGAGAGTCATTTTGGTATGATAAGCCATTCAATCTGGTTAAAACAGTGGGTTATGCGTTAAGTACAACCTCAGTCAAGAATGTGGTGAAGGTGCATTAAATCATTGCGAGGATGCTCACGTGTAACCTTTTTTTACCTTAAGTTGCAGCTTACAATCTATTTCGAAATAAATTGTAGATGGTCATAAATGAAAACCGTGTGCTAAGAGCTCTGGCTGTTAAATGTTTAAGAATAGGTCGACTTCTTGTTTGGGGATTTCGCTCACTATGAAAATTTAGTACTTAAGACAAACATAAGAGAAATAGAACTAGTTCTTGTTAAATAAGTAAAATGTTTGTTGATTAGCCCAACTTTTCTTCTACTGAGAAAATTCAGCATACTTGTTAATGAAATTTCGCATTATGGTTTTTGTTATTACCTCAAGTGTCAGAGTAAAATATAACCATCATTTGGTGCAATCATATCACACGAAGCAGTTGTGACAACCCCCCCCCCCCATGCTCCACCACTCTTCCAACCCTCTCTCTCCCTCACTCTTACTCTTGCTCCCTTTCTCCTACTAAACAGTTGAAAAATGAATTAATAGTTATGTCTTCTTTTTTTTAATGAAGGAAAGTGTGTATATCTGTATTCATAATTTACTAATCAACATCCACTTAAAAGAGGTACTAGGGTATGTCCAAAATTAAATTGCCTCATTTGATATGTCTGTAATATGTAGCATATTAAATTATCAAGATACTTAATACACCAATGGATACACTTAGTTTTTGAATTTGATTTGAGAAGTCACACGATTTCTACTCTTGCCTTTTCAATTGTGAAAAATTATTTCGAGTTGTTGTTATATGATATAATTTATATGCCCACTTCTACTACATTAATTTTGTTCCTACCAAATTTTCTTCATGTTTATTATGAACAGTTTAAACAATTCAAATTTTTCATTTTCAAAGTTTCATCTTGGACACCCTGGGCTACCCAATTTATTATATTTGGGTCACCATGGTATAATTTGGAAAACCGGCCTTTCCGTATTCTAGCATGATGACCAAGTATTTGTACTGATTTCATTAAACAATATTTACATTTTAATTTGAAATTGGAAGTGCCTAGTCTTTAAGTTGAAGATGTAGGTGAGTACTAAAGTGGCAAGCAGGAATTTGTGATAAATTAGACCAAGGAAGGCATAGTGATTAGTTTGTGCATCGCGTCAATTTCTTAATTCAGTTATCTATATTATTTCACTTTATTGGTATTAGTTTTGTGATTAATAAATTCGTTCTGTAAGTGACACTGAATGTCATAGTTCAGTGAGCAAATGTTTGTGCCCAACGATTGTTGACTTCTTCCATTAAACTGTATAAGAATAATCGAGGAAAGTAAAAAGTACCCTCAAAATACTTTATATTTGCTCAAGCATAGATGCACCAGGTGGACCCCAACTTAGATAATACCCACTTGCAACTAACTATTTAGCCGACTGTAGTGCTAGTCAATGCCTTTCTCAATCTGCCCAATTCTAATTTTCAAACAACATGAACCAAGCATGACAACAACATGAGCTGTCCAAGTAACATATTTACTGAACTTGTGCCGAATCATACAACTGATTTAATTTCAGAATTCATGAAACTCTCAATTCTGTTTCCACAATTGTCTTGGCTGAATAGAAAACCGTAATTTGATTTAATAAGTTTACTTGTTCATCTCTTACACCAATAGCCCCACTTACATCTTGATAGCAGAAATTTCCCTTTCAAGTTTTGTACTACTTATTTCATGACGACGAGTGAACACGCTAACTGACAGAGAGAGAGAGAGAGAGAGAGAGAGAGAGAGAGAGAGAGAGAGAGAGAGAGAGAGATTGAAAGCTTTTATTTATCAATCAGGGGTGATTATGGCAACTGGGGACTATCTTCTATTCATCGATTTTACAAATATTAACATCAGTTGCTTTCATTTGCCAATTAATTTAAAATAATTTTCTTCTATGAACAGTTCTTCAGTATTCCTTGATTAACATTTCTTACAATTTTTCTTTGACACTATCCACTTTTTTACTCATGTCTAACATATCGATGTGATCGTTGTATACTTTGGATGCCTGCACCACAAATGATCTGAAGTATGTCGAGGAACAATGTGCAGGGATTTTCAAAAGTTTGTTCTTTAAGTGGGTGTCTTGCTGTGTGAAAAACTGAAATTTGTTATACACATACAGTGGCTTTTTCGTATTTAATATTTTGAATAGTGTTGCAGCTATCTGAAGCAATTTTCTCTCTCTAACTTCTAGGGGTTACATGCTCGTTGGGACGCAATCTCAAAGTGAGTCGGAGTGCTGCATTTTGCGCTTTCTCCAGAGTGTGGAGGTAGCATAATCAGACTATGCCATGATTAGGGTTCGCACTAATTGCGTGCACACGTGTGTGGGAAATCCATGGCAATTCGCTGTACTTGGTAGATGCTGTGGAAGGCCTTATTGCAGATTGAAGTGGTTTAAAGATCCCACGATAAAGTATTTTCGATTGAGATTTCTAAGATACTTGCAGACTCGACGTATTCAAGTGGGATATCATAGTGGATAATTTTTGGGACACCTAAATTCTTTTTCTTATTGATTATTTTTGTAGATCCCAATGCTATTGCCTGGTTTTCCAACGGTTGATCTCCATGCCATGCAATACGCACCACTCAGCAACTTGTGAGAGATCACTACTGAGTGTTCTGACTGCTTCATCAATTTCTTCCACATCGCAGGTCTGGTAGAACTGGAGGTTATCCCCATAGGCAGCATATTCTGTCCGCTCTGAGGAAGTCTGTGGTAAAAATGTTACATATAGTACGTAGCACAGTGTGGACAAAGCAGATCATTGTGGTGTGCCTATTTCCACGTCTTTGCCAGCTGACAGGCAGCCGTGATCTCCCTTGACAGCCATTTGTCGTTCTTGTAAATAAGACTCAAATCACGTACAGAGGAAAAACCTACCATAACCATTACATTGATTTTCTTATGATCCATTGTTTCTCTCATGTAGTCCAGAATGCTAACCAATTCAGTTTCTGTGCTAAAACCTAAACGGTAGGCTGATTGTTTTGGATCAACAAGGTTGGGCTTCTCCACATAGTCACGTATTTGCCTGTGCACAATCTTATCAAGAACTTTTCCAATTTCACACAGTCATTGCTGCACTGGAAGCCTGAGCATAGGAAATGCGGCAGAGGTGCTGAAGGGTGCAGGGCATGGTAAAGTTCAGCTTACTCCTCAGGATTTTGTAGTGTGTTGGTAGCCTTTCACGAGTGCACCCAGCCACATCCCTGAATAGTGTGTGGCATCCCCTACTTCCTCTAGGGAGGCCTTAGCAGCGTCACGTGTTCCCTGGTCCTCCTGGAATAATGCCCCCAAGGCAGTTAAGCTGCTGGTTCTCGACTTACTTCTACTTCTCTTCACCGGAAAACCTTCTGCTGGATTGTCGAAAACGCGAACTGTGTTTGTCCCCAAGTGAAGTGGTGATGGGCCGGGGGGCTACAGACTGATTTCAGTACTGTCTGTGGTCTTCTGCTGGCATCTCGTCCAGAGGGCCTTCTGGTAGTGGATGGTGCTGCCTACAATATCACGATTACACGACAGCGCTGTCTCTGGCCTGGAAGGAAAAAAAAACAACTACATACAGTTGCCTTGGACGTTGCTAAGGCTTTTGACACAGTGAGCCACCAGGCCTTGGCTGATTGCCTCTGTGGTGCGGGGACTCCTGATCAACTAATTGATTATGTGAGCTCTCTATACTGCAGGGGTGTTGGCCTTGCAAGTTGGAATAGAGATGTCTGGGAATGTGGCAATAGGGCGCTTGGCAGGGGGGACACTCTGTCTCCTATACTCTTCAATCTTGTGATTGATACTGCACTGGGTGAACTACCTCAAGAAGTAGGGTTTGATCTCGCCCCAGGTAGGTGGGTGGGCGCATTAGCCTTCACGGATGATGTCGTCTACGTCGCAGGTACCAATCGGGACTTGAAGATCGCCCTTGACTAGTTTGTAAGGCAGTTAGGTGGGTGTGGATTGGAGTTGAATCTGGAGAAGTGCGGGTTGGTTTCATTGGTGCTGTCCTATCGAGGTTACAGCGTGAATGTCGTGCATGTGGGTTTTGTCATTGGTGAATCCCATATCCTAGCTAGAGGTGTCCTCAAGGTGTGGCAGTATCTTGGGATCAAGTTTCATGGAGCAACCACCTCAGCCGGAAGCCTTGGTGATTATCTTTGGAAAATTTTTTAAGGCTCCACTGAAGTCACAGCAGAAACCTCTTTTGCACGTACTTGCTCCCAAAACTAACATGCAGGTTGGTAATTGGGAGGTTGACCCTCCGAAGGCTGATAAGCCTTGATAGAATGGTGGGCTCTGCTGTTTATGCTTGGCTAGTTCTCCCACATAGCGTCCCACGTGCATACATTCACTCCAGATGTGATCAATCTTACAGAGTGTCTTTTAGCCACCCATACCCACGTTTCGTTCTCTATAATTATTTCAGCACATACCTGTTGAACGGAGATAGAAGCCAAGTTGACATAGAAAAGGAAATTGGTCGAATATTAATGTATCGGTTCAGACCTACGTACGCTTCTCAACTATATAGTAGGTCAATTTCGTTATACATAAACGATCCTGTAAAAATGCGTTGAACGAAGATATTGCGCCCTTATATGTAACAGGTCATGGAATTTACGGGGGTCGCGAAAAGTGGTGTGTTGCTACGCACCGGATATTTAATACATTAAAGGGTTACTTTCATTCGACAACTGGAAAAGCTTATTTCCGATTTGTAACAAATGCTACTGAAGGAACAATTTTTTGAAAAAAAAAACTGACACCCACTTTCCTTTCCTCATTAGATGTAAATTCATTTTCAGTTTGTTCATTTTCTCCCATCAGCCATGCAGGTCATTGAAGCCAAAACACATTGTAGAGTTGCTAAGCTACACACATAAATCCCGCTGTTTTTATAATTATTATTGTTCTTCAGGATTTTTGAAAAAATCCACATATTTTAACATTAAGAAATGACTTAGGAAAACTGCAGCTCACTGAGGTGTTATTTTAAAAAGTTAAGTACGAATAAGGCGAAGACGCATGAAATTATGAACACGGAATTTCTTCGTTACGACCTGATCTTTAGTGAAACCGAATACTGTTAGTAGTGAATAAACTATTCTTTGGGGAACCCATATTAAGTATAGAGGTGCTTTGAATTCAGGTTAGCACACTTAAGAAAGTGGGTAGGCAGTTTGCACTTGTTATATCAAGTATATTAAAGGGTCAATTTCGATAAGTACACTGTCTGACACCAGCATCTACCAAACGGTCAAAAGCTGTCCCGGTTTCAAAACTTTCTGAATAGAACAATTTAGCCTACATTAATTCTTCGAATTATTCAATACAATGAAGTTAAAGAACCCCTAAGCGTATTAACTAGTCAATTAAATCATCTGAATAATAAAGTTTATTGTGTATTTCAGGACATTATTCAGCTGAGTATTTTTCTCGAGTTGAAAACTGGAAGCTAGGTGTTGGTTCAACTTTGATGTTCCACAGCAAAATTAATGAAATATTAATTGGAGAGGTCGTGCAGCATGGGAAGGTAAAGAATCGAAGTTTTGAACGAAGATGTATTTACAGACATTTTATAGCCACAGCCTGAAGCTTTGGATCAGACCAGTTTTAATGGTGTTGAGTGAATATAAAATTATTTTGAGTTTACTCCTAGAACTTCAAACGATTGAAATTACTTAGAATTACGAAGACAAATCATGTTGGAAGATAGTGCAGTATTAAGCATTAACTAGCTGATGGCACACGTTAAAGATAACGGACTTGAGGCTATTCCGAAAGATTTATTAGGTTTTTTGAATTACGTTAATTCGCATGTACTATAGAAAATGTTGTTGTGTATCATCTGTTGATACTTTTTATCATTCCTGTTATGAAACGAATCTATGAATATAATATTTATTTATGTATATACTGTTTTGTAGGAATGAACTGTTACAAACATATATAAATATATATATATGAATACGCAAGAGCAAAAGGCAGTATTTTAGGTTTTGTGCCTTTTTCATTAGACTAGCTACTTCATGAATTATCAACTTTTAATATAGAGTCACTCTTTCTCTGTATGCATGCCCTGACTAACTCTGTAATGCTGATATCAACCCCCTGTCATTCTCTACTTCCTCCGATCAATCTCCCTTTACACTAACCTAAAATCATCTATCAGGATGAATAAAAGCCCTGCTTTCATGACCTGTTTTTTGAAATAAGTGTTACAAAATAATAAGGTTTCCTTTACCACGTTGTAATTAATTGTGGCAGTTTAATTTGAAATGGACTATAGTGTAACGAACTCAAAGTAAAACAACTGTTAAACAACTAGATTAAATCATCAATGTACCCTCCAGTTGAAAAAGAAGAAAAAGTCAACAACCAACAACAACAGCCATCGATTGTTGTGTGTTAAATGTTTGAATCTTGTCTTTAGAGTAATCCAGGAAAGTTGTTTAGTCCACATCACCGGTATATCAATACAAATTGTTAACGGTTTTCTCAGGTTAACTCATGTTATTGTTAAGCTTTTCATAAGCCAGCTTTGCTTTATGGGGGCAAAATAACAATGTTTTATTCACATTAAAAAAGAACAAATGTTTTGGACATTTTAAAAGGAGCTACTTGTACCACACTGGACTTCTTTTGTCATTTTGATCATTTCAGTTTGTGAAAGTGTGATGTCAGGTCATATTTTTTTTTTTTTTTTTTTATTCAAGTCAATATTGTAAATATTTTCTTTTTATAAATTACTGTATTGTAAAGTTGTTATAGAGTATTTCCTATAGGTTATAATACTTGCAGAGGATTTTGTCATTTAAAAATTATGCCACTTCTCAACATTGAAATTATAATCGAGGAATAGAAACAACGTATTTTGAATGAAGTATATTTTTACTATACAGCATAGATTTTAAGTAGATTTTTTAGTTAAAATACTAATTCAACTCATTATAAATTTGATAATTTTTAAATGGCATAATCCTAGTTGTTATACAAAGGTACATGGTAGTTTGTATTACAATTGTTACTGTATAGTCCAAATAATTAAAGAAACTGCGCCAAATCTCGTTATTTATTTACTGCCATCGTATTTATTTCAATGAATTTGTTAGTTTTTCGTACTATCCAAGGCGATGTATAGGCAAGAGGTATTTGAATATATTCCAATGTTGAAATAGCATTTTCAGTTTGCATTTCAAATCCCCTTGATGATTTGGTTTTCCGTCTGTCTGTGTGTGGACTGATCTGGCCTGAATTCTTTGTGACAAACAAACGTTAGGCTTCGGTAATTCGCTCAAGATAAATGCAATTTCACCCAGCTTATAATAGCATCTGCCTATACATGTACGTGAATTTTCTTTGAACTTGGATTACACTTTCATGAGTTATCCAGGTTTATGTATGTAGGCTTCTAAGAGTTTCCTGATTTCTGGATCATATTCCAGCCTATGAACATACGCAAATATGAAACGCCCAAGTATCCAATCTTGGCAAATTAATGATATCAAATTTTGCTCGTCTGTTGGATAGTTGGTTTTTGTTGTTTATGTGATAGCCGATGAATCACATCATGATCCAGATCCAATAAGTGGTAGTTGACTGTAAAAGTACGACTGTGAAGTTTTTTTACAGAACAGCATATTATTAAATTAGCAGTTGTAGTTGGTTTTGATGATATTTTAGAAGCTACACTGATTAATACTTTTGTTTTACGCAGACCATTGTCCAAATGGGTTTTTTAGTTTGCCTGGCTCTACGAAGAAAAAAGGAAAGTTGTGTTATCAGTCGGGGGGAAAAAAGAGTTTGTTTTGTCCTAAAAACACTATTTGGGAAAATGGTCTGTGTGTGCCACACATTTGGCCCACATATGACAGAAGCATCCTGTCAAAAGGAATGAAGAGAGTAAGGATGATGGGACAGTGTACATGTACGCTTCTAAGGAGATGCGCCTCATCGCAGTTGGTTGGGTGTGCCATGTCCACTAACATCTGACAGCAATTTCCCTCCCATACTGCCGCAGCCATTAAATCCTTGCATCGGAAACCTGAGTATAGGCGCTTTTCCATTGCAGGTGTACTGAGGTATTTTGAAGCTGCTGACTGAGGCAAAAATTACGGCAATCGCACCAGAGCTCCGATCCACAATCGACGACTTACGTCGAGAATTATGAACCAATATTTTAACCAGTAGACCACAATCGCCCGGTGCCTTTAATAGGAGTCAGTCCATCTTCCCCTTCACCATTAGCTGCTGCTCCTGGAGCGGACTCTTTTAAGGAAAGAATTTATGAGAGTTGAGCGAATCCCCGGAAAATCCGATCTTTGATTCGAGAAAAGAGGGGGCTACAAGGAAAGTCTTTTCTTTCACATTGTAGTAGGCACGGCGCCCATTTTATTTCCCTTTGCGCTGGAACTTTCACAGCGTCAGCGAATCCTGGACCCGAGAATTCGTCTCATTATTTCTCTCTTAACTTTTTAATTTTTCTCTTTGGGCCTCTTCTTTTTCTTGGAATGAAGAAGTTCGACCACTAGTTGGGCGCCAATGTACTGAGGTATTTTGGAGATGCTCTTGAAGAGCTGGTGACTCAGGCAAAAATTATCAGCAATCGCATGGAGCTCCGATCCACAATCCCCGACTTACGTCGAGAATTATGAACCAATGTCTTAACCACTAGACCACGATCGCCCGGTGCCTTTAATAGGAGTCAGTCAGTACACAGGCGTAGGTCAGCAGCCCCTAAAAGCTGGCTAGACTCCTTGTTCTTTTTGAGGAGTGAGATTATGAGGCTTGCTGATCAGGTATTTAGAGTGAAAGATTATGAGAATCCTCACCTGCAGAGTATGGCAAGGAGAGCTGTTTCTGTTCTTGGTGTTTCCGTGGATGAGTTCAAAACTCAGGCAAATACTACAGCACTCTTCAGCTCCGATCCAATGCCCCCTAATTTCCTCGGTTTTTATGAGTCTTCGTCTTTGACCACTAGACTATGATTACTTGGGTGTCTATAATGGGAGTCAGGCAGTGCATCTTCCCCCTCACTGTTAGCTGCTGGTCCTGGAGGGAACGACTTCAATAAACGGATTTTTGAGAGTTGGAGCGAACCCTCCGAACATCCAATCAAAGATTCTAAGAATGTGTATCTATATCGAGGCTTTTAGCAGAGTTGAAGAGGGGTGACCAGCAAACACTGGTGGGGGGGCACAGACTAATTTCAGTGTTGTCTGTGGCCTTTCAGAGCTTCCAAAAAGTGCTGGCATCATGTCTCCAGGTGGCTGGTGTCATTTGCGATGTCCAGAGGCTGTTCTGGCCAGTGGATAGTACTGCCGGGAATCTCACAATTCTGCAGACAGTGCTGTCCCTGGGCCGGAAGAAAAAGAAGCAATTGTATATGGTTGCCCTGGATGTTGCTAAGGCTTGTGACGAGGTAAGCCACCAGGCCTTGGCTGGTTGCCTCCGTGGTGTAGGGGCTCCCGATCAACTCATCATCGATTATGTGAGCTCTCTGTACTGCAGGGGTGATGACCTTGCAGGTAGGAACAGGGAAGTCTGGAAATGTGGCAATAGGGTGTGGCGTTTGGCAGGGACATTCTCTGTCGCTCATGCTCTTCAATTTTGTGAGTGACTGCTGAAGTAGGGTTTGATTACACCCCAGGGGTGCAGGTGGGCACATTAGCCTTTGCAGATGATGTCGTCCTCTTCACAGGTACCAAGCAGGATTTGCTCATTGCCCTTTACAAGTTTGTGAGGCTGCTAGGCATGTAAGGATGTAGTGGGTGAATCCTGAGAAATGCAGCTCAGTTTCTTTGGTGCTGTCCTATTGAGGTTACAGCATGATGTTCGTGGATAGGGGTTTAGTCATTTGTGAATCCTAGGCTTAGGCTAGAAGCGACCTCTAGATGTGGTGGTATTTTGGATCGAACTGCTCGGTGCAACCTTCTCACCTGGAAGCACTGTTAGTGCCTGCTTGCATGGAGGCATGTGGCTGTGATATCGCACACACTATGGCTGGTCTCGGATCCATTCAGGATCAGCTACTGAGATGTGACATGCCGACTCCATTAGCCCCTAAGGCCAGTAACCCTTCGATGTTAGCCAGACGGTTAAGTTGACAAATGGGAACTCTGGCAGAGTGCCAACTCCCCCTAGTCTTCTGCATGGGTGGTGTCTATCAGTTTTGGAGGGCATTCATGGAATTATTACCGGCACTTTCACACCATGTGTATGGAGTCACTGCCTCCAGCAATGAAGTATACAATAATCTGGGATTGTAATGTTGTGGATGCTCACTGTCGTGCCTGTCGTAAACAGTTTGAGTCACTGAATCATATGGTGCAGGTGTGTCCACGCTGCGCCATGACAAGGTCTGTGAGCAGGTTGGGGAGTGGGAAGAGGACGGTACTATTGGTTTGCCACTGCTGAAGAACTGAAATCATAGCTGTTGGTCTCGATCAGTCTGCAGTGATACTGGATGTCGAGGTCGTACCTGGCAGCCAGGATCTTGCGCTAACCTCGCAAGCCAAGACTTGTAAGCATGACAGGATTCGTATGGTGGCTGAAGCTTGTGGAGGGGAGGCACGTAACATCAGGGTTGCACCATTGACTGTGTCCTGGAATTGTATACTGTGAACATGAGCCACCCATATCCTCCCAGTTCCAACCCCAGCTCCTGTGGAGCTAGTGTTTTCTGATGCTGATAGGTCCCCACTATTATCGCACAAAATGCAAGACAACCTTGACAGCCATCCATGCAACCTCCTCTGGTAACAGCTGATGAACCCTAAGCACTCTATCAGCTGAAGAACCCCAAGGCCACATATCACCCGTATACTACCCAGTATCCTCATTACTTTCTATTCCTGTATGGCCTGGCACCCAGCACAGTGTTAATGTGTTGTCATTTACTAAGGTCTTCAGACCAGTCAGGCATTCCCAAACCAGCCTCGATGTGATCATATAAGAGGCCAGGGCCTTCAGTGCAGCCTGACTGTTCGACATAATGTATATTCTTCTCCATTTCAGGCCCCTACGCAGGAGGTGCTGCACGCAGAGGAAGAGCTCTGCTTAGAAAACTGTAGCCAGTGCACCTAGAGGTATCACTGTGCGGATCCCTGGCCCACAAACTCCTGCACCTAGTAGGCGACCCCTCAGTTATCCTTCCCCTTGTACAATATTCCATGGTTTCACCATCAAGACAGGGACCACCCCCATCCCACGCGAATCTTCCAAGGATTCATACCCTGAAGAGAAGTTCGAAGTAGCCATGCAGAGCAGACCCCTCCACACGCACCTTATCCAATATCAGGTGGTGCGGTGCTCTTCTTCCCAGTTCCAGCATCTTCTTCCCAGTTCCAGCATACGGCAGCTCTCTCCCCATATACGTGGAACCCAACAGGACCTCTAGGGCAGCGTGTTTGGTATCGTTTACTAGGTATTTTGTTATGCTTAGACGATCAGGAAGGATCTCAGAGGTGTAAGATTGCGTCTAGATGGAAAAAAGTGAAATCGCAGTAAATATAGTGAACAAATATGGGCGAATTCTGGTACTTGAAGGAATAGTAGGACAGTAGTGATTGTTTCTCCGGACTTGCTCTTGTTTTCTTTCACTGCCACCCGCCTCCCTCCAACCGCCATTCAGTTCGACTTGTAGCAACATGCCAGTTGCCCAGCGTTGCAAAGAAAACGTCCATTTTCGTTGTTCCGTTATTGTGGTCATATTTCGTATTGTTTACTAGTATTTTTCGATGCTGAATCGAAAGGGATGATGTGTCTCGGAGGTTGAAACTGCCTCAAGCTGTGCAATCCAGTTGTGCTAAAGATTATTAACCTTTACGTAACAATTTGCAGAACTTTTTGATTGAGTCCCTGGAGACTTACGAACATTGACAGGTAATTCCAAAGGCTGAAAAAGTAAGACGCACTGACCGAGAGCCACAGGGTCTGCCAAACCCCGAAACATCCTCTAGCTTTCCTTTGATCTAGCTGAAAAGATGCCAATGTTTTAAGGCGTGTGGGCACATAGATTGGGTCCATACAAGGATGGCTTTCCTGAGAGGGAGCTTCTGAGTTAGAAAAATACCAGTTGGGGAAACAGCTAATGTGTAAGTGTACGTCTGCAAAAACAGCTGAAGGAAAACAGCTGAACAATATGGAGTCAAACTTCATATTTAGTCTCCATGTCCCTACGGGACGCTGAAATAAGAGTAAGCAGAAAACCACCCAGATTTAACTATAATTATCATCGTAATCAAAACCTCAAATTTAAAACAAGCGGTACGTAATAACACACAACTTTCCGCCACCCCTTCAAGATCGAACACCAGCTGCATATGCGGGTGCTACATCTTCGTTCAACTCATTTCTACAGAAACATTTATGGAGAACAAATTGTAGGGACAAGTTACCTGAGAGTACTCCGTAAGTTTGATCGAAATCGTTAGATCCGTTTTTCAGAAAATCAGAAAACCGATAAATTAATATTCGACAAATCTCCTTTTCTGATCTAACATGGCTTGTATCTCCGTTCAGCATATATATACAGAAATAATTACACAAAACAAAATGTGGGTGTTGGTGACAAAAAGACACTGTAAGATCTATCAAATCTGGTGAAGCAGTTACCCTGGAATTTACGGAAATGTTCGAAAAAACGTTATTTTCGACACATTTTCATGTTTATCTCTGTTCAGTGGACTGTCAGAGGAACATTTATTCAGAACAATATGTAGGTATTAACTATTTTAAAACATCTTGGAAGTTTGGTGATAATCGTTGTAACCGTTTTGCCAAAAAGCGTAAAAAAACGATTTTTGCTTCATAGTCCTATATCTCCGTTCACCGTATTTTCATGGAGGTATGTATTAAGAAGAAAAGTGAGGTATTTATTAGTAGAAGATAATTGGGAAGTTTAATCAAAATCGTTAGAGCCGTTTCTGTGAAAAATGCGAAAAACCCTAGTTTTTGGTACATTTTCGTCCCCCACCCCCACTTCCCATCGGCCGAAATCGCCCATAACCTCATTTTGGTGTCTACAAAAAATAACAAACAAAACAAGAAAAGAACCAGCTCAATCGGATCAGCCGTTCTCCCGCAAATCGAACTACAGTCACAAACACGCACGGACCACGCACCGAAATTAGGTCTTTTAGACTCGGTAAAGATCTGAAGAAAACCCAAAATTTTTTTTGACACGAATACTATAGTTTGGGGTAGTGGAAAGTAAAAATGGCTCTAATGGTTTTGATAAAGTTTTTTGTATGGTCCGCTCCAAATGACATGACGGTACTATAAAATTCTCATCTGTGGGGAAATGAAGAGAGCAGCACAATAAATTATTGAAAATTGGATAGAAATAAACGGGAGATAAATGAAAGTTTCACGTTGAGGCTGGTGGGCGCGAAAGAAACCTTTACACAAACGGTGGGTACAGCTTTCGTACAAGTACGCAACCACTAGGGACATTTTGTCTTTTATTTTTGTTTGTTTTTATGCAATGATAACTACGTTTGATTGTGCTCGTTGATGGTTTCGATATAATGGCCGCGTCAATTGCAATTGACATCATCACTTAGTCACTGAGAAGATGAAGAAGTGTGATGTTACCAAGCGTTAGATTTTGTAACAGACGTTACCATGCACCTAACCAAACACAAATTTCGTGACGCTTCTCCTTTACATATCCCGCATTACATTTTCGAGTTTATGTAGCAAAGTAAAGACATAAATGTTTTCCTCATGAATTCCACTCAAATGATTCCAGAAATGTTAACAACCAAATCAGGAATAAATTCAAATAAATTAGCTATACTTTGAGAGCTTGAGAACGTCAACAAAGTAGTTGGGCACAACGCTTGACGCAATAGGAGGATTCAACAGAAAGTCCTTCATGATACATGAACCAAAATTGCTCCAATGTGAAAACAAAAAATGATAAAGCGAAATTAAAAACGTTCTGACGTAGCTTCGAAGGTCTTGATGGGGAAAGAAAAGGTGAAGGATGTATGGATTAATTTGAAAATGTCCGATTGTTCCTGCCGCGATTTGATGTCAGGATTATAGGATCCACGAAACACGTGCAGTGAGACCAGGAGATGACAAGAGTTACAAGTCAAGTGCAGAAGAAGAAAATTAGCCTGCCCCTGCTTCTCCTAATTCGCTTGCCTAGTTGGGTTTGGCAAGTCTTTGTTTGTTTGAAGGGCAACAGGTGTCCTTGTCTAGCACCAGCTGGTGAATGGTCTCGGATATGTTGTCTGTAGTCGATCAGATTAGAATGGTCGAAAGCAGCAGATGAGATGGCGAGTCTTGATACAAACACAAAACGATACAAAAACCCTGCAAATTATTACACAATGGTTTATCATTCTCATGAACAGCTTGACCTAGTATTACTGCTCCCCCATCCCATTCGATTCAGCATCGAATACTAGTAAACCATACGAAACATCTCCTGGCTACAATGGAACTACAGAAACAAAACGTCTGATCATTTTGCCGCATCGGGTCGGGGAAAGCGAACCTGTTGCGAGGCGAAAGGGGAATTGAGCCGCCCGCCCAGCAGCGTTGCGAGGCGAGGACGAGGCCGGTTGTTTTTTATTGAGACGGGAGGGAGGGAGGGACGCTGTAGTTCCCGCGTTGTACTGCGTTTTGTTAATTTTTTAAACTATTTTTTGCCCATTACAACCACAGGCTTCGTCCGATCGGATTGCCGAGATGGTGGGCACAACTAGATACCAAATCGGATTTTCGTGCGAAAGAACGAATTTTTTAGACCACGTTAAAGGCACAAAACGGCCCGGACGGCGGACGGGGGACAACGGACGATGGACGGACATTGCAAATTTGGAATCTCGATGTCTTGAAACGTAAAGTATCAAAATTTGAGGGGGGTTGTAAAATTTTTCCGTGACCAAAAACATTCATTCTGAATAATAAACCAAAACAAAGAAAGAAAATAATCTTCCAATTAAAAACACGAGACATTATGGAATGTGAATACCCGCAGTTCAATTTACTACCATTGCTTACAAGCGTTGTATAATAATTCGAAAGTGATAAAAATAACCCTTCTCAGAAAAATGAAGTTGTGTCTCATCATTTGCCGTGTACTGTTTTAAGACCACTTTATAGTTCACTCTATTATGGCAGTACCTGAAAACAGCTATGGGGTCAATGAGGCTTTCTGGAGCAGGGCCAGGAAAGTTAACCTAAGTGAACCAGGAGCTATACCGAAAACTTAATCACTCCAGCAAAGCTGTTCCCACCTCCAGCGACTCCAGAAATGCCAGTAAGGAACGAGCTGCAGCCAATTCTGACAACATGGAGGGAATGGTGCTATAAGTGGCGGATACAAGTCCAAACCTACACCTATAACAGACCAACATATGATCCACCACTTCATTAGCAGACACATATCATCTCTACTATGCAAACCTACAAATATCTGGGTGTCATATTGGATCGCCATATAACTTTCAACTCTCACATAACTCTCTTGCTCAAGCGCCTACGCAACAGAACTAATCAACTAAAATCGTTACTAAATAATAGATATACATCACTCCAAAATAGTCTCCTCATATATAAAACCCTCATCCGCCCTATCTTGACATGTGCCCTAGAAATCTGGGGTACTTGTTCCCAATCACTGTTCCGCCGCGTAGAACAGCAGCAAAACAACACCTTGCAAAAAAGAATAGTTCACATTCCACGTCTGGTACGTAACGAGATCCTTTACAGTGATTTGCGTACTGACCCATATTACTGCGTAAACACCTTGCCAGCTTTGTCTCCTGCAACCTCGACCATCATAATCCTTTAATCAACGAAGTGTTCCAACCACCATCACAATGTCGACTCACTCGCCCGAGGCATATCACTGACCAGCTGATCCCATGAACAAAGAGTCAACCGCATTTTGTGTCGTATCCTCAGTGTCTTAGGTAAACTCGGTTATCTGTCAATTTCACATAAAAATCTACCGACTACGTAATACAGTGCCGAGTATGTGTACAGCCACCATGTTTGGATGTACACCTAAAGTGTTAATTTAAACTTGAAAAATATCTATTCCATAGAGGAATGTTACAAAGGTAATGGTCTCTTCAAATAAAAAATAAAAAAACGATGCACGATGAGAGTCTGCGGGAACGGGCAGAGATGGACAGTGTCGTTCCGTGAAGGGGAGCGAAGAAGAGAACTTGGGACTAAGTGAAGTGGAAGTTGGTTCTGAGGGGGCTCTTCGTTTCTATCCCCCTTCCCCCACCATAACGCCCCGCAACGCAGGGCAGGCAGCCTCCCACTCCTCCCCTCCAATCCTTCACCTTCTTTTCGTTCTCCACTTACATGTTTACGTTTTTGAGTCGGTTTTCTCTCGTCCTCTTTCCGTGAATATCTTCCTGTCTTCGAATTCCTCGCTCTCCAGTTCCCGCGATTGTCGACAATTTGGCAAATTCGGGTTTTCGAGCGTCCCGACCGATCGAGCCCCCGAAATGTCTCGACATTGGAAATAATTCCCACCGCTTTGCCCGCTCTCGCGCTCCTCGGACCCCCTTTCGACTTGTTTGTGTGCAATTTTATTTGTGATGGATGAAGATGATGTGCGCAACGGGATCGGCACCAAATCCCCGATTAAGCGGCTTGGCTCCACCAGGAAACTCCTTTTATTCAACAGTAAGTACAATTATTATTTTCTACGGAATTTTCCCAATTGGGGAGTCGATTCCAGCGATTAGTAACGGATTTGTCCCCCTCCCCCCCGGCCCCTTCTCTCTAACGCTAGATTCCCTTCGCCCTCTACTTTCTCTCAATTGGGGTTGACTTTTTTTGACGAAGGGATTTTTAAATGTTGATATTTTTATTATAATTTTTTAATCAGAATTACCATTTATCCTTCAGAACTCTCAAAATTTCGTCTCGTTCGGCCACAATTTATCAGCTCTCGTGGAAGTCCGCCCTCGCCACTTGGGAATTATGTATCCTCTTTTACGTTCGCTTAGAAACGAGCAAATGTTTAGGTTCAAAATACTGCTCGCGTGAATTGACAGCCGGAGCTGACTTAGTTTGCGTTGAACTGACTTGGAGGGCTCGTCGATTAGTTGAGAGTTGAACACTCTGACGGTTAACTCCCCAATTGGTGGAGGGCCTTCGTAAAAAATGGGAAGGAACATCTGGCGTCCAAAAGGACCCCGAAATAACGATGTCAGCGAAAGGGTCGACTTCCGCCTGAATGTCAACATTTCCTCAGTTCCATCTCGACTTTTGAATTTCGGTGGTTTTTGTTGACCAAAGAAATAGCCTCATCGCCGAAGGTCCTTTACGCAGTAAACTCAACTACATGTTTTTTTACCGACGAGGGACAAGCTTGTTAGAACACGTTATTTAAACAATATCAACACGAAGAGCAGAATTATAAGGGAGTTTTAGTGTTTCGGCCTGGTAAGGCGGTTTAGTTCTTCTCTGATTGGATGGAGAGGAAGGACGAGGATGTTCAACTGAACAATAGTAAGAGTAGTCACTGGCAAAACTGGGGATGTAAGAGAGAAGGTGGCGATCAGGGATTAGGGTGTGAGTTGGGATGAGGTGCGCAAGCTGTCCTGAAACCTGAGTGCTGGATTGTGTTGTGGTCAACCTATCACTCAGTTTCCTTATCAATATGACTGTTCCTGAGCCCTCTTCAAAGAGTCACATCGGTCAAACGTCGTGGAGGTAGTGGTTTTGCTATCATGCAAGAGCCCAGTCACTCACTCAGCCTCCACTGAACCTCCTGCCCTGTGGAGGTACAGTAGGTTGACATTTAGCCAAACTCTCAGTGAAGTGCTGTTTCCTGTGTGTTACCAGGTGGAGGTATGACCCTAGGGGGAGCCTGTACTATCTGGGAGTTCTTAATCTGGTTTCCCTCCCACTTTCTTTGCAAACTCGGCAAAACGTTTATAATCTTACTTGGTAGTTGTCAAATCTGGTAAGTTTGGCTGTTCATTCAACAACCATTACTCACTGATGTATGAACTACAGTGTAGCAGCACGTGGTTCCTTGTTGCCTCTGCACTGGAGGTGCATGGCATGCAGGATCGAGAACATTCTTGAGAGGAGCCAGGCATTAATGTCGCCATGTCACAGTAGGGAATTTCTAGTCCAGTGGTATGGCTCAATCCACTTTCTTCTAAGACGTTCATGGATGTTGGAGAAGAACACAGAGTTCAGCCCAAAGCAGCAGAAGCTCTCGTTGCACTCTCCACTTATCAACTATGCACTCAACAGCCAAGTCAACTGGTAACTGACCAGTGATCACCTGGAGTGCTTCTGTTGATACAGCCTTAAAGGCCTTGGTGATCCACACGAGTGCGTCTCTCTGGGATTGGGCCAATACTCTCTTTTGATCGAGTGTTAGTTTGTAACCCCAGACAATGGAGCTGTAGCCAATCACGCCGAGATATGGCCTTATACATGAGGATAGTGTCATGGTATCACACACCCCGAGTGGCCTTAGTAATTGCATGCAGTGAGGCAAACCTTCCAATGGTAGTGCCTTTAAGGGACTGGAGGTGTTGGCTGAAGGTACCACCTCTCACCTTCACTCACTCCTAAATACTTGACACGCTTTTCATGAAGGAGCCCGTTGCCATGAAAGCGTGTTGTGGGTTGGCTATTTACTTTTCCTTTAAAGAGGATGAGCTGCGTTACTTCCTGAGCCATCTGCACGTAGACAGGCTTGAACCATTCGCTGATGGTGTGGAGCATGTGGCGGGTTTTTGCCTCAATTTGGCACAGCACAGTCAAGTCATCCACATAGGCGTATGTCTTGCTGTCAGTCTCCACAAGCCTCCTGAGAAGACCTTCGAAGAACTGAGCCCTGTGGGCACCTTGAGCGAGTACAGGTTGCAGGGAAACCCTTCCTACTTTTAAGCTCATTGAGGAGTGCTTGTCAAATGCTCCCTGGATGTCAATCAGAACTGCCACAACGTACTTAGCCGGGAAACATCTGGAATTTCGACTATGACATCCTGGGTGGACCTTCCTTTGGTACACCTATATTGCTGGCCTGTGAGGTTGTGCCCTTCGAGGTGCTGCAACATCAAGATTTCTAAAGTTTTGCCTCATATGGAAAGAAGGCTGAGTGGTCTCCATGATCGCGGGTCTGAGTGATTGCAGTCACCTCCCTTTTGAAGAGTGACTATATGTGCAGAGTTCCACCACCGAGCGGGGAAATGTCCGACCTGTCTACAGTCAATAAATAAATTAAGGAGGCTGATGGAGATTGTCTGTTCAGCCTTCCTCAGTACATTGCTTTCTATTTTATTCGGCCTAGGATATTTATTGGGCTTTAAGGTCGCGCTGGCCCTGCCGAGGTCACCTGCTGTCCACAATGGGAGGTCATGCTCGTTCAGAGTGCTACTTACGAGTACAGTGCGTCCATTTACATCCGGGTGGATTTGATGATCATTTTCACGTTTATTTGCTCAAGGCAACAACAAAATTGGCTCCCATACAAACTATCAGATTCCACCATTTAGAGCCATCAGCTGCTCAATCATTGTGCCAACTTAATCAGTCGTTTCAAAGGGGTAGGTGTACAACATACTTTCGTTCTCTGATTCACAGTTGGTGCTGGGCTGGCTTATGACAGCACCTCACCAACTCAAAACATTTGTCTCACATCGTGTACTGACAAAATAGAAATTGATCATTGGCCTCATGTTCCAACATCAAAGAATGCTGCTGATCACATGCTTCAAAGGGAACTAAAAACTCATCCTCAGTTTTTTAATGTTCCCCGTTGGTTAATATGCCCAACATTTACGTGGTCTATCAAGCAGATTCAACTGGTATCTTTGGAACATCTTCCAGAAATGAAATCAGGTGAGTCAGTGGTGCTTAACAATCATGAAAGCCCTTCATTTGCGGTTTCTTCAGATCTTTACGTTTTGAGGCCTACTGAATCCGATAAACCTAAAGGGATGCAGCCATGTCTTGGTCAGACCAGGCAGCCCTAGCCATCACCAACCTCCTCTTGGTGGTCGATGGTAACACCCTAGAAGACTCCTTACAATGGACCTGTATGCACGGTGTGTGATATGCCTAGTTCCGTATTGCAATAGTTCGTGTCTGGGCCCAATATACTTAATGAAACAAGAAATCACTAAACTCACCCAGGGGACAACTAGTAACTTAAAGGGCAAATGGCAAAAAAAACAAAAAAGCGGATATAAAATAAAAACAGAAATGAGGGAGAAGGTGTGCACTAATGGCAGTATCCTCAGGTGGGCAGGGAATTGATAAACTGTGGTGGACTGTACACCCCATGGCTAGGGCGACCGCTGGATGCTGGCACCACAGGAGGAAAGAAACCTCTGGACATGGGCCTGGTGCGTTGCAACACACAACTTTCCTTAGCTCTACGTCAATTCACTTTGTACATGGCCTTTGAACTTGGTCAAACAACATGTCATAGCAGCAGGAAACGGTAGCGCCTACAGTTCTGGAATTTATTGTGCTGCTCGTACTCATTCCAGGACCTTTATTGAGCAATTGGTACACAGATAATTAATGAGGCTGTAAACACGAATTTTTTGAAGAAGGATAGTAATTACTTTTGCAGAGTTATTGGGTAATAACAGTTAGCACTGGTAGTAAGCGAAACGGCAGTAGTTGAAATTCAGGAATTTCTGGAGTGAGCCCCATGTATCTCATGAGCATTTTTAAACACTCACCCTTTACTTATTGGATTGGACTACAATACCAATTTTCTTTAACTTTCTACTAACATTCCAGCGGAGGTTATAAGGAAAAACCGCGGCAAAAACGCTTTTCGTCGAAACTTTGATAATTTATTGTGCTCCCCTCGTCATTTTCCCACAAATGGGAATTTTATAGTAAAATTATCTTATTAAGAGCTACCAATATAAAAAATTTAATCAAAATCGTTAGTGCCGTTTTTGAGAAAAAAAATTTGGTGTTTTGATCACTATGATAACTATAGTCAACTTTCGGTGGATTTTGCCCATACCCTTATTTTGGCGTCCTATGGTAACCTGTAGGCTGGACATCAAGTTTCAGTTGATTTGGTACGGTTGTTTTCTCTAAAAACCGCGCTAAAATCGATTTCGTCGAAAATTTTGATAATTTATTGTGCTGCTCTCGTCATTTTCCCACGAATGGGAATTCTATGGTATAATTGTCTCATTGAGAGCTATCAATATAAAAAATTTAATCAAAATTGTTAGAGCCGTTTTTGAGAAAAAAAATATTTGGTGTTTTGATCACTATGATAACTATAGTTGACTTTCGGTGGATTTTGTCCAAACCCTTATTTTGGCGTCTAATGGAGGCCTGCGGGCGAGATATCAAGTTTGAGCTGATTTGGTACGGTGGTTTTCTCTAAAAATCGTTCACAAACACACATACACACACACACAGACCATTTTCCCAAATAGTGTTTTTCAGACTCAGGAGGGTCTGAAACGTAAAGATCTGAAGAAAAGTCAAAATTTTTTTTTCAGCCGATTACATAACTCTCCTTTCTACTTCGTAGAGCCAAGGAAAGTAAAAAATCGAAAAACGATGTAGAATGGAAAAGGGAACCCAAGGGCAGAGAAAATGAAGAAAAACGGCTCGAATCGAGTGGGAGGGTACCCCAGGGGAGGATGCATGGGGGAGGAACTACAAATCCCCGAAGGCAAATGAATAAAAAGAAAGATACCATGTAGGTGGGAGAAGAAACACATCGCTTAGCATATCGGTTGGGGGAATGCAAAACATTGAGTGCTAGATACGTAGGGGAAGCCAAGTAAAAGCAGTGAGCAAAGGAAACAATATGAAGCGTAAGGAGTGGGGGGGTACTGAACTAGTTAGGGAGTAGCAAGACAAGCAGTATGGAGAGCAAAAAGGAAGAAATGAAAAGCATTGTACAAAGTGAGGTGCGGAGTTCTAAAGACAGTAGCAATGAACCTAATGACAAATGAGTTGGATGAACAGGAGAAACTACGAGGCACCATCTTATGATGCAGCAGGCACAGGAGGAAAACAAAGTGAACGAAAATATGTGTTACGTGGTCTAACAGCAATGATAGTGACTCCTAGGAGAAAAAACCTGTTCGTGGGGCATATGATATTTCATGGCCAGCGTATGTATAAGCGAATCGCAAACCCAAGCAAGTTGAGTATTTGTCTGCAAAGCCAGGCAGTATGACGAACTTGGAAGAGAAAAATGTACAACAGCAGTAATTATTCAAAAGAAAGAAGTATACAATGGAAGGCCAAAACATTATTGAACAAGGATATACAACCCCTGCAGTAGTCGGTTTCAATTGACTGATATGCTGTGTTTTTATGTTGACGGTATCTGCGATGCTTGGTAATTGGTAGGTAACGGGAGACAGGACTTCCCCAACCTCTAAACTCCGGGGAATGTGGCGGGAATTGTAATATGCTGTGTGAGCGTCTCTAGCCTTCAACAAGTTGGCGTATGCCTGGCGCCGCACAGGAAGGTATTGATCAGGTGGGATTGCAGGAAATGAGGGGAGGTCCTATTGGAGGGTAAGAGGAGTCTGTATTTCCCGTCCGAGGAACAGCCAGGCAGAGGTAAATTTTATCGACGCAGGCTTGATGGAATTGAATCTCAGCTGGATGTATTCAAGGTGGGTATCCCATTGTGTGTTGTCGTCTGCGTGGAAGGCTGTCATGGTGGCTTTCAGGTTTTTGATCTGGCATTCAGCCAGGAAGGGATTGGGGTAATATTGGGAAAGGTATTGGGAGGTCATCCCATGCTGCACTTAAAATTCAGAGAAAACCCCACTGTGGAAGACTGAGACAGTTGTCCGGAAATACTTGTACTTTAATAATACATTGGTATAGAGGGCTTCAATAAAGATCTGGGAGGTCAGCTTTCGAGGGGTACCAGGACAGTAAAGGAGGCTATTAGGATGTACTTAAATTGTCGTTTGGTACGACGGAGGGGACTGACAATGTCGATGAAGAGCCTATCTGCTGGCAAGTAGGGGGTTGGGAGCTGATGTCGCCATAGGTCTTGGTGTAGTACTTAGACCAGGTCATCAACCAGCGATCAGCCCACACACCCCAGTGTCCAGGTGTGGGTGATAGAAGTGCGGCCTAATTTCAGAGGTTGTCTTGTGAACTCCTTGATAGCAACCAAGGAGGGAATCATGGTAGTATTGGAAAACGAGGGGAAGCATGGCATTGGGGAGGACTGGTTTGGGGGTTGAGCAAGGGGTGGCGAAGTACAGGAGGTCCTGCTCAAGGGTATAATTTTGAACGGGTGAGCCTGTAAGTAGTTGAACAAGCGGGGGAAGTTTTGGAGGAGGGTGAAATGTGCACACCTGGAACGATGCTCAGTGCAATCCTTATCCGACGCATGCAGGTCAGGGTTGCTGGGCTGTGCAACGGGCGGAGTGTCATCATGCTACGACCTGCTGAGATAGTCAGCAATAGAGTTTCGAGATCCTTTGATGTGGTGGATTTAGTAATTGAATTCCATCAGCCGTGTAATCCAAGGGGCCACATGAGCTGATGCATTCTTCAAGCAGATGTGGGTGGTGACGGCTTTGGAGTTTGGTGTGGAGGTGAATGCGGAATTTATTCATGCCGTAGAGGATGGCTGCAAATTCTAGTTCGTAAGTGGAATAGTTTGGCTCTGTGAAGGAGCCAACTTGGGACCAGCATAGTGAACTGCTTACAGGCGTCCGTTGGCGTCCTCCTGTGCCAGCAGGGCGCCCAAGGTGGTTCTTACCAGCGTCTGTAAACAAGTGGAAAGGACGATTGAAGTCGGAAGGGCCAGGACGGGAAGGGATGTGATTTGGGAACAGAGTAGTTCAAAGGCTGCCTGGCATTCCGGTGTCCAAAGAAAGGGGGTATTTTTGCGCTGAAGGGCATTTAGGGGGACAGCTGTTTCCGCAAAATCGGGAATGAAGGAGGAGAAAAACTTGACAGAGCCCAGGCTTGCTTCGTGTTACAGGGTGGGGGGGGGTAGGGTTAGTTAGGAGGGACTGGATGCAGTCGTCGCTAATTTTGATTCCATCAGGGGTGAAAGTGTGACCGAGGAATTCAAGGGACGTGATAGCAACTTAGGTGTTTGCCTGGTTAACAGTTAAATTAGCTTTACGAAGGTGGGACACAAAGAAACTCACATGACCGTATAATGTTGGACATATGTTTTGGAGTAAGTTAGCTGGTCATCCAGCTACAACTTCATAGTTGTCAAGCAAGTCAGAAAACAGCGACTCCATGAGTGCCGCAAGGATCTGGCCAGCAGTGGACAGCCCAAAGGGGTAAGCTTGTAGGCGTATGTGCCAAAGGTAGTTCTTAAGATGAGCAGGCATTGACTGTCAGGAGTTACTTTAATTTGATTGTAAGCAGAGTTAAAGTCAATTATCGTAAAAAATTTGGCCATGGAGGTGGGCGAACAGTGAGTCTACAGTGAGGAGGTATTATTGAATATTCTCGATACGCTTGTTGAGTTCTCAGAAATCAATCACCAAATGGAAGAGCGTTCCGCAGAGTTGGTCGAAGGTTTTTTGGGGACAAGAAAGGAAGGAGTTGTGAAAGAGGAAAATGCAGGGACACTAACATCTTCCTAGATTAGTTTCGCTTCTTCCTCACGCATCACCTGCTGGAAGGTAGAGGCGAGGTGGTACATCATAGAGCAGTTGGGGAGGGTCTCACTTTCCTGTAGGCGTACCTCGTAACAAATCTTGTCGTTAAGTTGGAGGTGAGGATTTCTGGGAGAGGATGTCTGGGAAGTCACTTAGGAGGGATTCCAGAAGGGGAGTAGCTTTCTGGCAAGCTACAATATGAGGAGTAGGAGACAAGGTGGGATGTAGTAGAGTCAGTGGGATATGAGCATGGGGTGTGAGAGCATGTTGGAAGCATGCCAACATGGCTGCAAAGTGAACTTTGTCATGCTTGTATGTCCCATGAAGTCCCCAATCTTATATCATGTGGTAAAGTGCGTATCAAATAAAAGGTCAATTTCCAAGACGACTGTACAATCCTAACAGTAAGGTCCCCAATAACAACATGAAGGGGGTCTACCTGACTCATGTGGGCGTCTGGCATCAAGCCAAAACACAAAAACTTGAAAAAATTCACTGCTGAGAATGTTCCAGAACGCTCCTGAGTCCAGAAGCACCGACGTTGTTGACGAGAACCAGGGGCATGAAGGGGAAGTGAAAATTTGTCAAGTGTGCAGTGGGTAAGGGGACAGAAGAAGAAGGATTTGTTGTATAGTGTGGGAATCGTCTGCCACTCACCTCCTCGAATGCGGCCGCACCAAGTTTAAAGATAGCTGTTTGGCAGGAGGAGTTGGAGACACGCGACTTTGTGGTGGGGAGGAGAGATGAGAGATGGAGGACGAACAGACATCAATGGGGGCAGGGTGTGCTGGGAGTGTGAGGGGGATTGCTGAAGGAAGGTAGCGGTTTGAGGACACGTGGAATGCACTGCCTTCACCAACCCATATAGCGCAATTCTGGTTGTGAGACACAAAGTGGCATCGTCAACCAAAGGACAGTATGAGGTCTATCAATTCAGATTCAGTATAAACCTGTAGGATGCGTTGGGTCGCTAGGAGGTCATCCACAAACTGTTGAAAACTCTCCTGGGGGCCCTGGAGTCGGTGCAACGTAGAGATTACTAATTCATGACGTCTGTTAACATGTCAGGCAAGAAGTCATCGAAGGTGAAGGTAGAGAGTAGGGAAGGTAGCACAGTGCAGAAGTACGAGAATTTGGGCAGCTTCGTTAAGCGACGCACGAACTAAAGAAAATGGTTGGGAGCAAATTCAGATATCGTCAATAGCTGCAGCAAAATTTTGAGGACACTGATGGGATTGTCAGTGTAAAATGGGGGGAAGGTGGAGAGTGGCTCCTCTAGATACCCTGGCAGGTCCTGAGGGACTGCCTGTATACCTGGAGATTCTGCCAGCGTACATGACGAGGGGGTTAGATAGGGGAGGATAGGAAGGTGTAGGGTTGCGGCAAAAGCGCCAGGGGTATTTTTGGCGTACTTCTAAATTACGTTAGAGCCATCCAGGAATTGAATGCATAAAAGTGAGAAACACTTGGCACAACTGATAGGAGAAGCATGATGGGAGGGTGGGAGGTCAGATTTACATTTATCGCCAAATGGCATGTTGGGAAGGGGCTTGGCAGGGATTGGCGACTCTGATCGACTTATGGTGATGCAGGGGAGGGAAGATTGACCAATCAGAGCAAGAAACTACGGGTCTAAACAATACTGATAAAACTGTTCACTGTTTGTTGCGCAGGGGCTCAAGAATCAAGGGGAAAGCAAGACGAGAACAAGGGACCCTTGTTAATGGGTTCCTGGCCCTCTTCATTGTTCTTCCCCTGTGATGAATGATCAAACAATAAATGCGTCATGGACTCTGGCTGCCTGTCGGCCTTCGTTCCGTTGTAACCTCGATAGGATGCCATCACTTCTCCGGATTTACCCCCATTCCACACATGCCTAGCTACCTCACAAACTTGTCAAGGGCAATCTGCAAGCCTTGCTTGGTACCTGTCAAGAGGGCGACATCATCCACAAATGCTAATGCATCCACTCGCACACCTGGAGCTAGGTCAAACTCTACTTCTTGAGGCAGCTTACCTAGTGATCTCAAGATTGGAGAGTTTAGGAGACAGGGAGTCCCCCTGGCGACGCCACGCCCTATTGCAATGTTGCCAGACATCTCTGCTCCAACCCAAAAGCCGTCACACCCCGAGGTACGGAGAGCTCGCATAATTGATGATTCGATTCAGAGCCCCCACACCACGGAGGCAATCGGCTAAGGCCTGGTGGCTCACCATGTCAAAAGCCTTAGCAACGTCTAGCGCAACCATATGCAATTGCTTCTTTTTCTTCCGGGCCAGAGACAGCACCATCGGAAGAATTGTGAGATTCTCGGTAGTACCATCCACTGGCTGGAATGCCCTTTGGACGTCGAGAATGACACCAGCTACCTAGAGATGACATTCCAGCGCTAATTGGAAGTGCGGAAAGACCACAGGTGATACTGAAATCAGTTTGTAGCCCTCTGGCCTATCACCACTTTTCTTGGGGACAAAGACAATTCGGGTTTGCAACAATCCAGCAGAGGTTTTTTTTCCCATGAAGGCAAGTAAGTTGAGAACCAGTAGCTTAACAGCCTTCGGAGCCTTGTTCCATTTGCGCAGTGAAAACCATCAGATCCTGCTGAAGCACATATGTGCCTCATCGTTGAGTACTGAGGAACACATGCCACTAGCTAAGGACTCCCTAAAGGGGAGCAGAGGACGCAGCACACTTCAGGGACATGGCTGGGAGGGCTCATGATAGGCTCCCAAAACGCCACAAACTCCTGAAGGGTAGACTGCCTACCAAGAGAGTACCGTGCCCTACACCTTCCAGCACCTCAACTGCAACTCTAGCCAGATACTTCCTGCACAACTCCTGGAATCGCTGGTACTCCACCCGCCTCATCCTTTTAGCTGCCCTACAACCACTTGCATTGCAGAGGGCAGATTCGAGAAATCTCGGTTGCACACCCCCACACTGGTCGGGTTCTCAAATCTTGGGAAAATACAGTGCAGATAATCTGCAACCTCGTCAACAGAAACACCAAGATCGGATACAGCACTCCTAGCCAGACTATATGGGCGAGGATTATCACAACCTTTCACTCAACTCACATACTCAGCAAGCCTCAGAGTCCCATTTCCCAAAAGGGACAAGGAGTCTGAGGCTGCTAGGTCTAGCCAGCTATCCAGAGGCTGCTGACCCACGTCTGCAATGAGTGAGCCTGGTCGCTATTTGTGGAGGTTTGACCCTCCACAAGCTTCCCATACTTGGGCTTCAAGCACAAGGCTTTAATGGCTGCTGCAGTACTGGAGAGGAATCACACACATGGGCCAAACACTGAAATTAGGTTATTTTATATTCAGTAGACCTCAAAACGTAAAGATCTGAAGAAAACCCAACTTTCTTGTTGACACAATTACCATAGTTTCCTTTTCCTAGGAAACTTGGGTCCAGCAGTCAGAATCACATTTCCCATTACAAGGGAAATTCAATACTTCAATATTATAAGTACCCACACCCGTCATAATTGTTATTTCGTGGTTATAACACAGGCGCACCTCATGGTGATTCAGCCCAGCCCGTCAAGCTACTTGTGCACCATAATGAGAGATTTTTCCCCGAACAACTTGCAACAGGTCATGTTTAAGATTGATATTGGTGCAGATGATGGTGATTCCATTACTGCTGGGTGGACATACATTTCTGTAAATCAGATATTCGTTCTCCACAATTCTGGCACCCTTCATGTCTAAAAGAAGGTTCCAAATGTGTAGAAGAAAATAATATACCACATTAATTCGTTAATAATATAATATTTGAGTGGTGTGGGTGACACTTGACCCCATAATCCTCATCAGTGACCAGTAGCCAAAGGCAGCTCGGGAAATTTGAATTGTCTCTAGTTCATAAATGTCGCTATTTCTGTCAATTAAACGTGCCTAGAAAGCAGTATGTGCTGGTTAGAATTAGTACCAGTCTCTCTTTTCCTGGGCAAGATATTGAGAACTTGATACCATGCATTCTTTCCCCATTTCTGTGTACATTGTGTAATTTGTAATATTACTACTGTAATATTATAATACAGAATTCTAAAAAAAAAACAAGTATATAATATGATGCTATTAAGAATATAAAATCTAGTCCTTGTTACAGATGTGCGTCTACAATTGAATGAACAACTAAGATGTTTGGACACTCGAATGGAAACACAGGTGGCTATTGTCACAGAGCTCCAAGAATTTTTCCGCAGAAGAGCTGAAGTGGAGCTTGACTATAGCAAAAACCTAGACAAGCTCGTAAAAAGTCTGCAATTGAGGCATAAAGAACACAAGCAAAAGTATGCAAATATTGACACATAAGGATGCTTGAAAAAAATTGAAAGGCTTATGAAATAAAGAAAAATCAAGTAACGCTCGAATGAAATCAACTAATGACCAATTAATTTTCCCAGGCGTGAGCATTGGTCACTTTTCTCCAGTTATTCGTGTTGGCAACACTTGGTTGAACAAACAAGAACGCTTAGTAAGGATCATGCTGCCTTGAGTGAAATATATTCTGTCCACCTAGTTGCTAAACTATCTCAAGTTACTGAAGATATTCAACGAATTTATAAACGAGTAAGTCCTGGATATCAGTGATAATTAGTGCTAGTTATTATAAACTGTGTTTTTCTCAGCAGTGCCCCTAGATAAATAACTACCATACTTTGTGCTCTTGTAAGTTGCACTTTGTAGTTTGAATGAAATTGAATCTACTACAGCCCTCGTAGGGCTATTTGAACTGAGATTACCAACCATTCGATTTATTGTGCCCCTACTTCAATTAGTGATTACAATCACATTCAGCGTATTCCATGATAACTCATCTATGTCAACTATGAAGTTGCTCTGCAGGTAGGATAACATGCTCATATAAGGCAATAGGGCATGACATTTGGTATGGAACCCACTAGGATTTTTTATAGAACAGCGTGACATGTGTGCGTTTAGGTTGATTCTTAGGAGTGTAGTTTGCCCTCCTTGGTGTCATCCTATAGAGGTTATTAAGTTCCAGTTGGACGCGTCCTTCTACCAGGCCCGAGAGTCTGGCTAGAACTCACTGTGCAAGACCTGGGAGTTGTGTCGTGTTCTCGGGGTCACTTGAGACATCTAAGGGTCCCAGGGGGCCTGCAGGTGTGCTTCATTCGTGGGCCTACTTCGAGGGCCTCACTACACTCCCGGTACTTATACGACCATGCAGTCTTCCTACCCATCCACCATTATGGAGCAGCTATCTGGTGGATAGCCCCAGTTAAAAACAGGCTTATCACAAAGGGATAGGCAATGGGTGAGGGCCCTTCAACGAGTTGTCCTCATAGAGGTCCTCCTGGCATCAGGCCCTACAGATGCTGGTGGGCACCCCTCCAGTAGACCTCCTGTTAGACCTGGTGGACATATTAAGAGATTGTTGGACCCACTTTGGGGAGGGCACCGTGAGCACAGCTTCTGCTGTGGGAGGATGCCATTGAGGGTAGACTTTGGGTGGCCTACAACTCCGCCCCTTGAACCATTGGGAGTTTCATGCGTGGCTCAAATTCTTTAAGCACCAGATCGTTGACAACTGTCCATGTTGCACAGGAGTTGCGGAGGACACTCCCATGTACTGTATGACCGTATCATCCTCGACAATACATGCACTGCTCTAGCCTGGCTTTTGGCGACAGATGCTGTTAGATCAAATCTGTAGGAGGTCGGGGATAGAACGCCTCACTACCTTGGAGTCATCGGTGTCCCACCATCCAATATACACCCCAAACACACAGTGGGACAGGGGAGCAAAACTGACCTGTCACATTGGCCTGCCAAGTGCACAACTCACTAGAACCCTACATTTCAAATGAGCCGGTAGGACAGAAATGGCTTGGTTTATTACACCCATTCAGTTAGAGGCATCCTCAGAATGTGACAGTACCTAGAAGTACAATTTCTTATAGAAACCTCCCAGGCTAGGAGCCACGTGAACTAATTGTCTTCAGTGATCGCAGAAGCTACTCCTCTTTGGGTTGTACTTACTGGTTTTTGGGAGGTTGGCTTTAGGAAGGTGAATAATTCTTGATGAAGTGGTTCGCTCTGTTGATTGTTCAAGGCTTCCCGCATAGTCTCCCTTGTGCATATACTCACACTCTGGTTCAGTCTGTGGGACTGGGTGTTCCACCTCTCTCTGCCACTGCTCCATTCTTGAAATGTAAGGGCTGCTTGCTCCACAGGCGTTTGGCTGGGATTTCTCTCATGCTGATGCTGATCTTGTATATTTGGGTCACATAAAGTGTATAGATAGGACACGTAGAGTTAATTGTGTAACTTGAGCCCAATAAATGTTTGAAGATCTTATTCCAAAGTCACATCTGTACAATAGGATTTCCTCCAATTTTGAAGTTCATTTGTTATTATTTATAGTGTCGAGAAATAGGTTGTGACATGCATGATGAAATCTTCCGAGTTCTTCATGAGCTTCATACAGCTCTTAAGACTTATCAAACGTACCAAGGAAACTGTAAACAGGCTGAAACAAAACTTCGCTTGGCTGAAGCCCAGAGACTGAAAATTGAACAAAGTATACCAAAAGATAAATTGGACAAATCTAAAAAATTTAGAATGATAGAAAAAGACGTTCAGAAGGTAAGTTTGTTTTTCATATGTACCTGTACTCAGTTCAATGATTCAGACAGTTTAACTGTTACTTGCCTTCAGAAATAAGGTAAGGCGTTCTAAGGGGAAACCTGTAAATTCAAAATTATTTAACATCTGACATTATTTAACATCTTTTCAAGGATAATTCCCTTAAAATTAAAAAAGTGGCTATCAAAAATATCACTGCCTTCTCTCAGGCTTTCCCAGTCTATTTCATCTCACCATGACTTTTTGTTGATGCCCTAAGTAAAATCAAGTGATCTATGAAGTGGTTAAACTAGTAATTTTCATCAGTCAAATTGTGCACGTGTCATTTTTGACATAGGACCTGTTACAATAGGTTTTCTGCTGTTTAGTCATATCTCTTCCCACTGCACCACAATAGAAGTGTGTATATGCTGTTGAATGGAGAGAGATTGTTGCTGACATGGTGGCAAACACTTTGGGAATTGTATACCATTACTTTTGTGTGTATCTCTGGTTTCTCACTCAATCTACTTGTGTATTTATGTGTTAGTGCCAAAAGATATTCAATGCAACCACAGATTTTAGCCAGTACCTTCTTCGGAAATTAGTTAAAAAGGGCAAAGGCTTACTTGTAAGCAGTCACTGCAAACAGATTATCCAGCAACTGTCATTCGATATCACACGGGTTACAATGGAGAAGAATGTAATTTTTTGTTTACTCCATTTTGTAAAAATACACAACATGAAGACTAGGGAGTCCGAGAACAAAAGTAAAACCATGCATTGAAGTCAATGTATCCTGTTAGAAACTGGCTCATTAAATGGTTTGACTTGATCCTGGTTCGAGGACACAAGCTAAAAATTTCTTGCACCTGGCCCTCTTAACGAGGCAGGCTCCCTTTGTTAAGGGCCTGATCGGTCAATTCCAAGCAGCAATGCCAAAGTGAACAGACAACTTTCTAATATGTAATTACTTTTCTTTCCTAATTTTCCTTGCCCTTTACTTTCATTTATTTGTCTTACCTTATTTACTTATTTATTTATATGCTAGTTCAGGCAGTTGCCTTGGTCTTCTAGCCAGCCCTGTATATTTCCGGTTTTGAATAGAAGCTCAACCCTTTAGTTGCCTCACGCCTAACCAATTTAAGTTCTCCTAAGATGTTAGAGAAAAAAACTCGTATCTCAAGGATCCTCATATTACTTGTTATCTGTTCATCTAGTGGGGAAGCTGGTGGCAAAATTCAAGGCTATGGCAGATTCTTCTTCACTCTCCACTTTGCACAATATGCACTCAATGGCAAAGTTGGCCTCAATAGTCTACAGGATTACAGCTTGCTTGGGCTGGGCGACCAATTTCTTGGGATCAAGTAGAAGTTCGTATGTGCATTGGGGCCTCAATCTGACCAACTGCACATTGACCAGCGCTGTCAGATCATCCACACAGCTTGACTCAGTCTGAATAATGGCTAATGGCTCTAAAAAGTTTTTGAAAGAAGGCATTGCAAGGGAATGATCTGTTGATGGAGCTACTGGTTGCTAGCTGCCTCACCCAAAAAGGTCGACAGCAAAGTGGACACTATCACTACAGCACTGCACTCTGCTGGGCTTTCTGTATTTGGGCAATAGAATCACAGGGCGATCAAAGTCCCCTGGTAGACTAATGAACTTGATCCCCTCAAGCAGAGTAAATAGAGTCAGAAGGATATACCAGCAGAGTCATGCTGGCATAGCCACACTCTGAACTTCCTCCATCCAGGAGAAGAAGGCCTTCCACTGTGCCATTAAACAAGCCAAATGACAAGGCTGGCAGAATTTCGTGCAGGTGGGGCACTCTGAGAATCCCTGAGTCAGGCATCACCATGGGAAAAGGGAAGGGAAGGGGTTTTAGGGGCAAAGCGAAGTTATTCAGGCTGGGCCTGTAGTATTGAAGGTTCGCTGGAAACCTTCGTTTCAGGGTGTTCCCCAATGACACTGAAGTCCTGATATTATAGACCAAAGGAAGGTCCATGCAGGATGTCATTGTCGAAATTCGAAATGTTTCCCTGCTGGTACCGGCTAAGTACATTGTAGCGGTTCTGAATGACATCAGGGTAGGCAACCTGTACTTGCTCGTCAGAAGTTACCAAACAGACTGAGCTGTTAGGATTGGAAGCAGGCATTGATCTGTTCAGAGAAAGACTGAGAAGGGGTACCCACAGGGCTCAGTCCTTGGACCAAAACTCTAGAACACCTTTTTCGAAAGTCTCCTCGAGAGGCCCATGAAGACTGACTGCACAATCCATACGCCTGCCAAATCTAGGCAAAAACCCACCACATGCTCTACACTGTCACTCAGTGGTGCGAGCATGTCAAGATGGAGGTGGCTCAGAAAAAAAAACCAGCTAATCCTCTTGAAAGAAAAAGCCAACAGCCAACCCTTAATATGCTTTGGCAGCCACAGGCTCTTTCTTGAAAAACGCGTCAAGTATTTAGAAGTGAATATAGGTGAGAGGTGGGGCTCCAGCCAACACCTCCAGCCCCTCAAAGGCACTACCATTGCATGGTTTGCCTCACTATGTGCAATTACTAAGGCCACTTGGGATGTATGTTACCATGACACTATCCTCATGTACAAAGCCATATATCTAGGCGTGATTGGCTACTGCCCCATTGTCTAGGGTAGCAAACTTACAGTCAATCAAAGGGGGAGGGGAGTTCAACCCCAGTTTTTCCCTCTCCTCTTTCCGGAGTTTGCACTTATTTAAGGGATTGCTCGTTATGAGTGCTTTGAGTCTAAGTGTTCTGCCACGTAAGCCGTTGCAGTGTTGTTTGTATCAGGAATATGTTGCATATGTAAGTCATGTGACACACACCTACACCATCAATTACCAAAGCGACTAAACTCATCAAAAATATTGATAGACCACTTGTTTTATAATGGCAGGCCTTAGTAATAACCATCAAACCTTATTGAATCAACTGTAACAAATGTTTGATTACACCAGTTTAATAAACGAGCAATCGTAGCATGGTGACTGAATAGCCTTTTGGTGAAAACTCAAGTTTCACACCTAGCAGCAAGGGATGGTGGAATTAAAATGTTAGTAAGGGTTGAGTATAAACTCGTAAACTAATGGCATGGTGTTCTATAGAGGTATATGATCCAACAATATAATCCCAATGGTGAGTAGGTTTAACCATTTTAGATCATTACTGTGTATTCCGCTTTGGGTAGGACTAGTTGAGAATTGTTATTCAGGGATGAACAGATGGAGTACAAGTAATAAGGTATTACATATGTTAGAATTAGCTATAGTTTGTGCGAGTAGCAGGGCGTCAATGTTTTGTGAACTTATAAAAGACGAGTTAAGACGAAGTAGTCTATTTCCACGGGTAAAATAAAGACAAGAAATTTCTTGTGAATTCCCTTCTCCTTTCACCTTTTGCCTTTCACATTCATGCCACCTTTCTAATGCCAGGCCCATCATAAGGCACCTTTCACTTTTGTATAAAAGAAACTTCTCACAACTTCCTCACTCTGTATTGTACTGATGATGGTCTAGTAAACCGAAACGCGTCTACAAGTTATCATTGTCTTTATTTTACCCGTGGAAATAGACTACTTCGTCTTAACTCGTCTCTTATAAGATGGATTTTCACTATCTCGCCGCACCTACCTTACATTATGTTTTGTGAACTTACTTTGGCTTTATACGTATTTGGTACTAACACTGCGAAATTTATTTTTCAGAGAAAGAACAAATATTTCGATGCTAAGTTAAAAGCATTGAAGGCTCGCAATGAATATGTCCTCTGTATTGAAGCATCTAATGCTACATTGCATAAGTACTATGTTGATGACCTATCAGATCTGATTGACTGCATGGACTTAGGTTTCCATCATTGCATATCTCGAGCTCTGTTGATGCATGTTACAAGTGAAGAAGGAAGGGGAAAATCAATTCAAGCTAATATTGATACTCTGAACTCAGTGATATCTGGGTTAGACTCTAGGCTTGATAAACAACGATTTCTTGAGTTCAATCACAATGCATTTATGATCCCAAAGAAATTGGAATTCTTGGGAAATAAAGATGAAGTACGTTCAAGTCAACATTTATTGTTTCCTTTGTCTTACTATTCTGCCTCGAGTGTTTGAGCATTCATGTTTATGTTTTGTATTTAAGGCTGAACCTGAGCTTCAAAAATTACTTTGTGCTGATATGGGTGTCCGCCTCAAACAATTAGAAGCACGCATAGAGACAGTGAGAGCTCAAAGTGATGAAGTTTGGAAAACATTGGAAACAGCTGAAGGATCTTTACTGCAAATGCTCACTTTAAAAGATTATGATTGCACAAATTATTTTGGTGAGAACTCAACTCCAACTTGTAGACCTCCTGAAACTGCCACTTTAAAACTGAGAGCTGATAGGCATGAGACTGAAGAATTTTATTTAACAGTAAGTTTTGATACTGGATAATGAATAAAATTAGTGTAATGTAACCAAATATTACGTTTGTTTGATTCTCTGGATAGGAATGAAGTTCAAATTACAGCTGGCGTTTGAAATTAAATTTGATATGGATTCGTTTTATTTTGTTTTTTTTTTGCAGAAACTGAAGGATTTTCTACTTGGTACTTCTAGGATTGCTAGGCTCAATGTGAAACACGACTATATGAGAAATAAGTTGGCAGAACTTAGTACCAACCCTTCATTGGTCATGGGAACACTTACAGGAGTACGACCGCCTAGGCGAAAATGTATTGGGCGTCTAAACACTACCACACAACCCAAATTGTTTGGTGGCTCACTTGAAGAGTATATAGAATCAACAAATCAAGAAATTCCACTCATCATGAGGAGTTGCATCAGAATCATCAATCTGTATGGTAAATCCAATTGTTTAGGGTGGCTACAGCCAAGACAATTACTGTGATGCCTAGGTACTATCGTTGTAGTGTGTTCCCTCTAGTGCCATATTGCCAAGCAATGATATGTGAGCCCTCCAATGAATCAGTCTTGACATCATAGAATGGTGATTATTCAGACATCATGAAGACATTTTCCCCTTATTCATCCTTCCATCAATTTTACTGATCATAATTGTTTCCTGCAACTCGTTCTTCGGGTTCCACTTAATATGGTATGTTTTCAAATGCTCCAAATCTTTACAGTTAACACATTCAATACGTGTTCGCATCATCGTGTCCTTGCACGTAGGGGTCATCGTTCTCTCTCTTCTAAATATAGCACTGAAAACTGGCGGGTGGCTGTATTGTCTCACAACTTTCAAAACACCTTCCCTGGATGGGTAGCTTTCAGAAGTCAAAGTTCGTTTCGAAGTGTGCTGTGTAAGGAGTTCCAGTATTTTTTAAGGCTGCAGTTCATCAACATACCCATTAACTGAAATTGAGTCTTCTTAGGTAGCTGCTGAAATCAGTGAAAAGATTAAATGTGGAAAGAGCAAATCCACTATCAACGCTTTGGGATGTGAATGTTGAATTAAAATCCTTGGAAGCAAGGCATAGTGAAATTGGCAAATATCCTTTCCAAAATTTGATAAGGTCTCATGTGTTTTGCCATTGGTACTCAAACAGGCATAGATCTCTGTTATCTATCTCAGCCAGCTTAACGTTTATTATTCTGAAGCCCACTGGAAATCAGCCAAGTGCATCCTGCGATATCTGAAGGGGATAACAAATTACCAACTGGTTTATTCTTGTGAAAAGAAAGAACTGACAGGGTATTCAGATGCTGATTGGGGCGATTGTAGAATAGATCACCGTTCATTCGGCGGTTTTGTGTTTACTTCTGTTGTGCAGTATAAGTTATTCCCTCATTTTGCAATCAATTCAGTTTTATTAGTTTGATTGTAAACTGATCTGTTATCTTTGCAACACTCAATATATCAGTGAAGGGAAAGCTTGAAGAAATGGATGGATTATATGAATATCCGTTTGAAGAGACATAAACGTAAGTGTGTAGGCTGTAACGTATTAACAAACAGATAGATGAATAGCGCGAGAGTTATGCAAGGACTTGATGCAGTGTGCAGGTAAGGTCCTCTCAGTGGGATTAGTGAAACCTCTGCTCTTGTATTCATGTCTTCTTAATTTAGTTGTCATGCCAATCTGAAGCAAAACATAGAGGAAGGTTAGTTACAAAATTGTTACACAAAGAGCAATTCGTTGTGCTGGCAAGTGGTGAGTATTTGATATAGCTTGGAGACCTATCTGTCTGGTATTCCAAATGCTCTTCTACTTTGTCCAGTAAGCTGATGAGGATTTCTTTCAGCACTCGGTACCTCATTGAGAAATCAGCATTATCTAAATCATTGAACTCGTTAGAACTTTTCCATGTCCATTGGGGGCACTGGATGAAAAATGGTAATTCTCATCATCTTCTTCAAAAGCCAATTACAATAAGCACGCATGTGCAGGAACAGGAACCATTGTAATAAACAAGAGTGTAAAATAGTGATTAACAGCACGGGAAAAGAACAATCGCCTCAAAACTAGCATTTGAACTGAGACGTTACCAAAGATGTTGACCTGATGTGTGATTAACCGTGCCAACTATCCAATTTTTAGTGTTTAAGATTGGATGGCAATTAAAGCTTAACTAAAGATCAGGAAATTCATTTGAGCCGTAAACGCCAGTTAGTGAGCATGAACCGAGAATAATCACAGCTTACAAATTCAGTGAAATCGGCCCTTAAAACCGTGACTCTAACTATTCTTTCCGCTGTGGACTTTTCAATTATGCATTTTTTCGAATGAACATTGCATTTGATTCTGCAACTACTTTACACTTTTTCCCTCACACTTCAAAGGCTTCAATAATTTTTGTTCTTCGCGAATCAGGCATTTGCAATGTATCTTGAGATTCTATTGCACATCTAAAATTCTCATAAGTCGGGTAAACTATAGGGTAACATTATTGAGAATATATCATCGTTAACATTAATTTTCGTGTTTGATAACATTTCTACTGCGTCGAAAAAGTTCATAACATGTTCTCTCATATCATGCCCTGTTTGTATTCTGTGCTATACTATGCTCTTGAGTATCGTTGCCTAACGTGCAGGACTTTATGAAGAATAAACCTCATGATGTTTTTTCCGCACTTTGTTAGACATTTTCAAACCATTCTGATCGTAAGTTCTGATGAACTGATAGAAATAATGAGATCAGACCTCGCTTCTACATCCTTTTTGTTCCATGCAGTTGCATTATCCTGATTAGGTTAGCATATGCTACACCCCAGTATCAAATTTGTTTTACTTAATACTTAACATTCACTATATTTGCACCCTTTTCCAAGAACAGTTATGTTCGATCGCTTTCTAAATTTCACTCACTAAATTCAGCTTTATATCTAGACTCTCAACCTGCGTAATACAAGAGATAATTTATTATGGAATGATAATTTATTTGGCAACGCTCATTCAACCAACTTCATACGCCTTGAGGAACACATAAGTTTTTGGTTTTAGTTTTCCAATTCCAATATTTTTGGCCTCTAATCAAATTTTATAAGTTTGAAAAAAATACATGACAGCAGTCACGTCACATCCTTAGGAAATGTTCAACACTTTATTTCAAACATTGCTTCACATCAACACAACTGTAAGACGAAATAGAAAGAAAGAAAGTTGCTGATTGCTGAAATGTGCAGGACTACGCAATGTATTGATGAAACACTGTATATTTGGTAGTAGTTATAACCCTGATAGACAATCCAACTCTTCTCAATGTTATGATTATTATTCCTGGTAAGCGAACATTGTATAGATATTACACTTATTAGGACCCTTAGGAGTTCCAGACATCACACACAGACCTTAACATTTACAGGCACTGGCGATTAACAATTTAATTTGCACACTAATCTACTCATCATTTGAACACTGAAATAAAAATAAACTAACACCCTCTAAGAGTGACTTTCAACAAAGTTTTCTCGAAACAGTGGCTACTGTTCAAAAGTTAGAGTGTGATGAGCTATTTAATATTTTATTCAACTCAGAATTGTCTGTTTCAGGTCTTCACCATCAGGGCATATTTCGTGTTTCTGGTTCGCAAGTTGAGATCAACAATTTCAGAGAGTGCTTTGAGAGAGGAGAAGATCCTTTGGCAGACATATCTGATGCATCTGATATGAATTCAGTTGCTGGAGTTTTGAAGTTGTATTTGCGAGAGCTTCGAGAGCCACTGTTTCCAGTTATATATTTTGAACAGCTCATGGAACTTGCTCGTTAGTTTTATTTACCTTTTACCATTTCATTGCAGCATTTGGAACTGTGCATACTATTTAGGAGCAGTTTGTATTGTTTGATTGTGTACATTAAATTATTGTTTTTTTCGTTTTTATCTTTTCAGAACTCGAATCTAAACATGATTTCGTTGTTAAAATGAAGGACCTCGTGCAAAGTTTGCCTCGTTCAGTTGTTATTGTGATGCGGTATTTATTTGATTTTCTCAATCAGTAAGTACTTTTTTACTACTCATTAAGCAGTTACAGCAAAATGAAAAGTTGTATCTTTATTATGAGTGTACGACATGCACTATTTTTTGCTAACACTAACAGGTTACATTGATAAGAGAACACTGAATTCTTTGGTACTCCAGTTAATGTTGGGAATAAGCTTTATAGGTACCTGGAGTCGTTAAATTCGTTTAGTTTTACTGGCGACGGTAAATTGCTGATTAAAACCTTTCCCAATAGCAAAATGAATAAATTTAATATTTGCAAATAAAATGTCACAGCGAATTAGGTCGATAAATAATGAGCTCCTTTACAAGCGTGATTAAATGAAAATATTGATTTGAATGAAAAGTCCATGAACTGCGGGAGATCAAGAATGATTAAAATAAGCTTTCTGGCAATGACAAACGTGGAGTGGAGCATGCCAGAGTGTGCCATTTACTTCTGAAAAACAGGAGAAGTAAGAAAAGCGTGAAGCGTGCAACATTAAAGAGTGGGGCAGCCAAATATCTCAAGAAGGAAAAAAAAAAAAAAACAGAATTTGCTGTAAAATGGATCCCTGCTATTTTTGTTCTTTTTTATCTGAAGGTGAGCCTTGTAGTAGTTATTGCTAATGTTGTAAGCAGTCAGTTGAAGATAGAGATGATGGTTTAGTTGGGATGCTGATGACCCTTTAACTATAATAAAATTTTGTAACACTACATTGAGATGCTAGTGACCCTACGATGATGAAGCAGCAGTGAAGGGGACTGGCGAGCTGAAGAGGGGGGTTCATTGGCAAAAGCAGTAAGTGCTGGAGGAGATCTTTGTCACATGCGTATGACGGCAATCAGATCTTAGTGATATGGTTCTTTATATTTTATCCAGGAGCTAACTGTGATTGGACACAAACAGAAGCTAACATCATAAAGGGTTTGGATTCACAACTGACTTTTTCACTTGAGTGACTTAGTTGACTACATAATCAATGCAATGCACCTCACAAAACCAAGAATTTCTGTTTGGATGAGCATACTTGTTCCACAATATTTCAGGTTTCAGAGTATTACCCTTTTCACACACAAAACTCGTCACTTTCACAGACGTGTAACTACTTACCTTCTTGACTGAGTGGTGACTCAAGTATGGAGTTGAAATTTTTAGTCCATCTATTAAACATTAAAAATTCAGTCGATTTCACACTGCAATTTTTGTGTTCATAAATTTTTAAGAGATCCCAAAGTACCCAATGGCATAGGGTATCACAATAGCTGGTTTCAGAAAATACTGTATGTTCATAGATAGTTTTCAATTATTGAGAATCAGAAAGTTCTATTTTATTTTATATATTTTTTTCTTCGATTACATTGTACATGCTTCCGCGGCAGTATGCTTTTCCTTAACTATTACTGGTCATCTTTTTTAAAAATATTTCCTCTGTCTAGCACAACTTATTACTGCGAACAAAAGAGTTGGAAAAGCAAGTCTGGGGCCCTCAATTTGTGTAAGAGGCCAGCGTTCATTGCAATCGATTTGATTAGGGTGCATTTTATATGTTATGTTTGAAATTATTTTTATTCAGTGAGAATCAATTAAAACATGAGAGTAAAACAAGAATCAATTTATTGAAAAGCATTCAGCGAGGAAACAAAGTGCCCTGTGGCACTTGACTCAAATATTAATTCAAGGTCTGTCCCAAAAGTATCCAACTACCGTTCATATCTCTGCACCTAAAGACTCAAGCAATCTATTGAGAGTACTAACATCACCAGCAACTCCTAACCTTCTCATTAGTAGCCCGAAATGCTGAAACTGATGAAATGCCTTAGTTCCCGCACAGCAAGTATTTGTTTACTACTTTTCTGCATTCGTCGCAATCTATTTACTGGTGAAAATGACAGAATGAACTGAAAAGCGAATTTGCACAAAATTTCACTTTAATCTCAGTAAAAGTTGTGTGAAAACAATTGAAATTTTGCAAAAGGCTTTTAAAGACGATTATATGGGATACACACAAACAACTGAGTAGTATGGGTAGTTCAAAAGTGGCCGCACATCTGTTGAGAGTTATCCACATTCTGGTCGACCATCAATTGGAACATCGTTGAGTAATGTCAAGCGTGTGCGTGTCGCAGTTGATTGATCTTCGTTTGGCAGTGAGAGACTGTAAGATGAGCTAGTTATACTGAAAACTACCGTTTGGCGAATTTTAACTGAGAATTTGGGAATTACTCATATCCTCTTAGGACAATTTGGAAACGGCCAATAGTGATGAAAACGTTCTTAAAAATATTATTACTAATGATGAATCGTGGGTTTATGGTTATGATCCTGAAAGAAAACAATATTTGCTGTGGAAGCTTCTATCCCAGCCTGGGCCAAGAGAAGATTGTTAAAGTTCAAGCCAATGTTGATTATGTTGTTAAATTATTTTTAGGGGGTTGGGCACCATGAATATGCACCCTATCGCCAGACAATCATTATATAGCATCGTTAAAGTTTAGAAAAGATTACGTGATGCAATCAGGAGAAAATGATCGCAATTCTGGAAAACTGGTGATTGCCTTCTTCATCATGACAATGCTCCAGCGCACACATCGAACCTTGTGCAGCGGTATTTATTGAAACACAGTGTTGTGCAGCTCTGTCAGCCTCTAGACAGTCCACATATAGCTCCCTATGGCTTTTGGCTGTTTCCTTGATTGAAAATGCTACTTAAGGGACATTGATCAATAAATAAACTGTTGAAACTAATGACAAATGCACTAAAGGCGATTCCATAGTCTGTCTTTCAAGAGTGCTATAAGTGGAAACATCGATAAGAGCGTCTTGTTTATTAAAATGGCGACTACTTTGAAGGATCCTTCCCCTCGGTGGTGACGAATAAATCAAGCGCTGATAAATCGAGGTGGGTTGGATACTTTTGGAACAAACATCGTAACTAACCGGCATTTAGGGAAACCGTCTATGTCGTAATTGGCTGAATTATTGAGAGTTTGGATAAAAATTGAGGTATGCACAAACAAAGACAAACACAGACCCGTAGACACTAAGTCAAACATTTTCTGGGAGGTTTAAAACATGAAACACATCTAATGGACATTTTGAATTTGGAAAATCTAAATGTCTTCCGAGTGAAAACTACATGATTGGTAAGTAAACTTGCAGAAAAATAAGAAAATTCAATTTTCGATTTAGTATGTCTTCAATTCGGGAGAAATGAGTTTACAAGTCATAGTTTGCTAGTGGTTGCCCAAGGTCTGTGGAGGCCTGAGAAGGATCGTCGCCCCTCATATTTCTTCCCGCCTTCTGTCTGTATCTCCTATCTGTGCCCATCCATTCCCAGGTTCACTGCCTTTCTGATCGCGTCAATTTGGAGCGTTTTCGACTGATCTACATTTTTGACTATAACCATAACTTTTACGGAGTACTTTATAAACCCCCTCCCCTCCACTACAAAAGTAGAGCCAATATTTCCTTGGATTTCATGTACAAGCAACATTGGAATGAAGCGAATGGTTCATCACTCCTTATTTCCTGAGCTCTGGATGATCTAGGCTACATTGCAATACTGATTTGTTTGAGCTACAATACTTCCTGACAATTCTGCCTGTGGGTGTGTAATGTTACGCTAAATGAGCCAGATACAATTGACATGGGAAACTAATTTTGTGTTATATTGCAAAACTGTATTAATATTAATATAAATAAATTGTCGGTTTTACGTGTGAATATTGCAGTACATAGTAAATGTAAAGCATTAATTGGCATTTCTGTTTGCAGCCTTTCAGAGTACAGCGATGAAAACATGATGGATCCTTACAACTTGGCCATTTGTTTTGGACCAACTCTTGTTCCAGTACCAGAAGACAAAGATCAAGTTCAATATCAAAATCAAGTCAATGAGCTCATTAAGAATATTATTCTCTTCCATGATGACATATTTACTTCTGACATTGGTGGAGTAATGTATGAGAAATACATTGGCCGAGATGATGATAAGTATGTCGAAAGCTGATTTTTCTAAATCATTAGTACCTCTAGCCAAGATAATGGGTAGTACATTTCTTACACTGGCAAATGAATAAGTCAAGCAATGCATACATACTGAGCCTGTTACGGCAGTTGGTACAAGCCTCCATAGGAAGCCAAGTTTCATTTTGATCATTATCAGTCAATTTTATTCTTCCGTTTCTAAATCCATCTATTCATTCTAGCGAATGGTGGAGCCTATTGTGGCTAAGAAGTAATATCTTGTCAAATGCTTACTGCATAACCCAAAATAAGACAAACATTAACCCATTCAGCGCGGGCTGCAAAAGGGGGAACAACCTCCCATCCTGAAGTAGAGTTTTTGTGACATGTCTCAAAGAGGGACGTGGTAATATTACTACACCCGTACGGCACGCAACCCCTGCTGTAGTAATATTACCACACCTGCACTGGATGGGTTAATATGGCTTTAATGCCTGCTGTGTAACCCTAGATAAGATAGGCAGTAATATGACATTAACATCAACTTTCAGAGTGTTGTCATTTCCTCACTGTTTCATATATCCTTGTTTTCAACCTCCAGTCGTAGTTTTTTGGAATCATCCGATACACCAATTTGTTTAAAAAATCACTATATAAGCACAGTACTGATGAGAAAAACCCAGAAGTTACAGTTTAATTAAAAATCGTGGATATGAATTCAATTGTTATAATAAAAATAAGAACAAATTTGCAGTTTGATCATGTTCCTCCCATTTACTGCTGTCAAGACTAATTAGTTTTTTCATGCATAATCTTTGGTGATGTTGAGACATTGATGCAGCAGTGTTAACCTGATAACGATAATTTAGTTTAGTAGCAGCTACCTTGTTGTGTGATCTGTGACTTAGTTATGTCTGAGAATTTTGTTGAGCACGGTCTAGTGTTGTTAGACAAATGATCCTTACTGTATTCTCAAGAAAATTCACTGAATGAAGATGGCAAGTGCGCTGTAAATGATCATTCCATTTGGCTGGGTATCATCGTGATTCTGAAGTGATGTAAAAACGTTATCCTTTCCCTTTTTTGAAAAGAAGAAAACCTTCAGTTACTACCCAAATTGCCAATAGAACACCTTGCTCAATACAACGTCTGTCCCAACAGTATCCGACCTTGTTGCATCGTCGTGGTGAAGAAGCCAGTCGCCAGTTTTCAAGAATTGTGGGCCTGATTGCATCACGTAATCTTTCAAAACTTTAACAGACCGTATCGGGACGAACCAAACTCTTCCATTCAGCCGAGGCTTATCCGGGGCATTTGTGCTGACCAGGCACCTCCCTGATTTGCTGCCATTAGTTGTAACTAAGCGGTTCCCTCCTCCCCCAAAATTATGTTAACAATCAACTTTGACTTGATATTGACTAACTTTGACTTCGACTTTGACTAACTTTTTTTGGTTAAGGCTGATATGGAAGCTTCCACTTCGAAGATTGTTGTTTTGCTTCAGGCTCTGTATAGTATGGAATAATAATTAATAAGAAAACGTCAGAGACAGTGCTGAAAGATACTGAAGAGGATCAAAAAGAAGAAAAGGAGCTCACCAGTTCGCGTCTTCGCAGTGTTTTTGCAGCGGGGCCTCACTTTGATCGGCTCTGGGGTGTGGATTATGGAAAACGGTCTTTCGATCCGGTAATCGATGATAGGGAAATCAAAAGCAGAAGCAGCAGCCTAGGGGAATGGCAACAGACTAATTTTTCCCACGTAGGTAAAATGGTAATTCCACCATTTTGTGCCTTTTACGTGGTCTGCAAAACTTGTTTGTTCGCAAAAAAATTCTATTTGGTATCTAGTTTTTAGTTGTGCCCGCCCGCTCAGCAATCTGATCGGATGAAACACATGGTTGTTATGGGCGTAAAATGGTTAACAAAAACGCAATTTTGGCCGTTTCATCACAAAAACGCTGTGTTTGGAACAGTTTTCTAGCTTTTTATAGGTGCTAGGTCGAATGAAATAATTGTCAAAGATGCAACAGATGATTGTGAGCTGCATCTAGACTAAAAATAGTGAAATTACAGTAATTATAGTGAGCCAAAGTCTGCTCATTGAAAGAACTCACGGGATGATACAGTGAAATTAATCATTTCCCTCTTTCCTGTCTTCTTGAAACTACCTGACAGCAAGACTCGTCACGTCCTACCAATTGCCTATGGGTACCCGAAATATTTAGTTTTCGTCGTTCCGTTGTATTCAGGTCATGTTTCGTATGGTTTAGTGGTATTTTTTGATGGATTGGGACTCGGAGGTGTGAGACTTTTAGCAGTGCAAGAGAATGATAAACCGTTGTGTAATAATTAGCAGCGTTTTTAAGAAAGTTTTCGATACTATTGATCGTTTCCAGATTGTCCTGAGTGATTTCTAATCAAAGATTTTGTTTTCGCGTCTGGAAGCAGTTTGTACTAAGCGTTTCACCTGTATCTCGGGCTACTAAAGAGAATGTTAGAGGTAGCTGGTGACGTTTGTATCCTCCATAGGTTGTCTGAGTCTCTACGTAGTTGGATGCTTTTGAAACAGACCTCGTATGTGCTTGTGTGGAAGAAATATTATCATGCGCCGTGTGTAAGAAATCAAATTCATATGAGAATAGTTCAAGTACACTTACAGTCTCACTGGTCCTCCGACTCATATCATTCATTACTTGCTCTCAAGGAATCTTCTAATCTCAAATTTTTACTTGTAATAACCTTCCAGAAAAAAGTTTTTTATTTACTCTTAAAGCCATCGTTGTCCTAAAATATGTACTTCTATTTGCAGTGATGTTGGAGATTCCCCTTGTGAACACGTTCATGAAGATCTTGATTCTGAAGTGTGCCCGTCAGAGGATGGTACGTGAAGGCACTAAGTGCTCTAACATATCTTATTATTATTTTGTTATTGTCAGTAACTCTGGATTCATGGCAGATAAATGCTATATCTTGGTTTTCCCCATGTTCCTGTTAGTAAAACATTTCTTTTTAACATCTACTTGTTTTTCTTCATGTTCTTCTTCTAACTGCCCTAAATTACTCAATGTGTTTTCCAATACTGATACTTGCAACATATCGGAGGCTGTCTTGCATTTAACTAATTTTTGAATCTATTCTAGAATTCAGCATAGAAAAATTTAAAGTTCATCTTTGCACGTATTTCTTAAGACACAGAATGGTACGATCAATTATTTGAATTTGGAATAGTTAAAAAATTATTCAATAAATATAATACTAACTATTAAAACCTCATCAAATCAAAGTTACGATTAGTACTCTTGGAAAAACTTTAGACAGTGAAAACGTTGAAAGTTGTGGATTAACTTTGTTATTTCATACTACTAAAAACCTTGAATTGTGCAAACTGTCAGAGCTGATAATGTTGGCGCAGCAAAAAGGGGTTAATAAGCGTAACCGTCAACTGTCGCAGTCCAACATGTGGTTTTACTGCTGTTGTATTATGCACAAATGAAATTGTTAAATACTGGTAAATGTGATTGATCATAGGCCGTATGAGCCAAATCGTAGATTTAGAAAATCTAACCAGGAAGAAGTCTTGAAGAGCTGGAATATTGGAATTCAGAAGTAGTGACAATTCTCGTGGAAAATAGGGTGAATAATAAAAAAAGGGGTTTTTGGAAACCTAAGGGTTTTGTCGTTGCACGGAACTCGAATCCGAACAGCATGGGAGCAGCGTTGTGTGTTGGGTTAAAGGCCCTTATCTTGTTCATTGGCAGGGAGACGGCTGCTCTCCACATGGCTGTCCTTCTACTGGGTCCACGTCATTTTCGTTCCAACCCTTAGTGTCATGTGATGCACCATACCACCCGCCCAAATTTAACTAAACATTTTCTGGAGTATGTTTACTGGAGGCAACGGGACGAATTTTGTAGCTGGTCGTTAGTAGGAATTCTTGGAAGTCTTGATGAGAGTCCCTCACTAAGCCATCATGATTTGGTCAAGTGGCCAATAGAGAACGGGAGAATTCGTAGTCTGAAGCCAAATTAGGTCACTCACACATACATTTTCTGTTGGTTTGTTCAATTTCGGTAGAGGCTGTAATGAAGGCAGATAGATACTCAAGGCGCCATCGGGTCCACAAACTTCCAGTCATACATTTTATGAGCTGTGAGCGATCTAGGGTATTTAGCTTTTCATCCATGAATTGGTTCTGGAGTGCCGAGTAGAAGCTGTTCAATAAGAAAATGTCCTGGTAAAAAAAATCGCATTCGGTAGGATCATTGATAATGGTCACAAGGGCCTGGAATTAAGGACTACTTCCCCCTTACATAATAATGCCGAGAACCCTTCGCAAGTTAGAGGTGTGTCACCCACACATTTCTTCAAGCAAATTTTGGCAGATTTCACTTTGGGTTCCCACGGCTCACTGAAATGACTACGGGCAACCCCACCCCCACATCCATGAAGCAGCACAAAGCCACCTCATCAGAATGAAAGGCCCACCTTGAGAACAGCTCTATAAATGGACTCCCCATCGATTTGATCTTCAGATAAGTATATTGTGCCTTTGAGAGGGGTTTGGTATATGGTGAGCATTTCTATATAGACCACATCTACAATCTTTTCCATGGCCTTTAGGAGAACGGAGGACAGGTTTATGGGTAAAAGGATAAAAACATAGGCCTCGTCCTTGCCCATCAGCAGTCTCTGATGTGCTTGCAGCCCCTTGCTCGTGCTTGTCCTCCTTTGCGTTTGAGCATGACAATATTACAGAGCTGGTATCTGAGTGCCCACCTTGAGGCGCACTACCAGAGGAGCCCTCTGATTCGCTAGACCTTGTTAATCTTTGGGTAACATTTCCCCATCTATAACGTGTCCTTTGGTGGGCCAGGCCTTTATTATTGAAGTTGATGCCTCATCCACTGGCATAGTGAGGATGGATCTGTCCCTCTTCTCTTCTCTCTGCATGATGCACCTGAGTCGAGTATTTAGGCCCATATTCTGGCTGTATAGCATCCGGAGTATGAGGTGCCCTCATTCTGGAGTCCTCAGAAATTAACCAACAGCAATCTGGCGTTCGAGTATTTCATTTCCCTTGACGTTCCGAAGAGGGACACATATCCCAGCAGCTTGGCAGTTGCAAAGATGGTTTGGAGCCATTTCACCATCTCTCCATCCAGTGGAGTAGTGGATCAATAGCCAGCCAGATCTGCGTAGAACAGTCTGAAAGGCTGGCCGAAAACCCGCTTCCACAACTATCAGAACATTAGCCATCGTCTCATGTTCTCAGTTCGGATATCCCTGGTGTGCTATACCTACCCTCATCCCCTGCAGAGTCCCTATAGCATGGCCTGTTCTATGGAGGGCTGCCTCCCTCTCACCTTGCCATCCTCTTTTGAACCCCACTGGTGTAGATCCTGTTGAGGTTCTAGTCCTCTTCTTTCCAGTTTCAGGGTGGCTCTTCTTTGGCTTGTTGGAGGCTTCCAGAGCCTCCTTTGGTTTGAGCCCTCGCTGTATAGTACTACATCTTTCTTTGCGAGTCAGCCATTTTAGGGAATTAACATTCCACATGGAGGTCTTACTTTTGCTATCCTTTCTCACCTCTCATCCAGCCCATGCTTGGTGATGCTCTGTTGTATGATGTGGAGCCATTGAGCTTGAACTGCCTTTGCTTGTAGCTTCCTTTATCTGTGAGGCTGATGGTGAAGGGATGTCCTTGTCCTGAGGCTGATGTCTTTCATCTTCTGGCAGGGCGAAGGATCTTGGTTCTCCAAAAAGGCCTTCTGAGCTTGTGAGAGGCGCTGCTTCTACATATACAGGAGGCAAGAGCCTCTTTAGCCATCATCGGGTTATCATCCAAAACCATCCGATTGTCAAGGTCTAGCAGTAACTCCTCTTTGATTCCTGAGGCAATTTCTCTCTCGGTTTTAGAATTTTTTTCTTTGGTTGCTCTGAGTGTGCAAAGAGTCTACATACTAGCGACGAAACTCCCCTTAGCTATGCACCCTTGGTGTGTGCTGTTCCAACCTAGGTGGGGATGCCCATGTTGGCGACTGCTTACTATGTCAGCACGCTAACTTTATTTGCAGCTGGCCTTATTACAGACGCTATGGTACTGTGTTATGGTTGTTCCACAATCCTGTGGACACTCCTGTTAGCATAGGCACGCTTGTGGGAAGTGGTCCCAGGTACTCTGGAAACTAGTGAATTAGATCAATTATTTTTAATTATGAAAATCCATGCACTCATTACCAAGTTTAAAACAAGTCTTTAACAGTTGTTCAAGTTCCTTAATATTGTGGTCAAGTGTATACTCTAGTATCTTTATTGCTATAAATGTCTTGTAAATATGAAATGGAAAAACATAATTTTGTGGTACCATGCAAGGAGTAAGGTGGGATTAATTTTGATGCAAATTTTGAACGAATTTGACAATATTTTGTTTACCCGTTGTATACTCAAACTGTTGTGATGTATGATTTATTGATTGTTATATTAATAATTTTGTACTTTTCAGAATTTGATTGTGCTGAAGCTATTGCACAGTACGATTTCACAGCTCGAAATGAGAGAGAACTGACTCTGGCCAAAGGAGACCCAATTACATTGTACAGTCAAGTTAGTTGTGATTGGTGGAGAGGAGCAGTATCTGGGAAGCAAGGCTTGGTACCTGATAAGTACATATCCATAAAAATCAAGTGAGTCACATCTAAGTGTTAACAATTCTTCTTCACTAAAATCTAAAAATTGACTACTCTTCACATTATGGTTACAAGAATCTGTGCTGGTCAAGTTTTATTTCCCATAGAATAGGGGCTCTGTTTAAGTGAAAGATGAATGTTTTAGTAGGGAATATGTTTTAGCCCTCATCTACCCTCTGAAACTTACATTAGCCACAATCCAAATATCCACCACCCCCTCTCAATCGTGCCAAACCACACCCCCTGCATCCCACCCTGTCCATGAATGAAAGAGAAGCTTGAATATGGCGCGGCCAAGTTAGCAGTTGGCATCATCTATCAGCCTTCAGAAATAGTAAGGATTCACAAGGTATTCTAGGGGGCTGCAAAACTTCTTACTGCATATGGTCATGTGATCGTCTTGGGCGACCTCAACTCTGACTTGTTAACCAACACAGCGTACAGTAAGCAGCTTCGTCAAATTTTAGCCTCCCTTAATCTTGAGTACTTGCTGCTACAACCTACAGACCATTTAGAAAATTCCAGCATGTTGTTGTGAGGAAGTATGTGCAGCTTCCGATATGTGCTCTCTCTAGGCATGACTTGATCGATTGTTCGTTGAATCTCAGATCTGAGAAGGCAGAGAAAAGTGTTTTTGCTAGGGATAAGCGAAATTACGAAAAACAAGCACAGTTGGCAGACACATATGCATTGAAATGGGATGTGGTGTACAAGTCGGCTTTGAACAAGAAAGTGGAAAATTTCCAAGCTGTACAGCAAACACTGCCTGTTAATTCATATTAAGATGGGGCACCAACCTGCAACTTGGATCACCACAGAGGTGAAGGAATTGATGCAAAACCGCTGAATACAGAAGGTTTCGGAAAAAAAAGTACCATGAGGCTCGTACTGCGTACAAAAGGCTGAGAAACAAGACTAAACAAATGTTTGGCAATGCAAAGATCAGTTACTATTATGGGTTTTTCGAGACAAATAAATGGACTTTTGAAGGATCATAAGAAATTTTAGTATCAGTGACACAGGCTTTGAATCAGAATTTAATGTATCAATTGAAAATCTTGGCCAACAATTCTGTTCTGTTCTCTAATATAACTGCATCACCTGAAGTTATCAACAGCTATGTCACCTCGTGACCTCCTCATGAAGATCTCAAGATTCCACCATTCACAGTTGAACTGAAGGAGGTGCTGTTTGGAGTGACACTGAAATCAACTGGTGCGGATGGTATCTCTGTCAAGATATTTTCACGTTTTAGGGGATGCAATACTCCCTCTATTGGCTCACGTCTTTTACTGCTCTCTTTGTACGAGTGTATACCCCGACGTGTGGAAAAGGGCGATCATCAAACTGCTGCTGGAAGGAAAGGCACCCTCGACTGTGAGTGATTACCAGGCCATTTCATTGTTGTGTGCCACGGGGTCTATAAACTATCTTGCTCAGTAGTCTATAAGATGTCTATAATGAGCTTCAGAAGTACGTCAACAGGCATAATATTGTGTTTATCTAGGCAATCCGCGTATTGTATGGGTTTCAGCACCGAAACTGCACTCACCAGAGTACTTGACGAAGTCAGAAGAGCGATGGATCAGAAGAAGGTGGCTATTATGGTGTTATTTGACTTCATAGCTGCGTTTGACCTTATCCAGAGAGATATTCTGTTGGTAGTATTGAGATCGATTGGAATTGCGAGTGATCTGTTGGCATGGTTTTAGTCATATTAGTCAGGAAAACCAGAATAAGCTGTCTGCTTGGAGAGCTCTGAATGTAAGCAAACCATAGGGGTCTGTTCTATCAGCACTCATCTTTGTTCTATACCTGACATCATTTCTCCGAGTATTTGTGGAGGGTACTAGGCATAGCCGTCTTACGCAGATGACCTTCAGTTTTATCGGTCTTCTGATTTGCCGAGCCTGGGAGAAACATTTGACGTTTTAATGGAGGATCTCGGCAGCGTCATACGATAGAATGGTGTGCTGACCATGGGATAAAGATCAATGTGGAGAAGGCAAAAGCGATACTGATCGGCTATCCTAAGATATTGTACAAACTGGACATTGGCATTGCTCCCAGGGTGATGTATGACAATGTCGTGCTGGAATATGTTGAAGCAGCCTAGAACCTTGGAATGCTAGTCCAAAACACCCTGTGCTGGGACCTCTAAAAAACCCACATTTGTAGTGTGGTCTTTCGAGGGACTAGCCAGTTGCGGCAAGTCTCTGTGGATTTTCCAGCGGCTGTACGACTCAAGTTAGTTCAGACCATGATCTTCCCAAGCTCTGATTATGCTGCTGCTGCAATGTGCAACCTATGGAGTGAAGATTTGGACAGGCTTCAGAGGGCAGAAAACGTAGAGAGCTCGTTAGAGTTGCTCTGAGGTTGCGCTTGGACGAGCATCTGACACCAAATTGTTAAAGATTGCGATGGCTCAAGATACGAGAACGTAGGCGACTCTAGATGGTTCCCATGGTGTTCAAGATTCAAAAAACAAAAAATGAAACGAAGATGTTGTTGTAGAAAACTAGCTAATAATACGAAGAAACGAAAACTGTTAACGCATTTGTATTTATTTGTTAAATGTCGAAATTTCTGGTTAGGTGTAAGAATAGTCAAGTACGACCAAATCTCGCCAGATGTATTAATAAAGCCATCATTCCCCCTTTCTATCTTCTCTCTCTCTCTCTCTCTCTCTCTCTCTCTCTCTCTCTCTCTCTCTCTCTCCCTTCCCTTCCTCTCTGTCTTTCCTCTTCCCTTTAAATTAGTTACAATAACTTAGCCATGTAGTCACTTATAGGGAGTATTGAGCCTGGGTTTCTTGTGTGGTCCAGACTGGGAAAGTACTACAGCGCTGTGTGTGTATGTATACATGGATGGGTCCCTGAAACCCTGTTTGGTTCTTGTTAAATTGGTTGAGTCGCCCAACCATACTACCAGATTGGGTATCAATAAAATGTTTCATGTAGGAAACGTAGTAAATAAAATTGTCACCTTTGTACCAGTCATATAGCAATTGGCCGTATGCTGAGAAGGCCACCAATAATTAGGCAAATTAGCACTATAGTATTTTAATGGTACCCATTGTACTGTGGACTTCAACTAAAGGAACATGCAGATCTATTTACCCAAGAAAGGAAGAAATCTTCTTTTTCTGCTGTAATATGGTTACTTATAGAAATGATACATAAATTAGATTATGTCAAGACATAAATAAAATTAATTGTAACGTTAGAAACTACAAGTGATCTTAGATGAACCAATTTCCTTTCGTATGTAAACGAATTTTATTTCGTATGTCCAACCTAGAAAGGCATTTTTGAAAGGGAGTATCTCAATATGGTAAATGCAGCAAAACAGATATGCATAGTAGACGTTTTGTCTCTTTCAAAATATGAGGATGATGCTTACTCTTGGGATTTTGCAGACTCCTTCCTTTTGCCCTCAGACTCAGCTATCTCTCGTTCAGTTGGCTGTTTTTATCCACATTTTCGTAAATAGCAAATGGTTTGACCATGAAGAGATAGAATTCCATCACATCGTGACCTATATTAACTCTCTATACTAACATTTTTTTAGGGATGATGGTTCAGAGAGACATGAAAAATGGGATATTGAAGGCGAAGCAGATTACAAAAATGATCCAGCTCATAATGAACCGGGCACTCATGGTGTAATAGCCTGTGAGGAAGCATCACATGCTACGTTGGGCTCTACAACTTGGCATCCTCAACAACAGGTATTGGAAACTGCTGTATAAGGTAGGCAGGGTAGGGTTAGAACTACAAGCAGCTGTAAGTGCATGCAAATCCCTTTTCAGTTCAATCAAAATGTTGCAGCGTTAGTATAATGCTTGACGTTTTGGAATTTATTGAAATCTTAGATTTTGTGTTTATTGTAAACATCGTAGTATTTCCCCAAGTACTCTTCAAGTCTTTCAACTTCTTTACCACGTAGTTATGCATTCGTTTGAGACCTAGTACAATGGTCTACTTCATTTCTGTGAGTACTGTAAGCATAAATCCTGTTCAATCAATCATTTAACCAATAAAAGCAATTTCATAGACAAAGAGTAATTGCAAGTTTTACTTGGTTATGAAACTTGTACCATAAATGGCTGGGTACCATAAATTTTTTTCAATGCTAGAAGGACCTGATTCCTTACGCACAATTGTACAAACAAATGCTAGGTTAATGCACTTTCATTAGGTAAAAGTCTTTATGTGACGAAGAGGTTTGGAGATGCTTTTGAAGAGCTGCTGACTAAGGCAAAAATTACGGCAATCGCGCCGGGGATTCGATCCACAATCCGAGAATTATGAATCGACCGTCTTACCGCAAGACCACGATGAACCGCTTGCCTTTGATAGGAGTCAGTCAGCACATCTCCCCTCGTCTATTAACCGCTACTCCTGGAGCGAACTCTTTTTTAGGGAAAGAATTTTACGAGAGTTGAGCGAATCCCCGGAAAATCCGATCTTTGATTCGAGAAAGGCTACAAGGAAAGTCTTCGCTCTTTCCCATTGTAGTAGGCGCGTCGCCCATTCCACCTTCGCGCTGGAACTTTCACAGCGCCAGCGAATCCCGGACCCGAGAACTCGTCTCATTATTTTCTCTCTTAATTTTTTAATTTTTCTCTCGGGGCCTCTTCTTTTTCTTGGAAAGAAGAAATTCGACCACTAGTTGGGCGCCATTTGTGCTGAGGTGGTTTGGAGATGCTTTTGAAGAGCTGCTGACTAAGGCAAAAATTACGGCAATCGCGCCGGGGATTCGATCCACAATCCGAGAATTATGAATCGACCGTCTTACCGCAAGACCACGATGAACCGCTTGCCTTTGATAGGAGTCAGTCAGCACATCTCCCCCCTCGTCTATTAGGCGGTTAATAGATTTATATTTTAAAAGTTCTATAAATGTTAAATATGCTGGATCAAGCGGCAAGAGCAGTTTGAAGTACATTGAAAAGTGTAGACTGTTGGGAAAAGTTAATGGAACCTTGGGTTTCATTATTGGCTCCTGAGAACAATTACAGGGTTTGAATATATACGTTTTCATTGTTTGACTTCTTCTAAAGGTGCAGACAATTTCCGAACGGCCCCATGTATAGTTTTTAGTGCACGAAAGACTGCAAGAGCATTGGGTAAGAGCCTAGTGTGTGATCTGTGATCAAAAGAGTAGAGATTAGTATTGGAAAATAGTGAATTAGTTATTTTCCTAATCGATATCATCAATACAAACAAAAAGATTTGTGGAATTTGACATTTCAATTTTGTATCACAAAAGAATATCAATATCCCTTCTGATAAGTATCATTTATTAGATTTACATAAACAAAAATAGGGCAGGAGTAAGTGCTAGAAAGTAACCTTTAAGTGTACTCCTATTTTTTTTATCATACAATTCTACTACTACACGATAAATATATACAACTTTGAAAAATAGCCCGCTCATGAAAATCAGAAAATACTCATGCCATCATGACAGAGAATTTTTAACGCATTCAGGATTGGAAAGAGCCAGGTGGCTTGGCAAAATATTTTATCCTTTTTTGAATAGCAAAACGCTAACGTTCTATCATATCAAAATTCGAAGGTGCAAGTGTCTAAAAATTATTTTGTCTCTTATTTATGTCCAGGGAAAACTGTGCAATGCTCTGTACAAGCTGTAGAGTAAATTAAAGCTTGCTGTAGAAACACTTGAAAGTTTTTGGAAGCTCTGTTTTGAATGTGTGAGTACTCTTTGCTGTCACACACAATAATTGCTACTCTAGTAGCACACAAAGTTAGAATTGTTATTTGCCTTATCTTTATCAATTACCAATGAGTGGTTAGATATCCTTATATACACTTGATACAATTAACATTCTGAATTGCTGGTATCATTGATAAACTTGCTGAATCCCCCTGCCTCTGAATGACCATGTCAGGAAATCGAAGTAATGAGGATTTCAATAAACTTCCAAAACGGTCAAATTCGATGAAACATTAAACCTATTTGTCTATTTTATGTAGTTATCCTCAAAACAGGCTGATTTTAGGTGGTACTTCAATGAAGGTTCGCAATTCAGTTCCCTTAGTTGTCAGGAGTGTGTTAACGTAGGTTGAGGTTTTTGACAATAAACATAAATAGAGGTACTTCCAAATTAGTCAGGTATTAGTTTCTGGGAATGCTCTCTTTTTTGTTATTCCTTTAAGATAGGGTTACTCGTCAATTTTGTTCAATGTTGAAATTGAACTTTTTTTGTACTGTTCAAATATCATAGCACTCACTAGAATAATTTATTCCAATTATGCTGGTTGGATTTTTACTCTGGAATAAGTGATAAAGTCCACTCAGTGATCGGGGTTGTGTAGGTATACGTCCTTACTGTAGTCCAAATACGACATAGATCGAATTTTCTGGTGTATGAGTTACTTTTGTTGCAATATTCAATCAGAGAATATTTGACAGGAGAGAATTGAGTTTTGATTAAGGCTGAACTTTGAGCCAAACTGCCTATAATTTTTGTTTGTTTTTGGCTACGGCTTAGCTCTAGTTTTAAGCAGTCCTGTGGGTGATATTCTATCAGCCAAGTGATATGTTGAAGACCCCCCGTTTCCATCACCATTTGTATTCATTGTGGGCTGTTACTGCAATTTCTCTGTCTTTAGTAGAAGCTTGGATTTGTTTCATTTTGATTGTGTGTGTCAACTCCTAAACAAGCTCTTCAAATGAAAGAGGGAATTAAAAAATCATACGATTTTAATTTATATAGTTTTTGAAAATTGATTTATTCCAGGTCTGATTTCTATAGGGGATCAATACTCTTGAAAAGTTCTGTTAGCTTGATAGAGGGGTTGGGGGCTTGATATCTTTCCTGATTTCACACGTTTCACCTAAAATCCCTGTTTGTGATTACTCTTTTCACTTTCCTTGGCTCTATGAAGTGGAAAGGAAAGTTATGTAATCGGCAGTTCTCTTCAGATCTTTACGTTTCAGACCCTACTCAGTTGGGAAAATGGTCTGTGTGTATGTCTCTCTACCATTATTCCATTCTTGCGCCATAAGCGCCTGCTTGCTTGGCAGGCATCTGGCTGGGATGTCGCACACACTGTGGCTGGTCTTGGATTCGTCCAGAATCAGCTGCAGTGGTGTGATATGGCGACACCATCTGCTCCCAAGCTCACTAAGCCATCAGAGTTTGTGGCTGCCCAAATGGTTGGTTGATGGATGGGAACTCAGGCAGTATCCTGACTCCCCCTACTCTTCTGCATGGGTGGAGTGGGCTTCAGAGGGCATTCATGGAAGGATTACTGGCACTTGCTGTTTTTATATGGCAGTGTTGGAAGCTCGAGGAGTGGAGGCAGGTAATATCAGGGTTGCATCATTGATCGTGTCCTAGTGTGGTGTGTGGTGTAAGAAAAGTGCAGCGGAGATGCATCACTGAGTGTGTCAGCAGGCGTTCTTCCCCACATTCTGCTCAGGTTGTGTCTAAACTGGTGGTCATTCTATCGTGGAACAACCTCTTATATTTCTTTCCTTCCCCGTCCCAATCTTTCCATCCCTAGAGCCGGCGCTGGATAGTCTGGGTACCATCCACATTTCCTTACTTGTTATTTATTTAGTTTCTCCTTTTTTGGGTGCCACCGTCCCATTAACAGTGAGCTCGTGGGGGGGGGGGGGTGTCTCGAGTTTGATTTACGGGAGAATGGGTGAACCGATTGAGATTGTTGATTGGAATGGAAGGGGGAGGGGGTTCAAAAATGTACCGAAAACTACGGTTTTCCGCATTTTTTAAATTTATTTTATGACACATGCAACACTTTCATAACACTTTGGGAAGCAGAATGTAAAAATATGTGTGTGTTTGTGAACGGTTTTTAGAGAAACTGACTGAACCAAATCGGGTAAAAACTTGATATTTTTCAGGTTAGCATGGGACACCTAAATAAGCAAAGCCAGCAAAGCCCATCAAAAACTAACTGTAGTCATCATATTGATCAAAACACCAAATATTTTTTTCCTCGAAAATGGCTGTAACGATTTTGATTACATTTTTTCCTTAATCAGCTCCTGATGAGATGACAAACACCATAAAATTCCCATTTGTGGGAAAATGACTAGAGCAGCCTAATAAATTACCAAGAATTTCGATGAAAATCGAGCTTACCGCAATTTTTTCCCCATAAACTCTTATCAAACGTTACTAGGTTCTTCAGAAAAATTCAGTTGGTACTCTAATCAAGTACCTATACGTTGCTAATGAAATATAGAGGGGCTACTCGAGAAATTCCAGAATTTCAACCACTGCTATACACTTATTACCATTTCTAAAAGTTTTTAGCCGATAACTCTAGAAAAGTGATTATTATCCATTTGAAATCGAGTTTACACCCTCATTGATTCTCGGTGCACCAATTGCTCAATAATGGTTGGGGCATGAGTACGAGCACTGCAATAAATTCTGGACTCGTAAGCGCATCCACTTTCTGCCACCATGAAGTGGTGTTTCAAATGAACTCTGTGAAAAATAAATTGAGTTAATAGAATAAGTCTTGAACACAAGTGAACTGACAGAGCTAAGGAAAGTTGCGTGATGACACTCTCTATATGGAATTGGACTTCTCGATTTTAACCTTCTATGAATGTATTCCTCAATAGCTTAGCACATCTATACTCAGCTTACTTGGACTGAAATGTTGTCTGAGAAGCTTTTGTCATTGTTTCAATATGTACCTGAGTTCCCTATATGCCTCGTAGTTTGAGTGTTTTAATGTTGGGAAAATCATTCCAAAAGCTGGAATGACAGCAGAATAAGAAGGTTTTTTATGAGATACATGAAATGATCACGTATCTTGGAGAGATACATCCAAATGTAGACCTTGTAGAGGTAGAGGCTATCCTCAATTCTCTCATCTGTAATATGAAAAATGATCTTTTTTCCGTAGCTGAATTTAGAATAGATTTTATTTCTGTTCTGTGTGCCACTGAATGGATGTTGCTTCAAGAATAGCTGTTAGTCAAAGAAACGAGCGTTGAGCTTTGGTGTGATAATCCAATTGGAATGCCTTCTTGTATTCATGAATATACCTTGTGCATATGTGAATGCTAGTATTACATGGGGTTAACTATTAGTGGACACTTAGCTCTGGCAACCCTAAGTCCCTCTGCTTTTAAGATGATGTGAGAGAAGTCCTTACCACTAATTCACGATGCCGTGAATATCACTACTTTAACAAAGATGTTTGTGCACTGTTCACAAATACTAGAATCAATAAAATCTCTTTATCTCTACTGGGGACCATGAAATTCGCAATTCTCTACCACAGAAATAATAAGGGCTAATATCTCACCCAACACCCGTAAAGTCATCTCATACTGAGCGTGTTAACTGCATACGTTGGAATTCTAATCCATCATAATCCTTCAAATTTGAATTGAATCAACTTATTCATTCCTATTTGTACTTTGATTACCAAGGTAAGACGACACATTTGTGAAGTACAAATACCGATTATAATATTTGCAGAAAATCTTAATCTCAAGCAGTTGTTGTTGTTGTTGTTCTTGTGTTCTGTTATTGTCCTTGTGAACTGAATTGGCTTGAATAAAGACTAAGTAAACCCCTAGTTACATGCTAAGTTTAGCGGCTACCATAGATTTATTGTGTAGAGAAATATTCTTGAACTTTGCAATATTCAATGCTATTGGTAACTTATCAACCTAATTCCCATTCATGTTTCCAGAATTCAAAGGCAAATTAAAAACATTGGGTCGAGGATTGGGGGCGCAGTGAACTGTAGGTCTGTGTACAGACCTATGCAACACTTAGGAAAGGTGGGAGAATCAGCATTGTAACCCTCACAATGTTCTAAGGCATGTTTGCCAAATGGTTGAAATAAACTTCGATCATTGATGGTGTGGTCTTCTAGAAAACTTAACTTTCTGTTAAACAGTAGGATTTCCTGTTTGAGATGTTTTGGAAAGGGAACAGTGATTCAAACCAAAAACTGCACGAAGTGTTGGTTTGTGAATGACTGTATTGCAAAATTGTGGCTAATTTGGTGAATGATAACTTTAATACTGTTACTTAACACTGTTAGTTTTGTTTTGTGCCAGGAAGTCAAGATCTAAAGCATGATTTCTTTTCTTTCGTTCATATGAATGTTGTACTAATAACTTTAGTTCAATAGTGCAAAAATGAAAAATTAAACACTCGTAATTATAGCTGCTTGTAACAGAACAGCAAGTTGTTGATAACGGGTGTTTATTATGCTCTTGAGACTAGGGACACATTGCTGTGTCGTACAATTTTGATAAATAAAATGTCCCGTTCGATAAACAAGTAGGCAAAATGCCTCAATTTGAGACTTGAGATTCAGATCTTGGGGTATAAACGTTATTATGACTCAGAATAGGGATGGTAAAGTTTTTTAAGTGTGAATACTAGGAAAAAGAAACAGTTCACGTGATGCATGTGTGTTGACCAAAATGGCTGATGATGAAATTTATCTTCGCTTGAATCCACCAGCTTCCCCTGTAGTTGAAAGCCCTTTTCAACCTATTACTCAATACACAATACCTTACTAAAGTTGTAGAAGGGCTGACCATAATTGTCGTGTGGGGTTCTTAGTAGTCTGCAAACTATGGTCAAGTAAATTGTAACTGTAAAGAACGCACACAATGTCGTTTACATGGAACACAAGAAAATAGTGAAAAAAAAACTGGGAAAATTGTGAGCTAAACTGCATACAAAAATTCTACGTGTGAGCTGTGTAACACATTTGCAACCCCCTTCATCTTCCCTGCACTGCAATTTGTACAGTTTAGTTAAAAAATGAAAGCCATAATAACTGTGCTTCTGTGTCTGCATCAATCGCATCTGTTTGTAGCTAGTTGAAAAACAGTAGCTCAACTGAGGACTGGATTGTTGAAGGTTGTAGTGATCAATCACACTGCAGGTTTTTACTGAGCGAAGCTTCAATTATCTTCTATTGAGGTTGCGCATGATTAATTCCTCCTTAATTATTAGAATAAGCATGAGATTTATTGAGAGAAACTGAGGAAGGTGGAGGCATCCTAGAAGGTGAGAGCTTTAGAGTTTATAAAATCTGGAAGCATAACCGTAGATAGGGCCTGTGTTTAAAATGTGACGAATTTCTGAATAATGATAGAGAAGTTCCTACATCAGAAGGTGACTAATAAGTCTTAGAGGTACATTGAAAAATGGTGTTCCACAGCTGGTTTGAGGGGGCTGACTTTGCCCATAATATACACGTGTTGGTACATTTTGCAGTTACCTGTGGTGATCCCCACAATCTTGTGTAGGTTCTTCCTCTCTATCCTCAGAAGGCTCTGTCGTATCTTATGTGTTTGCTCTCATATAAAGCGTTTGGCTAGTCTAATTCATTCTTCTAACAAATTCTTCCTAAGTTCTCAAAACCAGTGACATAGAAGTCCCACAGTGAGGAGGTGGCCCAATAGGTACAGTAAACAAACCATATCTGACCAGATGGTTCGCCCTCTCGTTTCCAATAATCCCCTTATGCCCAGGAATTCAATACATGTTAACTCCATTCGAGGATCCTAGGGCGTTAAGCTGCATCCTGCACTCCCGCACAAGTTTCGACTTTCATCAGCACCTCACATCGTGCTTAATTAGGAGGCTGAAACTGACGACTCTCTCTGTTCCATAGGCCTCTTTCCGGTTGCTCGTTGACAAATGTATCTAGGCAAAGAGGGTTGAACATTTTCTCCATAGCACTGTTGGGTGTGGTTTTCATCACTCCCGCTATTAGTAGACACCCCAGCCTTTGTACCTTGGGTAGGCTGCTACAGTTCTCTCCAATGGCAGCTCTGTGCTACCATATAATCATCCATATGAGATGATTGGTATCACAATGGCCTTGTACAACCAGTACGCTGTTCTGGGCTTGATGCTCTATATCCTGCTGCACATTCTTTGATGTGTCCACAGGGACGGTTGTCGTCTGCTTGGTCATATATCTGATGTGCTCTTTCCAGGTTAGTTTGGAAGCTAAATTGCTTTGCCCATAACTTTGTGCGGTCTAGTCCCAACAGTTGCCTTTGCCTTTTAAATTGCACTAAGACCGTTTTTGCTAGGTTGATGGACAGAACCATCTCCCCGTACGACGAGCACACTATCTGTAAGCTTCCCCAATTAGGTCAGATAACACAATTTGCACTCTACCCTGAAAGAGTACAGTCACATAATCAGTGTATTCGCGGGTGTAACACCCCACCATATTCAGTCTCAAGAAGAGACCAGGTTCCATAAGAGCTCTCACGGTCTTCTCCCTAAGTGAGCAGTTTCCTAGCAAAGTCTGAATCTCTCTGCTGTTTAACACAGCAACAGTCCATCTTATTGCATTCCTATTGACATTAAATCTTTCCAATGCCATTTCAATGCTGCGTATGGAGGTATTGTCAAAGGCCCCTTTAATATCCCTAAGATCATTATTCCCCATTCTAGCTATTCTAGCGTCCTGACTAGTGCATGCGATGCAGAGTCACATGATCTCCCTGAGCAATAGGTGTGCGCACTATCTGCCAGGGGTGAATCTCAAGCATCCATCTCTCAAGTACCTATCAACGATTTTCTCCGCAGTATTGAGCAGGAAAGATGTCACATATATAGGTCTGAATGCCTTGGCATCTTCTTCTATCCCTGCCAGGTTTTGGTGTGAAACTAACCCGAACTTCCCTCCAATTCTGAGGTATACACACACACTACTGCGTCTTGAGTAACAAATGTCCTAACAAGCTCCCACACATGCGTCCCTGTTCGCCTCACTGGGATTCATACATCAGCCAGTAATGAGGGTCAGTTCTGTAGCTACGAAAAGGGGTGTTCACCATGGCAGTCAGAGATCAGTGACAATCTAAAGTGTCTAAAGTATCTGGGCCTCTAATGGAGCCCACTGCCCGATGCATATTCCCTTTTGAGAGTACTTTGCTGAGCCTGGCTCCTGTACTGGTATTCTCATTTTCTTGGCAAAAGCTTCTCAACACATCAAGCTTTGTCTTCCGTAAGTCATTGTTCTATTCAGTCAGGGATCTCAGATACAGTACCCTCTCTCCTGTTCTTTTGGCTCTGAAAGAGTCTCCTAGTTCTGGCTCTTAGTGCTCTCAGTTGATTGCTCCACCAGAATAAATGTCTTTTGCTGTCCATCCTCATGGTATGCCTAGCTGTTCTCGAATGAGGACTTCATTGCCTTTGTTAGCGCTGTTTTCTGTAGCTCGACCTCAAATGAGCGTGTGGCAGAGTCAGGGCAGCATCCCAGGGCGCCCCTGAGGCTGTCCTCATACTTCTGTCAGTGTGGGTGTAGATGGTGGCTTCCACTCTCCCCATATCTACATTGAACACTAGGGTCTGGTCAATTACCTCTTCCCTGTTAGCGATTACGTAAGTTGATCTGTACTCCTGATTCAGTATATCGACATTGTTAGTCACGAGATATTCAAAGAGACACTCACCTCTACAGTTAGTGTCCTTACTTCCCTAAATGTTGTGATGCATGTTGGAGTCAACAGCAACCTCCCCTTGGATATTATTGCCCTTCAGTGTTCAGACCATCTTGGCCAATCCCACGGTCAGGATATCTTCTTCACAGGGAATGAATACTGACGTTACAACCACTTCCCTATTTTCATGAACTAGCCTCACCGCTGCAGAATCACCAGTAAACAGCATCCATAGTAGAAAGAACTTAATGCTTGCCTTAATGAGTACGCAGGACCTGGGATGCCTGCTGTTATGATGGAGCATCTTATAACCTGACAGTCCTGCCACTCTGCTGTTAACTATCCAAGGTTCTTGATATAATACAATGTCAATATTTGACCACATGCTGCTGCAGCGTCAACGATGCAGCCCTGCATTGGTGCAGATTGACCTGAAGCATAGATGCTCAAGCTGGTTCAGGTCTTCGTTGTTCGGGGTGTCCCCGCCTGCTTCCACCATCTTCTTCCTTTAGGGGGTGCGAGGGACTGATTGACCTCGGGAGTGCCAGTGGCCCCAGCCCCAGCAGCCACTGACTGGTGATCCTTTGAGGCTTTCGTCCCAGTTGCAGCACATCTAGGTTCCAAACCCATGAGCAACCCCCACTGGCAGCTCCTTCGCCTTATTTCGGCGTCCCCCGTATCCCATTCAGGGGTTTCAGTTCTACCCTATTGAACCCATGATACAGGCCAAAACAGTGTAGAGCTAACAGATCATGATTGATGATTCTGTCTGCATTGGCAGGTTCATGATTTTGGAGATACCCAATAATTCTTCATTTAATTCATTCAACAAGTTTAAAAGGGCGTTCTTCTTTTTAAAATTTAGTCTGGAAATTCCTGAGTCTCGTTTTGTGTAGTAAATGATTGAGTTCACATCATTGCACGTAATTATTCCAGAAGAATGAACAAAGTGGGAGACCGATGGTCGGTATTGGTTGTAACTAAAACGAGAGTTTTTTAGTTATCTTGGTGTAGAGGTACCAGTTACAAGTAATTGGTTCAATTTAAACTCACCACTTCAGGTAGCTGAGCCCATTAATTTCTGCTCTCAACTGGTTGAGATGAATAGCCTTCTGTTCAACATATTCCTCTATAATTGGCAGGGAAGTGTGCAATGATACTGCTAGGGTATCCTGTTTTAAATATGACGAGGTATAGAAGCGAACTTTTTCCACAAATTAAAAATTGGGATCATTTTCCCTGAGATTTGCCACACGTATTTGCGATCACTGAGTTTCTGGTTCATTGCAAATTATGAACGTAGTAGAGAAGAAATTCAAGATTTATAAAACAAAACATTAGGTATGCCTCATACAACTTCCCTAACTTTCACGTAAATTGTATGTCAGGCTGTGTTTTCATGTTTTGGACTCGTATCTTCGTTTTTTTTCATTTCTATACAAATATTTGATTAACTGAAAATACCATGTAAATTAATTAAAACCATCCATGCTATTTTTGAGAAATTTGCTAGATTACTAATTTTAAATATTCAACGATTCTCACATTGTGATCTGTGATGGCCAACATCTTCTAGAGAAATAGAGTACAATTAGTTCGGGGGAAGCAAACTATAAGTATATGTTGTAAAAAGCTTTTATTGATTTAATTCAAATCAGTTCAGTGTTTAGCACCAGAAACTTTAAAACGTTTGTTCACGTGTACATTTTGGATTGGATCTCCATTTAATGATACATAGGTGTTGACTCGTTAAAGATTTTCTGTGAGGTTGTTAACAACATGTAGGGAGGTTTGCGTTTCTTGGCCAAACCTTTGTTGATACCGAAGGCCTCTAAGTTGTTGGGTACGACAGAGTCTTTCCTTGGATCTAGCATCTTGCTGCAGAACAAGGTCAATCAGCGGGTTTGTTGTTGCTCCATCAGGCTGCCTCACTGCAGGAAGGCATTCTTCAGTGCAGTGTATGAGGTTTCAGCCAGCGTAGTTCTGATGATGTCTGCGATTTCCGTAGCTGCCTGGGAGAAGCAGGCTGCTTCATCGTCGACACTGTACAGCCCAAACTGTGCTTTGACCTTGAGAGCCAAAGTCATAGGTTTTCGCCGAAAAAGGGTGGCAGCTTGCTTGATGTAGGTTTGGTGCACAGGTGGTGGTGGTACAACAGGCAGAGGCAGGCCTTTGTTGCAGCAGAGGGATAGCCTGTTGTTGGTAGTTGTGCAATCTTGGCAGCAGCACCCGGGAGAGGGTGTTTAGCCGTCAGAGGTGGTGGCTGATGCAATGGTTGTTCTTATAGGGGCTAAGCTTACGACAATCGATTGTCAGGGGGCTGTTCAGACGATAGTTGCGTTTGCAGAGGCTGCTCAGACGATAGTTGCACTTGCGGAGGCTGAGCTGGTTGAGTGCTGTATGAGGCAGCTGTGGGAATGCCATGAAGCAGCTGAGATCATCGTGGTAGATTACGATGTTGGTGTAAAATGTTCGTTTGGCAAACTTTTAATGTAACCCAGTAACGATAAAACAATTGCTGAAATGAACTTTATGATAAAAGTGAAGCTAACTAATTTGTACATTGACTGACACCACAGGTATATGTTTTAAAAAGCTCTTATCAATTTGATCTAAATCAGTTCAGTGTTTAGCGTGAGAAAATTTAAAACGTTTAATTCACTTGTACATCTTGGATTGGATCTCCGTTTAATGAATTGATTGACAAATGTGTGTGTGCAACAATACATAGATGTTAACTTGTTGAAAGATTCTCGGTGAGTTTGACCCAAACTGTCAAAGCCCCTTTGAAAACTTTTTTTCATGTGAACTGGTTATAGTGGATGACGCCGGATATCATCAGGAAAAAAGGCTTCATTAGATCTTTAGGTCAGTCAGTATCAAACTCTCTTTGAGGGGTCAGGCTCAACAGTCATATTGATAAGGAAACAGACCTGTGGTTATAGAGGACGAAAAATAGTGAAGGGTTAGTGGAAGTTATGTTGTTAGTTGAATTGAGATGTTTAAAGTCATTTTTGCGAAATTTCTCCCTCTCTCTCTTGTCTTTTTTAAACAGTAAACAAAGTGAAAACCCTGCAAATTATTACACAACGGTTTATTATTCGGATAAACAGCTTGACCTAGCATTAATGCTCCGAGACCCATCCTGTTCGATTCAGCATCGAAAAATATCATAATGAAACCCCAAAAAAGGTCGAAAAGAACTGAATCGTAATATTAAAATAAAAATTAAAAAAACGAAAGTATCTAGAAAAAACTGAATTTTAATATGAAAACATGCACGCTAAATATTAATATCAAAATGTAACCAAAAATCTATGAAAAAACCAAAATGAGAATGAAACGAACGAACTATTAATTAAATAAACCAAAAATAAACGAATAGTGAAAAGCTCAATCAAAGATAACAGATATTTTGCTAACGGAAATAGTTGAGACGAGCGAAACAGTCATTTGTGGAGGTGAAGACGAGAACGAAATACGAAACACGAGTCGGGGGGCTTCCAACGAGTAGAGCGGGGCGGCAGCGGGCGAGTGTTGCCAGTCGAAGCGAGCGATTTCGATGAGACCGAAACGTTGACTCCATTTCGTTAATTTTTTTAACCGTTTTTTGCCCATAACAATCATGGGCTTCGTCCGATCGGATTGCCGAGTTGGCGGGCACAACTAGATACCAAATTGGATTTTTGTGCGAAAGAACGAATTTTTTGGACCACGTTAAAGGCACAAAACGGCCCGAACGGGGGACGGCGGACGGACATTGCAAATTTGGAATCTCCATGTCTTGAAACGTAAAGTATCAAATTTTGAGGGGGGGTTGTAAAAAATTTTTCGTGACCGAAAACATAGGGTTATTATTCAGAATGAATAATAAACCAAAAAGAACTACCTTGATTGGATCAACTGTTCTCCCACAAAGCTTACTGCAGAAACCCACCCCCACATACCGTGTACTGATATTTGATATTGACTTAGGATATGTTGAACCCGAAGATCTAAATGAAGCCTTTTTGTTCTGATGATTATGAAACTTTCGTTAATGTTTCAGCTAAGGAAACTGAACGGATGTGCGTGTGCTTATTTTAAAATATGTTGCTTGTGCTTCTTCAGCTGACTCACAATCTCTAGCCATTGCTTCTCAGTGGATCAGTGGCAGTCAGTCAGTTGAAGAAGGTAAGCAAAACAGGTTGATGTATGGCCCCTGCCTTTATTTTGTAAAACTCGTCTGTTCCCCATCCCTGAGTTTCCAAGTATACTTGAAAACTTAATTTTAGGGGTGGCTAGCGAGAAAGAAACATGATGGAAGAAGCAAATTATCAAGCATGTTTTTATAGGTGTTGCATTGTCCTCACTTTAAAACTTAGAGCGTCTAGTACTGAATTGGCCAATTAAAACTTGTTGGAAACGAAAAGTGTATGGAAATTGTAATGCCTGATTTTGGTATAACCTCTGACTTCTATAGGAATTTTACTAAATCTGTTGGTTGATCACGTCAGACAGAATGACTCAAGTCATCAGAGAGTGCTGCATAACAGTGGCTTCACATAACATCATGTTCTTGCGGATGATAGATTTGAAAACAATATAATTTCTCAAAGCAGTTTCTGTCCACACTTGTTTTTTTTAGATCCCCACGATGGTATTTTTCTTGTTTCAATAATCTCAATTACTGGTACCTAAGTGGTTTAATTTTGATAGTTGTGTGCTTGATGAAGGCTGCAATTTTACAGCTGCAGTTGGTGTTAAGCTGGTATCTATTTCAAAGTTCCATTTTCAGTTCCAAGAATAAAAGAGTAATTTCTTTTTTTGTTCTTATGGTGCTTGTTACCAACAGCCTTGTTAAATTCACGCAAAACATTCCTTTGCTATTCCTGGATTCGAAGTTCTAGCATATATCCTAATGACTTGAACCAGAGGAGTGCCAAAAAAGCCTTGGTTTGATACCTCGAGTGAGGTTAACCCTCAATCATCTTCGTGCATGTGCTGTTTCATGATAAGTAGTTTTATTTTGGGTAAACGAAGTACTTGACTTGCCATAATTTATAGTTCTGTGGCCACTTTGTAGCTTAGATAGTGCATGTGAGAGTTGTGATAGAAGGCAAGCCGGGAAGGAGCCCCCAATCTTGCCATCCATTGTTGCTGGTGTAGGTGCATGAAAAACTGCTTGAGTTATTGTTGCATGATTACAATATTGACTCCTTCCTAATATGGCAGCTCAGTGTTTAATGGCACGTTCATTCTTTCGTTAAATTCAAGAGTGAGTGAGTTTTAAATGCATATCTACTGGCAATGAATTTTGTATAATTCGAATTGAATTTGTCTGTGCATGAATAAACTCAACAAACTCACTCGACTTCTAGCTCTAGATTTTTTCTTCAGCGTTATGTGCTCCAGTAAAACTTGCCTAACCATGAGATATGAAATGTTCAAGGTTTTTTCTGTGTTATTGAACGTACTTGTGTTTCTCCTTATTAGTGTATTGTTTTTAGATTCAACCTCTGAACCTTTCACTTGTTTTAGAAGTACTGCTCGCTCTTTTTTTCTTCAGCGTTATGTGCTTCACACCCCATTTCCTATGTGCTCCATCACTTGATTACGTTTTATCTGTATTACATGTGATCCTTCATATTGAATCTCATAACTGTCAAATGTACTTGAAAGGAACAAGATAAAAGGAAAATCTCATAATACAAATGATACGCATATATTTACTTGTGCAGGATTCTGTGTCTATGTTTTTGTAATTTAATGTTGAACATCAAACTTGCTTTGGATAATCATTGCTTTTGTTGGTGAACAATTTATTTTTTATGCATAACACTTAACTGTGATATTAGATAATACCTTAAAAATGAAGGACCTAATGTGCGTCTGAGCTATTATAGTACTAGTAGTTTAATTAAATAATCAACGGCAATGCTAAGTGCAGTGCCCTACCAGAAGGAATGTGTTTTGTTAAAATGGTTAGTGTCTTAATGAACCTCACAGCTCATCAATATTTTTGCTGTGTTTAGATGTAATAAAAGTAATAGCTGAGAGGAAGGATAGTTTTACTCTACAGATATAAGCTATTATTCCATACATCATCGACTTCACTGCTTATAGCCAGAGGATGGGGAAGAAAGAGTCTAGATTTGTATATTGAGAACAGTTTTTCTTTTGTGGTTTGGTAGCTGACCCATTGGCATTGGCCTGAAAGTTGTGATATCAATTCCAGACCTTCTGTTTGCTACAATTGAATTACTTGCAAATCAACTACAGTAACTCCTTACTTACCAATGACTTAACGTTTATATCTATTTTAAAAAAGAAGAAATTTTGAATGGCTTGGGGGAGAAAAGTTTCCTGTTGTTGAAGTAACTTCAATGCTGTCTGGAAATAGGAGTGCTTTGAACCTCTAATTGGCCAGTCACCTTGAATGAATGAGAGTAAGCTGTTTAAGCCAGGATTTATTGGATGGAAGTTCGATTATGTAGCCTTGGAATTTGAGTTAATAATGTTCTTATAAAGGATCGTGTTTAATAATAACTGAATTTTCAGTGCAACACTTGTTTGATTAAATAGTGTTAGTAGTAGTTTTGAACACAATACCTAATTACCAGCAGTATATGATCAATGCAGCAAATGTTGTCTTCCTTTGCTGTTTGTGGGTACTTCTCTGTCTTTTTTTCAATTGTTTTTACTTGCTGCTTCCCAAAAGGTAAGGGAAGCACAGTGATCATGTCAAAAAAAGTTGAGTTTTCTTTGGATCTTCATATTTTGAGGTCTACTGGATCCAAAAATCCTAATTCAACCTGTGGTCTGAGTGGCATCCACTGCTTCCTCTAGGAGGTCCTTAGCCAGCGTCTATGTTCCCTAGTCCTCAAAGACAAGGCACATGAGTGCTGTGTCAGTATCTTCAATGCTGCTTGACCTGATGTTATTTCACACTGCAGATGGAATAAGGCCCCGATAATTGTTGAGCTGCTGGTTTTCAACTTACTTCTCTTCATGGAAAAACCCTCTACTGGATTGTCACACACCCGAACTGTCTCTGTCCCTAAGAAAAGTGGTGATTGGTTGGGGAGGGGGCTACAGACCCATTTCAGTATCGTGTGTGGTCTTCTACTGGCATCTCGTCCCCAGGTCTCACGATTCTGCAGACAGTGCTGTCACTGGCCCGGAAGAAAAAGAATGCATACAGTAATTACATATGTTTGCCCTGGGCGTTACTAAGGCTTTTGACTCAGTTAGTCAACAGCCCATGGCCAACTGCCTCTGTGGTGTGGGGGCTCCTGATTGACTCATCAATTATGTGAGCTGTCTGTACTGCAGGGGTGTAACGACCTTGTATGCTGGATCAGAAATGTCTGAAAACGTAGCAATTGGTTATGACATTTGGTAGGGGGACCCCCTGTCTCCTATACTCTTCAATCTTGTGATGGATACTGCACTGGATAAGCTGCCTCAAGAAGTAGGGTTTGATCTCACCCTAAGTGTGCGCATTAGTTTTTGCAGATGTTGTCTTCCACCTCACAGCTACCAACCAGGGCTTGCTTTTCGTCCTCGACAAGTTTGTAAGGCCGGGTTTGTGAGTTGGGGGTGAATTCAGAGAAGTGCGGCTCAGTTTCATTGGTGCTGATCTATCGAGGTTACAGTGTGAAGGTCGTGGATGCCAGTTTCGTCATCAGCGAATCCCATGTCCTGGCTAGAGGTGTCCTCGAGATGTGGCAGCATTGCTTTGCAGGCATCTGTTGCTGGTCTTGGATCAGCTGCGGTGTTGTGATATGGTGACTCCATATGCCCCCAAGCCCAGTAAGCCTTCAGAGTTTTGGAGCTGCTCTGCATGGTTCGGTTGATGGATGGGGCAGTGTCCTGACTCCTCCTACTCTTCTGGGCAGAGTGGGCTTCAGAGGGCATTCATGGGAAGGGTTATCATGACTCACTTTCTCGCCATTCGTGTGGCATCACTGCATTAGGTGTACAAGAGACCAGGATCATAATATTGTGAATGCTCGCTGTCGTGTCTGTGGTAACCTGTTTGAGTCACTGAATCATGTAGTGCAGGTGTGTCCCTATACTCATGGAGGCTGTGTCAAACGTCATGACGCAATCTGTAAGCAGGTTGCTGGTGCATTGTCATCTGAGGGCTAGGAAGTGGAGAGAGAGTGGGATTGTCTCAGGAGAAGGACTGAGGTCTGACTTCCTCACCGATTTCTTCTTCCTTATTTATTATTTATTTATTTTTAACTTTCTAGGTGCCACCATCATATTTACGGTAAGCTTTGGGGGAAAAAACGTGCGTGCATGTGTGTCTGTGAATGGGATTGATAGAAAACAGCTGAACCAAATCAGCTCAAACTTGATATCTAGCCCACAGATCATCATGGGACCTGCTGTTGTGTTATTGCTGATCCACACAAAAAACTGATTGTATTTATCATGGTGATCAAAACACTGAATTTTGTTTCTCTTAAAAATGGCCTTTACGATTTTGATTAAATTTCTTGTATTAACAGCTGAAAATGACATGACAACACCATAAAATTCTCATGCGTGTCCACTAGGGAAATGACGGGAGCAACACAATAAATCACCAAACATTTTGACAAAAAACGATTTTAGCGCAGTTTTTCCCTTATAAACTCCACTCAAATGCTATTATAAATATTACAATGTGTGTTTAATAACGCTCATGAGATGTATAAGGGCTACTCCAGAAATTCCGGAATTTCAATCACTGCTGTTTCACTTACCGCCCATTTCAAAATGTTTTCACTCAATAACTTTGGAAAAGTGATTGGTGGCCTTCTCAAAAAAATCTTGTTCGCAGCTTCATCAAGCCCTTTTGTACTAATTGCTCCATGATTGTGAGGGCATGAGTACAAGAACAGCACAATAAATTCTGAAACTAGAAGTGAATTGATGTTTTACCACATTCAAATGAACTGAGTGATGAATACAAACTTAACTATTCAGGAAGTGGAAAGTCATTGCATGATAAAATCCTCAGTGACATGCATCTATCTATCTTTTTCGAACACAACTTGGAAGTATTGATGAACATGATGAATTCAAAACATTAATGCTGCCATCCTCAGAGCAAGCATTACTGGGCCTGACATTTTCAATACCATTTTGGCATAACACATTCTTGAATCGTTCAAGTATTTCTTATCAATATATAATCCTTGACGATATGAAACATTTTCATCATCATGTCAGTAGAAGAGTTTGCATTTTTGTACCTGTTATTGTGTATAGAGTAAACATAAGTTTTGCAGAGGCACTAATTTTCTTCATTCGTTTTTGCATTGCTCGCATGTGAATATACTTTTAGTTAGTTTTTGTATCTTTTGAACCTTTAGATGCCTTGTACCCTCAAATTCGCTCGTTCTCTTTTATGTTAAATAGTTAGAAGTTTTTCTTTTTTTACGTATTGGATTGTCTTGTTGTGATTTTGTGCGTTTTAATACAATGTTTTGTTGTTTGCATGGTTTTTCATCATCCTTTAGTTTTATTTTCAGAAAGTCCTTTCCTTGTTCTAATGTTTACTTTCCTTGGCTCTACGAAGTAGAAAGGAAAGTTATGTAATTGGCTGAAAAAGTAGTTGAGCTCTCTTCAGATCTTATTGTTTCAGACCCAACTGAGTCTGAAAAACAGGATAGTCTGTCTGTGTGTATTTATATGAGCCTGGGAAAGCGACACAGTACAGACAATATGGGTGTACTAAAGGAATATCCACGAAGGATGTCATTGTCAAAACTCACAATGTTTCCGTGGAGGCACCGGCTGTTTCCTTATTTGATGACTGTTCCTAAACCATCAACGAGAGTTATATGAGTCATGGAAGTTGGGGTTTCGCTAATATGCAAGAGGCCGGCCCCTGCAGCAACCACTGAACACAGACCTGCGAAGGAAGGGCAGATATTTGAACCTGAGGAATCTCGTACCACCTGGAAGGAGTTCCTAATCTGGTTTCCCAACTGATCTAACTATTTACTTGGGTGGCAAGTTTCAAAAGGACAGATAAACTGTGGCTAGGTTTCTTAGCCATCACGTTCTTCGCGAACTCAGCAAAATGGTTATAGGCGTGCTCTGTAGCAGTCAATACTGCTAATTTTCTTTGCCCTTCCAACAACCATCGCTCACTGTTGTAGAAACTAAGGTGGAGCAGCATGTGGTTTCTCGTTTCCTCTGCATTGGAGGTGTAAGACGTGCATGATGGAGAGTCTTTGAGAGGAAAGAAATGGAGCCGCACATTGAAGTTACAGTAACATGTCCCGTGAGGAACTGGCTCATCCAGTGGTCAACCCATTTTCTTGAAAGCCATTCACGGTTGTTGGGGAAGCACTCATATGTGGCACAACCCTTTGACGAGGATTCCCATCTTGCTTGCCATTTCTCTAACACCCATTCGTCAATGGCAGGAAGTTTCTGTTATGTGGTGAGATCCGCACGAGGTCCAAAGGGGAGGGAAACTCCCGTTGCGCTCTTCACTTGTCAACCTTGCACTCAACAGCCAAGTCAACTGGTAACTGACCAGTAATCACCTGGAGTGCTTCTGTTGATACAGACTTACACGCCTTGGTGATCCACAGGAGCCCAGCTCTCTGGGATTGGGCCAATACTCTCTTGATTGACTGTAAGTTTGCTTCCCCAGACAATGGGGCGGTAGCACATCAGATAGATGGCCTTGTACATGAGGATATTGTCATACCCCAAGTGGCCTTAGTAATTGCACACAGTGAGGCAAACCTTGCAATGGTAGTGCATTCAAGGGACTAGAGGTGTTGGCTGAAGCCCCACAGAGTGCTGGTCCAAGGACCTGAGCCTGTGGGTACCCCTTCTCAATCTTTCCTCGGATGGAGACATGCCTGCATTTGATCGGAGCAGTTGTCTCTCAGGTATGTTCTGACAAGCAAGTACAGGTAGCAGGGCATTCCCCTACCTTCAAGCTTATTGAGAGCACTGGCCACCAAACATTGTCTAACGCTCCCTGGACATCAATTAGAGCTACGACATACTTAGCCAGTGCCAGCATGGAAACATCGAATTTCAACAATGACGCCCTGCATGGACCTTCTTTTGGTACACCTGTATTGTCTTCCAGTGAGGTTGCGGTCAAAGACTCCAAGTCATCATGGAACCTGCTGTTGTGGTATTGCTGAACCACACAAAAAACTAATTGTATTTATCATAGTGATCAAAACACTAAGTTTTGTTCTTCTCAAAACAGCTCTGACAATACCATAAAATTCTCATGCGTGTCCACTAGGGAAATGATGGGAGCAATCACCAAACATTTTGACAAAAAACGATTTTAGCGCAGTTTTTCCCTTATAAACTCCACTCAAATGCTATTATAAATATTACAATATGTGTTTAATAACGCTCATGAGATGTATAAGGGCTACTCCACTAATTCCGGAATTTCAATCACTGCTGTTTCACTTTCCGCCCATTTCAAAATGTTTTCACCCAATAACTTTGGAAAAGCGATTATGGCCTTCTCAAAAAAATCTTGTTCGCAGCTTCATCAATCTTTTTTGTACCAATTGCTCAATAATGGTGAGGGTATGACTACAAGAACATAAATTCTGGAACTGAAAACAGTACTGCTTGCTGCCACTGTGAAGTGGTGTTTTACCATGTTTAAATGAACTGAGTGAATAATAAATTGAATTAGTATCAATAGCCGTTAGAAACTTTGTATGGAAGTAGAGCTATGGGAAGTTGTGTGATGCGTTGCACCTAATATTATTACTCCTTCTCTATATAACATAGTAGTAAATTCTTGAGAAGCAAATTAACTGTTACACTATGGTTAAATTTGTACTGCAGTGCATTTGGGGTAAGGAATATCTAGGTAGCAGGGTCCAGATTTAAGCTACTGTCTGGGATGTAGAGAAAGGCAAGAAGCAGAACACTTCGTTTTTGCTTTGTGACAAATTCGTGTTTTTTTAAAATAAATCCAGGCATAAATGATAATTTCGTATGTCCTTTTCAATTGAATGTAGGGTAGTTGCAATTGAGCATATTTCATTTGGATAATGGACCCCCAGAATGAGCTTGACATGCCACTGTAGACAAGGAGTAATATTGACGAGACTCTTGTGACCAAGGCCTGCTTTTCACAAAAGAAAAGAATCAAATGTGTAAAGAAAGGCAAAGCAGACCATCTCCCATGAACTACTTAACTTATTTAATAACTGCATGTGGGTTTGGTTCTTTCCCAAAAAGTGGAAATTGGTACTCATTGTCGTTTTTCAAAGGATAGGCAACTGCATTTAGTGTGATTCATGACCATACAGGCTTCTTTCTAAAGAAAACATTACACTTTATCATGCTATAGCCTCCAGTGTCTTGGCTGTAACCTATACTTCTCCTCATAACTTATCTGATGAATAGGATTGTCATGGTGACACACTGACTTCATCCCTTCAAATTGTCAACCTGTTCACCAAGAACATCATCCTGCAAGTAGCTAACAAAAAACCCTGCAAATTATTACACAACGGTTTATTATTCGGACAATCAGCTTGACCTAGCATTAATGCTCCGAGATCCATCCTGTCCGATTCAGCATCGAAAAATATCATAATGAAACCCAAAAAGGTCGAAAAAGAACTGAATTGTAATATTAAAATAAACAAAAAACACGAAAGTATCTAGAAAAACTGAATTTTAATATGAAAACATGCACGCTAAATACTAATATCAAAATTTAACCAAAAATCTATGAAAAAACATAATGAGAATGAAACGAAAGAATCTAAAAAAATTGAATCGTATTAAAACGAAAACGTCGGAAATTGGAAGAGTAAGGCGAATGGGGAGAGACCGGTCGTTGGGAGGGAAGCGGCGGGAGGGCACTTCGCCGCCTTTCGAGCGGTTGGTTTTTTAATGAGACGGGCGGGCGGAGGGAATTCAAACGACGAAACGCTTGTAGCTCCGCGTTGTACTGCGTTTCGTTAATTTTTTAACCGTTTTTTGCCCATTACAACCACGCGGCTTCGTCCGATCGGATTGCCAGATGGGGGGCACAACTAGATACCAAATCGGATTTTTGGGCGAAAGAACGAATTTTTTAGACCACGTTAAAGGCACAAAACGGCCCGGACGGCGGACGAGGGACGGCGGACGGACATTGCAAATTTGGAATCTCCATGTCTTGAAACGTAAAGTATCAAATTTTGAGGGGGGGTTGTAAAAAATTTTTCGTGACCGAAAACATAGGGTTATTATTCAGAATGAATAATAAACCAAAAAAAACATATCCAGAAAAAGGCAAACTGAATAGAAAGCAGATATTTGTTTTGCTAACCTCAGGGTCCTAATGGAGAAACAGGTCAAGTATCAAGCCAAATTTATTGGTGAGATACAGAATTCCACCCAACACCTGCAGTCCCATTATAGCACAACCCTCACAAGGTTTGCATCATGGAGAGCTTTTATTAAGATCTTTTGGAGTGTGTGCTATTGAGACACCATCCTCATGTACAAAACTATTTACTTTGAAGTGATGGGCTACTGCCCATAAAGTAAATTGGTAGTCCCGTTAAAGTAGTTGGTAGTCCCGTCTCAGTAAGCTGCACTCCAATGGATTACTGACGCCTATAAATGACCAGTAGTCAGTTATTCACTATCTTAGCCATTGAGTGCATCATGGAAAAGAGGAGAATGAAAAATAAACTTCCTCCACCATTGTATGAATTCCAGAGCAGCCTTAATACTGAATGTAAACTGGCAGTGGAAGATAGATGGTAACTAAGATGAGAATCCTTGTCAAAGAGTCCAGTGACAGATTCAAGTTTTTTTCTCGCAACATTCAATAACATCTTAAATATAAGAGTAATATATGTATATCTGAGTATAGAGTCAGTCCATTGAAAGTCAACCGCTTTATGATGTCTTCTGTATGGGATGTCCTACTTAAGAGGTATGATTTGGTGGATAGGTTGATCTAAAGGTTCTTGTCACTGCCAACCTAATCATGAGACAGTTGGTGAACATCGCGGGAGGGTACAGGGCTCTTTTTGGTGAACATTCAGGTCTTAGTTCTTAGTTTGGTGATTCACTGGTGCTCTGACAATAACGGTGAAGGGGGACTCTTGTCAATAAGTGTTGTGTCCTTTCATCCACCTACTACAAGCTATGAATGAGGGGAAACAATCAAAGCATAATCCATTGGTACTAAGATTTTCAGGGAGGCACCCAAAGTAGCCCTTGACAGATATGCCAGCCTTATTTCCCTTCTTCTTCCTCCTCATCCCTCCCAAGTTTTCCCAGTACTGTGGCTGGCATTGTGAAATTTCATCGACCTAAGGGCTCTCTTGTATCAGAAGTATACTAACGAATGAAATGAAGAAATGCATGTAATAGGCTTTCCCTTGCAGGCGAGGGTTTGCAGCTTTCAGGAGAGTGGCTCTGGTCTGCATCAGATTCCTTGATCCAATATAGGAGTGAGATTGTAGAGCTAGCTTATTAGAGTAAAGGGAAGTGAGAGTCCTCACCTGCTGAGGAGTGTTGTTGCGGGTGTTGGCGTTCTTGTCGGTGAAGTCCAGATTATCTGTACTGGATTCTACTAGGAATCAAGAGCCTGACTAGTGTGGAGCAGAAGCTTTCTCACATCAGCGACTAGCAAGTGGTTGTAAAACAGCAGCGAAAAGAATGAGGCAATGGAGTTACAGTGTGTTTTGTTTTTATACCGGTTTTGAAAGAGCTATGCTGGTAGAGTCGCAGGCAAGATGCTAGAGGGTGCAGGGTATGGAAGAGTTGATCCTTCTCTTCATAATGTGGTGCTGTTCAGGAAGCATTCCATTCTAATAATAAAGTTCCCTGCCAATTTCATTAATCTTTGTTTATTTAGTTTCTTTATCGTGAGCTTTGTGGGAAAAAAGTAAATGAAAGAGTGTGTCCATAGTCAACATGGGAGAGAATAGCTGAAATGATGATCCCTTGAGAGACATTTTTGATAATCATGAAACTTATTATTAAACTTATACTTATACCACTAACAATAACAAACATGTTGCATTATCAAAAAAAGAATAGAACATCTATCGAATTTACAGAGGTGAGAAAGGTTTCGTTAAGTGTCACGTCTAATATTTTTATAAGTCACGGAGGGAGATGTGTTTTTTTATTGTAGCTGTGTATCTACCATGTTAGTTAAATTTTGAGTACCCATAAATTACTTTTTTTTAAGTACCCCTTTAATAATATGCAAATAAAAGAGACGTTGCAACATGTCAGTCTAGGGTGGAGAGGACAGCTTGCTGTGGCTTCTCCGCTTCTACTAGTAGGTTCTTAACTGCTTGGTCAGTGTTGATGACTGTAGGACTAGTAGGGCTGCTTTACGACCTCACATGACTCCATAATTAACCCAATAAAATGAGATGAGAGTTTTTGAAATGGAATTGAAGATCATTGACTTCATTCATGTTTTGGAACGATGGTTTAGTTGCGGTTGTAGACTTATGGTACACTATATTTTCACAAGTAGTCAACTGTGTGTAAGGTGTGAAACTGCCAGTGTAAGGTAAGTAGTCCTGAACTTAGCGGGTAATGTCTTCTTATATCTTTCATGTAATCAAAATTGCCAAACACAATATTCAAGATACTTCAGGAAATTAATAACAAGTAGCTTTAGCTCGCTATTTAAAAAGAGTAATAAAATTTAGTAATTAATAGGTGCTAGTTGAGGGGAGCACAAATATGATTTTGTTTGGAGCCCGTGCAAGTCAGCGCAGCTAGACCTCTCGACACTTTCTTCTTTCTGAACTGCTCCCTTTAGGCATTTCTGCAGATTTGAGCTTATTGGCTTTGGAGTTTTCATGCTAACTTTATGTTGATAGCCCGTCAGGTAGATAAAGAAAACTCATTCAAGTCTTTTCTTTAGCATCCTACTGCTTTACTGGCCTAGATAAAATCCATACATACGTGCCCTTGACATATTATTTAGGTCATGTGCTAATGCAAGCTGATACCAAAACTGCCAGTTTACTGACAGAAATTTGTCTCATGACGAATGTCAAGTTGTCTTTATTTGAAAATCAGTATGGGATGGTGCATGTACTGAGGAGGAACAACTACTTGCTATAAAACAACAATAAACTCCTCCTAGCAAATACTATCCGCCATTTTAAAATCCTAGCGTGCACGTGAATTTGCTTACAAGGTAACTTAATTTTATTGTGCATTTCAAAGCTTATCTTCTTTCTGATGGCAAGCATTGGACCAAAGGTGGGCAACTAAGGTTTGCAGTACACTTCCAATAATCGTGAGCTATTGAAACACTGGTTCAAAATTACTGGCAGTGTCTACATTATCAACGCTATCCACACACAATAATTCTTTGTGTACTTCACAATTTGGAACAGTTGCAGATAAGGTTGTCAGGTCTCAAATCTTTATTCATGGTGTTTCCCTTGCTGGCTGTCAATTAGATTTGTCCTCTGTTCAATTTGCTGACTGAAAGAAGTTTGTGAAAGAGCCAGGGCACTATGAGTCCATTTAATTTTATTGCTCTGCCACTTCATAGTTCCCTCCGTTAAAGCAATCATCTCCAAACTGTTCTCAATTTTTAGACGCACCTTCCGGCCGAGTTTTTCAACACTTTCCTCGTACTCCATGCTGTCTTACGTTAGTAGATATTGACTGCACCCCCTGTCAACAATGAAATTGACTTGCTGATTACTGCTTGGAAGGCTCTTCCTTGTAACATGATAAGCAAGGCCTCTTTTGTCACTACCATTACATCTTGCACCTCCACGAGTGAAACTTTTCTACATGAGAGCAAGGATTGTTGACATTTCAAGATATCAGCTTTTTTAACATGAACCACTTTCTGTATCATTATTTTTCTGATGTAATTGAGAGCAAATATTATGACGTTGCAGCTAGGGGCTACATTCATTGGCAGCAGAGCTTGGACCATTTTTGACAATATTTTCTGCATTTCCATTCCCCCTGTTGTCCCTCTTTGAATCGGAGTTCTGCATCAATTAGTCTCATCTTCATAAAATTATAACAGAATCCTGCTGTTGAGGAAGAGTAAGAAGATATCACGTTCCATCAGTATCATCCAATTTAGCTGGTTCCATCTTGGAGCTTGATAGAAAGTTTCTTCACTACAAAAAGTTTTGTAATCAGGGAACAACTGTCTTCAGAGCCTGTACCATCCCTAGCATGGTCTCTTTTCCTTTTATTATGTCATGGTGTTAGACTTCTGACACAGTGACTCAGTATTCCAGCTTTAAGACCATTTACCTCAAATCTAGGCGTTCCCCTCTTCAGTTTTTCCCAGTAACTGTCGGATCAATATGGGCTCGAGACCTTTTTCAAGTAGTACCAAAACCACGAATTTCTAGTTGGAAAGATTTGCACAGCTGTGCTGACGCTCTGTGATCAGCAATTGGGGATGTCACCAAAAGGAGAGAAATGGGGTCATCTAACCTCTCCAATGTGAATAAAAGTGGATATTCCACATGAATCGCCCTAGCTTATTCTGAAGTATCCTGAGGGTAAAATTAGCAGACGAATTAATAAAAAAAAAACATCATAATCTATTTACAAAAGAAAGTTCACACATTTCTCATTGAAAACTTGTACAGTGACCAAATATTCAGCCCCCAAATGAGTCAGTCATTATTAGGCAATCAAGTTAACCCCAAGTTTAATACTTTGGAAGTTACTGAAAAAGTATAGGTTGTAACAGCAAACCAGAGTTGCAATGATTGTACCTACCACTACATTTGAGTTATAATATGAAAATGATGTTGTGTAGAAGTGAAATGTGGATCTGACTGTCGCCAGCGACAGGATAGATGAAGAGGGGGGGGGGTCAGTTACAAATCTTGTGAACCAAATTACTATATATTGTATATGGAGGAACACTTTGAGGAATCGTGAAAAGTTATCTGAACCATTACTTTTATTGTGATGGCAAAAAGAATGAAATGTGAGGTTTGAGAAAACCTGTAGTTTTCAAAAGTCGTTCTTAGCTTATGTCATTTTTGCTTCGATGAATTCATTCTTTCTGTATTTTGCTGCATTGTGAGTGATTCTAGTTGTTTGTGCAGCATATCCATAAAACCCCTGATCATCAATGCTTCTCGACTTTTAAAAATATAGGTTTTCATAGATCGTAACTGGTTCATAGGCTATTCAAATTCTTCTAGAAAGTATTCGTGAATTTCGCTTTACTTCGCCTCAAAAATAACCAATTTAATGCATGCATTACTTATATACGTTTCGTTGAAGACATCTGCAAATTTCATTTTCTGAACACCTCTAGCAAGAACACAAAATCACTGCTAGTTGATAATGCCCCAAAGCCATCCTAACTGCCTGCAAACCATATGTATAAGAATATTTACAAATTAGTCTTGGTGAGCGTATGAAACTAAAATATTATTGAAGTATGATGGGGTACTCGAGGCGTGTGAAAACTTACTGGGGCTTCTTGGTGAAAACAGCTATTGCTCTGGCAGACAATTTACACTGAATATGTTAAGTTTGATTTCTGATTTCAGTAGCTGGGTACTATAAATATGATTGTGGTGAACATTCAACCGGGCGAAACATGAATTTTCAAGGGAATTCTTTCATCACTCTCATAGTTTATGAAATGATTCTAAGGAACAACCATGAGTACTAAGTTATTTATGAAGCAGGCTTTTAGTCATTCCCACGGGATGCCCTTGTGACAACTAGTGGCCCCAGTCTTTTACCCAATCTATTGTTTTATTATGTACCATTTTGAACAACTCATAATTCAATGTATTTAGAAAGCTTCTATTCAAGTCAGATTTCTTTTCTTTAGGGAATATCAGAAGTAGTCACGGACTCTAAGAGCGCTACACTGCCTTCCAAGAATGAGTCGCCAAAAACTGCCTCGAAGAAAAAACATTGGAAAAGCCAGAGTGTTAGTGAAGTCACTAACAATGAAGTGAAGACTGCAAGCTCCAGCTCATTCTTTCAAAACCGAGAACTTTGGCAGAGACGGGCTGCATCACAAAATGCATTATCTGGCGTCTCAATTGATGAGAGTACAGATTGTAAACAGCCTGCTCCAACTCCTGATCTTGTAATGGACTTACCACCCAATCCCGAGGAGTCGCTTGCAAGCTTAGAGAGCCCTGATATGACTACTGCTGCGGAAAGATTTGCTAAACAACAATGCACATTGAAGAAGAATACCAAAACTCCTAAACAAGACTCGAGCTCATGTTCACCAGTCTTGCATAAAAAACCACAAATCAAGGTTAAACCAGAAGTTATGAAAAAACCGCTTGGTCTGGTGCAGTCACCCAATGTAATTCGCAAAGAGCCCAAGTCTTAATCCAAGTCCCTACGTGATGATGAAATTCTCCCCTATCATGGTTCCTGTTTGTACGTTTCCCCGCTGTAATTGTATAAGTTATCAGTCCTGCCCTCTATTTCTCTAACTCTACTTGATCTCTTTACCCCATCCTACTTTGTATTTTCGTTTCCCTTTCACCCCTCGTAAGCACTCCCCCTTTTTATAGCTGAACTACATAACTTTATCATTACTTAACCTCACATTAATGATTTCTAGAACGCCATCTTGTTAGAGTTGATGTTCTTCAAATTCGTTACCTGAACATACTCAAAAGAATGAACGCATTTGTGAGTTATTTAATTTTACCCTATGTTACAAGCTTGAGCTAGTCAACTTCTGCTATTATGTATTATGTGGTTTTCCTCCAGTGCTTGAATATATCAAGTCATTATGATCCTTAAATCATTTCTTTCTTTGATTTCAAAATGATGTGCATCTGAATGTTTGTCGTATCATAAAATGTTGTTGATGCTTAATGTTTATCAGGTGGTTACAGCTATTTAGGATTATGCTTTCTTGTTGAGAAGGGCCAAGTACTAGTTTCGATTAATGTGTGTGTTTTGAGTTATAGGTGATAGAATGTATTTCTCTCGTGTTAAATATAATTCGTATAAAATTTATATTTTTAAGGGAGGTTAAAATTATATTTTATATGTAATGAGAGTGTCTTTGTAGCTTATTTTTCGAAAATCATCCTGTCAGGAGTGTTGGTTATAATGGTGCATATTGTGAATTTTATAATATCTTATGCTCAGTTTTAGTTATTAGTTTTTTTATGTAGTTGCATTAGTTTTAATATTTTTTTACTTTAGAGTAACTTTTGTGTACTATTCGTAGCTGTAATGAGTATTGTATTTACATTGCGATCTGATGGGAATCCCATCATTGAGCTCATTGTCGTTTGAAGAGTAGTGCATGGCTTTCAATCACATGTCACGACCCTTACCTGATCTATATAACCATTCCCTCATTTAGCTACATCTGTGGGTGTTGTAAATAGGAGTTTAATGGGGAACAGGATTATGATTTAGCATTAGAATAATATTTTAAATTCCAGTTTTTATTTGTTCCTAGTTGAAGAGAACAACAACATTGTCTTTAAAAAACTATTTCTATGTGACTGAAGCTAAAGGTTGTAGTCTATTGGTTTTGTTGAGCAAGCTCATTGATAGTTGTGTGGGAAGGTGTCTTTGGGAAGGCTAGTCAGGCTGTGCCATTGGCCAAACAGTAAATTTGTCACTGAAACTCTTTCTTCCTCTGTTCCTTTTCTATCTCTCTCGTCTTTTAAATGTGTGGTAAATCATGGAAGCCAGTGAAGTGCGTACGGAAGCTATTTGACCATTTCGATAGGCATTGGTAGAGAAATGTTATCTGTTCCCCATTTTTACTGTGCCATGGGACTGTCTTAATATAAATAGTTTATTACTAGTTGAATAACGTGTTGTTCTAGCTATATATTTCTCTGATAACTTATTTTAATCCACTAGTGCAATAGCCATGTATTATATTATTCATATCAACTAGAAACTCAAGAACTATTGTAAACTAAATGAAAAAAGCAATTTCAAGTCAATCTGTTGAGAGTTTTCGTAACCACAAAATACGTATAGGACTTAAATGTATTTTGGGGAGAATTGCAGGGCCATTGAGCTGAGGGTTGAAATCGTGGAGATTAATGATTGGCTAGTGTACAGCACTGGTTACACTTTGAACCCCTCAGGGTATATCTTTCTCCTTTGTATACTGTAGGAGTTGTTGTGATTTACAAGATTGGTCATAAGATAGTCAGTGACCTAAAACTAATAAAGTTCAGAACAAGAACGAACATAATAACATTAATATTCCATCAATAATGGTTGGCTGCAATGGAACTTGAAAATATTCATAATATAATTCACCGAATGTGGAAGTTACCACATTTGTGCCTATGCCAGGTCTGTTAATTGCTAAGAGACTGGATTTGAATGTTGAATTAAATTGGAGACCTATGACATTACCTTATCATTGGTAATACGGAAATAATGACAATATCAAGGTGATTTCTTATACAGAGGTATTACCACTTAAAAATACAGAGGTATTACCATTAAAAAGGCAGAAATTGATGGTTGATATCTAAGTAGTGCGAAATTAGCTTCCCAAATTTTAAGAGAAGTTACACATTCCCACCATATACATGATTAAAGTAGCTATACTCAGGATTGATTCCTCATTAGGGAGAGACCAATAATATGATCTGGGTATATTTTACACACCATTTTGGCTACACAGGTTCTCAGTTATTGAAAGTGGTGGCCTTTTCTGGCACTGGATCATACAAAACAATAAATCTGAAAATAAAAGTGGAAACGAACGAATATTAGAGTTCACGTGCTTCAAATAGATCCCTCGACAATCTCAGGCAACCTTTAGTCAGCCAGTCTTGCCTTCCACTCCTGTAACTCGAGCCCTCCTTTTGGTTCAGCTTTACTGATCGCGACCAGTTACTGTTTGTGATTGCTGGCCCACACTACTCCCGAGCCTTACTGACCTGTTTTGTCCTCAGCTCGACGTCGTGCCTGGACCCTGAAACATCAAATTTTGGCTATTTTGTGGGATTGAGTTAAGTCCATCAACAGTTGGAGAACTTTCATTTACTTTTTTTCATTGTTTGATGTTTTTATTTTCCCTTTGCCATTAAATTAATTTTTAATTTGGTAATTTCAATACAGTCCACTTTAACTTGCACTTCCTTTTATTTCAATTTAACAATTAGAAATATTTGTACCGAATTGGAACGATCTCTTGTCATTTACTTTTGCTGGTTAACAAACTTGGCCTAGGGAAACAGCAAAACTGTTTGTACACTTTTCCACATGATTTCGATTCTTTTGTTTCCTACGGGAAGTTACTAGTTAAGACTAAGCTAATACACAATGTTTCTGAAACCCTCTTTCAGTCCATTCAAAACCTCACGAAATGTTGAAGATTCTACTTCAGACTGAGCATATTAATTCCACATACTGCAGACAGCTAGGTTAGTTAGTCTTAGCCATGTACTAATGGAAGTAATATATTTTAGCTGTTTTCCCTCTCGTGCTGTTCAGCAGGAGCCTAATGAATAGAATTGGCTTCAACAATTTACTGCAGATACACATAACACACAACAACATAATGTTTGTGATGTAGTGTGTAGTTTGATCTCTTACGCAGACTGAACTTCCAAAAACGTTGTGAGAAAAGTTTTTAACATTATCCGTGTACATACTCATGACACAGGGATATTTAACTGCCCATGTACTCATCTATTATGAAAAAGCGTAGAGCAACCTTAAATGTATGCTTACTGAGGTTTGGGAAAGAGGGCATCAACAGGGGACTTTCAAAAGATGTGGTGAAATTGGAAAAAAAGACCAGGGGTTTTATGATATTTATAAACCAATTTCAGTTCTCTGTAAGGGCCTTCTTGAGAACCATATGAATCCTCCACTAGCAATCGTCCCAGACTCCTCTAATACCTTACCTGGCCATTACCTTTTGGGTTACTGTCTCCAAATGACCGTTGATTGGTTGAAGGTTAGCAAGTGACAGAGATGAATAGCAAGAAGATGAGAAAATGATTTGGGATGGAAGAATTATTTATGTGATTTCCAGTTGGCGCTAATGAACAAATCTAATAAAGATTGGGAGCTAAGCAAGAAAAGTACCTTCAACATGACAGGTGTAGTGTTGCGATGTGGATAGAGGACATCACTACTGGGTTGGCTGTGCAAAGATTGACAGAGATTCAACATCATTAACATTAGTCTTACCACCCTGCTGGTATCCAGGATGTCCAAGTGGTCACTGGGTACTTAGCTATTCAAGACACAAAATTATAGCAAGATTGATCGTTGCACAGAGTTTTGGAACTGTCAGAAGTTTGTATGGGAGAGACAGTAAAAAGTTGAGGTTGCAGTACTGGATGTGTATAGAACCAGGGTTTGGTACAAAAAAAGTGCCCAAGGAGATTCTACTAACTGTGAGTTACAATGTTATATCAATTTCGACTGTTAGGTCATCATCAGTTGCATACCTATTACTGATGATAATATAACCATCAAAATTGATACATTGTGCTCATCTTTAGTGAAATAGGCAATCGTCTCAACTCCATTTTATTATTAAATTAGGTTTCCACAACTTTGTCAGTAGTTGGTTAGTTCACCTTCCTTACTATATTATTATCATGTGTACTGGCAGCTTTGAAAAGAACAGCATGTTTGTGAAAGAATGTGAGTTGTAGAAATGGACCAGTTCAGATTGCATATTCAACCTATATGTTGATATGATCCGCCACAATACGTTTTTGAGTGCTATTGCACTATGTGTACACAATGGTTAATCGATGAAGTTAGTGATACAAATCAATGTTATTTAACACTTACAGTGCCTCAATCTACAGTGCAGGGCAATTCAGTGACAAGTAAGATAAGAAAACGGAGATATATTTTGCATTTAGCTTCTCTAGTGTTGTCGTAGCCAAACTAATTGTTCAGCGCTGTGTCAAGAAATTTGTTTAATAAGAATCTTATTAATATTGGCAATGGAAAACCGTTTTATATTGTTCTGTAAAAATTCGTGCGTGATATAGAATCAGTGGTATTAAGTTACTTGGCTATCACAAACAAACATCTTGACCAGTGGATACGATTTCAGGGTACAACTCAGTATCTCATTTTTACTTTCCGCTACCCGAAGGGAAGGAAAGTATAGTAATCGGCCCAAAAAAAAAATTTGGGTTTTCTTCAGATCTTTACGTTTTGAGGCCTACTGAGCCTAAAAAACCTAATTTCGGCGCGTGGTCCGTGTGTGTATGTGTGTGTGTGTGTGTGTATGTGTGTGTGTATGTGTGTGTGTCTGTAGTTCGATTTGCGGGAGAACGGCTGATCCGATTGAGCTGGTTCTTTTTTTGTTTTGTTCGTTATTTTTTGTAGACACCAAAATAAGGTTATGGACGATTTCGGCCGATGGGAAGGGGGGGCGGGGGACGAAAATGTACCAAAAACTAGGGGTTTTCGCATTTTTCTCGAAAACGGCTCTAACGATTTTGATTAAACTTTCAAATTTTCTTCTCCATATCAATACCTAACTTTTATTCTCTATACATATCTCCATGAAAATACGGTGAACGGAGATATGGGCCCCTGAAGCAAAAATAGGTTTTTTACGCTTTTTGGCAAAACGGCTTCAGCGATTTTCACCAAACTCACAGGATGTTTTCAAATAGTTAATACCTACATATTGTTCTGAATAAATGTTCCTGTGACGGTCCATTGAACAGAGATAAAAATCAAAATGTGTCAAAAATAACGTTTTTTCTAACATTTCCGTAAATTCCAGGGTAACTTTTTCACCAGATGTGATAAATCTTGATGGCGTGTCTTTTAGTCACCCATACCAACATTTCGTGCTCTATAATTATTTCTGTATATATATGTTGAACGGAGATGTAAGCCAAGTTAACTCAGAAAAGGAGACTTGTCGAATATTAATTTATCGGTATTCCAATTTTCTCAAAAACGGCTCTAACGATTTCGATCAAACTTTTGGAGTACTCTCAGCTAACTAGTCCCTACATTTTGTTTTCTATAAATGTTCCTGTAAAAATGCGTTGAACGAAGATATAGCGCCCGCCTATGTAGGTGGTGTTCAAACTTAAAGGGGTGGCGGAAAGTTGTGTGTTGCTACGCACCAGATATTTTAATTTGTTTCAAGGCTCATTACACTTCAAATGTCTTGTCACCAATGCTTGAGATTGACTGATGCCATGAAGTGACCACAAACTGAGTTGATGAAAGTGGACTAGTGGTTTCCACCACTGAATTCATTGAATGGAAATATGAAAACAGTGCCAAGGAGTATCTCAGGATTCAAGAAGGTAGTCTACACACATATATCATCTAGTACACATGTGGTTTACAAGTCAATTGAGTGAAGCCATCATCTTATTTTGTCCAGGTCATTGCAAAACTTCAAAATACTGACTGTGTGGCTGAAGGGTTTGATTCCCTGTTACAAACTCTGTTTTGTGAGTAGGGAACATGTTTTAGGACCTGCTAGTTAGTACCTTGTTGTACTGTATGAAGTCATCAAAACTTTTGTTCCCTTAAGTTACCAAAAGTGAAGATGACTTGGGGCAGTGATCACAATGTTAAGGTCCAACGAAATTCCATAAAGTCATGTGATGGCAACACTCACAAAAGGGAACATCCACGGTTGTGAAAACCTAATTAATCATCTTGACAATGATTGATTTAGAAGGAAAACCTCAGTTTCACAGTGAGTATAAGCAAAGGAGTTATAAATACTGCCTACTATAAAGGGGCAGAAAATAATAAACCCTACCCAGGCTCTTCAAGAAGGCTTATGATGACATAACTAATCACCATCTTAGTAGATACTCAAGTATGTATTAGGACCTTTCAATTTAGGGGAGGGTTCGTCCTGAGCATTTCTGCTGATTGCAGTTCAAATGCCTCGATTCACTCGAAACTACGGTGCCAGCAGTCTGAGTGGAGCTGTTGTCTCAGTGGGGTGTCGTTATTAACCTGCGCTCGCGTTTGCTCCCACCCTGTTCCCTGTTTGTGGTGGTAAAACATGACTGAGTGTAATTATGAATAAAACTCTTTGTTGCAATTACTACTCGATGGATATTGTACTTACTCCCCTCCTCTCTTAGTGTGATATCTTACATATAGCATTTACACCCAACAAGTGGTCGAACTTTCACTCATAATTATTCAAGATCGACAGGTAACTTGAAAATTCTTCTAATGCAATGGGAATTTTTGATCCCTTGCGTTTTATTTTTCTGTCTTCTGCTGCCACCTACTTCCTCGCCCATCATTATGTTCAAACGTTGTCTGTTCTCGACGAGCTTTGTGTTTAATCGATGACAGTTGCTGCAAGGAAAGCAGGATAGATGTAAAGAAGCATCTCGACTGCCAGGATCTCACTCACACATACATAGACGAGGTCAATGCTTCCCTTGCATCGTAGCAGCATATTGGAAACCCAAGTGAAGTAAAAAGTGCCCACGTTTTCTCAAATCCAGCCTGGATGCTCAAGGAATCTCTGTGGAAAAGTACAATATGTGTACGAATTGCCTGGAAACTATACATACTTTCAGAAACTGCCACTCAACATACACATGTGAGTATTGTCAACACAGGCATTACCCACGTCTCCATCCCATGAGTCAGAACGCTACAGTTATTGTAGTAGTCACAACATCTTCGCACAGAACTACTTATTCTGGAATACCTAAGAGCAGGTGTCCTCTGAGGAGGAGGGATGCTGTTGTCTCATTGGGGTGTCGCCCATTCACATTTGCTCCCATCCTCTTCCCTGTTCGCGTTGGTAGAACTTTTCCAAGTGGAACTGTGAATAAAACTCCAAGTTCTAATTGTATTCAGTCGATATCTTACTCACTTCCCCCCTAATTTAGAGTGATATCTTACTTATAGCAAGTAGATACTCTATGTTTCATCAATTTTTGAGTTAATCTGGAAAAGAATTTGAAATATACCACTGTTTTATGCATTTTGGTTTCTACCTCCCTTAATCAAGGGAGATTAGATAAACAGTCATGAAAACTATGTGTATGGGTTGATTAGAACATAGGCAGACTGTTTGTTTAAACTCATTCAACTGTTTGTCAAAAGTTAAACATTTTCAAGAAGATTTAATGTATTATGTAGCTTCTATACGACTGAGCCACTCACATACCAAAATGGATGACTGAATTTTCTGTTTCAATAGGTCCAAATGCTCAGCGATCTGATGAAAACTTAGTTTTTTTACTTGAACGCAATACTTTCCTTTCTTTCAGAGTTGAGGACAGTGAAATAACAATGTAATGGTAATTAAAATGGTTGGTCTGAAGAATCTTACCATCAGTGATTGGGAACTATGCATGAAAACTGATAGCTTGCTCCCAAGCTCCTGAAGCAAGCCATGAATGTCTCATCCTTAATCCTTGGTTTTGTGGTCATGAAGAAAGGGTGCTGTTGTTTCGTGGAGCCAGAATTTGTTAATCTCCACAATGCTGTTATTGTATTTAGTTTCAAAAAGGGCGTGTATATAACATTTTTCTGAGCTTCTTTCCTTCACATTTTTGTTTTTGAGTTAATTTAAGTGGCATGAACTGGTCTTCTAATCAATTTCCAGTGACTGTAAAATTATATATTACCGAAGAAAATGTCATGAGTATTTATTTATTGTGATTGTAATTTCACATTGAACATTCTCCTATACACTTACTGCGGTTTGTAAACCTTCCTGGTGTTGCATCCTGTTTTTATTTGTAATGCACGAGTATACTAGATATGAGAATTTCTTAAGTACAGACATTGAAAAGGCCAACTCCAGGTTCTATTTTTTGGCATTGATATTTAGTTTGCACATTGTTGTCAAGACGGAAATGTAACTGTGTTGTCTCATACCTATTTACTGTAAGTGTTGCTCAAAGTTTCTACGAATGTGGCAAATTGAAACATGAAATGAGCTGATTGCAGTAACCATCAATTTTAACTTCTTTCAAGTTTCAAATATTAAACAGTACATTAATACTAACCATCAATGTAAAACTTTATGTTACTTATCAAAATGGATATGGTGTCATAAAATGAGTTAGCCAATCGAATAGTCACATATATTTAATTATCCAGCATTGAAGCTCAGCTTCGTACAGTTAACTTTTTCAATGCTGAAATGTTTTGTAGATCCACCCTCTACCGACTGAGCAGAAACCATTGACAATTTATTACCTCCTTTACACAAAAAACCTGCTAACTCCCATCAAAGTCATTTGGTAGTTCAAACTCATTTTTTCCACATAATTATTCAGGACCATTTATATGGAATTGGAATTGGAACACAGGATTTCATTCACAATTAAATTCACAATTACTAAGACCACGACCAACTTACTGATTTTAGTACTGACTTAGCGGCCAGACAATGATGTCTTTACATCGAAAGTGCTTGCCCACAGTAACTCACCAGCCAGAGGAGACGGACTCATAACAGGTACGTTAATGTTAGTAGGAAAACATTATTAACTGAATTGTACGCAATCCTCAGTGGAAAACAGATTGTCGGGGGTCCCTTTTTAACACGTTCACTGCGGATGTCGACACGTAGTCGACAAATGAGACCCCTTCCCCCCGGCGGACGTCGACTACCTGTCGACATCTCCCATCCCTTATTTAGATCAACCTCAAAGTTGCCGCGTAGAAAATCGGGTTTGAACAATAATCGCCGCAGTGAACGTGTTAAATGACGCAGTCTTAGAAAGGGCCGACGAAATTTTGTAGGCGCTGTCTCTGCCAGTTGGCAAGGTGGGAGACGAAGGACTCTGTGAGGAGGGACTTGATTGACTCGTGTTCCTCAGGTGTTGAAGTGTGGTTCGAAGGGCTCAGTTGAGCAGTAGCTCCTCACGGCAAGGGACTTGGTTGAGTTGTGGCTCCTTCTCCTTCAGACGTGAGACGAGGGACTCGGTTGAGTCATGGCTCCTTCTGCTTCGCGTGCTGATTGTGGTGGGAACGCCCTCCAGACAGACGAGGACAGGCCGTTTTAAACGTTTTGTCGGAAGGGAGAGTCCTGTCTCATTGGACCTTCCAGGAGACTTGTATGGTTAGCGCCCTCTTTCAGGATGAGACTGACTTCGTGATGAGGCCCCTTTTGAAGAAGGGTGGCCAGGTGCCACATAGATCATAAAGATCTTCTCTGGATGTTTCAGGACACTAAATTATTTCATTTATCACAACCTGCATACATAATCATAGTAAAATAACCCAGTTGCAAAAAAAACTAACCAAGTTCCAAGTCCATTGGACCGAATTGGAGTTTGGCCATTCTTCTTCATGGACTGAATAATAGTATTGCCTGCGGTAATTACAAAATGTCCTGGTTTCCTCAAAGTGTTTTAGTAATGTGCCTTCCTGTGATTGTTTTTTTTTTTTTTTTTTTTTTTTTTGTGTGCTTCACAAGGACTTCCTACTATTTATCAGTTCTTTCTGTCTCTTCACGAAGATTTCTTACCCTTTGTCAATTGTTATCGTGATGGATGCCAGTGTTGTTATTCGTCAACAACCCTACTATTAACTACTGTAGACCAATTTATTGAGTGAGCAGACTGATTTTCAAAGCTTTTTAAATTACTATAACAGCTGGTTCATCAATCTCCTACTTAATGAACTAGATCATTCATTGAGAAATTGAAAGTGCATACTTGTGAAAATAATTCAGCTAGAAACAAAGAATCCTAGCAAAAATCCAATACTAGTTCTTGGCATAGGTATTGAAATTGATTTACCAATTGAAAATGGCAGTTACCAACATTTATAATAAATGTACTTCGGTTTCGCCAAACCTTCCTTCAAATTCATGAGTCACTATAAATGCCTTCAAATTTACAAGTTAATTAGTGTAGCGTTTAATTCAGAAAACAAAAATCATGGGTTGAAAATATTGTAATTTCATCACTCAATAGCCAATAGCTGTTAAGTATATTGATTTAATTAAGTTTTTCGGTTTAATGAGTTAAGAAGGTATTGTTAAGCTTTCCAATGTGATGTTGTGAGTAACTTCAAGGTTGTGTATTAGTTTACAGTTCAATATTTTCATTGAATGCTGCATAATCCGAATTGTGAGTGTTTGTGATGAGATTGTGTACCATCAGCATGTCAGAATGCTATTTTTTTTGCTCCTTCCTGATAATTGTGATTAGGTATTTAATGCACCTTAATGTTAGTGTGAGTGGTATTCTGTAAAACCAAGGCCAGAACTTGGGCGATCGCCTTAGAACGATTACATATTAAGCCCTAAATTTGTGTCTGCATTCTCTGTTAGTAAAACAGAATCTAGAACATGGGTTATGACAGTAAAATGATGTGGAAATTCGTTAACCATTATCCCAATGTAGCAGTGAGAAATCTAATGAAAGACAATAGCTGAATGCATCCATACAATACAATATACATGAAGCATCCATGGTAGCTGCTAATTCGTAAAAGCTAAAACTGATTCAAACATCAAGCTGGTTCTGATTAAAATTTCATCATATTTTAAGAGCCAGTTATATATACTCAGAGACATACTACATCATTGAAATGTGACCATTAACATCATGAATACATGCTACCAAAAGAAGAGGTTTTAAAATAAGCCACTCTTTGCTGACAACTCTGAAATATGAGTGGATCTCATCAACAAGAGTGTTTCACTGTGTTTTAACTAGTGAATACTGTAGCTTTCATCATATGTATTCACTTTCTTCCTCACCTTTGCTTCAACCAAACCAAGTACCCTGTTGAGCTTCCTTCTTGTGGCTGTGTGAAAAATAAGCTATTACGACAAATGATGAAACAACCTTCTACTTGTGTTCTGCCTTTGAATTGTCGGTTCCTGGTAATTAAAATTAGAACCAGAATAAGACACCCTTAGCCCAGATACTTACTACCCTCTGTAATGTGCCTGGGGATTTTGCCGTCTAAACCTGCCATTCACAGCACACCTGAAAGTCATGTGGGAACTCAAATTAATAAGTAAAGCAAAAAACCAAAATCTATCTCAAATGCGACAGAAAACAATAACAGCTCTTTAGGAAAACAACAAATTGAAATCATACGAAGTGAAATAGACTCACTCAATTTAACAAGAAAATAATGAAAACAAAAACAGAAAACTTCTTTTCAGTATGTACTGAACTTGTTCAATTCAAATGATTCGCCGACTTTGATACAAATAGTTTCCCTAATTGCAGGGCTGAGGAGGATCATATCAATGATTCTAAAAGTGACAATTAAATTGTTTAATTTTGTATTATATTTACTCTGACCGCCAACAAATACGATACTCTTCCTCTGTGGTATTTGATGTTCCTTAGGATACTTAAGCATGCATGTTTTATCAGATGTGTATTATACCAATATATGAAGAATAGCTTGGATGTAAAATAGAGATAGTATTTGATAACAGTCCACAAACTACTGGTTGTCTCTTAACCTTGTTTTAATGAATACAACACTCACTTGCCAAAAAATGATTATAAGCAGTGTGGTCTGTCCTGGTAACAAAATTACTCTTTTCCAGTGTAGCGTGTTTAATGAGCATGTATGAGTTATAATCAAAGACCAGTTGCTTTTCACTATGCTGAAAACGATTCATCCGGAATCGTAAGGAATGTTAGCAAAAAGTAGAGAAAATCATCTATTTATTTTACACGAAGCAAAGATAGTTGGCTGACAGAGTCTGATTTCACTTTTTTTGTAATTGTGCAAACAATGAAAGTTATGGAAGCAGGAATGCTATAATGTATTTTTTTATTAGGAGTATGCTTTGAATGTAAAATATCAGAGGAAACTAACTTGGTGCTTAATGGATGGTAATTGGCTAACTTTGTGTACGTTTTCCATATCAATAAAATTTTGAGATTTCTTTGTGGCATTTAATTGAAGAAAATTTCCTATAAACTGAGAAAATTCAGCTACAGTACAAGTGTTATTTTTCATCAAAATGAGCAGAGCACAATACAAGAAAATAGACGATTCTTTTAACAGATCAGTTGTGCATAAAACCGTGGAAAATTTATCAAAATTGCAGGCAGCTTGCCATCACACAATTTTCCTCACAGGCACAGGCGCTGAACATCATTCAAATGATTTTTACAGAAACGCTTATGAAGAATAAAACGCAGTTACTTCTTTTCTGAACTCTAACGAGTTTGGTCATGACAGTTCGAACCATTATTGAGGAAATTAGAAAACCATTCATTTAATGTACGGCTTAACTCTCATTGTAGGCACCCCAGTGATTGTAGTCTAGTGGTCAAAGGTAAAGATTCCTTATTCTGAGGAAATTTGGGCTGTTGGTCGGAGCTTGGGATCACTGTAATTTTGGGCTGAGTCAGGGGTTCTCACATCATTTCCACACTCCTCGTAACAAATGGTGTCAGAAGTTGGATTCGCTCAAACTCTCAAAAATCCGTTCATTGAAGTCGTCTGCTACAGAAGCAGCAGCTAATGGTGAGGAGATATGTACCGCCTGACTCCCATTGTAGGCACCCCACTGGTCATAGTCTAGTGGTCAAAGATGAAGATTCTTTATTCCGAGGAAATTTCATTGCACACGCAGTAAAGGCGTAAGGAGGCAGAGGCTAGTTGGCGCCGCTGGGGGAAGCAGTAGGAGGCCTGACACCCTGAGAGGCTCTCCCCTCAGGCAATGGCAGATCTCTGAGGCACACTAGAAGGCCGCTAGCGGGCGACCGCTAAGCAACTGGTAGCATGGGCTGCTAGAGCCCCCCCCCCCCCGTGATGAGGGGGGCCCACTGGCAGCTTGAGGAAGGACTCGTGCTGGTCTGGTTGGCTAAGTGCTGGAGGGTGGGCTCCTGAAGCCGTTAGGCCAAGGAGTTGCTTTCCCTCATTTACGACGTGGGAACGGGTTAAAAGCCCTTGGGCTGGCTCAACTCGGACCGAGAGGTCGGCAGTAGAATTTCTTGAACATCAGAGCTCGAGATCGCTCTGATTTTTGCCTTAGTGGTTGCGCTGTGGGCCTCTTGTAACAAATGGTGTCAGAAGTGGGAAAAATGTAAGGCTCCGACATTGACGAAACTAAGAGGTCGGAGGGTAAATAATAAAGATATGGAATTAGGAAAGGTACGAAGGAAATAGCGATGGGGGTTGAATCCCACACTTCTTAAACTTTACGTTGTAGCATCGTCCTGTAGTTGACGAGTTGCCGCCACTGTGAGCGCACCTCGATCAAATTTTTTTTGTCCGGTCCACCTTTTCCTTCTTTAGTGCTTTTCTCACTGCCCCCTTCGCGTTCATTTTTTTGATGTTACTCGACCAACCATGGACTTGCAAATTAATACAATTGATTCATCAGTTGAGAGAAAAAGGCTTGCGGAGTGTTTTGGATTGTTATATGAGTGTCGGTTTCATCTCAGACAAGTATGCATGGATGAATGAACGAAAGAGTTATTTGAAGCCATCAGAGTAGCCAACCCCCCCCCTCCTGCCCGCCCAATCGGATACGTAACTTGTTCGAAAGCCCCCTGTATTCGAAACGCCGGCGTTGAGCGATGACGAATAAACGCGGACAGTCTGATGTTTAGCTACCACACGTCCGTTTGTCGCTGCTTAAAGCTTCATATTTTCAGAAACTCAGGATTCCTGGCAGCAAATCATAGTCATCGACCATTCCGTCAAACAGTCAACACAGTCAGTGTCGTAGTTCATCCTCTACGTCGAAGGTGAAACCGTCATCAGCTTTCTGGAAATCGCTCGGATTCCGACCTTTTCCCGAAGACATCCAGTCCCAGGATTTTATCTGACGACTAGAGGTGACGAGCTATTGCCTGTACCTTGACGCCACGAGATCCAATCGAGATTAACGGTCAGGACGTTCCTTGACTGTTACTGGTGAGCCTACCAGTAGCGGTCAGAGTCGAGCAAAGCTTTGTCGTAAAAGTGAACGTAAACACCGCGCACGAAACTGAGTCAATGTGAACAAACCGTGCGCGCCTAATGCAAAAGACATTGGCGACCACAAAAATAATTAATATCACTCGCGTAATGCTGCAGAGCAGATATTGCCGATCACAAAAATAATTTAAAATATCACAGGCTAGGCAGGGATTGGCTGCTTTGATGACTTCAAATAACTCCGGGGTTCATTCATCCAAGTTATGTACTATAATATCACCCATTGTACAACTATTATTGCTGACTCAATCCTTGTCAACCCGCTCTCATATTTCCTGCTAACTGAGCAATTCCTGTCGTATAAAACGACACTAATGAACGAAAGAGTTATTTGAAGCCATCAGAGTAGCCAACGTATAAAACCTCTCCTTCGAGCTGGTCTCTTCAGTCTCTTCCCGTACTTCCATCTGCCCACTTACTCTGAACGTTGTGTGGTCCGTGTAAATAAAGTGTTTTTTTAAAAACTACATTCTCGGGGTTGAACTCCTAACTTCCATGCTCCACATTCAGGACCAGCCAAGTAATCGAAATCACGCAATTTCGTCACCGACGAAACTCCTCCCAACGCTTTTCATGATCGAAAAGTAATTTAAAGCTTTCATTTCATGTTTACGTTGCAATTCCATTAGTCCAAATACCTGGTTCGACGAATCAAAACTGTCCTAACCCCCCTTAAAGAGTGTCTTTTAGCCACCCATACCCAAATTTCGTTCTCTATAATTTTTGCTGGATATATCTGTTAAACGGAGATATAAGCCAAGTTAACTAAGAAAAGGAGATTTGTCGAAAATGAATTTATCGATATTTTCGGCTCTGACGATTTCGATCAAACTTAGGAAGAACTCTCAACTAACTAGTCTCTACATTTTGTTCTTCATAAATGTTCCTGTAGAAATGCGTTGAACGAAAATACAGCGCCCGCATATGCAGCTGGGGTTCGAACTTACGATTTATTATTCTTTTGCGCAGAACGATTTGGAACCTACCTTAATCAATCCAACGTCGAAAAATGTCAAGAATATAACGTGGCTATATCACTACGCAACACTACGGGAAACGACAACTCATACGCATACGATAATGTCCTTCGATAAGCACCTTTGAAACCCATCCCATTCGATTCAGAATAAAAAATATTGGTAGACGATACGAAACGATCACTACAACGGAACGACGAACATTGCTATTTTCTAAGGGACGCTAGGCGATTGGCACGACGCCATGAGTCGAATTGGTGGTTGGTGTGAGACGGGAGGCAGTGCGTAGTGTAGAAATCGACGTCGTCAGGCGCATTAAAAAAATTGACTCTCCGGCAAACCTGGTAAGGACCTCTTCTACTCAATAACTGCGTTCATTTCTTTGTTTGAGAAATCAGAGTCTCTCGGCTCTCAGTCTGAATGCATTACGTATACACGCTGATTTTAACTTGAGTCACAGAAAATTTGAAGCAATGGTAAATGGCAACGAAAGCGGTAACAAAAATCAGAACGTTAACAAACAAGAACTGAACCAAATACAATATGAGTGCCACCTCATCTCACAATCTGAGGCATTGCACCACAACTGGAGCTCCAGATTGCCAATAGAAGATATTCAGCCACTAGCCCTATTCAGCCATCAGGGTGATTTGATAAATAGATCATTGGCAGTAAGCTGGAGATAGTCACACGTTATTTGGACTTAGCAGATGACAACAATGAACTTTATCTAAAAATTAAGAAAACCTCTTTTTGTACAGACACATATCTCCGCCGACTGAATTTACGCAGAGATCTTTATGGAGAACAAACGTTGGTCATTTATTAGTAGAAGATATTTTGAAAGATTAATGAAATGCAATAGGAAAACCTCTCATTTCAAACCTTCACAGTTTGATCCCCTCTTCACCTTCCCGACGACGCGAAAACTCAACCTTTTTTTTACACGATTGCAATTTCCTCATCCTTTGGGCACCGAAAAGAGATAGAAAAAAATAAATGAATCCTTACGCTCGTGAACAAAAAATAAACAAAGCGTATTTGCGGATGTAAACAAACAGCAAAAATTGTGGATAAAAAGGACGGCTTTCAATTTAGAACACAGTTGCACAAAATGGAACGGTTGATTCCGTTGATTGGCCCGGCTGATCTTCAATTTATTTAACCGATGTTGATGAAACCCTACATTGCCGTTCAACAAGTAAAACCCACCCGATTAACGACTAAACGGGAATGATAACGTTTATGGACTCGGATCTTAAATCGGGGATTTACCACTTCTACTTGCATTTTCTGCTGTTTATTCACTTCTATGAATGTTTTGGCTCACTAGCGCATAAACTCGATTATTTCATTTTTACTTTCCTCGGCCTAACGAAGTAGGAAAGAAAGTTATGTAATCTGAGTAAGCGGCTGAGGAGCTTGTGGCGCAGAGGGAAACAATGACGGGACTTATTTCAGAATTAAGGTGTTCTGTGAATCCCCTAGGGGTCTCATTAGAGACTTTCAACAACATCCATAGAGAGTGTCTGGCTCCCCTTGCACCCACTAGGGAAGGGATCATTCTCTGCGTCAACCGAAGGTGTTGGCATCTCGACCATAGGTGGCTGTCATTGGTAGTGTCTAAAGGATGTTCCAGCTAGTGGATGGCAGATGTTGCAAAGCTGTTGATATTATATCCACCTAACCTCGGCTGATTGCCTTCGTGGTGTGAAGCTCCAAATTGGTGCCAAGCAGGACTGAGGACTGTTAAATTAAATTTTGCTTGTGACACAACTGAGAACAGAATAAATCAGTTTGGGTTAATATGACGATTTCGACTTCAAACAGAATAACGTAATAGTAGTTTACTCGTTTAATGTGTTAGAAGTTTGCGTCTGATCCAATCGTAACATCAATTTCGATCTTTAGTGGCAAGCTTAGCCAATTCACACAGCTGAGGATGAAGCACCGCCATCTTCATCTTCGAGTGGTTGTCTTTGATGTTCTTCAACGACACATCTGTCAAACATTTTGAGATCCTCTAATAGGATACTGTTGGGCTGACCTAACAATTCTTCTTCTTTCTTGTCGTCATGAGGGTGAACACGAATCTTGCTAAGTGGCACCATTCCCAATCATACTCCCATGCTAACAGTTGAGAGGTGCAGCAGCGCTCTGTGCTACCTGTCTTCGTTCTTCATTTTGAGGACTACTAGCCCGCTAGAGCGAATTGAGCGATACATTTTTAATCTTCTTTGGAATTCAACATTATGCGAAAGGACGCCTGTGGCGTGAATTGGCCGCCAACTGTCCTCCACCGTGCACTGCAAGGCTCCTCACTTTTGGCATGAGAAGCTGGGGGGGATGGTTTTTTGGCATGGTTTATTAACGTACAGCCACAAATAATGCATATAAATAAATAAAAGTTTAATGTTCCAATTCGTTAACTCCAAATTAACTTCCCACGTACTGGATTTGCACCTATGGTTTCGTGCAGGCCCCCCCCTCCCCCCCACAATTTGTTGATACTTTACGTGTCAAGACATCGGGATTCCAAATCTGTATTGTGCGTCGGCCGCCCGGGCAGTGTTGTGCCTTTAACGTGGTCTAAACAATTCGTTCTTTTGCACAAAAAGCACATTTGGTATCTAGTTGTTCCCACCTGCTCGGCGATCCGATCGGACGAAACCCACGGTTGTTATTTGAAACAAATGGTTGAAAAAATGAACTAAAACGCAATTTTGGCCGTTTTATCGCAATTACGTCGTGTTTTGTATCGTTTTCTAGGTATTTTTCGATGTTGAGTGGAATGAAACGAATCTCAGACGTAGACAACTGGGTTTAGTTCGAAGACCGTGAAATCGCAGTAATTATACTGAGCCAAAGTCTACTAATTGAAAACACTCGCGGGACAATAATTACGTCGAATGTAATCGTTTCATCATTTATACACCTTCTCTCCCGTGTCATTAAAACCACCCACCAGCTCGACTCGCAACGTTGCGCCAATTGTCTACAAGCGCCTGGAATATTAAGATTTCGTCGTTTCGTAGTATTTAGGTATTTCGTATCGTTTACCGGTATTTATCGATGCTAAATCGAATGGGATGGGTCTCGGAGGTGTGAGACTAGGTCAAGCTGTTCAAGAGAATAATAAATTGTTCTGTAATAATTTGCAGGGTTTTATTCTTTAGAGGAGACAATAACGTTAGGATCTTCCAGTGCAATTTGTTTGTTTGATTGAATTGGGTTTTGAATTTAAGTTATCAATCAACAAAGGTTTTCCAACTATACTTTTGTGTGCTAAAATTACAGTTTTATTTTTATAAATCAAATTTTCTTTATCGGGCTTTGTTAAGTAAATCACCTGGAGGTTTTTTATTTCGGTGCTAGTCTTCTTGACGATTGTAATAATATCCATTTATAGAATAACTATCAAATACTAATTAATTTCAGGTATTCAACTTATAAAACTACCTGCATTAAGTGCCACTTTAACATATTTATAATTGTGTACAGCTTCCGACAACAGGAAGGTTTCTTCACAATCTGTTTCTGCAATTAAATGAGTTGGACATGTGGTTCTGAGTCTGGTGGACTAGGGTGGAAAACAAAACAGTGCAGTTGCAGTTAAATAAACTGCAGTGTAGGGCGTGTCTGGCCATTGCAGGCTGTATGACTACATGCCCTACGGCTGCACTGGAGGTCCTGCTAGATTTAGCTCCACTCCACATACATGTTAAAAGGATGGCGTTCCTCCAGGCTGTGCGTATGTTGGAGTTGGGTCTGATCATGCGGGGGAGGAGGAGTTCCTGTCACTTGATCCTTGACAAGGTGAAGGTGGGGGGGGGGCAAACTGCATGTGGTAGACTCAATGCCCGCGAGGTTTAACTTCGTGCTACCCTTTCGGATACTCATTCATGAGCGATCCAGGTGGGAAGGGGGAGCTCCCACTTTCGAAGCTGGGGCCCAGGCATACTACACTGATGACTCGGTGCAGGGTGGCCTTGCAGGGGCAGGCATCTTTGGGCCGAGAGTCAGAGCAGCGATCCCATTGGGGTCGCTGGCCACAGTGTTCCAGGCAGAGGTGGCTGCGGTGACAGTCTGTGTGCAGCGGCTGCTGCAGAGGGGACTGAAGCGGTAGAGAATCTACATAATGGTGGACAGTCAGGCCACTCTCAAGGCCTGATCTCAAGGTCTCATACTGTCTTACATCACAGCAGGCGTGGGAGTGTCTGACTGGACTGAAGGCCTTGGCAGAGGACAACAGTGTAACACTGTGATGGGTGCCAGGGCATCAGGGTATAGAGGGAAACGAGCGGGATGATAGGTTGGCTAAGAAGGGATCAGAGCAGATCCCTATTGGGCCTGAGCCCTTTGTTGGGACTACCAGGAGCCACCTACGTAGAGAGGTTGGCAAATGGGAGGATAGGTGCAGGGCTGCCCATTGGCAGGGGCTGCCCGGCCTAAGACAGTCAAAACTCTTCATCCAGCTCTCCAGAGAGAGGTCCAAGGAGGTGCTTGCACTGGGGAGGAAGGATATGAGCATCATATGTGGCCTGTTCACAGGTCACTGTCCGCTGAGGTACCACCTTGCAAATATTGGAAAGTGCGAGGTACAGGTATGCAGGTTCTGCGAGGTGGGGCTAGAGACGGCAGAGCACGTGCTGTGCGTATGCGATGGACTCGTGGCATCGCGCCGTTCTGTGTTTGGGAGGCCCTTTCTTCAGCCCGAAGAGGTGGCAAATGCAGAACTTGCGGATATCCTCCGCTTTGTGTGGGGTGGTGGGGGCGCATAGGTGACGTCAGACCAAGTGAGACCAGTGCCGTGGTGCCTGGAGGTGGCTGGGGGGGCCACGATCTGAGGATCATGGAAGCCCTTACAATAGGCCCGTTTGTGGCTGCAGTGAACGTATCGCCTGCATCCACCGTTGTAATTAAAAAAAAAAAAGGACATGTGGTTACAATCTCCACTGAGTCCTATTACTTCTAGTGGAGATTTCAACGTGTACATAATTTCTGGGATAATGCTATAATATTTTTCTTCGATTTTCGTTGAGATTGGTAGCAAACATTGGAGTTCAAACTTACTAGGGTTTACAATTGGATTGGTGTTCTGGCGTATGTAGGTTCTTTTTACCAAGGACTAAAGTCAAAATGTAGAAACCTAATACCCTACGCGCATACACAGTAGCTCAAATGAAAGATCGCCATGTGCCAACTGATTTCATATCTTCATCTCTCGTAATGTTAAGCCAAAGTCGTAATAAATATAATTTCTCATTGGAGTGAAGGAAGCATTGCAATTTGGTAACTTTCACATGTAAAAATAACGCATGTCAGTGTACTAAACAAACCACCAACTGATACAGACGCTGAGTCAAAAACGTATCCCTTATAGCGCAAAAACTTGAACGATACCATTGAAAAAGTTAGTCGACTTACTTTTCTGCAAAGTTTCAGATTGTTTTCCATACTGTTTACGCATCGCAGGTCGAACGCATGCTTTTATCTGGTTCATAATCCCCATTATTTAAGAAAACGCTCGAACTACGTTCTCTTGCCCGACTGACAAATAAACGTACAGCAATAAAAAAAGGAGTTGAACGTAATCTTTGAAGTAATAATCATTTTATGGATCTGAATAGGGTTCTTCAATGACAGATAATAGAAACTCATTGCTTGAACACATCTTTGTCTTGGAAACTGAAAAACCTTGAGCCATAATGTTTTGATAGCCTTTTCAATTCGATGTACAGCTGCTCTGAGCTCAGTATGCTGGGACACTGCTTTCCTAACTCGCGAAATGTTAAAGAAATCTCAATATCTTGTAGGTTGCTGGTTATAATGTTCAACATTATGTGATAATGTTCGAGTAAATCATTAATTTCTTAGAGGGGGGTAGCCTCTCGAGTATGGGACTGCTGATGGTTCCTGAGGTTTAGTCGGTGTTGGCGTTATGTTGTATTTTGGCTTGAGTGGCCGCTCTTATTTTCATATTTGACAAAATTAGCAATTGTTGATATAAGTTTTTATTGATTTCTTTAAATTGGGCCAAAAATAATCGAAATTGCGGATAGGCTGGTGAGTTACCAGGGGAAAGCGCTTTTGATGTAAAGACATCATCGTCTGGCCGTTATGTCAGTACTGGAGTCAGTCAGTTGGTCGTGGTCTTTATATACGAAGAGAAAGGTAAACAGGATGTTGGAGCGTCGGGGAAGGGGGGAGGGAGGAAGGAATTCATGTACCTCTGGGGAAACCCACTAGAGGTGAATGGAACGTCTTGAATGGTCTGTCAATAGTGGATTCTAAGTCTTTTTTGTATATGGAGGTCTGTAAGTCTGTCAGTTGGTTATTTTACTTGTTTTGTTGTTGTACTACGTACGGACAACACACTTAGAACCAAACTAACTGCGAAGACTGAAAAGACAGACCCACTCGACCAAAGTGGGGTATATAAAATAACTTGTACTTGTAAAAACGCATACATAGGACAGACAGGACGAAAAATGCGGACCAGATATTCAGAACACATTAAATCTCTTAGTAGGAAGACGATTCAAACTTTGCCAACCACCTCAAAACAACTGGACACGAACCTACCAAAATACAGGACTGCACCACCTTACTACATAAACAATACAAAGGACGAAAACTGAACATATTAGAAAACATTGAAATTTATAAACAAAAAAACTTCAATGGACAGATCATAAATGAACAAATCAACACAAAATGCGACACCATATTCACACCAATTAAAACACTACACAAACGAAAACAACCAACTGACGGATTTACAGACTACCCTATACAAAAAAGACTTAGAATCCACTATTGACAGACCATTCAAGACGTTCCATTCACCTCTAGTGGGTTTCCCCAGAGGTACATGAACTCCTTCCTCCCTCCCCCCTTCCCCGACGCTCCATCCCGTTTACCTTTCTCTTCGTATATAAAGACCACGACCAACTGACTGACTCCAGTACTGACTTAAGGGCCAGACGAAGATGTCTTTACATCAAAAGCTTAATACTGCTCCTAAAGCTACGTTGCTCGCATAGCCAAATTGTGGTACCGAAGTATCGGGTCATTCATTAGTAATGCTTCGAAGTAGTCGGGATCAGTGGTCTGTATTTTCGAGTTCCTTTCTAGCCTCAATGTCAGAGGTTTAGTGATATCCGCTAAGTTAGCAATGAACTCTTCGGGTCAGGCTTTACTCCTTCAGGTGTAACGAGATGGCCTAGATAGTGCACCTCCTTGCATAAAAAGGTTCCCTTGTCTAGTTGAACTTGTAGGTTTGCATTTCTCAATCTTCCGAAAACTTAACGCCGACTACACATACATTGTTGTAAACTCGTAATGTAGACCAGTACGTCGTCGAGAAAAACTGTGCAAATTTCATTCTAGATTCCTCTGAGGACGTTGCCCATCATTCATTTGAATGCAGCTGGTGCATTTTTTAGTCCGAGAGGCATTCGGAGGAACTTCCAACGACCATTCTCAGTTGAAAAAGCCGTTTTATCGATATTATCAGGGTGCATCTCGATTTGGTAGAACCCTGATGTTAAATCGATCGTAGATAAATACTGACACCTTTAGAACTTTTCAAGTAGCGAAGAAAAGTCAGACAGAGGGTATTTATTGTCCACTGTTTTTGCATTGAGACCACGAAAATCAATGACCAGTATAATTTTCTTTCTCTGAATTCTCGGACTTAGTGGGGACTATCAAAATCAGGCTGTTCCACGGACTTTTAGTTTTACTTGGTTTTATTATTTGTTGTTTGCCGTGTCGTTAATCTGGTTTTTGATCCCACCTTTGTAAATTTCAGGATATCTACAATTCTTGTGCAGACGGGAATTTCATCTGTTGTACGAATGAAATGTTTAACATTATTTATGACAGTTAATGGTTCTTCACTTCTTCATACTCCTGGATTAATTTCACAATGCAATTTTTTTATAATTTATTCATACGGTTTGTCTCAATTCTATCATTCCGACGTCGTAATAGTTTAGATTACTGTTTTTAAGATCTTCGCTTTCAGGAACAATTTCCAAACATGTTGGAGTGTTTGAACTCAGGGATTTATTTTCATGACCTGTATTAAACATCCCAATATACACGACATTATTTTCAACTTTCACCAAACTTCCAGGGGGTTCAATTGTTTCATCTTTTTTATATGGCGTGATTCCTTCTTCATTACTTATATTTTTTACTGGTACCTTTATCTTAGTCAACGTCCTTGGTTCGAATTCAATTTCTATTTTTCCTTCTGAATCGATCATCTCTTTTCTTTTTTCATTTTCTTTCTTTGTGCTCTTTGGCAACTTTTTCTCAACATTTTTACATTTTTCCTCCTGATTTTCGTATTTTTTCAAATTCTTTACTGCCATGATCATTTCCCTTCGCCATACTCCCTGGCTCATTAAAATGTCGTTTACTTCCACCAGTTTCTTTAAATTTTTGACATGATTCCATTTTTTTCATTATTACTTCCACTTTCTTGTTATTGTTATTTATTATTATCTAGCGAATTTCTACTTTTCCGTTATACGTCGAAAACATGTGATGGCAGGGTTACGTGCGGTAGTCGGAATACAATATTCTCCAAGTTGGAATACAATATTCTTCAAGATGATTCCTAATTGCATGTCAAAACTATCATGGAAATGAAATATTCTGAACGGAAGTAAGTCCTGGGGTTCTGAGCAAATTTTTACATGAAATCGTTGTAGAAACATTTTCCCTGGAAATTCCATGAGCTGTTTCAACTTCAAACGGGTCTTCGATGAGATCCTTAGAAAATCTGGTTTGTGCCACAGTAGGGTTTACTACGCATTGGGTAAATATATCAATAACCCATTTACCCACTATCGATGAACATTGTTAGACCGGTACTTCGAGAAATAAGGTACGGTAGGCTTGTATTTTTGTGTCGAAAATGCATTAAGCTGAACCGTGGGGGTTCTTTTCCTTCCGATTCCTGCCCTAAAAATGGTTTTCTTCTAAAGGATTTTCTACAGTTTCAACGTTATTCAGATCGGGAAAGTGAGTTGTTTGTCGTAACATTCTTGACGTGTTGCTTTGTGGGCGAAAATTTGATTTAAAATTCTATTGCGGCTTTGCATTTAGTTTTGAACCAATTTGTTGCAGCGACGGAGGTCACTGAAATGGAAAGTTGGGAGGATTCCTGTTAAATGGCGTAAATTGCCAATCTGCAGGCTGCAGAGATGGACCCCAGTTGTGCGATTAGGGCTGCATTACTATTTGAGGTGGGGGCCTTTTTATTTTGGAGGGCTGGTGGCAGTTGTATTGCCTTGTGCAGCTTCCCCCACACCATTGCTGCCACAGTTTCATGCAATGTGCCTGGGCTTGGGGTATTGATGCCTGGTCGTACCTTGCTTTGGTGTTCAGCCTGATTATGTGAGCCAGGTAATTGGTAACCAGATCTCTCATTAGTGCTCGCAAGTGTCAGTTGGCAGCGGATCACCTGGAAGTAGCTGCAGCATTGTTTCTTTGTGTGGTGGCCAGATTGCCCAGACTGCTAGTGGTGGAAGGGGTTAGACTTGATAGCTTTTGTCTTTGCCAGTTTGGCCGACTGGCCACATGTTCGTCATCTGAGGAGGGAGGGGTCAGACTTGGTGAACCCAATGATGGGGCAGGGCACTGGCGGCATGGGCAAAACCTACTCAAAGCAGCACGCTGGGAGCTGAACCTCGAACAGTCAGCGCAGTGTTGTGGCCGGAATACGTTGTTAATGTCAATCTCGTGTTCTTAAAACCCTTGTAAGGCCGACTTGCGGAGGGTACAGCAATAGAATCCTGTTCCCCAACCTCCCGGGGGCGGGGGGGGGGCATAGTTATTCTTAGTCACCCGTATTAATTAATCAGTGTAAATACAGTCCTTTCTGTCTCAATGTCTTTCTCTCTCCCTCTCACTCTGGAGTTCAAACTAACGTCGTTTTTGGTTTATCATTCATTCCATCTGAGTCTCAGAGGTGTCAGAGTCTCTAGACCGAAAACAGTGAAATCACAGTACTTATAGTGAGCCAAAGTTCACTAATTGAAAGGACTCATGGACAATACAGCGAATGTAATCGTTACTTCAATTGCACTCCCTCGCGCCTTATTAAAACCACTCGCCACCGGCACGACTCGTATTTAGTTTTCGTCTTTCCATTGTGGTCAGGTAAAGTTTCGTTTGGTTTACTAGTATTTTTCGATGCTGAATCGAATGAGATGAGTCACGAGGAGGGTCTGAGACTGCGTCAAGCAGTGCAAGAGAATAATAAACCGTTGTGAAATAATTTTCACCGTTTTTTGACATACTTTTTCGCAGTGATTCCTCCAGTAATTCCCGAACTATAGACGCAAACCAGTCCAAAAAATAATGTTGACAGTTACGATCCTGTTTTTTGGGATGTCTGGAGGAGTAGTGACCATGTAGTGCCCCCACCTTCCTCAGACCGCACAGGCTAAAAATAAATTGGGATGAGCGAACTACCTTCCAGCGACCACCAGGATGTCCGCAGGGCAAGCGTATTTTCCCGCTTTTTAAGGCTTTGCCCAGGGTAGGAATTGGATCCGTCGTTGGATCGTTCTACCTACCCTGATGAGTCAGCCACCGATTGGTCAACGAACCAATAATGAATCGACGTAAGGCTGCAGGCTGCGCATTCCCGTGGTACCATGTTTGGGTCACACAACCCTTAAGGCCAGAATGGAAATATTTTGACAGCCCTTACGGCTTTTCCTCATCTTAGATCAAGATAGTCCCATCAATTAATTCTACGTTGGTTTTTCAATTGAAGTGGCGGCGTATGTAACAGCAGCCCAATAAAAGTCGGTACTTTGAGCGCCACCAGTTACTAAATTTTATAAGTTATGTGTTCATACGAACTGAGTGGAGAGTAGGCTGAGTAGAATAGGCAGCTACTCCTTCGTACAATAAATGGATTTTATTACTATTAAATGGCTGTTGGAAACGTAAGCTGCGTCCTGACGAATCGCCCGGGCCAGCCGGCCGAACCTTATCGCCTTTTGCCCATCCACTGAGGCCAGCTTACCTCTCAAGACCCTATCCCTTCCTCTCACCTTCTTCTACTTTCCATCGAGCGGTCGATCGAGACTGAGCCGTTAATTTTTATGTTATAATAGCACACACTAAAAATCTTTTTCTACCCTCTGAAGCTTTCTGACGCGACGAAGTGTTTTCCGTCGCTAAGTCCCGTGTTTCCCGGCCAGGGAAAAGCGTCTGTCACTTGCAAGAAGGCGAGTCCCTCCATTTCCTCTTGTTCCGTTCCTGTATTTATTCCTTTCAGGTCGGCAAGGTCTCGTAATACCGGGGCACAGTTCCCGGACCAGTGAAGGGGGCGGGGGGTAAACCCGGGGTATTGCGTAATACAGACCACTGCTAATTCAGGAGAACTTAGGGTTGGCCACTCCGGTATGATTTCAACAATAGCGCTTATCAGAATGACGTCCAAGCTCCTCCAAGGTTTCAGGCTTCGTCCTGCTAAAACGCAGTGTGACGTCATATTTTCCCGAAATTGTCAATGAAGTCTATTGAATTGCTAAAGACATTTGTTGGGGCTCTTGTCATTTGTTCCGAATTGGAGACTTGACGGGTCAGAGTTATTCGTTAATGCGGCCGATTATTTAAGAAGAGCTCACCCCTCCCAGAAGGAAGGTAGTGGTGGGGAGGCTGTAGCCAACAGGTGAAAAGCCAGACAACCCTCTCGCCGCCGTCCCATCCCTCAGTGACTTGGGCGCTTCCGCACAGCTAACATACCAGGAGTTTACGTGAGTATGATCCCAAATCATTCGCGTCTTCGAAATTCCGTCAGGAGTTTCAGAAATAAACAGCCAATCGTCGCCCAGATTTGAGATACTTACAAAAATGAGACAAATTCACTTCTGACGACGAAAGTGAATTCATCGCTCAACTTGTACTAAAATGGTGTTCGTTGCAAGTCGAATTTGTTCGAATGACCCCAAGTACACCACAAATATTTATTTGGAATCGAATGCAGCGGTTCTCAATTTTCTTAACAGCAAATTATGTCACTCGTCAATAAAGTCTATGCTTGATAATCATCTCCGCCGGTTTGCTGTCTAATCAGACGTCAAAATCACAGCTAATAACGGGTTCTCAATTTGTCCCTATTTTTGAACGCTCACAATTCGTTCGCTCGTTCCCTCTTCACTTTATTGACATTTGCAGCATCAGACAAAACCAAAAGTTTCGTATAGAGGTTCTAAGTTATTAATAAGCGTCGTGCATTAATTTCAACGTTCATCACGGATATAAAATATCTGAGAATCCTGTGGTGACAAAGCTAATGCTGATTGGCTTAACATTTGACAAATCAGTTGTTTTCCCAGTGATCATTTAAATAGAATTTATAAAGGGCTAATTGTATCGTTCTTGGCATTCATTGCCCTATCACATGTAATAGCCGTCGCTTATAACAATTTATTTTAGATAAAGAGAAACCCAAATTAACCTGAAGCTAGTCACGTGCCTCGGCCAAAGTGCCGTCAACATGTTTAAATCAATTACAAAATATCATTCACACATCACACTAAAAACGTCACACATCTGAAGAGAAAATTAAGCGCGGAACCAACCCCAGAACTTGTTTTGCAATTTGTCGCTTTTTCCGTTAAGGCCAGTTGAAAAAATTTCGTTTGTTCTCGTGGATATTTTGGGTGAAGATGTATTAACGTGTAAACTTTCGATGAAACCGTTACAACAAAATATCTATAAATCTGAAATGGGCTATTTTCAGCGTTGTGAATCAGGAAAACATTGCAGTTCCCGTTCGTAACAACGTAAAGATAACCCTCATTAACAGAAAACCTTTGCAATTAACAAGTTCCGCTGAATACACAAAACGGGTCACTGACTGCAGAACGGTTGAAGCAATAAACGTTAGGACCCCCCCCCCCCTCTCACCACAAATCCCAGCATTTTTTTTGTGTCAGCCTCTACCTTCTCTTATTGAAAGTTATGAAAATAAATGTGCTTCAAACAACATTCAAATAACATGAAACAATTCGATACGTAACTTTTTCGGAAGGTAGCATTTCAACTTCTTTGACGCTATTGTAAGACGTTCATTTTTCTAAGATTTGTTACAAGCCGAATATATTTATTCAACAAATATCGGATGATAATGAAGTCATCGCGATCGTGTGCAAAAATGTTGTTGTACGAAGTATCACACAACTTTCCGCCACTCTTCTAAAATCTAAAATACGCTGTACGTACGGGTACGGTTCCAATAGAAACGTTTATGGAGCAAAATTTAGGTACTAGTTAACTGAAAGTACCTTATTTGAGAAAATCCAGAAACTTAATGGTCGGCAAGTCTCATTTTCCGATGGGTATCGGCTTTTGTCTCCGTTCAGCAGATGGCTACAGATGTAATTGCGTTTAACGATATGTGAATGAAAGTTTCTAGAAGACACTCCCTCAGGTTGATCACATTAAGTTATGTGTTTACTATGAACACTTCAAAAACGTTAAAAAACACAATTTTTGATACACTTTGGTAGTTCTGTGTTCAACAGACTGTCATAGGGCGGTTTATGGATAAGATGAAAATCTTTGAAGCCATTTTTCCAAAACTTAAAACCCCCTTTAGCTTCAAAGGCCTATATTTCCGTTCTTTGAATTGTCGCAGAGGCGTTTATGAAGAATAAAAGTTGGTTCATAACTAGTAGAACATAATTAGAGAGTTTAATTGTAATCACAATGAAGAAAAAAAAACATCTCGTTATTGGTACACTTTCGTCACTCACTTCGTACCTTTCCGCATAGGTAGTTGGTCGTACCGTTTTTTCACCTTCAAAATCATGAACATAGTTAAGTGAACAGGTGAGTCTTCATCAGAATGATGCTCCAGAGTCAGCATACCAGTGGGACTTGACGCGTGTGAGTCTGGAGATACGACGACTGAACTAACTGTTTGCGCCATTTATTTATCAATAAGTTTTAGTTTATTAATCTTTGGCCGTGATGAAGCTTTCTGTCTGTACTGAGGTAGTTTGGAGATGCTTTTTGAAGAGCTGCTGACTCAGGCAAAAATTACGGCAATAGCGCTGGAGATTCGATCCACAATCCTCGACTTACGTCGAGAACTATGAACAACTGTCTTAACCACTAGACCACAATCAACCGGTGCCTTCAATGGGAGTCAGTCAGCACATGTCTACGCCATCCCCACTTTTCCCACCTCTCTAGAGATCGACTCTTCCCACTTCTTGTTCAGTTCTTCTATTCTCTCGTTTCGGGTGACTCCCTGGGTCATCACCATCCCAAACTACACTACCGGGTCATCAGTATCCCACTTGACATCCAGCTTTCACACGAGCATCAGTTGCCGACTAAACGGTCAAACGTCGCATGTTCTAATTTCTCGAGGACATTGGTTTAACGTTTTTCCTTTTAATCGTTCAATTTTTCGTTGCTTACCATCACTTAATAGGAGCTCTTAAATTCCGTTACTTTTTATTTTCAATTTTGTACACATTATACGACTTTTGTTTGTCACTTAGGTAATTGGTTTTTTTATAAGTGAAAATACCGTCTCTGTTTCAACCAACACTAGCTGGAATGAAAGCGATGCGAGCTCACAAAATGACATTTTGCGAACATTAAGAGATCGTTTTTTTTCGGAACGGCTCTAATAATTACCGGGTACCTCAAGTAACTAGTACTTACATATTTTTCTCGTTTCATGTTTCCGTAGAAATGCGTTAAACGAAGATAACCAGTGTATACCCATCATCGAATTTATAGACGGGGGGGGGGGGGGGGGAGTTGTGGTGCAGCCAGATAATTTTTTTTGTTTTTGTAATTCTTACCTACCGTAAAAATGAAATTATTGACTGCTTCCACCTATAATAGGGGAACAGTCGTGAGTATGATGGTGGGATGGGGAGGGGTGTACGCAAAATGGGGGTTTTCCAACTTGTCTCAAAAATGTAAGGATGAAACTCACCGCATCTCGATCACTAACCAGTATCGATAGTTTGTTCTATGTAAACACCCCTGTAAAAACGGCTAATGAAGTTGAGAGAAATATTGTTCTAACCGAGGGAAATTGTTACAAATGTTTTTGTCGAACGGTTTCTAATTTTTCACAGAAAATGCCATAAACTGAAAACGTATATTTTGATCTCACTAACTGTTCCTGTTACCATCTCTTGAACGGGTAGATAAATAGAGATATAAGGCTGCGGCACCCTACTTTCCGACAGTACTTCACTGATGAATATGGTGAGCACATACTTTCACTAACTCTCCTCCGCGACTTGAATCGTTTCGCTATCCGAATAGACAACTTTTCCAAAAAGCCAAACCACAAAAAGCTCCATTTGTATCTAATTTCTCCCAAGGGATTCGTTGGAAAACCTGGTAGGACTGTGACCTAACAGGTTAAACTAGTTTCAGCCCCTCCCCCTCCCCATTTCAAATTCCTCGTCTCTTTGAAGCAACGTGTGGTCATTTCTCCTGTCTCGCGCAGCGCCCGCCTCAGGCTTTATAGTGTTGCACTAAACAATATCGTCTTCCCGAAACCCTGATCTGCCTGTCCTCGGTCTGCAAGCACACACCAACCTTACCCAACATACTTGAGAACAAACTGGGATTTATTGAGATGTGAACTTAGTTGAATCACTAGTACATTTTATTTATACGGAAATCCGTTTTATTGGATTCTCCTCACGGAATCCGACATTTCTTGGGTCTGGAGGAAACGACTAACACCAGAAAGATTTTCTAACAAAAAGAAAAATATACTGATACCGCCACGAGCGCACAGGCGATTCTTGAAAATGGCAACAAGATTTTTTTCAATGAGGATCGTTTCTACTGTATAACTTATTATATAAGTATGTTAATTATTGGGCATTAACCGTTGGTCATGGTGTTGAGTGAAATGGTTTGTATTGCGAAATTTCTGGAGTTGCTCCTAGTTATCTTATGAGTGTCATTGAACCCTCGTCGAATAGTTAGTTCCGCCCTGATTTTTCTCAGAATGCGATTACGAGTGGATTTGGGAGGAAAAAACTGAACCCGCATCCACGACCTTCACGTTGTAACCTCGATAGGATAGCACCAATGAAACCGAGCCCAATCCATGCTTAGCTGCCTTACGAACTCGATCTGCAAGCCTCGCTTGGTACCTATGAGGAGGACGAAATCATGACCCACACACCTGGAACGAGATCAACCCCTACTTCTTGAGGCAGCTTACCCAGCGCAGCATCAATCACAAGATTGAAGAGTATAGGAGGCAGAGGGTTGCCTGGCCAAATGTCACGCCCTATTGCCACGTCCCCAGACATCTCTGCTCCAGCCTGCAATGCTGTTACACCCCCGCAGTACAGAGAGCTCACATAATCGATGAGTAGATCAGGTCCCCTGAACAGAACTCAATTTTTTTCTTCAATTGATTACACATACTTCGAAGAGCCAAGGAAAGTAAAAACGTTGCAGTATTCATAGTACGAACCCTAACGAGTTATTCTAATACGCGAAGTGAGTCAAACTTTCACACGTTTCGTCAAATCAGGAAATCAATTGCGGATTCGGACGCATGTACTAACGTAGCCGTACTAGCCACAACGTGCCCCGGAATCTCCATCCTCTCTCACGCGGAACCACATTTCTCAACTTTTCCCTCATAACCTCGTCATCAACCCTTCGTTAGATCGTCTCAAAATATCCGCTTTCACAATCGAACAACTTCTACCGCCCTACTGCAAACGATCCTCCGCTTCCTACGGTGAAACTTCAACGTTTTTCACGCACATCAAGCCCTTGAGTTTCGAATTCGAAAGCGGAATACCTGGTGCGAAGCATACCTCATGCGAACAAAAAAAAAGAATAGCTTCAGTGAACCGTCTGTCGGGTTAGGTAGTACTAAAGATTCACTGCTAAGCTATGCTAACTAATAAGTGTCAATAATCAATTGAACAAAAAGATATCGAGTTAAAAATTGAAAACAACAGAGCGCCAATGAAAAATATTGATCATCATTCTAACCGATATGATCAATAATAAATGAAATATTGGAATATTTATTGACCTTATCTAAATTAATTTTAAATCAAATAACATTTAATTAGTCTCATAGCCAATTAAATTCGAATATCGAATATTTCCATTTCCCTATAAACAAACGCAGCCGCTTGAGAAGACTTTTTTTATTACGTACAATTTTCAGGCAACCGTCCATATTCAGCACCCTCCCCCCAAAATACTTCATTCTGGATTCGGCCAGAATTGGACATCTTTCTATAAAGTGAAAAGTGTGACTCAAATCTATCCTTAAATATCCACCTCATTGCTCTTATGTCAAAGGCACCACCACTATGTGTAAACTCGCACTCTCGTGTGTTTGGGACGCTTATCTCCCGATGGTTATCGGTCTAACGGCTCCGTCGAGGAGCGCGTCGGATCGAGCAGTAGTAAAGGCAGACTTGATGCGAACGCATGTTAATAACCGCGAAAGTACCTACCTCTATTTTGTGAAGTAACCGGATGTTGTGTAAAACACTTATTTTTCGATTCTTTAGCCCAATACAATATAAAGCATCGATGTTGTGTTTTCATCACTGATTAATCCACGCTGCCGTCTTACATATGTTTAGAAAAAACGGGTGGAATGGTATAGCAACAAACACATTTCTCAGGATTCAGCCTCACTCCACATATCCCAAGCTGCCTTATAAATTTATCTAGAGTGATCTGCAAGCAGTGTTTGGTGCGAGCGAATAGGACGAGCAACATCCATCTGTAGTATGCAGAATCGTTAGTGACTAGAATGCCCAGTGCGGAGTCGAGTCGACCTCGGAGCTGCTGACACATCCGGCCGTTAACTGGGTCTCTTCAGTACTTTTCTTGAATCACACGCCGCACCAGGACACAGTCAAAGGTGCAACCCTGATATTAACTGACTCCACTCCTCGAGGTTCTGACATCGCCATACGAAGAAGATTCGTCGTGTCATATTTGTGCCTCTTGGCTTGTCTGTCTGGACATTGCAGATTTGAAATCCAGACGCCTTGAAAAGTAGTGTCAAATTATAAGGAAGAGAGGAGAGGGGTGTTGTAACAAATTGATCCTGACCGAAAACGTTGGTATATTATTTAGAATGAATAATAAACCAAAAACGCTGCAAATGATTACACAACGGTTCATTATTCTCATGAACAGCTTGACCTAGTATTACTGCTCCGAGAACCATCCCGTTCGATTCAGCATCGAAAAATACCAGTAAACCACACGAAACATTACCTGACTACAATGGAACGACGAAAACTAAATATTTCAGGCGACCGTAAGCGCCTGTAGGCAATTGGCACGACGTTGCGAGTCGAACTGGCCGGTAGTTTTAATGAGATGGGAAGCGACTCCAAACGATGAAATGGTTAGTTTCGCTGTAGTTATTGTCCCGCGAGTTCTTTCAATTAGTAGACATTGGCTCACTATAATTACTATTATTTCACTACACGCAGATGCACACGTCTGATCTCATTCCATTCGACTCAGGGCATCTTCCGATCGGATTGCCGAGCTGACGGGCACAACTAGATGCCAAATGGGATTTTCGTGCGAAAGAAAGAACCGTTTAGACCACATTAAAGGCATAAAACGGCCCGAACGGCGAACGGACATTGCAGATTTGGAATCCCAATGTCTTGAAACGTAAAGTATCAAATTTTGAGAGGGTGTTGTAAAAACATTTTCCTGACCGAAAACGTAGGGTTATTATTCAGAATGAATAATAAACCAAAAACCAAGAGCCGTAATAAGTTTTTACTCAACTTTGCCGTGAGTAACACATAAGTACCCAGAAAACGTATCCAAAATTCCAGTTCACTTGATAATGCCGTAAATGTACAACTGTGAGGCCCTTTCAATCCCGCGATTTTCGTCCATCCAATTTGCAGTTAATATTCTAACTAAATAGGACTTACTTTTGGACTTTACATCAATTTTAACGTTCATCAGGAGCGAAGAAGAGGCGCGAAATGTAAAGCAAGTGTGCCCTTGAAAGCGGAGTGTGGAGAACGTTGACCTGCATCGCTGTTGAACAATATGGCTTTTGTGAGGTTTTTGGTGGAACAACACATTAATCAAGAGTCGTGGATTAATCGAGACATTTCGTATATTTCAATCAAAGAATATGGACCGACCGCTTGATAACGCTACGACTGCATGTATCGATATCAATCCGTTAGTTATCTCATTTTTTCTTTTCATATAACCATTCTTAATTTCATTGAATTAACTCCTTTTCATAGTTTTTGTACATTTAAAATAATTATATAACGGGGTATTGCATAATGAACATTAAGTAATTGGCATAATCGTTTAGCTGTCGTTATTTCTAATTTCAAACATGGCGAGTCAAGCCTACGATGTCGGGCATATCTATAACCTGACCTCGGTCGTGATATATCGATATATCCTTATCAGAGGGAGCGGTCCCTATTCTTTGCTTTTACCGTACTTTGGTACAGGGTGAGCCATAACAAATGGTGCAGTTTCGAAGGGGTGCTGCATGCCTTGTAGTGGGGTTAACGACCTGGGAGGGGTCTCATTGTGCCCGGGCAGTGGTCCCGTTTTCAGTCGTTACAATGGTTTGGAGCGGAGAGCAACGAGGTTTCGTCATTCGCACGTTTATTGAAAGTGGCCGTTCGTTCATCGCCACCCAGCGGGCCTTCCGACTGCGTTACAACATCCCACGTCGTGATCCCGTCCCTCACCGCAATGTTATCGCACTTTGGGTTCAAGCATTGGAAGAAACTGGTTCCACAGTAAGGCGTAGAGGTGCGGGAAGACCAAGAAACGCAAGAACACCTGAAAATTTGGCTCGAGTGAGAGCAGCAGTGGAACAGTCGCCTCGGCGCTCTGCTCGGAGGCACGTACTAGCACTGAACATCTCTAACACCTCACTAAGGAGGATTTTGCACGGCCCACACAGCGCAATTCTCAATGGTGAAACTGCGGCAGATGTTCCCCGCACGCCTCGTCTCTCTCAGGGGTGACTTGGGGTGGCCGGCAAGATCGCCAGATTTGAGTGCGTGTGATTTTTTCCTGTGGGGCTACTTGAAGGAAAAGGTGTTCAAACATCGACCTCACACTCTGGAAGACCTCAAGGTTCGAATCAGGGAAGAAATCGCCGCGATTCCCATCGAAATGTGCCAGAGGGCGGCTGAAAATTTCAGGAATCGCCTACATCAGTGCGTCGCTGCTGAGGGCGCCCACCTTCCTGATGTAATGTTCAGGACTTCTACCGAAATGGGGTGATGTATGGCGTTCAATAAAACAAACCGTAATCTTCTAAGTTGCACCGTTTTTTTAAAATCTCCCTTTGAAACTGCACCATTTGTTATGGCTCACCCTGTAGCTAACCATTGCAATTAAACACAACTGTTCTTTAACTCGCATTAGTAGAAACGATCGCACTTTAATTACCACGCTGCGTTATTGTAAATTGGTTTGAACATTCCATCACGGGCAATAGTTGATATGTTTTGTACCGTTTTGTCACGTGAATCTGCATTTTCTTACCAGGAAAATAATTCTGAATTCGATCAGCGATCCTGTCAAGCGTTCGAAGTAATTTTTCGATTGATATGGAGCGGGCTGCATCTGTTCGTCATCCATTAGACGGAGGAAGCAATAACTTGGCGTTCCGATGATAAGCTTAGCACTTTATTTATGTCGGAGGGAAGGCGTAGCACACACTCATATTGGTTGCCGACGGAAGGCCACACGCAAGTTTTGATTTGTTCTTGCGTGAGAAAACGCCTTCATAAAACTCTCGTTAACGCTTCCTGTTTTCACACGACCAGTCAACTGCTGGCTACCGGTGGCAGATTGTGATAAAAGTTAATTTTTCGTACCGTCAGTGCCGAGCCGCGTTGAACTCCCTTTGAATGACTAGTTTGTTAGAGTGTTTTCAATCATCGTGTACCCGATTAAGCACAGGATATCATTTGCGCTCATCTTAATTTACCCCCGGCCCCTCTTCCACTTGAGGGCCTTGACTTGCCTTGAGCTTCCACTTTTTAAGTTTTTACTAAATTCGTAGAAACTTCATTTGGCGTTGAATTTTTAATTATCGTGTTTTTGAAAATATTTTTCGAAATTTCCAGACTTACCGCATAACTGGAATTGGTCAACCTGACGAAGTGTTTTCTAACAATCAACACCCACATTTTCTTTCACAGAACTTTTAACGGATTTATCAGTTGAACGAAGATATAGGACATGATAGCTCGGAAAATTAGATTTGCTGAACATTAAACAATTGTTTTTCCGATTTCCTCAAAAACTGCTCGATTTCGAAAATCTCATAGGGTACTCTAAACTATCTAGTAACTACACTTGAATGGAGATACAGTAATCGTATATGTATTTAAGTTCTTTGGGACCAAGAAGTTTAAAAACTTCTTTTTTTTTTAATTCTACCACAAATAATCTTGAAATTACAAATATTTGACAGGGACAGACACTGACGGCAAGACAGCTGAGCACAAACATATCCGATGCAGCGACTTAGTAGATGCGTTTGCAAGGCTGGCTATGAGTCACGATGTTTACAATCTTGTCGCAGGCGGTTTCCTGGAATATTGTGCGTCACATTACTTTATAAGCCATTATTTAGAGTATAACTACTCCTCCCTCAGGGAAAAAATATTTAAACAATATTGTAGCTAAACGTAGTAGCAATTCCAAATTACGGTAAAAATTTTCCCTTGTTTGATGAAATAATAACACAGTTATAATAATCATAATAATGCGAACGATAGCTGTGAACTAATAGTGGTCGAAAAATATGCTGTTTACAACTTTGCCAGTGACAGAATTATGTTTCTGTAATAGCATAAATTCGGGCGTCACTCAATAGTGCCACTTCCTTCCAATAAAATCGTGTATTACGGGTCCATTCCACCAAGTAAGTATAAAATAGATGAACGGATTTTCTCGTCGAGCGGCGCGATCGCAAATCCATAACCTCTCCGGTAACTGCCACGCTTCCCCCCGCCGATGGCATTATAGTCCGGAAGCCGAGGGCTAAAAACGTTGACCGCTGAGTTGAAAGTTGGTTACTATTTTTTCTGATAGTTCCCTCAATGTTTGGTAAAACCCCGCAAGTCTGCTCTTTCTGAAGTATGGACTAAGAAAATGGCGGCTCATCAAAAAGTCAAAATTTGACTTATTAGTTTATAGTTACAATATTTACCACAGTTGAGGAATTGGCTTGTACTTTCCCAATTCACACCTCTGCTACCTCCTATGCTTGGCCATTAAGTTGCAGAGTCAATCAAAATTCGTCGAATTTTGAACCAAAGTTTGACTCATTAGTTGACATCGGAAATTTGTATGGTGCATTCACATCAAGTAACTGAGTCGAAAAACCCGACTCTGCCACAATAGTTTCGTGGACTTCGACATGCAGATGACATCAAAATTTGACGAAATTTTGGTCAAAAAATGACCTACGGAGTTGAAACTTGAAATTTATGTTACGAGTAGGTGCAGTGGAGTACTTTAAGAATTACCTATTCTTCTTTCTTCATTTTGAGGCCTCTTTCGAACAGACGACATCAAAATTTGATGAATTTGAAGGCTCAAAAATTGACTTATTAGTTAATACTTGCAAACGACGTGAATGAGTTCCACATCCATCAGCTTTACTATAAAATGTTATCTGCCACCTCAAAAACGTGGCATTTTCAAAGCAGAGTCGCTGAAATAGAATTAATCCAGAATTCAAAAAAAAACAAAAAAAACTGAATAGTTGACCGCTGAAAATGACGTGAATCGCATCTACAGCAACTCAGTAAACTAGTAAATAGTATCGGCTACCTTCAAAATGTTGTGTTCATACAGCAGACTCAACTTCTGGGCTAAAATTACTAATTATATATTTGAAGTATATTCTGTGTCCATGGCTAATAAAAAGAATATTAACTAATCGTACCTGTTAGGTGAGTCCGTCTCCTCTGGCTTGTGAGTTACTGTGGGCAAGCGCTTTCGATGTAAAGACATCATCGTCTGGCCGTTAAGTCAGTACTGGAGTCAGTCAGTTGGTCGTGGTATATTGTATTTTGTATATAAAGACCACGACCAACTGACTGACTCCAGTACTGACTTAACGGCCAGACGATGATGTCTTTACATCGAAAGCGCTTGCCCACAGTAACTCACAAGCCAGAGGAGACGGACTCACTGCTAACAGGTACGTTAACAAGTAATATGCCTACTGGCGGACATAACCCAATTTCTTTAATACCTAACACAGCCAGTCCGGCTAAGGTACTACTAACAAGACTGACCAACAAGACCTCTCCCCGCCCCTTCCCCGACGCTCCATCACCCCTTTCACCTTTCTCTTCGTATATAAAGACCACGACCAACTGACTGACTCCAGTACTGACTTAACGGCCAGACGATGATGTCTTTACATCGAAAGCGCTTGCCCACAGTAACTCACAAGCCAGAGGAGACGGACTCACCTAACAGGTACGTTAACTTAAGTAACTAATCGCCTCGGTATTCCTGTATGCCTTTATTGGATGGGAAGTAAAACCCATTAGTTCGCATATAATATGCATTATAACATTTTATTCCTGATTTTAACAAAACACGTTCATAAAATAACTGGTGCGTGGTAACACACAACTTTACGCGGCCCCGTAATATTAGGCCAACTTCGTCGTCTTCTAGCTCCACGTCGGAAAGGTACTGCCCCGAATGAGCGGCTCTCTCCGGAAGGAACGAAGGAAGAGCGGCTCTCTCCGCTATTCTGTTGAAGCTCAATACAGTCCTCACTCACGCTCACAGAGTTCCCTTTTATTTGTCAACTCGGTCTTTCAGCTCCCCCTCTCGTGCGCCCATCAGGTATTATACTTCCTTTCGTCTTCCGCATCGAAATTCCCTGTGATGACCTTGATCAAGGATCCCAACCTATCGATTAGTCCTCTTTTGTGTCTCGTCGTTCGCTTTTGGAACGAGGAAATTATGCAGTTTTAGGTATATTATTTGCAATGTAAAATTAATCGTGGTCATTAGCATTTCTGATTTCTGCTTAGTAGATGTGTCATTGCGCAATTAGCCTAAGACGTTATCAATCCTTTCATAGAGTTCGTCTAATAGGTAATAATGAGTTGACGTGTGATATCTTTCTATTAACTTGGCCGGTCCCATTGTAGCAGAGACTAGCTCTGGATTTGTTGTGACATTCCTGATGTCCATCCCATTCACCAGTGTGAAGAATAAGATGATAATTCTGCGACAAATGCATGTGAGTGTGAGGTTCGTATGCTAGTTAATGTGTTTTTGTAGGATTTCTAAGCACATTTCTTCTTTGAACTTGCTCATTTCTGTTGGCTCGATTTGATTTGGTGTATAATTTATCAAATTGACATACAAACGCGCCACAGTCGTCTGAGTTGGTTTGCCGTGGAATATTAATGAGGTGTATTTTCTGCCAAGTTTCCTGAATATCTGTACCTAAACTGTTTCTGAATTTTTCATTCAGGTACAGTTCAATACTGTCCATGATGTCCTCTCCTTCTTGATTCAGAAAATCCAAATACATTATATTTCTGGAACGTTTACTACGATTAGTCGTCAATGAGATGATTTGACTATCGGGATGAGTATCGTCTCCATCTTGAAGATGTTGGTTTTTCGTGAGTAGCTAGGCTACAGTCCCTCAGTATGTGGTCAGCAGTTTCCCTTTGGTTTCCACATGGGCATCTTGGCGAACTCCTTCTCTTGAATTCCCACAGCTTTGCATGGAAACTTCCATGCCCGCTGTAGAGTTGGATCGAGTGGTATTCCTGGCTGATCTCTTCACACTTGGCCCTCCTCCTCACCTCAGGGAATAATTCATGTGTTTGGCGGCCTGTTGTCTCCGCCTCCCATCGTGTTTGCCACTCGTCCATTAGCCACTCCCTTGTGCTTCATGCTTGGCCTTGTTCCCCTCTTCCAATGCCATGCTTCTGGCTAGCTTTCTTACGATAGGGACCGACACCCTGTTTGGCTATGTAATTATTGTTTGCGCCACATGTGCATTCTAATGGGGAAACGGGCCAGGCCTAATGTGTGGCCTACCGGCTCGTTGTTGCAAGAGGGGGAGGGTCACTAGTTAGTTACGACCAACCCTGGACAGGTGAGCACGCCACTGCTTTGCATACCGCCATCAAGGGAGAACAGCAGGGGTGGGCCTGTCGCTCCTAGCGAAGAGGGGAAGCCACTGTACGGGATGAAGACCAAGCTTCTAGCAGTTTCCTCCTAGCCGCCCAAGCTTGGGCAAATCTGGAGAACCTTTGCCTTGCCAACCGTGTAGAGAGAAGTGTTACTCTACATCTGGAGAGAGGGATGCGCGTGTTTGCCTGAACGTCGTCATAGAGGGAGCAGGAGAAGAGGACATGTTCTGCATCCTTGTTGACGCTCTCCCCACAGGGGCAGGCGTCAAATGAGCGGCGCCTAAAGAAGTACAGGCGCCGGTTGAACGCTCCGTGCCCAGATAGCAGTTGGACCACCGGAAAAGAGGGATGCCATTGTCCCATTCCTAGGAGGTCCCTGACAGCGGGAATGAGAGAGTGGAGATGACGGGCTGTTGGGCCCGCATCCGACCTTGCCTGCCAAATGTTGAGGACAGCCTCAAGTGCTAGATGGCGCCTGGGAGATTCTTCCAGTCGGAGGGTGGGGACTAGCGACTCCAGAGCGCCGTGGTAGTTGTCTAGCGCTGCACGCATGATGCTAGCTTGCAGGACGGCCAAGTCCAGGGCAAGATCTAGGGGGGGGGGACCCCCACGAGCATCTGTAAGGCCAGATGGGACGTTGTCCTGTACGTCGGCAATGTGGCTAGGAGGACATCCCTCTGGAGTGTGCGAGCCTGCTGCCGATCCTGTTGGGAGGGGGCGACCCACCAGGGGGGCGCAGCATAAAGCCTGACAGGCAGGAAGACTGCCCGATAGTAGAGGCAGCGGGCAATGGGGAGGCCCCCCATTTGGAGCCGCACAGAGATTGGACCTGAGCGGTGAGGTTAAAACACTTGGTACGAAGAAGGCTGGAAGAGAAAATGATGCCCAGGTACTTGGCAGTAATGCCCGGGCTCACGGACATGCCGGGAGCAAGCTCCAGTCGGTGGGGGGGCACGGACAGACCCGAGCGGAGAACAACGAGTTGCATTTTCTCTGTGGCCAGCTGCAGGCGTTTGTGAGCACACCAGTTCGTAACGAGTCGGGTGGCACGTCGCAGGTGGAGCTTGGCCAGTGCTAGGGAGTCTGCCTCCACCAGGACTGTCAGGTCATCCACGAACGCCACTGGGACGTAGGCGTTGACTTGCATTACATGAAGGAGGGTGGCCCACAGTAGGGTGGACAACAATGTGCCCTGTAGACAGCACGTTGTCTTAGGCTTACAGAGCTCGGGGGTGTGCTGGAAAGCTATGGCGTAGGTGCTAGTTGGGCCCGGTGCTTAGTGAGGCCAGGGAAAGAACGGCTTCCCGCACTTGCTCGTGGGACCATGGAGGGTGGGGCGAGCCACTGTACGGGAGGAATGCGGTCACCCTGTCCTCTCTGTCCCGAGGGTCGTCAAGGGTGTGGTCATCTGGTGGGAAGGCTGTAGCTAGTCGTATCATGTTGGCCTCACTGATGGACGCAGTGGTCGGGAGCCCGTGCGAGAGGGAAGCAGGAGGGAATGTCCCGACAACTCGTATTAATTTGTAGGGGGAGGCCCATGGGTTATGAGTGAGTTCGGTGGAGGTGAAGCAGCGCCAGGAGCTTCTTCCGTCTCAGGAAGCCCTAGAGGCGGCTCGGCGCAGTTGGCGTACCCTGGTGCAGCTGGCCTGCTCATCCTCGCTCCACCAAAGGAGCAGCAGACCTGGAGGGGGTGGTAACAAAAGGCACCGCCCGCGCAGAGCAATTTTTGACGAGGGACGACAGGGTATGAAGCTCGGTATCAATAGCTTCTTCGGAAGAGAGGGCTGTGCTGGCAGGTAGGGGAGCGGAGTTAGGGGATTCCTCGATGAGGTGCGTGAAGGCGTTCTGCAGCCACGAATGCAGGTCGACGTCGGTGCAAGGTGGCGGGTGCTCTAGTGCCCCGTGATGTTGAAGGCCCACGTATACATTGTGTGGTCTGCACCTCCGGGGGGGGGGGGGGTATAGGTTGTACAGGGCGGGGAATGTGACTTGTCCCATTAGGGCCCCGAAGAGCTCCTGGAGAAGTAGCATGTGTAGGGGAGTGGTGATTGCCACATGATGGAGAAGGGAGTGTGGGGAGTACCGTTTGCCTAGGTTAACGGAGCCTAGGTTCAGGGCTGTGCTAGAGCTCCATCAATCCATAGTCAGGGTTTGAGAGCCCTTCCTCCTAGGGTGTTAATGAAGTTGCCGATGCATGAGTAGGGCGATAGGGCACTGGTCGAGGCAGTGCCATAGTCAACCCGTCGGACAGATGCTTGTAGAGCTGCCAAGTCGTCGGGGCAGGTGTCTGCAGTGGCAGGATGGTTCGCGTCACGCTTTGACCTGGTGCAGTTGACGGAGTGTGGGGAGGCGCTGTTGGGACAGTTCTCGCAACCAGATGACCTAAGGTCCAGAGGTGTGGTTAGCGGTGCACTTTACTTTATTGTGCCCAAATCCTTGGCACTGGTGGCACCGAGTGAGGGAAACGTGATCCCTCATGGGAAGGATCAGCCAGCCCAGGCGAAGCTTGCCTCTGAGGAGCCGCAGGCGAAGGGTTTGAGAAACCTCAAACACCCAAGCATGTGTGGGAGAGGCCCCTTCAGCCCGTACGATAAATGGGCTGGAGATCTTTAGTGTGGTCCGCGAGGTAGGGATTGCTCTGGAGGAGGTCTCGCATGAGATCGTCAGCTGAGAGTGCCGAAAGAACTCCTCACAGTAGCATACGTGATCGTTTGGTGAGGACTGCGTTGGCTAGGACTCCGTCTGATTCCTTGGCAAGGGTGAGGAGCTTGTGAGCATCTTCCGGGGACTCGAGCTCGAGGCGACTGTGTTGCACGAGCGTTTTATGCAGACTGCGGCCTGGTCCGGGGCTGCTATGGCGTTGTACCAGGTGGTTGCATATATGCCTCCGTATTTGCAGGGTGAACGATGACGGTCACTGGTGCACCTTGTCGAGGGAGAGGACCACTCCGCTTCGACAGTTGCTCGTGGATTTCTTCATTTATAGAGGAGACGGTGGGAGCTGGTTGGAACATAGGCAGAGGGATGCGACCAGCCGGTGTGGGCGCAGTCTGCCCTGGTGCATGGGTGCGATGCCGCTGCCGCACTGCTGGTCGCCACTCATTGGAGGGAGTCTGCGCCGGGAGGCCAGCATCCGCGAAGATTAGCGCTATGGCTCCCTCAAGAGTGGTTTTGAGGGCAGCGAGGAGGTGGTCCGAGAGCACAGGAGTGTCAGTGGAAGCAGGAGGAAGCACAGAAGTGAGAGAGGGATGCTCAGCAGAGGTGGCTTGTGAGGTAGCCCGGTCCACGACGTGCCAGTTCCTTGTGTGGACCCACGTGGGGGGCCTCACTGCACGCCCGCTACGCCTAATATCAGGCAGTTTTTCTGCCAATCGTTCTTTATGCAGCAGCGGTTTTGTGGATTGCCCCCTCAGAGCGTGATTGGCAGCGAGCACGTACCATGCAGAGGGACGTCCTCCTCGCCACACAACTGGCCTATCGAACGACGTCCCACCTAGCCCTACAGGTACTAGCGGGAACCCCCCCTCTGGATCTCACTCTGGACCTGGCTGTGTTACGGTCAAGCATCCGCCGCTGATCACTCACCAGCTACCGAGGCAACTACGAGGCGCTGGTCCCGACGCTACTACTGGAGAACTCCACCAAGCGTCAGCTTGAGCTCGCACAGGAGGCCATCCTGGAAACATGGCAGACACGATGGTACGAAGGCCCAACTGCCTGACACCTCTACGCCATCATCCCCTCCATCCGAGGCCGCCTGGGAATGAAAGGATGGCACCCCTCCTTCCCCTTGGTAAAATTGCTTTCTGGGCACGGGGCTTTTAACCAGCGCCTCTCCTTTTTCAAACGTCGCACATTCGACCTTTGCCCCTGTGGAGGGGACATCAGTGAGGACGCAGCGCACGTGATGTACGAATGCCCCCTTTATGAAGACGTGCGGGCCAGGACACGTATTCTCCCCCGAGAGAATGCAGCTGCGCTCCTCTCCACCAGCTCAGCGAGGCGAAGATTCACCACATTCGCCCAGGCCTGGGCAGCACGGCGGTAGCGTCTGGAAACATGGTTCCCCACTGTCGCACACGATGCAGTCAACTCAGGTTCTCCCGCCCCCCTTCGCGCAAACTAAGGCCACCTCCACCAGAACTTGAGGATGTGCCCACGGATCTAGAGGCAGTCTCAAAAGACTGACCCCCCCCCCTTACCAATGAGCCGGTAGGCCAAAGCTGGCCTGGCTCATTTCCCCATTGGGTCCACGACGTGTGCCGTGAGGCAAACTATCACGTAAATGTGGTCGGTCACGGAGTCGAGGACTTGAACGGTTCTTTGGCGATTAACGAGGGCCACCATGATTCGATCCCTCAGTTCATGGATTAGGCCGACCGATTAGCACTGTAGGAGGTGGACGAGCTGTAGCTCGCTGGTCGGGGTTGGGCCTTGGTTGCTGCAGCACGCGCCAATTTGGGTCGTGGTTGAGTGGGTGGAGTTGGGGGCGTGTGTGGCGTTGAGGCTCGACACTTGAGGGTCTTGAAGAAATCGTGATCGAGGAAGACGATGACGTGCATGTAGCGCTGGGGGTGGGTTTGGGAGAACCCGAAGGAGAAGAAGGAGGGGATGATGCTGATTTCCGTGAAGTTGGTGTGGACATCATGGTGTCGTTAAATATAGAGTAAAAAGAAGGAGGAGATAGCAAGGATGAGCTGACACCGATGAACCGGAGCCCCTCGAGTGGTGCACCAAGCCCCCCGGCCCCCGCATGAGCCGACACGGTTTCCCTACCAGTCACCAGCTGGCAGTATCGAACCCAGCGAGATTATACACCTGCTGTTCAGGGCAGCATATCCCCGGTGGTAATCGGGTTGCGGGCCCCAGCTATCAGGCGCCGCCGAGAGGAGCATCACCAACTCTCGGTCCTCCGTGGAGGTTAAGCTGTACCCTCCGTCGGGGAGACGCGCACGGAAGAGAACCAGACGCCAGAGAGCTCTTGTTTGCGGACGGTGTGAAGATTAGCATCTCTTTCTTCAGCAGCGGATTGTCAAAACTTTCAACGCAGTCTGAACTCTCTTGCTCAGAGTGTATGGTCAGCCATCTCCTACATCATCCCTCCAAGCGTGCGGGATCATTCGATGCAAGATTAACAGAACAATTGCGACACATTTACCACGTTGATGATCTCTACAGGATGTTCTTCGACGCGAAACATTCCTTCAGTTATAATATTTCCATCAATGAGCTTGGAAGCTCCGGGACTTGTCAAAAGCTGGGAACAGGATTTTACTTCGGTTGAAGTTATTCTGCTACTCTATAAATCCTGCGTTTGATCTATAATAGAGTACAGTACTCCACGATGTGTCGTTTGCCATCGAACTGACGTTGATTTCTTCTCTTCATCTCCATGTCACCTGGAATTCCGGCCATTGGGTTATCATTATTTACTATAGATCATTCTTAGAACTATTGCCCTCATTTCTTATTTTCGTGATTTTTTATTGCACCTTCTGTAGTTAAATTAAGCAATTGACTGGAACGTTACTTTATTTCTACACACCATTGCATAACTAGCTAGAACTAACTACAACTATACCACTGATTTGCAACACTCGCTTTTTTGAATTTTGCAAACAGGGTTTAGGTTGTATCAATGTAAATTTCCTCTATTATTCTCTAATGATAGTCCGTCTTTCGTAAAACTGTATCTAGTCATTGCATTGTTATATTGCATCACACTATTTGTCTGAATTGTCTAATTTGTTATGAATTATGCGCGGCTTAGTTAATGACTGAGTCAACTGTCTGCAGTTAAACCATTCCGGATCGTATCGATTGTACCCTGTTTTCATTTGTACTGATAACCGATTCTCTTCAGTTTGTAGGTGTAATTCCTTTTGGTAACCTTGAGGAGACTTGTATCTATACACGAAACAGAAAAAAACCCAAGTAGGAGCACTTCGATAAAATTCGTGTACCAAAATGCACCAACAGTTTTTAGTACAGAAATACACTTAGTTTGTGGATTTACAGATACAGGTTGGCTGAGTCATTAACTCTCATTCTGTACACAGACTTTGAGAACTGATTCTGATTGCTACGTTCGTTTTCCAACGAAGATTCTTTTCATGGGAGAGGGGAGTTGGAGTTTTAACGTCAACATACCGACAGAGTCTTAGAATTTCACTGAATTGCTGTCAATCCGCTCTGCCGTGGAAGGCAGAAGAATTTTCAACAAATAGCCGAAGCCGGGGCGGAAAAGTCTCAATTCGAAGGTTGAGAAGAGCGACAGGTTGCGCGATTTAGTCTAATAAGGGCGGCGCCAATTCTTCGTCACGGGAGCACCTCAATGTAAGCCATTCTCCGCTCTAAGCTGTTAGCAATTGTAGGGCCCCACGACCTGCAATCCCGTAGTATTAGTAGGGCAACGCAAACGCAACGTTTCCCTCAGTTGATCCTTTTATAATTACACGAGGAAGGCGCCCGGTGCCCGATTGAAGGAAGCAGTCCCAGGCCCCTTCAATCCCTCACTTTCCTCACCCATATCCACCTCGCACCCATTAAGCATGAAACCCCAGAAATACATCCGATTCCCACCCAATATTCCTCAAAGGTCTGCTAGTCCTTTGCTTGTTAATTACCTTTCAAAGCTCAATCTGCTCGATGACGTCTGTCTTTCCCATTCCTCTCATCGGCTCCGATAAGATTCTTAAGATGATGACGAGATGAGAGTACTCGTATTTTGAATGCAACGCCCCCTTCAAATGTCAATTCGTTTCCTGTTGAATTGATTTGACCCAGCGGATGCCACGTCCTCTGACTAATTACTTAATTTCAGAGAGACGAGAGTTCATTGAAATTGCCTACTAACGAAACGGGCGTCCTATTCGATAATAGAATTTAATTAACGTGAATACCGTTCTTCCAACCATCAATTTCCAAGTGAAAACGAGATTCGCTGGCAAAATCGAAGTTAGTCGTCTTCTAACTGACATGCGTTGAGTTTTATTAGTACGCACTTTCGCCGACATTGTCAACTGGATCTTCAGCCAGCGGAGCTATGCACCACAGCGTTCTCGTGATGATAACAACTGTATGGTTAAGCTTGTACAAGGTTAAGTTAAGAGGTCGGTATCAAAAAAAGGGGATACTGCGCATCAATTGGAAGAACCAAGAAGTGTAATGGAGCAAGCCAAAGATAACCTTGAAAGAAAATACTTGAAAGGAATACCTTTCGTACGACGCCCTCGTGGCTTCTTCCCAGGGTCCTGGGGTATCTGGCAGCAGCTTTCCTGGAGTAACTTTTGGAAAATCACGAGCTGACGTGAACGGTTCAACGAATTAACGAAAACGAAAAATCACTGGGAAATAGTTTTAGGGAAATTTGAAAAGGATGAAACAAAAAAAGGAGAGTAACATTGGAGGTGCCCACGCATTAGGAGAAGGCCACAATGAATCGGTGGATGAACTGCGAAGGAGTGGAGGAGTGCACGTGTTGCAGGTTGGTCAACTTTGCTCCTTGCGATGTCGAGGAAGCGCTTAAACACAACTATAAGAACTTTGATTGAACAAACAGTACCTACATTTTGTCCTCCAAACGATTCTATTCACTTTCGTGTAAATTCAGGGCCAATTTGCTAACCTATAACTAGCTGTATATTCCCGCTGCTTTAATCAGATGTCGGAACCTCGATTTTGCTCACAGCTCACGTACTCGTTGGACATAAATCCAGACAAAGACATCGGTAAAGCACGGAAGCCACATCAGCGAAGGTCAACAGGAATCTCTCACTGACTGCTCTGGCCGATCTCCTAAAACTTCCCCTGTCGGCGTAGCGATCTCTCTCTTCTCAACGATTAGTTTCAACCGCTGAAAGGAATTCGGTTTATCCGAAAGTCCTCGTCTTTCCTTTTCTCGACATATTCATTTCTAAACTCTCGATCTCCCAGTAATACCCCCCATCACAGCTTTCGCCCCTCGACTTGACTCTTTGAAACTTCGTAATGGCACCTTAACGGAATTCGTACTAATTTAGGGGACGATATCTCTATTTAAAGTGTTCCGTGTGATACCAAAGTCTTATTATCGTTTCTACGTGTTTTGTGCAAGTTATGTTAATCCTGCACTGAGTAATTCCTCATCTTTGCTTACCTCAATATTTATCCTCAGAACCTCCATGAACTGATTGATATTTTTTCTCAAGGTTCGAAGAGAAATTTCCATCGATAGGAAGGAGGGAGTGGAGGTGACCAAAATGTATCTTAGCGAGGGCTTCTAGGGGATTTAGGGCTTTCTCGAAGGGAAAAGCTCTAACCATTTTGATTAAACATTTAATTTATCTTCAACCAATTAGTACTTGACTTTTCTTTCCCATTGAATATCTCTGTGAAAATTTGGTGAACTTAAGGAAGTGAAGCAAAATAAGTTTCTCCATCACGAAACGGCGTCACCGATTTTCACCTATCTTACAGGATATCTTCCACCAGTTAATACCTATCTATTCTTCTCCATAAATATTTGGCTGACGGTCCATTGAACAAAAATGACAACCGAACTGCGTCGAAAACTGTGTTTTTTAAAATTACCCGCATGGCGAAAATTGAGCAATCAGACGGAGTGTTTTCTAACAGCCCGCATTTGGTTTTTCACAGCTATTTCTGTATATCTATCCGTTGAACATATAACAGCCTTGATAGCTCGGAAAATGAGAGTTGCCGAACGTTAAATTAATTATGGTTTTTTTAATTTTTTAAAAGAAGCAATAAAGATTTTGATAAAACTTACGGGTGTTATCAACTAACTAGTACCTACATTTGGTCTCGATAAATGTTTCGGTAGCAATGCATTGAACGAAGATACAGTGGCTGTGTTGCTACGCACTAGATGTAACGAAACGCAGACCGAAAACACGCGAAAATATTAGAATGAGTATCGACGATGCAACAGCTCATTTAAGGATATGGAAGTACAAGATATCATTTTTACGTAATCAAAACGAACTTTCTTATCATTGTTTCAGGAAGGAGACGTACTGGGAGACACATCAGGCGCAGGTACGTGCATCGTTTTCTTGAAAGTTAATTGAACTGCTCGTCCATTTACCTAATTTATGAGACATTGTTGTTTGAATTGCGACTTGAGCCTAATTTCGTCGATTAACTAGCCAGATATTCGAAGGAACTTTGATGCGGGTGCTTTTGCTTCGGTGAAAATTGAAATTGCCTAGGCTCCACTAGGCAATCGGCACTACAACTTCTTCTACTACAACTTCTTCCTGCTGGTACTTCACCTACCACCCTTTTTACCTAGTCTACGACCACTTGCAGCGGGTAGATTTGACAAATCTCAGTTCTGATTCCATAACTCTTGAGAAAATGCAGTGCAGATAATGTGCAATGTCATCCACAGAAACGCCAAGGCCAGAAACATCCCTCAGCAAGCCTCAGAATTCCACCCCTCAAAAGGGACAAGGGGGCTGGTAGTTTGCGCCAGCTTTCTAAGAGTGGCTTAACCACGTCTGCAATGGAAGAGCCTGGCGGAATGCTTGGGCTTCTGGGGTAGGACATTATTAATGGCTGCTGCATTACAGGATGGGAATCGCTCTCCCAGATATTTGTTGACATGGGCCCTTAGGCACTTGGCGATTCTGAACGCCCCGCCACAGTACCGGCATTGGCAGCCCTCTATCGTGGCGAACATGGAGGAAGGGTAGGAGAAAGAAGAGGGGTAAGAGGCAGGATGCCGATGTACCCATATGGGGGTTGGGGGTTGTGCACCTCCCAGAAAACTATGCAATGATGAGGGGGGAGGCGTCTATCGCAAGGTCCCTACCCTCCAGAGCACCAGGTTAGCCACACTAGTTTCCCTCCTGCATGAAGATCCAATATAAGAAGTCCTGTACTTCTCTGGAGTGTTACCATCGACCGCCACAGGGAGGATGGTGATGCCTAGAGCTGCCTGGTTCCCCACTCCTCTTTCCCATCAATGAAAATCGCTCATAACCTTATTTTGCCGTCGTCAAAAAATAGTAAAAGCAACTAAAGAAGAACCAGCACAATCGGTTCAACCATTCTCTGGAGAATCGAACTACAGCTACACACTCAAGGAACACGCACCGAATTTAGGTTTTTTGAATTCCGTAGGCCTCAAAACGCAAAACATGAAGATCTGAAGAAAACTCAACTTCAATTTTGACAAGATTGCAATACTTTTCTTATCCATTGGGTAGCGGAATGTAACAGATTTAATAACCGTGATTGAGAAATATCTGGTGCAGCGCATCATACAAATTTTCCCAACCTCACGTACATCCAGCGATTTTTCACTGCTTCTGCTACTAATCCAATGCAATCTATCCATTCCATATGACCGAGGCTAATTTCTCATCGTATAGGTGGTTTATTGAACTATCACCCTCATTTGTCTACGACCACTAGTGTCATTACCGCTGAAATCTTCAACATTTGTGATAATTATTTGTACTGCTCTTCTCGTTTTTCCACTGATGACGTTACTCTAGCAACAGCTACCCCAACTTGGCATTCCACCGACTTAGTCGCCTTCCTTCTGTAATCTCTCATTTTGTAGGTTGATCCTTCCCTATATTTTCTAAGAGAGGAAAAGAAGAGTTACAGAACGACAAGAAGGCCAGTTTATAAAAATATTTGTAGCGTATATTGAACGGCAGGTTTGACAAAACACTTTTTACGTGTCTTAGCCCAACGAAATAAGAAGAAAAGTTGAGTACTTCGCTAATATTTCAGTTTTCTACAGTAGTTCCATAACTAGGAATATCAACGTTCTCAAAAAATAATTTGGACTTAATAAAGTTCCTGAGAGAAGTAATGGCAACCCGATCAATTTAGGAAAGCTAGGTTCTACCGACGTAGAATTAGTCGGCAGAGGGACAAATATCGCTGAATGTACGCGGCGCTCAGTTGTGTGATCAGATGCGAGTCTCGCCCGACATTTTGAAATGGAAAGAAAACTTAAGAAAAAACTCTTTTCAATGAAACGAAAAAATGTTTCTAAATTCAATAAACTTTTTCCCTTCAACCTCCAACCAAATAGCTCAGCATTTTCTTTGCCCATACCAAGTTTCCTGATGAGATCACATAACTCATCTTAAGAACACGACAAAACGGCTGCCCGAATCAACATATGGAATTGATTCATCTCTTTTCTTATTCTATAACGAAATGTTTCATCGGAAGGAAGAAGAGTGGAAACGTCATGCGTTTGCCGGCTGTTTAAATCCAGGTATTAGCACGTCCTGCATGAAATTAGTCGGGCACACTATACTTGAATGTCGATTGAAATCATCTTGACTAATGGTACTGGATGAATGGGTTTGAACGGTACGATTTTGGTTGGGTACAAGTCGCTTGGATTGCGGGTCCTGCGGTCTTCACCTGAGTTGACAAACATGAATCGTAGTTTTTGAAAGTCACTCTGTGTATTTGTGGAAAGTTGTCAGTTAACACAATCAGCAGTTGAAAAGTTCGTGACTTTGCTTGATAGCCACACGACACACAGCCAGATCGTATCGGCTCTTAAGCGGCCTTAAAATAAATAAAAAGCAGGTCAGACAGGAGGGCTGGTTGACCGAGGTGGCCCCCAACCTGCATAAAAAACTAGAGGGAGCACCTCCAAATAGCCTGCCAGCGGAGCACCATGTGCAAGTACTCAGCCCTCACACAGTACTACAAATGCCAGAGTTATGGCCACCTCGCAGTAGCCTGCACGAGACCTGTGGTGTGCGCCTGGTGCGCCATGCCACATCTCTGCTAGAAGTGCAAGCGTGAAGCTCCTCTCAAATCTGTCAATTGCGTCAAACGCAAATTACAACAGGTCTCGCACTCTACACAATACACACGCTGTACCATTCGTCTGCAAGCAATTGCTCTCCAGGACACGAGTAGATTATGAATAGGTTAAAAACAGTTCGAATCCTTCAGCACAACACAAATAAGAGTTCCCCGGTTATGGCTGAGTTGCTGCTAAGTGCACTCAAGAAACGCTGCAGTGTTCTCGCCATACAGGAACCCTACATATGATTCAATACTCTTCGTCTGGGATCGCAGGCACGAGTGGTGGCTGGAGCATGAACGGAAGCCAAGGCAGCAGTAGCCTGCATTGACCCGTCCATCGACATGCTCGCACTACCATGGCAGTAGCCCCAACTAGCCTCGTATGATCCTGGATGTCCAGGTTGCGTCGAATCCAAGCAAGCCAGGAAGCTTAAATATGACAGAATGAGAACTGCTTAGCCAAACGTGTTCTGTGTTTGAGTGAGAGGCCAGAAAAGCGCTGAGATGCTCCGGGACTACAATCTAAAATAGTTGAGAAGAAATGTGCATAAATTGTCAAGCAACTGACTTGGGTGAATATCATAAACCACGTCGAGATATCGTTACGACGGGGTTTCTAGTACTTTAAAGGTGCTGCGAATGATTCAGTTAATTGGTAAACTGATGAAAGTGCATCTGCATGTTTATATCGAATCGATTCGGTCCATCTCATCAGTTCATTAGCGCCGACGGAAAGGTAATGGGACGATGTACTCACCGTGAAGGGCCCGTGGAGAGGTTGTCACCATCACATTTGACTGCTTTCCGCAGGTCCATTCTATTCTCTGGATCTTATGAGATGCACTCTATGAGAGTAGTTAATCATGTGCTCGCCGAACGTTCATTAAATATTACAGCGTATAGAAACTAAGCGCAAGACCTTGTTAACAGACTTCACACATTTTGAAAGCATTTCGTGCAATGCGTCACACAGCGTTGTATATCCTGAACGCTCTCAGTAGTTCGCCCGGTATGACACTAGTTCTATTCCCATTAGTTCAGTGACTACGAACAGGACTGTTTCCTTATTAAATAAATGTTCTTAAGCCCTCGACGAGAGTTATATCAGTCATGGAAGTTGCGCTTTCGCTAATATGCAGGAGGCCAGCCCCTGCAGCATCATCCGAACTCATCCGTCGTCGGCCAGTCTCCCGGTAGAGAGCTGTTGCCGGTGTGTTACCTCGCGGAGGTGACCACCTGAGGAATCCTGTACCATCCGGGGGGTGTTCTTAATCTGGTTTCCCAGCTGATTTAACTATTTACTTCGGTGGCAAGTTTCAAAAGGACAGATCAAGTGTGACCACGTTTTTTAGACATCACCTTCTTCGCGAACTTTGCAAAACGATTATAGGCATGCTTTGTAGCATTCAATGCAGCTAAGTTTGTCTGCCCTCTCAATAACCGTCGCTCACTGTTGTAGAAACTACTGTGAAGCAGCACGTGGTTTCTTGTTTCCACCGCACTGGAGGCGCAAGACGTGCATGATGGATAGTCTTTGAGAGAAAATAAGTGGAGCCAAGCATTGAAGTCACTATATCTCGTGACGAACTGGCTCGTCCATTGATCTGGCTACTCACCTTCTCTCAAGACGTTCACGGATGTTAGAGAAGAATTCATACGTGTCACTTCTACTCGTATTTGACGAGGATTCCCACCTCGCTTGCTACTTCTCTAACGCCCTTTGGTAGATGATGGAAAGTTTCTGTTCTGTGGTGAGATCCGCGCGGAGTTCAGCCCAAAGCCGGGGAAGCTCCCGTTTCGCTCTCCACTTGTCAATGCACTCAACGGCCAAATCAACTGGTAACTGACCAGTGATCACCTGGAGTGCTTCTGTTGATACAGACTTATAGGCCTTGGTGATCCACAGGAGCGCAGCTCTCTGGGATTGGGCCAGTAATCTCTTTTGATTGACTGTAAGTTTGCTACCCTAGACAACGGGGCAGTAGCCAATCACGCCTATATATATGGCCTTGTACATGAGGATAGTGTCATGGTAACACACACCCCAAGTGGCCTTAGTAATTGCACGCAGTGTGGCAAACCTTGGAATGGTAGTGCCTTTATGAGACTGGAGGTGTTGGCTGAAGCCCCACCTCTCACCTATATTCACTCCTAAGTACTCGACGTGCTTTTCAAGGAGGAGCCTGTGGCCGCCAAAGCATATTGTTCGTTGCCTATTCAATTTTCCATCCAAGAGGATTAGCTGGTTTTTTCCTCAGCTACCCGCATCTTGACATACTTGCACCATTGGGTGATGGTGTGGAGCACATAAAAGGTTTTTGCCTCGATTTAGCGGACCGACTCAGCATGGATCAGCACAGGTGGTGCAGTGACTTTCTTGTAAGTAGGCATCGCTCTATATGAAGAGGTGCAAGACCCAGTGTTCGATTTGTAAAGTAAATAATTTTTTCCCAATTATAATTTGTCCAACACAAGGGGGCCCCAGGAAGGAATGGTATACTTCAATTCACTGATAGCGTGAACGCGCGAGCATTTCTTATCACCTTCTCCATTTTAGGCGCTCAGACTTTCTCCAGTCTATAGTAGCAATTTTCGCTTTCGAGGCCTACTGACTGAAATCGAATTTTTCTCTCAAATCATCTACAACTGCTGAATAGATAACTTTGGTGAAGATTCAGTGAACGGAGGTGTTGCGCGTAAATGATCCTCTGATAGCCTGTGGGCCGAAAAAAGGGGTTTCAGAAGGTTTACAAGTAACCACAGTAACAAATGCGTACTTGAACTTGATCAACCTGACGGAATATTCGCTAGAAACCTACATTTAGGTATCATTCCACACAATTATTTATCTAACTATCCGTTGAACAGAGATTCGACCAAAGGGCGAATGAGCTGGAAAATGAGAGTAGGGCGAGCAAAACCGGAAATGAATGTTTGGCACAATTTGGAGTTGGAAAGGGTAAAAATGCCCCCTGGCCAATCTTACTATACCACGAGGTTTTTTACCCCCCCCCCCCTCCCCCCATCAAATTCCAAAGTCCAAGGCCCTGGATGACGTCGCTTTGTAAAAAAAATGCCTTCCCTAGGATCGATTGTAGCACCTCTCATACCATAGTTGGACACGATCCACTTGCCTATAAATTAATGGTTGAAGAGTAATGTAAACTCGTCATATAAGGACGCTGAGAGGAGCTGCCACGACATCATCGATGGGTGTGATGGGGAGGGATTCGACTAGTTTGGAGAAAATCCCGACACTTTCTGATCCGAGGTGTTGGCCGATGGCCGATCTCGGAGGGAAATTAATGAACCCAATTAAAGACTTTGCTCGTGGCAGGTAGCGGTGATGGGCGATGGGCGCTTTAATGGACACTTTCTGCCAATTGAGACTCACAGTTCCCAGGATATCGACTGTGAAACGAAACGAACTGTATTTTCGCAGTATAATTGTTGGATGAGAAGATTACAAAACACTAAATTGGCGGGGATACACTTTTGTGCTCATTCAAGCCCTAATTCACACATAAGAGATTTCACGCAGTGATGTGACACGGACTCATCCGCTTTCTTCCCATGTGACGAAGCGGCCCGAAGCAAGAGGGCGAATTATTGCTTCCATTTCTGTTCTCAGGCACAAAGAAGGGTACAAGAAGGAGACTCGTTCACCTCCTGTTGCGATCCCTGTTTTAAAATGCGAAGGGTGTCTCCAATTAGTTGATTTATTTCCAAAGCCTTCCTTTCCAAAAAACACCAATGTTTGACTAACAAAAATACAAATACAAATTATGGAGAGAGAGAGAGAGAGAGAGAGAGAGAGAGAGTGAGTGAGTGCGAGAGAGAGAGAGAGAGAGGGAGAGAGAGAGAGAGAGAGAGAGAGAGAGAGAGAGATTTGATTTTGATTTTTAGTTTATTTAATCGCCAGGGTACAAATAGGGCTATAAAGTTCTCTCTTACTTTGACCCTGGAAGAGCTATTACAGGTTTATCCTCATATTAATAAAAATAAATAAATAAAACTAACATATTCGTGCGTGAACTTCTTAAAGTACTGAGGTTTTACAATATTTACATCTACAAAGTCAAAATAAATAATTAAATTGAAAACGAACAAATAAATAAAATGAAAACACACCATGGGACTCATTAAAAGAAAGTAACGATGACCTAATCTTCTACATATTTACTAAGTAAATGGTCTTTGTAATTGGTCTTAAATGCTTTAACTGATAAAGTGGTGTTGAAAAATTCGGGGTTCTCATTATATAATCGGATGCTGTTTGCTGTAAATGATTTATTAAAGATACTTGTTCTGTGAAGAGGGATTTGAAAATGTTGCCTGGCATTACGGGTACTACGTAAATGGATGTCACCCATTGTGACATAGGAGTTTCTAAGAGAAGTTGGTGTGGAGCATTTTAGAATTTTAAATAACAGTACTGCGGTCCCCAGTTTAATACGCTCAGCAATTTTCAGCCACTTCAATTTTACATAAAAAGGTGAGACGTGTTGAACAAGCTTCAACCGATACACAAATCTAATCACAGCATTTTGTGCTTTTTGTAATGTGTGGATCTGTTCCTTACTGAGGTCGCAAATAGCAGAGGTTGCGTAGTCAAAATTGTGCATCACTAAGGCTTGAACTAGTTGCAGGCGAGACTGGAAGGGAAAATCAATTGCCATTCTAATGAGTTGATACAGACTTCTGTATACATTTTTGCAAATGGCCGTAACATGAACCGACCATGTCAAGTTCTGAGTCATAAGTATACCTAAATTTTTGACCTCTTTCACATATTTCAAATTCACATTGTTGATCCTGATCTTAGGTAAGCTATCTAAATTGACATTTGACAGATGTCGGGAATAGCCCATTACTAACGCCTTACATTTCAGTTCATTGGCTTTCATTCGATGCCTATCACACCAATTAGCCACTTTTGTCATTTCACCGTTTATTACTCCAACCGCACTTTCTGTTTCGTTCAACTCACAAGCTATTTAGACCTGCAAATCGTCCGCATATAGCATATTAGAACTTTTCTCAAGGACGAGAGGCAGTGGATTAATCGCTAATGTCCTGCCGTCAGGTAAGATCTGAACCACGCGACCAGTCTATCCGCCAAGCCCAATGAGCGCAGCATGGCCAACAATAAATCATGCTGCACACGGTCAAAAGCGCGGGAAAAATCTACCATGACTAAAATAGTCAACTTCCGCTGATCCATGTTCCTTCTAATGTCGTCACACACCTTCACCAGTGCTGTTTCTGTACTGTAATCTTTTCTATATGCTGATTGGTGCTCAGTAATTATTTTCTTTTCATTTATGTAGTTCATTACTTCAGGATAAACTATTTTATCAAACACTTTTTCGGCGGAACATAAAATATTAATGCTCCTAAAGTCGGAAACTTGCGCCGGTTTATCGCACTTTTTTAACGGCAACACTAGAGATTCTTTCCAGACCCGAGGATAGACTCCCAACTCAAGCGAGCAGTTATAAATGTGGCGAGAGAGAGAGAGAGAGAGAGAGAGAGAGAGATAGTTTTCAGTTGACAAGTATCTGCGGTCGGCAGGACTGAGGGACTGCTAACACGGAACCACATTTCAAGGCCTATGGAAGTCATTGGGACAACAGTTACTAGAAATCTGAACAGCTAAATACCATAAAACGGAACTCGATTGGGGTCAAATCGGAATTTTTCGAATTTCGTTTTGGCTGAAGGAAAAAACTTTGATTGGTAACAGAAATCGAGAAGTCGATGAATCTCGAGAGTAGATCCTTTTACGAGCTGGCAATGGAAATTTTCATCTTTTTGCAGGGAAGAGGGTCGCTGAGTGAAAAATTGAGGAGAGGGAGGGGTTGAAAGGCCGAAGCCGTTTCAAGAAGGAAATAATGGAATCGCTGTTAGAAGAGAGGATGTTTTAGTTTCATTACTTTTCATAAATTGAACACCAGAAGCGGGGGCCGGTTGCCGACGAGCCGATCGGGTTAATACGGATTAGGAATTGAATAGGGAGTTGTAAGGGGAGAATCAAACCTGTAATTGGGTTCTCGAGACAGAAGGTGTCATTAGTAGCCACTTGAGGAAGTTGAACGTGTAAAAAGCGTTACGTTCAAATAGGCCTTAATTTATTTTGGTCTTGAAATAACCGGGCGTTAAAGGGTATAACCGCGTTAAGAGAAAGGAGCGACTCGAATGCCAAAAGAATTGGTGGGAAAGGGGGAAGGAGTATTACAAAAGCGGTAGTTAGGAATGCAGAAGTAATCCAAGGGAACAGTCCTATTAGGAAAACAGGAGGTAAAGGGTTGGGAGATGCTGCTGTTGAACTGGGAAGAGCGTGCGGGGGGGGGGGGGGGGGGGGAACGAAGAAGAGCGCGGAGGGGTGGAAGCGATATCCCATGCAACGCTCAGGAGCGGAATGGAATTCTTCAGGCTCCTTTAAGTTGCCCTTAAAAGTTTCTGTATTGCACTTTAATAGGCTCCTTGAAAATTATTCATCTATTATGAGGGAACAGCGAACGAACAGAGACCTTCAAATCTAATTCTCGGGAATCTACAAGTCTACTTACGTAGACCTGAACTTCGTTTTATCCTGTCCTCGGATCATTAGGAAAACAATTTAATCTGACGGTCACGAGCACAATTTCACGTCAGCCTTCTTCGTAGATATAACGTGTTACATCTTCTCGTACATTGGATCTGTCACGTCAGGATGGCGTTATGACGTAGTAATCTGTGAAGCTACTGGCCACGGACATTGTGGCATCTGAGCTTAAAGGATAAATCGCTATATCCACGAATTTCTCGAACCGCGAGGAGCAACGTTTTCCATTTTACGTTTCAAGAGGCACCTGGGAAGTCGCCGAAGGTCAACAAAATAATAAACCGCCTACTAAACCCGATGTGTTGTTTAGGTGGGTGAGCTGAATTGCTTGGAAGGTTGTTGTAGGTTGCACCGTCCTGGTTAGCTTTGTGATTGCTGTTTGTGGGATCTGCAAAGGTCCGTAAAGGTGCAAGAGTCTACCACACTTGTTTTTTTTCTCCAAAATTTTGGACGAGTTTCCAGCACAAGAGGTTGTTATACTTGTTGCAAGGCAAATGACATCATTGCAGCTAGTGATGGATAATAGATCCCACGTTCTTTCGCCTAAGAATCCCATTCAGTATCTAGTATCCCCCCTGCTCGGCAATCCGATAGGACGAAGCTCTTGGTTGTTATGGCCAAAAACTGTTCAAATTGACACGCAGTTTTTTCAGTTTTATCGCAAATATGCCGTGTTTGGTATCGTTTCTAGATGCTGGGTCGAATGAAACAATCCTCAGAGGTGTACGAACGGCCTGCCGTCCAGATGGGAAATAGTGAAATCACAGTAACTACACACATCCCACAATCACATTTGTACTCCCTCCACCCTCCCCTCCCCCTCTCATCAAAACCCCACGCCAGCTCAACTTGCAACGTCGTGCCGATTGCCTATTAAGTGAATATTAAGTTTTCGTCGTTCCGTTGTAGTCAGGCCGTGTTTCGTATGGTTCACTGGTAATTTTTTCTTAAAAACGATCATGTATTTCTCGATTATTCAACGATACTCCATTAAAATTGCCATTTGCGTAATTTTCGAATGACAAATGAAGTAGCTTCCCTTCCTCTGTCTGACCAACCAACCGACTGTTCCAACCGATTCTCTGCTATGAAAGAAGAAGCACTTCGACTTGTGGAAGAGCAATGGAGCCAATGAACCACCTATCTCAACCACCGCTCTCCAACAAGCCCCCAAGTCTGACACGGAGTTGCACAAATTCCTGTGTGACAACGTTCCTTCATTCGACGGAGACATCACTCAATTTCTCAATTTGGAAAGCTCACTGTCCTGAAAGACCGTCTTGAGGGTCAACCGCGTTTGTTGGTTGACCGTATTGACTATCAGGACGCTGATTACGAGGGCTTACCAAGCCCTCTGTGCTGAGTACGATAACCCACGTCGGCTCGCTTACGCTATGATGGACCAGTAAATCAACACCGCAGGACTATCTAGGCATACAAGCCCAGAAAATATAGCCACCCTACGCATAGCAGTTGGCAACGCGCTACGAGCATTGCATAATCTTCAGCTACCCAACCTCAACAGTGTTTTGAATTGTATTGCCTCCTCTTCCCTGAACTAATGAAAGACTTCCAGAAGGAGATGCCTAATTCCGACTATATACCTGAGCTACATGACATTGATGAGCTCCTTCGCCAAGCAGAAGAGAAACTTCGAGCCGAGTTGTCTGTGGCTCCCCGATTCACCCATGAACCCGCTCAGTGGACAATTGTACACAATGGAGCGCGCCCATCACCTCGCATACAGTCACGCTTTCCAAGGATGGCAAACTCTTACTCCACTCTTCAGAAATACAAAGATACTAGTGAGAATGGACATATCTTTCCTGATCAGTTTGAGTCATGTGTTTGTCGGGTGGCGAGGAAGCAACTCCCGTTACGTCTCACTCATCCTCATGATCGTCATTCCTGTCCAAGTGGGCTTTGACGTCATAACCTTCAGCAGGGGCGCTGAGTTGGCCAGTTTCCATGCCCAGTATGTGGTGCCAACCATCCGTTAAGGAGCTGTACATCCCATCAAACCTGTTGAGAGACGGAGAGTAGTGGAAGAGGCTAGGTTGTGCTTCAATTGCTTGGCTACCACTAATTGGATAGACCATTGCACTAGCAGAGGCACGTGCTTCAAGTGCATGGTACCGCACGAATTTGCACACAGAACCCCAGGGTGGCTTTAACGCGGCCCGAGTGGCCAAACTACGACTGGAGGCTCAATATGCGGCACGAGTGTGCGTTTAGGCCTATAATACTGGGCCAGCAAATGCAACCCTTTCGTCCCAGGCCGTTGACGCCTAGTACACTATCTGCTACCGTTATGCCAACCAAGTCCACCACTCAGCACCTTCGCTATCACAGGAAGGGTCTCATTAATCTCATTTCTCAACTGATTCCAGAGGTGAAGACTTATGTAACAATGTGACAACTCAGCATTATTCCACGTCTAACGATATATGGCCTCCATTGCCGGCACCCATACCTGCCCCATCCGCCTCTTATCATCCTCAATCATCTACCAGTATATCCTTGAATGACTGAGAGCCAGACGGGTTGGAGCCCCTCACTCTACCACTGCATGCCCCAAGCCCATTCTCAATACAAACTTAATGTCAGTCCATTTCTTATAAACCAGTTATTTACAGTTTGAAGACCTTGTTCAGTGCGGGCAAACACGCTCTCCCAGCTGTCAGCTGCAAAATGTAAAGCTGAATCATCCGCGAACAAGACTATCTCACCACCCATACCAATCCTGCCTAACTCGTTAATATAAACAATAAACAGAAGGGGCCCCAAAACCGTTCCCTGAGGAACTCCATAAGCACCACATTCAGCATACGTTCCAAGAGAGCCATTAACTTTAACGCATTGCGACCGGCCACTCAGATAACTTTCGACCCAGTCGTAAGCGTATTCATGAAAGCCAAGAGCCCTCATCTTTTGAAGCAGTCTCCCATGAGGCAGAGTATCAAAGGCCTTTGCTAAATCTATAAATAGCGACATCACTTTTTTACCCTTATCCAAGTCGTCCATTATTTTTGAGGTCAGACAGCAAACCGCATCTTGCGTATTTTTTCCTGGCCTAAACCCAAATTGACGATCGAACAATAAATTATGGTTTTCTAAGTATGCTGATATTTGGAGTTTAGCGCATTTTTCAATGACCTTCGCAATGTTACTAACAAGCGATATAGGCCTATAATTCCCCGTACTTCGCTTATCACCCGCCTTAAAAATGGGACACACTACAGCTTTTTTCAAGTTATGCGGAAAAACGCCCTTTCTGAAACTCAGCCTGACTATATGGCACAGGGGACGAACTACGTACTGTTTACAGGATTTCAGGACTCTTGCTTCAATACCGTCCCAGCCGGGAGCGGAACCACCCCTCAGAGAATCAATGACCTTGGACAGCTCATCCTCACTGACATCCAAGAAAGCGAATTTTTCCTTTTCTTCAAATTGAAGATGAAGATCAGAGAAACTCTCATCACCGTCTACAGGAAGTTTATTAGCCAGGTTTCGACCAACATTCGCAAAATACTCGTTAAAAATATCAGCACACCTACCAGGACTCACTTTAGCGTCAATCTGCTCATTTTGAAGGTCTATCGCATGAATCGTCGTATCTGAACGAGGCCTTTCAATTATATCATTGATGACATGCCATGTTTTTTTTTGGACCGCCTTCAACTTTCACAAGCTTTTCCTTAAAGTATCTTTCTTTAGACTCACGAATTAACAATTTTAGTTTACTTTGATAATTTTTTAAGTAGTCCTGTAATTTTCTGTTAAATGGCTGTTTATAAGCAGCATTGAGAAGTTTTCCTTTGCGACGAATGGAGACTAATAATCCCCTAGTTATCCGTTCCGTAAGAATGGAGTTCTTACGTGGAGTATAGTTAATACTCCACGTAAGAACTCCATTATCCCTGCCACAGTGGGCAGGGCTTTCGCACCATCTGGTCCATTCTTCACATTGGTTCAGAAATTAATCTCATTTCTCAGGCAGCTGTGAAGAAAAGAGGTATTCACACTTTCCCCTCTACTACTGTGATTATCTCGGGGCCTGGGCGGTAATTTAACCACTATGACCAGAAGCTGGCCGGCGCTAGTCGTCCTTATTGTATTCTAGCCATATAAGCTTCCCTTTGAGGTGAATGCCAGTGTTGTTCCCTAAACAACAAACTCAGTGCCAACTTCTCCTCTTCCACACATTCCTTGGCCAACAGCACAGAACAGAAACCTAGCTGACCAGCTCTATGATACTCGAGCATCAGTGTACGTCATCATTGGTGGACAGGTGTTTGAGGAGGTGGATCTTATCTGCACTATCCGCCTTCATCCTTAAGGTCCCACTCTACGCCACTCAACTCTTGGGTGGTTGGTCTCTGTCTGAAGAGCTATCATCAGCCGTGCGCTACATCAATTCGACTAACTCTTTCGAATTTACCATCGTGTATCAGCACAGAGCGCGTCACCGTTCCCTAGTGACTTCATTCTGAACTTTCTTCCCTGTGATCTCAAGTGTTTACGTGTTCATCTGTCAATATGTGTAACCTTGAGCATTACAGTTTTCTACAATTTTCCCACTAATTCTTACGTTCCCTCAAGTTCACCTCTTCCTATTTTGCATTATACATTGACAGTACTAAAAAGTTCACATTCGTGGGAATATGACGAGAGCAGTACTATAAATTATACAAAATGTCGAAGAATACAGATTTTAGAGAAATCTACAATCTTAATACGTGAAATATTATTCATGATTGATGAACCCGACTAGTTTGTATGGACTATTTACCCTCAAAGTCTTCTGAGGCAAGTTTTACATGTGATAAGACCACAGTGGCATTTAAAATCAGCTACCCCCAAGATTATGGGAAAACTGGACTCCCACCAGTACTAATTGTGTTTGGAAGAGTGGTAATGTTCGCCTCGAGACTACCGTACGATTTCAATTAGAAACGTCACCTCCTCTCGTGGCCAATATCAATGAAGTCATCCTGGGCTTTCCCGCTTACAATTCTGCAGACGGTACTGTTTGTAGCTAATCCAATGCAATATTTACCTACCTATAGTTCAGGCTTACTCATTTTTATCCAAAGCCACGCTCCTACAGAATGTACTACGCCTCGGTACAGTTGAGGAAAGGGGTTTAAACGTCTGGATATACCACCTATTTGAGATTTCTGTGAGCTTTTTGAAGGCGTTCCACTTTCCAATGCGAAGCCACTAGCTCAACTTTTTTAATCTCGCAGCGAAAGAGAAACAAAATGCATCGCCACTCAAGAAGACCATTTACGAACGAAGGGGTTTCAAGGATCTTCTTCAAAAGTCTATACGAGTTACAGCTTTGATGCAACGGCGCAACTGGCAAGTGGAAACTATACGAACCATCAACAAATAAGTTGAAGAGCGCGAACTCCGCCTTATTCTCTTCTTTGTATTACCGATCCGGAACCCGCTCTACTAATTATTTGTATGAAACATTTCTAGGGTATCAAGTTGTTGGATGACGGACAAGAAGAGTTTTTCATCTTAGTGGGATATATTTTCTGTGTTTAACAGGTCTGTTTCCTAATCAAAAGTCTTTGTACTTTTATCGAAAGTCATGGAAGTTGCAGTTCTGGCGTTTCTGGAGTCGTTAGCCCGGACGGACGAGTCAGAGGCCATTCCTACGGTGCATTGGCTCTTCTCTTTAGCCTTAATCGATTCTAGACATCCATTAGGTTTATAGTAGAGTCGATCGATAGAGTCACGGAGGTCCCTATCTGCCTTATTCGGGACAATTTCAGGTAGACTTTCCTCATCCTGCAAATCGTCGAAATCCAGCCACAACTCATTGAATTTTTGAAATATGTTCAATAAATGTTGAGTCATACCTTTGAACACAGAGACGGCGGATGGGTCAGCATCAGCAGTCACTGCCCTGAGCCCCTGATCATGTATAGTCTGAATAGTTCTACCGTAATCCTTAATTTTGCGGCGGTAAGAGCTAATCCGTTTCTCCATTCTCGGCACGAAAACAGTCGGGGCAATGGAAACAACGAGATGACAGCGTGTCTTAGTTGAACGAACTACTTGGTAATCGCTAAAGTCGAATCAACTATCTAATCAAATTGGTGCCTGAAAGTTTACAGACTAGATACTACCGAACGAACAACAAACTAAAATAGGCAAAGCTCGTAATAATTGCAAATGAATTAGAACATCAACAGTGAAAGCGTTAGTTTGGATCTCAATTTTACTTATCGAAAAAATTGTAAACAACTGGCCAACTATTTCAAAGAGCCTAGTAGGGTAATATAGATTGTAATAGCACTTGATCGTAACCACGTTCTGCAACCAAAATGTTCTCTCGTAAGTGGTTACGAAAATCAACGAATACTTCCAATTGGATTATTGTATTTAAAAGAAATAAACATCGAAAATTGGGTAAAATAAATCGTCTCTTGCTAAGATGTGAAATTAAAATTAACTTAAACTAAATAGGCCTGACCAGTTCTGCGGTGGCGCGCGTTGCGGCCGATGGAAGTCGGAGAGCTGCGGAGATCGAAATCGAAACGAATTCGCGAAATAATAGTGGGAATGTACCCTAACTATATCGTGTGGAAGTCGTAGAAAGGAGGTGCCGAAAGCTGTTCCTTTCTGGTCGACAATGCGTGGCGAACTAACTTGGTGACGAAGCAATCGGACTCAGGCGCGACGCGATCCTACGTCTCATCACGGCCGATATTTGCAGGTGAGGGGGTCTACACGTCCTGGGACTCTTCATCATTGCGCGCGCGATAACGGCCAAATGATTCTTCTGTGAGGTGAACATTCCGGTGTACTGAACACAGACCACGCGGCAGCAGCAAATCACTTGACTTGCTTCTCAAGAAGGAGCCTGTGGCAGCCAAAACGTATTGACTATTTAATTTTCCCTTTAAGAGGATTATAACCCGTTGTCTAATAATTTGCAGCGCTTTCGAGTTATCATGACTTATATCTCCGCTCAACAAAGAGAAATTATTGTGAAGAACAAATGTGGGCTTAAGGTTGTTAAACGACACTCCGTTGGGTTGATTAATTTCGATCATGAGATTACTCGGGAAATCACACTAAATAACATGATTTACAAAACATTTTGGTTGTTATTTCAATTCAATGGATTGTCAAAGGAACTTTTGTAGAGAAATTTAGATAGGTACTGAAAATCATGATAGTTTGGTGAAAATCGTTAAAGCCGCTTTGCTAAAACGTGAAAAAGAAATATTTTTGCTTCGTGGCCTGTATTGCCATTTATCAAATTTTTGTAGAGATATTTTTTTTTGGAAAACAACTGTTAGGTGCTAACTAGTACGAGTAGAATATGGTTTGATGGATTAGTCAGAATTGAGTTGGTATTCGTTGTTGCCAGATTTGAAAGAAATGCTAACAACTAACGTTTTTCGTACAGTTTTGTCTCTCGCCTTCTGTTTACATTCATGGGAAACTCTCATAACCTCATCTTCGTGCCTTCAAAATATCACGAACAACGAAATAAGAAGCATCTCAATCGGTTCAGCCACAACTTAAACTACACACAATTAGTTAAATTGGTTAGACAGACCACTGGCCAAAATAACGTTTTTCGGATTCAGAATATGTAGGGCAGAACTGTACTGCACGATTGAGTGACTGAAACATAATTATCTGAGTAATCAGCGAGGCCCCATGATCGGCATGATGGACTCATTCGTAGATTCTTTCGGGAAGCACATCCTGTGAACAAACTACCTGACCTCCCATCAACAGAATCGTTCAAACGTAGCCATGGACTGAAACGGCTTACTGCCATGTCGCTCGGATAGTTTTGTCAAGACAGACCAACACAGGCCCCATCTAAGAGCACCGAAAGCTTGTGAACAATACTAATTAGTTGCCCAGGAGGGAACGAGGAGCAAAAAACACATCAAGCACACCTGAGATTTGATAGAGACTCACGGGTCTCCAAAAGACTTTAAGAACGCTTTTCTCATACTTCCGCCCAAGGAAAGTAAATCTAATTCGTGTTGTTAAACGCTTGATTTCCTCTGCGCACTCTCAGATCGATAGATAAAGAGAAATCTAAACACCAATCCCGTCACACGTTGGCACCTGACCAAGTGTGGTGTTCTTTGATGCACGAACAATTGTCTTCTTAAGACAAACGAAGGTGACTCCACCCGTGATCAAATCAATGGTTTTGCGCAACCGAGAAGAAAGTTCATTCATTTGAAATGAAAAAAAAGAGTTGGGGTTTCCCTTCAAATTCTTCTCTTTTAAACTTTCACTACAACGTTTTCCGTGTCAGCGGAATCTCACTTGCCAACTTTACATGAAAAAAGAGAAGTCCCTCGATGTGTGAGCAAATCAAGTTACAGCAGGTATTTTCGCGCTCTGCAACTCAGTTCCTAGCATTGAACCGGCAACTAGAATATTTCTGATGTCAATCCAGACGCCAATTATGACATTCCGTTTTTCGTTTCCCCAGGTTTCTCTAAATTACTTTGTCCGTCTTATTTATTGCATGACGAGCCTTTCTCTCGTCACTTGTCGGATTATTCAGCGTGTTGTCTGTCGCCAGAAAGTTTCTCCCCGCTCCTTATCGTTGAGCAGCCGTGATGTTAATCAAGAAGAAGTTTTGGATCGTTCCTCCAAAACTTTTTCGTCAGGTTGTTGTTCATTACTTCACTTCAGAATTCCGTTATTCAATAGTTCATGAACTAGGAGCATTCATGTTCAAAGGGTGATCTTTTAACATTTTGTGAATATATTCGTTAACAGAAAGTGTAAGAAAAAATCGGTAGAAAAATGAAGTTCAATGATGGCGTAATGTGTGTTCAGCCTTATAATGTATATAATGTTGGTTCCTATGTGGGCTATTGGCCACTAGTGCTAATTAAAGTTCAAAAGTATTATCGGGAATAGCCGGCGCGGGTAGTTATATTGAACGCAGCGATCCTTGGGCGTCTGTGGGGTCGACGGCAGCAACTGGAAGCACCGGTAGGACTCGTTGCGCGCTATTACGGAAAATGTATAGTAGAACGACTCACTGTGGTAACAGGTAGAGAGAAAGTAATGCTCATAATAATAATAATGTCCGAAGGGAAAGCATAAGAAACCTTCTCTCAGTCTCATTGAGGAGGGATACTTTGACGGGGGAATGAATGAATGAATGAATAATGATATATATTTCCGAAATATTTACATATATAAGGAAAACAAAACAGCGGAAAAAAACACGAAGAGAAAATCAATATTAATTCCTGTCCTGTCCTGGAAACTACCCCCCTCATGGATCATTGATCCGTGCCAAGGGGGGGGGGGGTTGCAGTAGTGAATTACTTCTTATTCTATATTAATTTATAACATTTAGTTCCTCAAATATTGACCTAAGATTTTTCATAAACAACTAGTTACTATATACCTACCTACTATGCTTAGAAGAAAAACAGAAAAATAATATGCTTAAACCTACTATGCTTCAAAGAAAAACAGAAAAATAATATGATATGTTAAAAAAAGTAATAATTTATCAAACAGTATAAATACTGCCCATCATGGCGTCACATTCCGAGGGAGTGGCAGCAATGAGGTACGAGAAGACTGACTTTTTATAAACCATTCTGCTGACGGAATGAGGGTGGGCCAGAGAGCTCGATACGGTCCGCAAGATGTATGGCAGGTTGTGACACAGGTGGCGAGACGTAGATATTAAGCGGCTAGGTGGGATGGGTATCACTGCTTGGGTTGTTAATCTCACTGCACCCTGTTCAGATGAGTTCGGCTTGTTGGTATCCAATATTTCAGGATGCTTCTGGAAGTAAAGCAGAGCGTGCTTTATATAGAGCTGCTTCATAGTAAACACTTTGGCCTCGTCAAACAGCTCAGCACTAGGGAACCTCTGGGGTTTTTTTAGAAGTACCTTCAAAATAGCTCTTTGCAGTACATTTACTGGTTCCAGCACGCTACTGTAAGCCACCAGAGAACGCCAAAACCAAGTACTGACTGTACTAAGGCTTTGTACAATAAAATGAGAGTGCTATTCAAGAAGTAGTTTCGGATGGTATGGAATATGTGAACACATTTCCTGATTTTCTTCGCCAAAGCGATCACCTGGGCTTTCCAATCAAGACTCTCATCCAATACTAACCCTAGGTACTGTGCGCTTCTAACTCTCCCTATTTCCGAGCACCCACATGCCATGTACTCTGAATTACAGAAGTGCAATTTCAGGTTGTAAGGATGAGAGTCCTTGTATCTGGCACGGGAAAACAATAGGTATTTTGACTTATTCACGTTTATGGTGAGAGATTGGGAGTTGAGCCATAAGCATATGTTATTCATATCAGGAGGCTAGTTGGGCGGGCAGAAGTGAAAGAGTCGTCACTAAAACAATCGGTAGTTAACAATCATATCTATTCACTCTCTCAATAAGCTGATAAGGTAAATGTTAGGAAAATGGTTGGCGTGTAGTGGTTGAAAATGAATGGAAATCGGTGAGTGAGTGTGAAGGCGCCGTGATACGAATTCCAACCTCGTATTGGGCAAGCTCGAAATCAAACCATTCAGAATACCCACTACCTGAGCGTAGGATTTGTGTGTCTGTGTGTGCACACTGTAGCCAAACTGGTGGGAAAGCAGCTGAGAAAATTTAGATTCCTTCAAATTTCTTTCGTTCCTTTCTTCCGAGGCGCGGAAATACACCAGAAAATGGAATAGTTTGAAGATCAAAAATTATTATTCAAATAGCGATTCGATCGAATAACTTACAAATAGTTTTGACTAACCAATACCTGCGTTTTATACTGTAGAAATGAGTCAAAGAAAGGTACAGAGTTTGAACGTACAGTGTATCAGCAAATTTATGTAGGACAACGAATGTTGTGTGATGCACTTCATCCGATTTTTTAAGACTTTTGAAAAGTCGGAAAAAAGGGACGTTTTTCCTGATCCTGATCAAAGTTTCCTCGGTTGACGAGAGACCAGCCCCAAATCTAACTTATCCGTCGGAGAAAATTTATCAAACTCTTTATTGAATAAGCTTAACACCCGCCGCTCTCGATGAGGTCGTAGTGCAAGAGAAAATACCCATCGGCTCTTCCAAAGGCGCCGGATTCACTTCTTTCTTGTCGCGTGAACGAAATATTTATAGATGAATTTTAACAAATTTTTGTAAACATTGAAGTAGTTGGAATCAAGTGAAAAAAATTAGAGTGTGAATCGCCGAAACATTTTTGAGGCTCGAGTAAGACAGATTCCCTAATGCATCCACGTAGTTATATTTGATTTCGAATGTTCCCAGAATGTATAATATCTTGGGCACGATCAAATAGGTGAAGTCGAGGATTTATTTCGAGGTGATATTTCAGTTCCTATCAAATGACGCTAACCGCCCATCAATAGCTTGAACCATAGTGCCTAGCTATACCCTAGCCTCTAGATTCGTTGTACATGATATAAAAGACGAAGAATTTAAAATGAAGTTTTTATCAAATAAAAAAGAGAAAACGAGGCTGGAATGCGGTGAGAATCATGTGCCTCCTTCTTGCCATGTGCCTGTTTTCTCCCACCAGTTTTCATTTTCGCCAAGCTTCAACAAGCAAGTGTAAATGACCACGTTTGTTTGAGCTGATTTGTAGCTCATAACCCAAGACGGGATAAATTTAGCTGAGCGACGGTTGCAGTGTCGAAATTGTTTGTCAGTTCTTCAAGCATGTTTTACTTCTGCAATGCACAACTCTGACTGAGCAAACTGACTGTCATCCAATCAGAACATAATCTGCAGAAGGGAGAAGTTAGAGGGAGAAAAGTTATTCCGTGCGTTGTAATCCCAACGTCTCCAGCTGACTCGTCCAGTGGTCAGGCTCGACTAATTTTTCCCTGATTCACCTTTGCTATTGAGGGAGAACTTGGTACAGCTCAGGACCGTTTGAAGGCGGTTTCTATTTCACGTGTCACTTGTCCAGCCCCCTTACGATTCAGTGCTGCCACATTAATGGAAAGGAATTCTTGGAATTTAACCAATGAAGAGATTCCCTTTGTTACTTTCCGTATTTGTACCAGCCGACGTATACGAAGCCAAGCGTCTTTTTCGACCAGTCTGGTTTAATACGTCCAACTTTAATCTCTCTGTGTTCCGCACCAATTGCGAACATCATTCGCCCTTCCTGATCATTAATTGTACGCGCTTTCAAAACACGTACATGATTTTTCTTGCCCAGGCTAGGGCCTATCGTCGGTAGCCGCTTCCCGCTCTCCCCCCTTTTGGTTTATTATTCCTTCTGAATAATAACCCCATGTTTTAGGTCACGAAAAATTTTTTACAACCCCCCCCCCCCTCAAAATTTGATACTTTACGTTTCAAGACATGGGGATTCCAAATTTGCATTGTCCATCCGCCATCCTCCGTCCGCCGTCTACCGTCCAGGCCATTTTGTGCCTTTAACGTGGTCTAAAAAATCCGTTCTTCCGCACACAAATCCCATTTGGTATTTAGTTGTGCCCGCCATCTCGGCAATCCGATCGGACGAAGCCCATGGTTGTTATGGACAAAAAATGGTAAAAAAAATTAACGAAACGAAGTATAATCGCAAATTAGCCGAGTTTCGTATCATTTTCAAGGTATTTTTACATCCTGGGTCGAATGGAATGAGTATCAGACGTGTACAACTGCGTATAGGGAAATTACAGTAATTATTAGAGTCTACTAATTGAAAGAACCCGCGGGAACTACAGCGGAAGTCAACGTTTCGTCGTTAGTACTCCCTCCCTCCCTCCCGTCTCATTGAAACCACCCACCGCCTATTCGACTCGCAACGCCCGCCTCGCAACGTCGTGCCAATTGCCGAAGGTTTACTGGAAGTCCCCGTCCCAATTTCTCCTACTCTTTTTGCCGGACGGGGCAGGAAGGTTAGGGCCACTTCCTCCGCACACCCCTACATCGGATCATAAATGCCGACAGACGTTTACGGGCGCCTGGCGCCGGGGGAATATTTAGTTTTGCGTAGTTCCATTGTAGTCAGGTCATGTTTGGTATGGTTTACTAGTATTTTTTGATACTGAATCGAATGGAATGGGTCTCGGAGCAGTAATACTAGGTCAAGCTGTCCATGAGAATAATAAACCATTGTGTAATAATTTGCAGGGTTTTTATTAGCTCGCTGGTTGCTTCTCAATCTCATTGAGTTCCTTTCCTTCTCTCATGCGTCTTCGCATAATTTACCTTTCGTAACCCGAAATGACCAGGTCGCCCGGCGTTTTTATCTAAAATTATATTAATTTTCAATTCCCGTGTACGATCCAAGTTGTCTGTGCCATCATCTACTGTCGTCGCTTCGTCATCTGCACTCGTAAGTACTGGGCCCAGGAAAACGCCATTGTCATTGGTGTCAGTCATTAATGCACATTTTGGATCGAACACGTACAAAACCAATACAGTCCACTCTTACCTAATCACAGAATCAGCGCATTAGTTAGACGTTTTCTTAACTGAGAATTCGTTTATTTGTACCGAACATCAATGTTTCTATTATCAAATTTTGAGTTCTTATTCGTACAAATTGCTCGCGTCAACTTAATTTACATCACTCCTTAGCCACATGGTCGTATCTTGAAATTTACCTAGAAGAGCAGTACACCTTCATTTATTTTGTCATTCCTCCGTGAGCGCATCATACACAGTCTCATATTCGGGTGTGGCCAGTTATGGTGGAAATGCGTTGTGAGCAAGAAACCTGTACAGTGATTCAGTGGTGAACAGGGGCCCGCGTTCAAATACGGTCACTTCCTAGTGCACATCCGTTGTGTAGTTTCTCCGTGAATCCAATTACTCGAGGCAGAATCTGCAGCGTTCACCAGGATTCATGGTCACATTTTACTCGCCAGAGAAGAAAATAAACTATTAAGGGAAAGTACCTAAGTTCTACTCGTTTTAAGTTTATTTCGAGGCAGTCATTAATAACGCTACGAGTAATTGAAATCGATGTGAGTGACATGGGACCATTTTAATCAACGAATCCTCGATATTTCATCACTTTTTGGTTGAATTTTGAAAGGCCCTTCAACCGGGCTTTTCAAGTCGGAAGAACTGGTTAACGTGATTGCGTGTTATTTATTTATTTTAGTAATGAATTTATTTCGCGCATGTTATAGTAACGGCATAAACATTTCAAAACATACATTTCACTTCTTCTCTTGCTTCTCTGTAGTTGGTTGATTGCAGGAAATGCCCCTGCACCAACGGACGGACCCTGAGCAGTGTGGAGGAGTGTAAACTTCATAAAACATAATCTATTGAACTAACTTAGGAGTATGGAGTAGGGTAGAAACAACGGCTAAAGGGCCTCCTAAACATGCCTGCTTCTCAGTCCTAATAGCAGCCCTCTTGGCCCAAGTTTATCAGCCAGGAGAAGAACTTCTTATATGCGGAGTGAGAAAACTCCACGGTAGATTAGTGGCTAAGCGGCAGGGCTCTTGAGATGTACGGGAAACCGAAGTATGACGGGATGTACAGCACGACCAGATGATGTGGGTAGGAACGACTGAGTGGTAAAATGAGTAAAATACAAGACATGAGAAACATTGAACGAGGCAGGATGCTTAAAGTTAAAAACATAGAGCTGACTTAAGGTAAAGTTGATTAGTTGGAAAGACAGGGATTATCGCAAACAGCTCTTCAGAACAGAAATGGGGTTATCGGGCTATGATTTTTAGAATAGATTTTTGAACCACAGTAAGAGTCACCAACCAAGCTGTCACCGTTGTGCCGCTAGTCTGATGTAGAAGAAGATTCCTGACCAGTTAATGAATCAGCCTTACTACTGCTGCCAAGAAGACCGATCGATCGAATCATATAGTTGGATAATTGTGAAGACACTCTCGTTCCATGAAGCGGCAGTACAATTGTATCTCCGAAGGAGGTAGCAGGTATATCGAATGATACAGCTAACAAGCTCTAGAAAGGAACGCTCCTGGCTTGCATACAAAACGAGATCGAGTCACTGGGACGTCCCATCTGTCGTATCTGGCTGTCGAGCCGTTCGACGTTCTGTTAGCTGTTCAATAATATCGAATCAAATCCTCACAATCAAAAACACAACTTTCGTTTTGCCGATTCGTTGCGCGTATATTTCAGGACCGAAATTAACGCAGCTGCCAAAACACCGGAGCTAAACCCGCTCAGACAAAAAATGAGCCTCCTGTGACCGCAGAAAACTAAAATTATGTTTGAAAGACACCGCACAGCTTTTCTAATCGTACACTGCGGCTTATTAAAAAGTCAAATGTCAATACTTGGGAGTTTAGAATTCTGAAAATTTCGACTAAAACTCAATAGCAGTCGGATGTTTTGTGTGCTACCATTTTGACGGTTATTTTCGCGTTTTAAAGTCAATTAGAGAGAATCGAAATGTTTTTCGACTGATGTAAAAAGTACACGTAAATTTTAAATCGACATCTTTTTTTTGTACATTTCTTGGGATTTCTTTTCGAACACAAATGTGCACAATCTACTAATAAAAGAAGAGACATTGGCAAACCGTGACTTTCTGGTGGCTTTCAGTGTGATGATGTGATGAAAATGAAACTAGAAATTCGTTGGACCGAACTCCGAAAAGAGCCACTAGATCACTTATCACTTCCGAGGACGAGTAAATCTCAGAACTTGGAGGCAGTCAAAGCCTGTATTCACCAATTGGTTGCTGCGCTATTTTCTAGGCATTTTGATGGATTTTGATTTTGAGAGTCTCGGTTGAAATCGTAACTTATAGTAGTAGAAGGTACAAAAGGTGGTGTTTGGAGAACAGTTTTCTGGACCATGCGGTTCTGTTGTCTTTCTAATCTCCGGAATTGGGAACGAGAGGAGGCACCCCAGAGAGGAAGACCATAGGTCCAGAAGAACATATTGGAATAATAGCTGGAGCTTAATTATTTCGAAGCGCGAAAATCGTGTTATGAACATTTCCCGTTGATCGGAAGGGGTAGAAGGTAACAATTTTGATTATAGGGTTTTGTTCTGAATTTTTGCAAACGCGGCTATGGTCGAATTTGTCAATAGTTATACTATACTCCATAAATGTTTCTTTTACAGTCTATTGGACGGCAATAAGGTCCGATATGAGCCAAAACACGTGTTTTTTACACTTTTCGATTTTCCCACATTATCTGATCACTCGAATTTGATCAATCTGACAGTGTTCTCTAGCAACCTACATGTCGCTCACGGAAATCATCGTATTCCAAATCGCTGAAACTACCGTTCGTTAATTATCTCTTCGTATTCATCCCGAACTCTAGAAAGTTCTCCGTTGGGCAATTCTTTTGTCAAAGAGTAAAATTGTCGCCTGAACTGTAAGACTGTCACTTCCACTTTTGTTTCCAAAGATATTTCCAATGTCGTCCAGGAAAATTCCCAACATTCCTTCTGCTTCTTCCCTGCGATGAAATTCGCCTCATTCAATCCATTCTCAACTATTTGTTCATCCGTTATTAGTTCAACCCTGTCACCAATTTGCTTTACATTCCTATCTCATTTGTCCGTATCACATTAAACAGCCCCTTATCGCGTTCTTAATTTTATTAGCTAGAGCCTCTGTAGTTATGGGGTGCTGAGTCGCCAAGAGTTTACTGTACTAGTCACGAGGGTTGAGTTTGATCAAGAAATTAATATTTATCTTTTTGGTTTTGACGAGAAACGTTGTTTGTTTCGAGAGAGTTGATGGTACAATGCTGAAATTTCGTAGGGAAAGGCTCGTAAGATTCTGAAACCTTCAAAAGAGCTGCAAACGGACGTCCTCGAGTGACAATTAAAATATGCAACATGCAGACATCGCGGATTTCATTCACTGTGGGCTCAACCTTCACGTCAGGTCGCTGTCAGCTTTCAGTTGTTCTACTTAGTTTTTCCCCTTCTAAAATGGATTGATTGAGAGAAATCCAACATAGAGAATAGAACAAGGACAGTTTTCGCCGTATATTTTAGCAAATGGAACTCACTCAAAGCCGCACTAATCTCTAAGCACAACTAGGAGCAGCGATGATGATGATGATGATCACAGGGAGGCAGCCTTCAGGCGCACCGACCGCAGCGTATCCAATGAAGCTGCGGGACCAATGGCAGTTTGCCGTGGCCACAAAGGGCCCATGTCCCAACTCCCCTTCTTGAGCCTGTTGGGAGGCCCGCAAATTTTCCCAGCCTATTGCCGGTACCCATTGCCTCACCCCCCTGGGTTTGGAGGAGGGGGGTGCCTGGTCAAGGATCGAAGCAGAGTCCGCTGGTTCTATCCCAAACCTGGCTCAGATAGCCTCACGCCCCATAGGAGCAGCAATATCAAACTGTTTACCCCGTTATCAATTCTCATCCTTTTCGTTTTATTATTATCGTTTTAGTTGTTGTTGTTACCTTCCTATTTACTGCTTCCCGTTTTTGTGATTCCCCGACCTCGTGTTTCTGTGCGCTCCGCTCCGCAGTCTTTTTAATTCCCAATCCCGGTTCCTTTAAACCTTTCGGTTCCTTATGCAGCACTGTCGTCACCGCGACATCTGAAAGACTGGTTCGAACATTAATTCTCTCACCATTTATCTTTAGCCAGCGATTTGTTTTGTGTTGTGCCTGGACCAGAATGACAATATCGAGAAAACTCATATTTTGACGTATTTATATTACGCTGTTCATTATAAATGTTTAAGTATGTCCTGGGCCGGCCGTTTAACATCGGCACAGCTTACCAGCTTCAAAAACTAACATGTGATGGGTTAAGAAATGGTGAATTTTGATTCGAGTAACCGGATACAACTAAAAGGGCGACAGGGGAGTTCAAAGAGTTAATTAACAATTGCCGGTTGGGGAAACACAAAATAAATAAATGATTTGGTTCTTTTAGAAATCCAACTTGGAATCACGAGTGGCTAACGTCGAGAGAGAGCGCAAAATCGATCAAACCCTGTCGATGTCTTCCCTGTTGGATGGTCGGGAGTCGCTGTCCAACACGTCCTAATAGTGGGGAGATTCCGAACGACAGGAGATGAGCGGCGTATAAGATGCTGTAAACGATGCAAACAAAACCGGTAAAGTAAGTTCGGTGAACAAAAAGTGAACGGCACACACGAGGTCGCAAAAAGAAAGTTGATGGTAGATGATGATGATAGAATAATAATAATATTATTATAGTGGAAGAGGTTACAACTTCGTTCCCTCCAGTGGTGGGCAGTAGCTACTGCTGGGAACAGCGCTGTTGGTCAGATTTAAGAACAATAGTGTGCTGGAATTTCTGCTGTTCTATTGGCATAACTGTTGATAACTGATAACGGGAAAGTAAACATTAAGTAGCGGTATCGGGAAAGTGTGGATGGGAAATGGGAAGGAGTGATGTTAATTAATGGTTAAAGGGATGGTCTGGTGTGGCTGCATGCAAAATCGGAGTTGGCAATTTGAGTTCCTAACAATACACGTCCATTTACGCATCCTGAACGCACACAGGTGTTTATGTTAACTATCACAAACCCACCAATTGGGTGCTCATCCGGATATTTTAGACATGTCATTAATCTATACGCTGCAAGGACTTCACAGAGCTGTTTCTGTGTTTCACGTAGTAAGAGATTTCCTGATGCGCGCACTAAAACTACTTGGTGTCATTCTGATTTTGGAAGGTGCACAGCACGAGTAAGTGATCTTCTTGAGTTTGGTTTGTTGATGAGCATTGAAAGCTAAACACAAAGCGAGCCCCTCAAGACCAATAAAAGTGAAGCGCGGACTCAGGTTGTATACAATTTAGAATGTCGGGAACGTGACAAGTGTAGCGGTAGGCGGCGGCCAATTATTTCTCTAGATCTACCAGTCTAGAGGCAACCGAGGGGCAGCGCGTGAAACAAATGTTGTGTGCTGAGTATTTATAGGTAGAATGTACTTCTACCCCCCATCACCACACGCCCCTTCAATTCCTACCCCCTTCCCAACATCACTGTGCTACCGTTCCCGACACTTGGCCCGACTCTCGCCCTCCTCCGGAACCCTAATGGTGAGGCCGACACTTCCAAATAGCCCTATCGCTCCATTCCATTTACTAATTGCGAGCCTCCTATCGCTAAAACGGTTTGTTTCACCCTTTTACGGCGATGCGTCATTTTTATTTGCCTTTCTTTTCGTTGCCCTATTCGTCAAGTCAAGTCTCAGTAGATCACAGCACGCGGAATCTGCGACTGCTCTTACGCTTCTAGGCATTGGTGGACCACAGCACCCAGAGAGACTGTTCTGTCTGTTCTGTTGTGACGCTCAAATATAGTACCTGCACCTGCATCCGTTCGTTTCGTTGACATAAGCGAACAAAACCAGTCGGGCAGACTTCTCTACCCCCAGCTCGCATGTTCCCAAATCCACCATTTACCCTGAAGCAGTAATTCCAAAAATGTAACTACCGTTACCACACAAAATATGAGTAAGTAATACTCAAGGGGGTCACTGGCTGTGGAGTGCGTGAGTGTTCGTAAGCAACGTAGTAGACCCATGTTCGATTTCACCAGGAAGGTCTTTCGGATCGAGTCACAAAGAGGCTGGTAGAGTAACATATGAGTTTCGCAAAGGAAGGGGGGAACGTTAATTAAGAAAGCATTGATCCTACCTTTTCATAACAATTTCTACAACCTTGTTCTTTCTGCGCACTAAACTTATAGACAGTTTCCACCGATGAGAAGGGATGAGGGGGGGGGGGGCTCCTGATCGTTTTGTACGGAGATGATACGACGGAGTTTAATAAAAAGTAATGAAAAGAGCCTCCACTTTTCAGTAACCCCATTTCATCTCTGCAACTAATTCAAGGAACTAACTCCAAGAAGGCGAACTAAAGACTGGAATGTTCGGAATTAGCAGTGGATAAATGTAGTCGAACCGTTTCCATGTACTCGACCAAGGACCAGAGGGGATGAGTCAGCCCAAGATGGTCGACAGGTGTCAAGGAACCAGGAACTACATCACTACTGGCAGAGCTTGAAAACCCCTGTTCAAGCCTTTGCATTGGTGGCTGAACTTGAAAGAAAAATGTCCTTTCCTCGGATTAGGAAGCTCGAATTCGTGGGGTTGGGATGTGGAAGCTAGATGTTCCTCAGAAAGGTCCTGAAGGAGGTCTGAATGGATGGATGAAAAGTTTCGGAGGTCTATTCGAGCACACTACAGCATATGGCGCACAGCATCTCGCGCGGCCAGCGATTGCACGCAAATCCGTACAGGCTGGCCAGGTGTTCAGAGAGCTTCCAGATAATTCTGAGGAATTCGCCATTCTCATCAGGAGGGCGTACTTATCGAAACGTTTGCTTGATACCAGCGATGAGCACATAGCCTGATCCAGGTCCTGACGAAATCGAGTGACAACCAGGCGATGTCCAATTGAAGCCGAGGACCGGGAAGAAGGCAGTAATTGAGTGAGTGGGAGGAGGATGAGGATTGGTAGGCATTGAAGACTACCTGTATCTCGCTAGGGTGATTACCCAATTCGCGTGCGGCATGATGTAGAATATAGTAGGAAGGCTTTCCGGAGGAAAGACTTGTTACTGCCTCTACGTAGCCGTGATCTAGCTATTCCTGCAAAAATGCATGGTAGGCCTTTCACATGGTAGGGTTTTCGAGCGGCTGGACTTCTAGACGAAAGAATCGACTGACAGCCGTTCCTTTAGAGTCCTCTTCAATGGTATGATCTCGAACAAATGGAAGTCAACCCATAAACCGACCATCACAGAGCATGATTGAGGAGAGCTCTTCTGCCTTGATCTCCTTCGGGGCCGCCTTTGAAAATCGCTACATCGACCTACGTTCAAGCTGCGGCCAAGTTACTCACCCATATATTCTTCCTTACCGAGGGCAGCAAATGAGTCGGCTGTTTGAAGCCCGGGTTGAGTTGACGTTCGAAACCTGCGAACCCCAGAGTGGCGAGTGGTCTTCCAAGGAGGGTCTCTAGATGGTTGCAATGGTGTAGGTCGAACAAGAGGTGATAGTGTTCAACAGAAGAAGAAGGCTGTACAGAGTCATAAACTTTGGAAAAGTAAGATCCGAGGAGAGCTAAGAACTCGTAGGGAAACCAGGACACGAATGAATACCAATGAATGTTTTATAAATTCGCACTCGTAACTCTTTGCACAATTGCTTTATTTTCTATGGAAGTTCGCCAAACCACGTGAAATAGTAAAAACAACCTTACTCGTAACATTAAAAATGGTTTTTTTTCGAAATGCCTTAATAATGACCATTATGATTTTGAGTTAAATCACACAGCGCGATTTAACTGGTCGATGGTTTCCTCGATATTTTCTGTACAAACTTGCGTTGCAGTGCCTGTATGTGCAGAGTGTTATCTCATTTACGTGAGAGTGGAGAGTCGTGTAGTCGTGTAGTGCTTCACACCAGATATTTTTGTATTCAACCCAGCACCCTCATAGACAGATTGACACGGGTTCGGGGCCCCGATAACTAGGATTCAACAGGAAAACTATTTCTGCTAATTACTAGACGGAACTCACCGAGTACCGATTTTGGAACCTGATGTCATGCGGCGCTCAATGTACACGGTTGCGTCTTACACAGTTACGCCTCAGAGGCCTACGAACTTCCCAGCATCAATTTACATGAAATTCATATCAATGTGAACCTTCGTCGCTCCCCTTCTTCGAATTTCCAGCTTTTCAAGGAAGTTTCAATTGTGAATTTAGCCAATTGCTCTCGTGCGAACTGACGCCCGCTGCGTGACGATCTTACGTAATCGAGTCGCAATTCCCACCGCCGCTGTGCCGGCTAATGATGAAAGTAGAGAGTCCGACCCAAGTTTCTATACATAATGAAATATAGACAGGACAGGAGTTGAGTATAGCTATAGGCCAACTTCGAAGATATCCTGGAGGGATGGAGGGAGTTTCAAGGGTAGGCGAAGTGTTGTTGAGGGAGCAAAGGGAAGATGCGGAGGGAGAGAGGAGAAGGTGTTCCAAGTTAGCTACTCTAATTAAAGCGATGCACCAAGTTATGCTAATTAGGAGGATCTGGTTATACAAAAGCGCACAACCACCTGACAATAATTATTGTGAGGGTGAGAGAAGTAACGATATTCCGTCAAAGTTTCCGTACTCTAACTCCCTCTTCCACTCGCCTCTTTTCCATTTACGCTCTTTTTCAAACGCTAACAGGATAGAAAACGACGTTCCTTCAGGGCCCTTGAACCTGACGATGCGGGCGAATGCGCCCTGTTCGAAAGTTCTCGTTTCAAATCACAACTGCGCTTTCCCTTTGACGACAATTGCAACTCAAATTCTCTCAATAACTAATTGTAAGAACGTGCTCTGCTAACTCGTCCGAACCTCATATGAAAAAAGGGCTATGAAGTATGTAAGCGTCAGTTTTCTACAGAAACCACTGCCCTTGGTCTGGATGAGAATGGAGGGGCCTTTGACACCGTCACCGTGAGCCGCCAGGCCAACTGTTTTCCTCGTCAACGGTGGGTTTGCAGTACCCGCAATACCATTGGTACTATTGAAGAGTACGTCTAAGTACCTTGGAGTCACTTCGACGACTGGATTAGGTTTTGCTACTCACCTGATTGACCTCATGCGCCTGTCCAGTCAAGATACCAGGTATTTATGGCATCTGCCCGCTCAGTATTGTGCTAATGTGCTCGGGTTTGGAGCTTCCAGCACTATGCCTTGGAGGAAAAGGCCTGAGGTATTTTGTCAAGAGACTTTTCCGTCTCGCCAGGAATACCCCAGAGTACTTCATTGCTGTGGAGACGGGGGTCTCTCCTTTTTTCATCCACACGCTTCCCCTTCATTGCTGTTAACTTTTGAAAATTCTCGGAATGCCTGATAGTCTTCGCCCTTTCTTAGCCCTTCCTTGATGCGAAATGATCAACCATAACCTTCGTTTCACATGAATAACCAACAAAATAAAGAACGCGCTAAATCGATTAAATTCTTGCTGTGCGCCTGTGAGCAGTATGAACGGTTTCTCTTCGTTAGGCCAGTTCTCTTCCCGCTTCAACACGCCAAATGTCGAAAATATTATTGTCTCCTCCAGTTGTTTATAAAAACTTTGGTCTGATTCCCACATGGTACGTAAATTATATTTAGTTGTTCGCTGAAGTTCGAGGGCGAATATTTGTGTAATAATCATTTCTATTAATTTAGGCCACGGCTCGCCTTATTTAAGATATTCCCGATACTTTTGGTACTCCTGGTGGGACGAAAGTACAGAAGATAAGACGAAGTACGGGAGCTGAGTTGGTGGAGATGGGAGGACTCGGAAGAAGGCGAAATATTCTCCGAGAATTGGACCTTCGATGAACGTTGAGGACGCATTAAAAGCTGGTGACGTGGTTGCTGCTCAGCGGCACTTCGAGGTTCTGAAAAAACTTCGCGATCTGTGTTTCATTCGAGTGCCAAGGGAGCTTAACAATGACCATGGTTTTACATTTCCTTCTTTGTCTATCTCATTTCAACTGTCATTGGCTCTACGAAGTAGAAAGGAATGTTATGTAAAATTGTGAGTTCTCTTCTCTCACATCTTTACGTTTTAAGGCCTACAGAGTTCGAAAAACCGTACGTGGGAAAATGGCCAGTGTGTGTGTACTAAGCGGGTATGCAGATCGCCTTTGACAAGTTTGTAAGGCAGCTAGGCACGCGTAGATTTGGGGGGTGAATCCTGAGAAGTGCGGGTCAGTTTCCTTAGTACCGTCCTATCGAGGTTACAGTGTGATGGTCATGGATGCGGGTTTCAATACCTTGGGATCGAATTTCTCCGTGCAACTTCTTTGGCTAAAGCCTACGTGGACCTTGGTGATTATCTTCGGAAAGTTCCCAAGGCTCCGCTGAAGCCGCAGTTTACAGTTTAAGCCACGTTTTTACCCGATAACTCTGGAAAAGCGATTATTATCTTTCTCACAAAAAATCGTGTGAACAGCCTTATCAATTCTCTGTGTACTAATTGCTCAATAATGAGTGCGAGCAGCTCAACAAATTCAGGCACTGTAAGCACGGTGATTTCCTACCACAGGGCAGTGGTGGTTTACCAAGTTCATATGAACTGATTGAATAATATACTGAAATAGTAACAAAATCCATGAAAACTGGCAAATTATGTAGAGCTAAGGAGAGTTGTGCGATGCGGCGCACCTGATATTTTCTCACGACACAACCCTTGCTATTTTGTTAACACTCATAGTACTTAGAGCATCTTGGTTTCTTAGTTCCAATTCATCCGTGAGAGTCGACTTATCAAAATTTGTTGGTAAATTTCAAAGAAAAGCGAAGGTGCTGGACTTCGATGAGGAGGAGAACGGACAAAACACTGAGCGCTCTATTAGCAGTTCCACTTTACTTTATTGTAAGCGCCGAAGGAGCGGTGGTTAGTCTGAATGATGTTGCTACAGCAAGTTGTTCGACCTTTCACTGTTAGCCCAGAGGGACTACACTCGTAGGTGGTTCCACCTCCTGAATACGAAGTTAACGGCTTCAACTGAGTTGGTTCAAACTTACCCTGTCGACCCTATCACAAAACAACCGTGAATTTTTTAGCTACTATTTTTGTATCGCAATCTCCCGACGTCGAACCATAAAGTTGACAACTCGCACGTTTTAATCGATTGTCGTGGATGAGCTTACATAGGCCGTGGAGTCGTAGGAGGAATCTTTTATCCTATAGAGAACAGGACGAGGAAACTGACGTGTTCCAAACAATATGTTCACACATAAGAGATTTATATCGCAGTTAGCGATTTTGCTAGCTTTCAAAAACATGAGCACTCACTCAGCATCCACAAAACCCAGACCTATGGAGGCATGGCAGGTTGTCATTTAGCCAGTCTCTCAGTAGGGAGCTGTTGCCCAAGTGTTACCACGGGGTAGGAGGGAAGACCCCAGCTGTGATGACAACTCCTCATCAGTCCTCGCTGAATAACCTACAAACGAGACTTTTCAATCGGAAGATTATTTTATTTTATTTCTTTGTTTCGTATCCTTACGTTTATATCTTGACTTATCTTGGTAAAAGCAAAGAATAGGGACCGCTCCCTCTGATAAGGCAACATATCGATGTATCACGACCGAGGTCAGGTTATAGATATGCCCGACATCGTAGGCTTGACTCGCCATGTTTGAAATTAGAAATAACGACAGCTGTACGATTATGCCAATTATTTAATGTTCATTATGCAATACCCCGTTATATAATTATTTTAAATGTACAAAGACTATGATAAGGAGTGAATTCATCGAAATTAAGAATGGTTATATGAAATAAATATGAGATAACTAACGGACGCATATCGATACATTTGGTCGTAGCGTTATCAAGCGGTCGGCCCATATTCTTTGTTTCACCCCTCACCTTCTTATCTGCTGCCTTCAACCTTTGACTGCAGACAACAAATCAGAGAACATTCACCAGCCCAGACCAAGCTCACTGGTGCCGACCAAGGACGCCTGAAAAACAAACAACGACTTACCAACAAGGCCAAGTAAGCAAGTGTACTAGGAGAAGCAGGGGGCAGGATAATTTCTTTCTTCGTCTCTCCACCTAAAACAGTTTACTCCTCGTCTCTCGCTTTTACTCTCCTTGTCTCGTCTCTCATCACTATCCCGTTCGCTAAAACTGACTTTTCGTGTCGTGTTTAGTGAATCCTATAATCCTGACACCAAATCGCCACAGAAAAAAGAAATCATACACCCTTTGTCTTTTCTTCGCCCTCGTCTCAAGACCTTCGAAACTGCACCACCCTTCGTTCTGGTTTTGTCCGTGCCACCCACAATCAGAACGTTTTATTTTATCTTCAAAATTTTTCATTTTCACGCAGGAGCAATTTTTATTTTATTTTCATTTTGCCTGGTTTAATAAACCTGTTAATTTACCACGGAGGACAAGGTTTTAAGATCTGTGTCTGCCTCGGCGTTAACAGAGGCTGAACTGTCGCAAGGCAGCACCGTGCACATTCGCCACACAGTGGTCAACCTGCAGTAGGAGGTCCAGAATTCTACTGCTGTATTCCCTGTACCTCTGTATGTAGAGGACTTATAAGGACACAATTTACGCTTCCTTCACGAACACAACATATTTTGGAAAGACTTTCTTTGAAGTGGGACTCCAGGAGAGTCCAGGTTTGTTAAAGTGTAAATATTTTATTTTAAATATCTTCCTTGTACTTCAAACCTAAATTCTTTTCTATTCCTGTTCGCATTCTAATACGGTGGGCACGTTTTCATAGAAATGTGACTGAAAGTAGTGGAAACTTTAACGATACCTTTAAAATATCTACTAGTTCCTCCATTGCGACTTAAGGTTCCTGTAGCGAATTGGCTCGCAAGACTCTGACATAAGTCTCACAAGATGACCAGTAAAACCGTTTCAGGAGTCCTCATTCTACGACAAAAAATGATCTTTACATGACGTCTCATGAGTTGTGATCGGCCTCATTCATACGTAACTTAAAATCCACAAGTCGAGATGAGAACGGGGTACTGCCACAGTTGAATCTCTCGGTCAAGTCCTCCCGAGAGCCAAAACATTTGTGCTCCTACACAATTACCTGTAGTTGCCAGATTTTTTCTCTAAAAGATTAATTGAATTCAATGCCTCTCCCATTTTCTTATTAAAGAAATCGAGGGGGAGAACTGGCGTCGAGGGAACGGAACGAAAGCGCGGGATGAGGCTCCATGAGGTTTAACGGCTCCGCTGGGAACAATTATGAGAAGTTCAAAATCTGCCACCTCCCAACAATTTACTCATCGGATGGTAGAAGTCTCCATTTCAAGCAGCTTCGTTGAAAAAAGGACCTTCCTTAGAGCAACGTTCACTATTCACTTCGACATAATTTCCGCTGCAAGTGTAACTTGAGCGTGTTGCTAGACCTTTTGTTCAGGTCTTCTAGTTATTACAGAAACGCAACCCAACTGAAGCGGCTGAAGAAGAAACTAGATTGCAAATGAAATCGGACCTGTAATGGAACGGAATAGCAAATGAACTTCAGGAGTTGCAATGGACCAGTTACGAAAATTGGACAGTAAACATTAGAACACGACTGGTTTTTACCCACCTGCCAGCATACCGCAGTTTTTTGTTAGTTTAATTTATTACTTTTCGCGACCCAAAGGTTGACGAAAGTATAGCGATCGTGCCAAGAAAATATCTGGTACTCAGTACTCCCCACACCCACATGAATTCGACGACCTACCGGCTCCGTATCTTCGTTCAACGCGTTTCTACCAAAACATTCATCGTGAACAAAATGTAGATACTGGTTAGTTGAGAGTACTTCGCAAGTTTGACCTAAATCGTTAGAGCCGTTTTCGAGAAAATCGTAGTCTGGTTTTCACCAAATACGTTTATGACAAAACGTCTTCAATGCTTTTCACCAAACTCGCACAATGTTTTCAAATTGTTCATATCTATATATTGTTCTCCATAAACTTTCCTCTGACAGTCTATTGAACAGAGATAAAAATCAAAATGTGTCGAAAATAATGTTTTTTCGAACATTTTTGTTATTTCCCGACTAACTGCGTCACTGGATTTCATCAACCTTACCGAGTATTCTCTAGCAACGTATACCCACATTTTGTTCTCCTTGATCATTTCTGTATCTACCCGTTGAACGGAGATGTAAGCCATGATAATTCGGAACACGAGATTTGCCGAATATTAATTTATCAGTTTTCCAATTATTTCCATCAAACTCAACTAACTGGTACCTATATTTTGTTCTCCATAAATGTTCCTGTCGAATGGGTGTGGGATGGTGAGAGGGAGACTGTCGATCGCAATAGACTATCTAGGTTTATCTAGGTTTTTTTACTGCGTAAGAAAATGAGATTCCCCTCCTCAGCAGTTTTTAAGACATTTGAGGTATTGGACATCTTCCACATTTACAAACAAATTGTATCCATATATATATATTCAAAAATTTATCTGCTTATGAAAAGAATTATGGGCGGACGAGGTCATCTGGTAACCTTACACTGAAGTTGCCTTTTACATTCACAACTAGAAGTCAGAATTTTTTCGCGTACAATGGAATAAAGCTGTTTAATAGCCTTCCATAGGAATTAAAGATGCTAAATGATTTAGCAGGGTTTAAGCGGCGCATCAAAGAGTACGTCCGTGTGGAAATGCTCAGATGATTCTTCTTTTTAACTTTTTTCTGATTTTTTTTTATGAACTATCTATCATATAATTCAGTATATAGGTTTGCGATAGGTACCTATCTATAGCTAGAAAGTTGTAACGGCTCCTCCCCTCAGCACAGGTTTTTACTTATCGAGGGGGGAACGCATTATGCAGTATTTGTGTTTCTTTTTATATTCTTTTTTTGTAGTCTTCTTAAATAAATGCATTAAAAAAAAATATCACAAACTCGAGGTGGTTTTCACAGGCAAGACTAATGAAATATACCCCATAGCAATAGGCGCCACTCTGACCGTGAATATCTTAGTAATGAGTTCGACGGGCGCCCACCGACACCTTCTTCAGCTATACTGAAGAGTAAGAATTGTCAGCTCTCCGTCTCTTTTCCTTTCGTCGAGTGAGCCATTCAGAGCAGTCTTTCCACAAGTATTTTATTGGTCAGCTATGGGAGCGAAATCGTACGAAGGGAAGGCCTCTTCTGTTCCCAATTCAGTGGAGCTGTGGAGACTTATCTATCCTACACAATCACCTACGTCCACGCGGCTTTCAGCATTGAAATACGCACACGGGTACAACGCACGAAGTATTGAAATAGGACGCTTCAAATATAACAAGCAGCAGCGGCGAAATGAGGAGCTCAGACGAAATTAATGTTCTCAGTGAATTCTTCACGTACTCACTAATGCTGCTAATTGATGAATCAATTAGTGAATGGAGGGCACTTCCCAAAGGCTTTGAAGACATCACTGGTAATCCCAGCTTAGAAGGAGGAGCTAAACGAGTCCACGTCTCCCGATCAGTCTGTTGAACACTCGAAAATCATGGGGATGTGCATGAAACTTACGTTTGAACGGAAGACGAAAAGCGAAGTTGTGAGAGATACTCAAGGAGAGTCTAATCTTCTCGAAACAGGCTTTTCATTGTTGCAGAGAAACCAACCACATTGTGCTGTTTTTCGAGCGGTTGAAGGTGGTATCTGGCTGTTTCACACAATTATCACTATATTGGAATACTCACAATGCAGCTACGTTGTTACGAACATTTCTGTTTCCTGATCAAAACAACAATCGTACGAGTATATCAGTAGAAAGTAATGGAGGTTGCGGTTTTGCTAGCTTGCAAAAGTATCGGCACTCAGTCAGCCTCCACCAAACCAAGACCTACGGAGGTACGGCAGGTTGTCATTCATGCATTTTTTTCGTAAAGAGCCGTTGCCCGTGCGGTGGTATGATCCTGGGGAATCCATACTACGTCGGAGGAGTTCTTGGTCGGGTTCCCCTCCTGATAAAACTATTTACATCGATGGCTACGTTTTTCGTCACAATCATCTACGCAAACTGGGCGCAACGATTTTAAGCTAGAGGGTAGGGCTCGGTGATCGGCAGGAGGGGAACTCTCTCGGATTTGAGCTGGTAGGTGGACCATCTGGGAGGAGTTCTTAACCTGGTTTCCTACGTGATCAAACTATTTACTTGGGTGATAAGTTTCAAAAGAACAGATCAAGTGTGACCACGTTTCTTAGCCATCACCTTCTTTGCGTACTCACAAAGAATTGGACTTGATGCTGCTAAGTTCGTCTGCCCTCTCACCAACCTTTGCTCACTGTTGCCGAAACTACAATGGGGCACCACGTGGTTCCTTGTTTCCTCCGCACTGAGATTCTCCGACATTTTAGTTCATTGAGGAAGGCTGGCCATCGTTGGTTGTTAACTGTTCCTCTGATATAATGATAGCTGCAACGATGTAATTAGCTTGTGCCTCCAGGGAAACATTGTAGATTTCAACAATGACATCCAGGTGGGGACTTTCCTTTAGTACACCCATACTTTCGGTCCTTGATGTTCTGACCAAAAAATCCGTAGAGGGACTGCAATATCAGGATCTATAATCTTCTATCAATATGGAAAGAACCGAACTAAAAGCGCCGAACTAAAAGAATTTTATCAAATAAGACATGAACTAATTAGAGAGGATGAATTAATTTTATTTGGGAATAGAATAATAGTACCAGCCAAATTGCAGAAAGAAATGCTGAAATTACTACATGAAGGACATTTAGGAGTTAGCAAAACTCGAAACAAAGCTAGAGCCAAATTTTATTGGCCAAATATGTCAACTGATATTGAAAACTACATCAACAATTGCCGAATATGTTTATTAAACAGACCTAATAATGCCTCGCAGCCTATGATTCAACAAGAAATCTCCACTCTACCTTGGTACAGACTAGCCATGGACATTTTGGAATTTGAAAACAAAAATTACTTGGTAACAATGGACTACTTTACTAAGTGGATCGAATTGACTAAAATCAAAACAAAAAGTATCTACGATGTTAAAAAAGCCTGTATGGTAATGTTCAGTGTTCACGGATTCCCAAAGGAAATTGTAACAGACAACAATCCCTTTGGAAGCCGAGAATTCAGATTGATCCTATCTGAAATGGGTGTAAAATTGACCACAAGCAGCCCCCATTCCCCGAAAGGTCACGCACTAGCGGAATCAGGAGTGAACATTTGCAAAACCATTCTAAGGAAATCTAAAATGTCTGGTCAAGATCCTTATCTTTTACTTTTTCACTATAGAAATACCGCTGTCCCATCTACCAATTATTCCCCAAGTCAATTACTATTTAATAGAATCCTCAGAGATAAAACTACAATAAATGAAAACGAACTACTACCTAACATTATCGAGCGCGAAAAGGTTGTTGAGAATTTGATGCAACATCAAAACTTACAAAAACAACAATACGATAAGCGTACTAGAAATTTAAAAGAAGAAGAACCAGGTGATAAAGTCGTTTTTCGCAATAAAAACAAATGGGTTCACGGAAAAGCTACAGGAAACGCCGATACTCCATATGGGTTAAAGATAAATTGGGTAGACAATATCGCAGGAATCGTAAGGATATCATAGTAAGGAACAATAGGGAAGAGGGAAATGAAAGTCAACAATACATTCAGAAGACGGAAATAAGGGAAGGAAAGAGAAAGAACTATAATTTGAGGAACAGACAGGACATCAAGAAACCAATTAGATATAACACCAGAGGAAAACTAGGATAAATATAAAGAAACTTTAACTACACAAGGAAATCGTTTATTTTTATAAAAAGAATACTTATAATTGAAAAGTTGGTTAATTTAAATGTTTTGAAATAAAATTGTATGCGAAATTTCATCACTTCACTGAATTTACTCACTTCGCAATAAGTAGAAATGTTATTTTATCACGCCACTTTCATGTCAGCTCAATGAATTTAATTTAATACCCGATATACTATTTCACCGAACTAGCGCAATTTGTTTGTGTTTGTAAGTAATAACTATTTTGTCATTATGATAGCAATTAACGAAGTAATTGTTTATAACCTAGCTCGAACTCATAATAATTCAACTAATGAAACGAGGCGCCGCCATGTCACGATTTGATAAGCCAATGCCTTTATGATCTTTGATTGTCATTACACCGCCTTTTCGATTACTAGAAATTATGTCAGTCTCGCTCACATTTTACCTAAAAGAGGAAGGATGTTGTGATGACGCATCAGCTCTTTTATTCTTACGTCACGCGCATCCACTCGTAGGTAGGTTTCTACATTGTTTCAATAAAAAACATCCGTTTATAAAAGTGCAACCCAGCGAGTAATTAATATCCCATATCTCCCCCTTTAAATTAGTCAAAATAGGTTGACCCCTCCTCATGATCACAGGTATGACTGTCGCCCCCTTTTGAAGCGCGACGACACGCATAGCTTTCCACTGGGTAAGGAACTGTTCGACCTGCAGAAAGTCACCAAAGAAATTACGAAGGCCGCAGAAGATGGTTCGCTCATCCTGCCTTGGCATATTACTTTCTATCTCATCAGGCCAAGGAGGTTTGTTCGGCTTTATGTTGCCACTTAACCGGTAGGCACTTCATCTTCCCTATCCCTAGGGCTGACGTAGGTAGATCAGGGCTGTTTACTCATTTAGTTTGTTTTTTGGGTGTCAGCCACCCTTTTCACAGTGCGCTTCATTTGGTATTTAGCTGTGCCCGCCTGCTCGGCAATCCGATTGGATGAAGCCAATGGTTGTTATGGGCAGAAAACAGTTAAATAAATTAACAAAAACGCAATTTCGGCAGTTTTATCGGTAATACCCCGTGTTCGGGATCGATTTCTAGGTATTTTTAGATGCTGGGTCGAATGGAACAATTCCAAAAAGTCTACAATGCGTCAATAGTGAAATCGCGGAAAATGTAGTGAGCCAAAGTCTACTAATTGAAAGAACTCGCGGGACAATAATTACAGCGAAAGTGATCGTTTCATCATTTGTACTCCCTCCCTCCTGTCACATCAACCCCCCCCCCTCCCCCTCGCTCGACTCGTTACGTCGTGCCAATTGCCTACAGGCGCTTACGAGCCCCTGGAATACTTAGTTTTCGTTGTTCGGTTGTAGTCAGGTCATGTTTCGTGTGGTTTACTGGTATTTTTCAGTGCTGAATCGAATGGAACGGGCCCCTGAGCTGTGAGACTCCGTCAAGCTGTTCAAGAGAATAATAAGCCGTTGTGTAATAATTTGCTGGATTTTCGAGATGCGTTTTTATTTCTGGAACGGTTGTGGGTGGAGACGGTGAAATATACAATGAACGGGTGTAATTCGTAATTTTACGATTAATACTTAACTTTCATCCTTCACAAATGTTTACATGAAAACATGAATACAAATGTAGGTCAAAGGAGCAGAGATAAACGGCGACTTGGATCAAACTTACTGGGTCTGTTCAGTTACCTCCATTACGTACTCTGTAAATATATCTGTTGAACGTACCTGTTGGCATAATGATGGCAGGCTTATTAAAACATATACAGTAGCTATTGCCTTCCACTGAGTTCAATTTTATACTGTATATAAAAGTTTCTACGTGGGCTATCGGCCTCTAGCGCCAATTAAGGCTCAAAAATATTGTCGGGAGTAGCCAGGGCGGGCAGTTATATTGAACGCAAATAACGGCAGGTTGAGCACTGTGTTCTTCAGTTTGTGGCAACGTGATAGAGAAGACGCGATCGCGAGCACTACTTAGAAGACAAAGAATGAAAAAGGCAGAACGACTCAATGTATTTACAGGCCGAGTGAAAGCAACGCTCATGAAAATAAATAGTAATGTACGGAGGGAGACCAGAAAAAAGAACCTTCTCTCAGTCTCATTGAGGAAGGATATCTCGACGGAGGAGGCTGGTTGGGTTGGCAGAAATGAGAGGGTCGTCCGGTTGTGCACAATCCCATCAATTCACTCTGCCAATAAGCTGATAAGGTAAATGTTCGGAACTTCGTATTGGGTAAGTTTGGTATCAAACAGTACCCAAACGTCAAAACTGTGTCTATTGGCATCTGTATTGATGTACTGTCTTCGACCAGTACGTACCCACATGTTGCTCCTCACAGCTATTTCTCTGATCATTCGTTACACAAAAATGTAGACAAAACATATTAAATAAAACTGGTGCGTAGCAACACACAACTTTCCGCCACCCCCGTAGGTTCGAACACCACCTACATTTGCGGGCGCTATATCTTCGTTTAACGCATTTTTACAGGAACATTTACAGAGAACAAAGTGTAGGGACTAGTTAGCTGAAAGTACTCCGAAAGTTTGATCGAAATCGTTTGGAGCCGTTTTTCAGAAAATTGGAATACCGATAAATTAATATTCGTCAAATCTCCTTTTCTAAGTTAACTCGGCTTATATCTCCGTTGAACATATATATACAGACATAATTATGGAGAACGAAATGTTGGTATGGGTTACTAAAAGACACTTCATTAGAATTTATCACATCTGGTGAAGAAGTTACCCTGGAATTTACGGAAATGTTCGTAAAAACGTTATTTTCGACACATTTTGATTTTTATCTCTGTTCAATGAACTGTCAGAGGATCATTTATTGAGAACAATATGTAGGTATTAACTATTCGGATACATCTTGAAAGTTTGGTGATAATCGTTGAAGCCGTTTTGCCAAAAAGCGTAAAAAACCTATTTTTGCTTCATAGGCCTATATCTCCGTTCACCGTATTTTCATGGAGATGTGTGTAGAGGAGAAAAGTTGGGTATTGATTAGTAGAACATAATTCGAAAGTTTAATCAAAATCGTTAGAGCCGTTTTCGAGAAAAATGCGAAAACCCCTAGTTTTTGGTACATTTTTGTCCCCCCCCCCCTTCCCATCGGCCCAAATCGTCCATAACCTTATTTTGGTGTCTACAAAAAAGAACCAGCTCAATCGGATCAGCCGTTCTTACGCAAATCGAACTACACACACACACAGACGGACCACGCGCCGAAATGAGGTTTTTTAGACTCAGTAGGGTCTGAAACGTAAAGATCTGAGGAAAACCCAAATTTTTTTTTTTTGGCCGATTACTATACTTTCCTTCCCTTCGGGTAGCGGAAAGTAAAAATGAGGTTTTTAATACGTAACTCTTCCCCTCATTTTCCTGCACGGCTGGAACCTAATTTCATGGAACCAATTCAACGACCTTCCTTTTTGACGAAACGCTCGCTTAAATAGTCAACATTGTGGCTGTTGCTTAACAGCGTCACGTACGGGAATTAATTGAATAACAACCAATTACTGGTAGCAGATGTTATCGAGTGATTTTGTCTCGCAAAACCTCTTCCACTGGCTTTTCATTTAGGAGCAACTACCAGCCAATGGTGGGCGCAACAAGTGTTCGTACCAAGAATCCGTTTAATTAGACCACTGACACCTCCCCGCAACCTGTTTGAGTGAGTCCGCTCTCGGAACTCCCAAATATTCTTCGTCAACAGAGAACAACGAAGATTGGCGGTTATCTAAACGCGATTTCATGGAGTGGGAACAAAGTGGGGAACTTAAAAGTTGGAAGCGATAAAACGAATAAAACAGGTGGAAGTGTTTTATTGAAAAAACGACTACCATCTAATTGCATGAAAACCCAGTGGTTTTTACGTTTCTTTAGCCCTGCGTAGGAGAAGTGCTTTGGAGGTTTTGATTTATCATTCATTCTGAATAACAACCAACGTTTTCGGGCCAGGAAAATTGGACATGTCAAGACATGGAGATTTCAAATCTGCAATGTCCACCCTCCGTCCGCCGGCCAGGCCATATTTTGCCTTTAACGTGATCTAAAAATCACATGTTTTCGCACACAAAGTTCCATTTGGTATCTAGTTGTGTTAACCTAATCGGCAATCCGATCGGACGAAACCCACGGTACTATTAGGTACACCCGCGCACATCCGAGGACTATCAAAGCTGCTTCTGGCACATGCATCTAGACACTGCACACATACGTCTGCCTCACACCTTCGGTGAGATCTACACCGCCAGAAAAGAGCAGGGTGGTTCAAGCTGAACTCCCTGGTCACACTAAGTGCATGCAGGATTTTTTCGTTCGTTGGCTCGAATGAACGTCCATTTTATTATGGAGCTTGGATTTGAGTTGCCTTTGTGTGTGAGGGCACCGCTTCTGCTACACGTGAAACACAAAATACGATGCCTGTTGTTTGACAATTTTCCACCATGAATAGTTCTTATCAATGGCCGTTTACAGTGGCTGCTACGTTGTTGCCAAAGCGCGGGCTCAGGAACATGCTCTTGAACAAGACGTTTCGACTGTACAAGTGTCTGCTAAGATCGTGGGGAAAGATGTGTTAAGATTGTCACGCGCAATAGTTGAATAAGCGATCCCATAAAGCGGGTGGCACAAAGTTGGTGATGAATCAAGGGCTCGACGTTAAGTGCCTTCAGCCTGCAATTTAACCTGCCCTCCAGATCAATTTACACGTTTATTCTTGAATCGACCCAATCAGCGTCTATCAAACTGTAGTTTACGGCATTAGGTTGACGTCGCGGCACTAACAGGCCGAGCGATGCATTTTTAATTGAAATCCGAGACAGGGAAGTCGGAAGTAGCTGGGCATTAAGGGAGACGTTCATTAGGTTAGCATTTCCACAGGAGCTTGTGTTGTGTACCGTTTAGGTGTTTAGTAGGGCGAGTGGAAGATTTGATGGCCGAAGTTCCTCGTGATAAAGGCAGCCCATTGATTGGTCGATTGGCCGATAAGCCTAGTTTTATGTCTGCAAATGTGTGAGCTGGCCCTCGTAAATGATACGCGATGACTCCCCCTCTTGTTGAGACAAGGCAATACGAGAGCTATTTCCGTGCAGTGATTGCCATCCAGAGGTCTCCGGGATAGTCCTGACTTTCACAAAGCTCCGGTTCCCCTTCCCTTTCGTTGACTCCAATACTCACTAATAACCACCGAGTCAGGAGGCACATGATTCAAAGCTCAAGGCGAGCGTGTGAGGTTTGTTTGATTCCCCGAGCATCGGAAATACCGTGAATTCGTCATCCCACAGAACGTCAAAGTGACGTCAAAAAGCTAGCGATTACTCTCCATCCCTCGAAAATACAAAAACCTTCTAACCTGAAACACACAGTCTCATAACTTGCACAACTTCAATCATTAAAAAGCAGAATAAATGTGCTCTTATTGTGTCTTAGTACGACTTTCGTAACATATAAAATTCAATCTGGCCTACCACGTTACTCGCGTCAACCATGCCACGGGAGTAGTGCGTACGAGTACAATATTTCCCTTATTAGGGGTTTTTATCTGGTGGCTGCCAGTCCTAGAGTTCCTTAGAGATTTCTTAGAAGAGAATTACCCTTCAAAAGTCATCAATCCGTCTCTTTTGTCGTGATTTTCAGGAAATCCCACGTACGAGCAAGATTGATAAGAAGAGAATTCTAAAACACATCAGTTTTATTATTTTTACTTTTCGTGCTACACAAAGGGTAAGGTAAGTATTGTAATTCTGTCAAAAAAATTTGGGTTTTCTTCAGAGGTTTACGTTTTGAGGCCTACTGAATCTGAAAAACTCAATTTCGGCGCGTGGTCGGATCTCGTGAATGACACTGCGCTGGGTAAGCTACTTGCCCCAGGTGGGCGGGTGGGCGCATTAGCCTTCGCAGATGATGTCGTCCTCCTCGCAGGTACCATGGGGGGCTTGCAGATCAACCATGACAAGTTTGTAAGACAGCAAGGCATGTGCGGATCGAGGGCGAATCCGGAGAAGTGCAGCTCGGTCTCATTGGTGCCGTCCTTTCGAGGCTACAGCGTGAAAGTCGTGGATGCGGGTTTTGTTATTGGCGAATCCCGTGTCCCAGCTAGAGGCGTCCTCGAGATGTAGCTGTATCTTAGGATCGAGTTACTTCCCTTGAATGGAAAAGTGAATAACGAACCCACAGCACGCTTTGTTGGCCATAGGCTCCTTCATGAAAAACACAAGTTAACAAGTGGAGAGTGAAATGGGAGCTTCCCTCGCTTCAGTCTGAACTCCGTGTGGATCTCACCACAGAATGGAAACTTGCCGCCAACAACGAATGGGCGTCCGAGAAAAGGCAAGCGAGATGGGAATCCTCATCAAAGGAATGTGACACGTATGAGTTCTTCCTCGATATCCGTAAACATCTTGGAAAAAAATGGGTCCAGTCCGCTGGACAAGCCAGTTCAGCATCACCTGCTACAAGGCACGCCTTTAACTGTTTCGCCGAGTTCACGAAGAAGGAGATGGCTAAGAAACGTGGTCACAGTTGATTTGTCCTTGTGAAACTTGCCACCCGAGTAAATAGTTTGATCTGGTGGGAAACTAGATTAAGAACTCTGCCCAGATAGTAAGGGACTTCTCAGGTAGTCAGCTCCGTGCAGTAACACACGAGCAACAGCTCTCTGCCAGGAGACTGGCCTACGACACTGCAAGGCTGAGTTCGGCGGGTGCTGCTGGGACCAACCTCTTCCATATTAGCGGAACCGTAACTTCCATGACTGATGTAACCCTCGTCGAGGCTTTAGGAACAGTCATCAAACGAGGAAACAGACCTGTGTTTGATTGTGGGTCAACGTTTTCGTCAGCGATGGTGACATGTACAGTGGACTGCGTTTTGCGTTGTTGTGAAAGTTTTTTCTTCTGGCATCCCAGGTGAGTCGCATGTTTCCTCTCAGCTGGCAGTTTTGATCGCCGAAGCAGGAAGTGAATTGGTGTAGGGCTGGTGTGCTGGGTCAGTAGGTTTGGTTCTGTTGAGTTGTGCAGCGATTCGTAGTCTGGCGAAGTATATACGGGGTTTGGGTGGGATGCCGATCGGTTTCGGTGATTTCCAGGTGTCTGAGGTCGTTCTGCCGTCGGGTGTTAGGTGGAACCCCACCAGCAGGGTATTGACGAATAGAGCGAAAAGCTCACCAGGCGAAAGTGATGGTGACTTATCAAACTGGCGATGGAAAATGTGATGCAAGGTCAAAACATACCTGTTTATATGGGAGAAAGACCTGTAAGGTGTAAGGTGTGGCGTTGTTGTTAGGGGTGTGTTAGTGCGGGTTTGCAACGGTCAGTGGAAACGTTGACCGGATTACCATCCTGTTCAATGGTGACACTTTTTCCGTTGTTTGTCACCACCCGGAAAGGCCCATTATAAACAAGGCTGACCCCTACAAAGGAGGGTACGTATACATGTGTTGCTGTGGAAAGCGATGTTAGTAAGTAAAATTTGTTGGTCCGACGTAGTTGATCACGCAGTGCGAGAGTCGTTTTGTTGAAAATCGGTTGGGATGGCGAGATGATATCGGACGGAAGAGCGGTCGTTGAGTTAAATGTGCGCTGGTAGGCCGAAAGATTGTCACTGGAACTTATCATAGATCGAAGGCCGAGGAGGACAGTAGGCAAATTTCCAACCAAATCGGTGTTGTTCAGTTGAGTTTTTAAGCTTAACTTGAGTGATCTGTGGAAGCGCTCTACGAGGCCGTTGCTTTGTGGGTGGAAACTGTTACTTCTGTTCCACTGAATGCCCGAGGTGGAGAGAAGTGCGTTTAAAAGACTGCTTTCAAACTGCCTACCCTGATCGGAAGTTATTATCCGTGGAACTCCGCATCGTGGGATCCATTCGTTGTAGAGTTGGTGCGCTATGTTGGATGCCTTGATGTTGCGGAGCGAGACACGTCCAAACCACTTCGTCCGTCTATCTATGATGGTCACTTGTACCCGTGGGATGGCGGCTGTGAACCCACGATGTCGATGTGTATGGTTTCGAATTTCCCGCCTGGATCAAGAGTTCTGAATGGAGCGTTGGTGTGCTTGGTCGTTTTAAATGTCTGGCCCTTGTGGCATGCTGGGGCTATGTTTGGCCAATAGTAATGTTTTGCAATTAATTTGCGAGAGACTTTTTTATCCCTGGATGGCCTAGCCCGTTTAATTTATTGAAGGTTGGTTGGCGGAGCGGTTCCAGCACCAGAGCTCTAGTTTTTCTCCCTTCAGTGTCGCAGTATAGGTTGTAGTTGGTACCCTCGAAGACTATGAGTTTGATGGAATGCTTCGTTGCAGGGAACGCTGAGTGTCTTTTTGTTGCTCTGAGTGAAGGAGTGGACCGAAGTGGGGAACGGTGATTTCGTCTAGTCTGCTGAGTGTCCGCGACGACGTTGGCGTCACCTTTGTTATACCCAATCTCATTCCCGAAATGAGAGATGATATTCATTTGTCTAATGCAGCTGAGGCTAACCGTTTTCAGGTTATGAATAGTCTGCGTGGTGAGGGGTTTGTGGTCAGTACGGAGTTTGAGGTTGCGGCTCTCGACGAGATCACGAAAACGCCGAACATCGCGAACATCTGTCGTACGTACTGTATTTGTGTTGAGCGGGTGAGAGGGTCTTCGAATAGAAGGCGATCGGTTCCAAAGCATTGTTCCGATTCTACTGTAGCACCGCATCGATGCCGGGGGAGCTCGCGTCTGTATCGAGTAAGAGATTGCTGGCAGCGCGAGATTGAGCGAGAAGGGCCGTGTTGGCGAGGGCGGATTTGAGGTCGTTAAATGCACGCAAAGAATCATCGTTCCAGGTAATCAGAGACCTGTCCTTTTTCTTCGAGTTCGTCAGGTAGCGGTTAAAGGGCTTTTATGTGGAGGCAGCGTTCTTTATCCAGCGGCGATAGCAATTGATCATGCCAAGGAAACTGCGGAGGTCGTTGACTGTCTTAGGCGGAGCCATACCTGTTATCGACTTGACTTTTTCGGGGAGCGGTCGAATACCATGCCTATTGATGTAGTTTTCGAGGAATTTGATTTCGTGTCTTCCCTAGTCACATTTCACGGTGTTGAGGCGGAGCCCGTATTTTGCGAACGTAAGACAGCACTGCCCGGAGGTGTTTCTTGTGCTCTTCAGCGTTCCCGGAAAACACCATCACGGCATCAACGCACGTGAATGTGTACGGGTGGTCTCTCACAGTATGATCCATGAACCGTTGGTAGGATTGAGGGGCGTTCCGGAGACAGATGGGTAGGAGTACAATTCGAATGGGGTAGTCCCCCCAGGGTCTCAAATTCATGATCCGTCAGGTTTGGGAACTACCCCATGAGATTTGGACAGGCGAAGTACCTGTAACTTGTGTGGTGCTAAACGTCGGGCTTTAGCGGTCGTAGGCCGACCGAATGTCTCGATGTGGTGGAGGACGGCTGTATCACTGTAGACGCTGGGCCATTGGGATATTTTTCTCAAAACGGTACTGCAGGGGTGCACAGCCCGTGGCGAAAGCCAGTGCGCCGAAGGCTAGGTCCACGCCAGGTGGATGCCTCTGCAGAACCCTAGGGTCAAGGTGGAGTAATCCGCCGATTCCTAGTAACCCAGCCATGGAGTGCTGCAGATATCTCAGTGGTCGAGGGTTCGCTGGAAGTAGTCCCTGCCCCAATTCTCTCTTTTTGCCTGATGGGGCATACGCAGGTTGGGGCTGAGAGGCCAGTACTGCCTCCGCACACCCCATACATCGGAACGTACATGTATCACTGTAGCCGAGTGGCGTCATCGTGGTCGTGACGTTCGGGAATTCATTGAGAATGTGGTGTACGGGGAGGAATATTAGCTCATCGTGAGAGCAAGTGATTCTCCATGAAGGATTTTACCCGTTGGCGCGGCGATGAGGGCGCTGCACCAAAGGTCCACCCGAAGAACGTAATGGCGAAGGAAATCTGCTTCAAGATGGCCTTCGGGATATTGACGACGAGGAAATTCTACGTGTATTGGAAGCCTTGGAAGGTGATGGAAGCGGACTTCGTGCCGTAGGTGGGAATCCTCAAGTTGGCGTGGATCGAACCAAGGACTGGGGGTTGCTGGTTGAAAGTGTTTGCCGGGAGAAAGCTGGTTGTGGCTTGTTGTGGCCCCCGTGTCGACAAGGAATGGAAGGCGGGATTGGTGGCATTGAATGAAGAGATGTTTAGCGTTGTAGTTGGTGGTTAGAGCGGCCAAATTTAGTTTTTGCTTTGAACGTGCATGGCTGTTCACAGCGGTGGGTGGAATTTCCGAATTTTGGATGGTATCTGCAGAGTGGACTGAGTCTGGGAGTGGTGCTTCGTTTGCTGCTCTCCCGGCTAGTGCTGCGAGCGCGTGATCATGAACGGTCCGTAGGTTTATCCTGCTTGCATTGACCTTATCTATGTATATGTGTGCGAGATGCTGGTAGACCAGAAGCTCCTTTACATCTGTCCTGACTTCCTTTAAGCAGCCGTCATCGATTGAACACAAAGCTGTGTTCAACTGTTCGTCAAGAACGGACAACGTTCGAACATGATGACGGGCGAGAGAGCAGGTCACAGCTGTAGGGCAGAAAAATTAAGGTGGGGGATCAAAAATTCCCATCGCATTAGAAGAACCTTCAAGTTTTTCCACGTGGCCAGCATTTCGAACTAATGCAGGGGAAGTTCGACCACTAGTTGGGCGTCAACGTTACGGGGAATTAGTACGATATCAAGCCGAACGCAATTGGAACAGAGTTTTATTCGTGAATTACATTCGGGGAGGTTTTGCCACCACAGCCAGGGGAACTGAGTGGGAGCAAACGCGAGCGCAGGCGACACGGCGACGAGGGAACCGGATCGGTTTCAACTGACTGCTGCGAAGTCTCGAGCGAATCGGGGCATTTGAGGTGCCCAGTCAGCATAAATGCCCCGGACGAGCCTCCGCTGAATTGGAGGGTTTGGTTCGTCCCGTTACAATTATAACAACATTAGGTATACGTATGTCCTCGGTGGCAATATTCTTTCTCTTCCCTCCAACGACACAAATCACGCTTAACTGCTTCACTTTATGCTTGAGAGCCGTTTGGTGCTGGGATATCTGCTCCTTTAATAATGTAGTAAACACTCATGGAACAAAAAACTGTGGCTGGCAATGAAAGTCCGTATCAGATGATCAGATGCGAAATGGCAGATCAGATGACAGGGCGTTGTTTAATCAACGAACGGAGGCTTAGAATGTGCGTGGATATGTTAGTCAAAGGAAGACATATTTTTCCTATTACATCAACGATTCCAAGACACATTCCACTTGTTGGATGCAAAGCGTCGAAGTTGTCAGAGTCTTTGACCTCAGACTTCCCCGCGTCATTGTCTCCGACCGCCTAATTGTCTCCAAGTACAACACCCCAGTGTGCCTTTCTCCCTATTTGCACCACCTCAGTGTGCCTTTTCTCCCTACTTGCACCACCCAAGCGTGCCTTCTTCCCTATTTGCACCACCCCAGTGTGCCTTCCTTCCTACTTGCACCACCCCAGCAAGCCTTCCTCCCTACTTGCACCACCTCACTGTGTCTTTCTCCCTATTTGCACCACCCAAGTGTGCCTTCCCTACTCACCTCCCCCTTGTATGCCATCTGCCATCTCCCACCTCAGTGGCCACACCTTAAACACACCTTAAACCTCTTTATGCCTGTGCTGTCCTGCTCTCCTTTTATTCTCCTTGCACCAGCTCCTATGCTTCCTCATGTGATCACTCATTCATTCTCATTTTTGCACCTCATACGTTCTCTGTTGTCCTTCTCAACTCACCACCTCATCGATGTCTCACACTCATCACCTCTTCTCCCTGTGCTCTGGCTCATCAGGTAGCCCAGCCTTCGCACATCCTCCAGCTCGGCCCTCATGAGTGCTAGCCTCCTTACTCACGTTCATTACCACACACCACTGTAACCCCACTTCAAGGGTTATCCTGCTGCCGCAGCGCGGGGGAGTATGTTCGACGCAAAGCGTCGAAGTTGTCAGAGTCTTTGACCTCAGACTTCCCCGCGTCATTGTCTCCGACCGCCTAATTGTCTCCAACTATTTCAATACCTGCCCCTCACCTGCGGGAATCCCTCAGCTGCGGGCCCCCCAGCCCCCTTTTCTAGGTTTTCCCCTTTCTTTATTTCTTTCTCTCAATTTCATTTTCCTATCGACGACAGAGCTCTTCCAAAATCATTCCGCTTCCAACTACCGCCCCAGTAACTTCTCACTCTCTCACACGGTTGCCAGTTCACGCGTTCCGAGTGCTGCCCTTGTCTCCCAGTTGTACTCCATCTCACCTCAGTTTTAATTCTACTCAATACGTATACGTATAATACAGTCCTCCTCACGCTCACCGAGTTTCAGTTTTATTGCAATCCTCAGCTCCCCCTTTTGTGCACCCAACACCACTTTTTGAAACACAAATATCAATTGAAGTACGGCAAACCGTTGTTGGCGTATTAGGAGAGCGTGGTCTTTAGTTTATAATGAACATTTGTATGATGTGCGTGCAGCAAGTTAGCTATGAAAAACGAAGATTATGAAATAGGGGAGGAAACGTGGTAAATTATGATTACGTTCAGAGGAAGACCTTATTAAATTGATTGAAGACGGCAGGAAGATCATAGCAACATTATGTTTATATTAAATTGACTACTTGTCGGGCGGAGGATTTAGAAGCTTCAAATCTTCTCCAGTAGTGGATATCGCTCGGGATTTACTTTGAAGATATCGTTTGAAGAGGAGCCAGTGACACGAAGAGCAGTTCCGACAGAAGTGACGATCCCATCCAGATAATAACGGTTGATACACCTGGGGAAGGCGATGTTATATGTATGGACTTTTAGGACTTTCAAAAGAGGATAAACGGAAGGAAAGGCGCCGTGGGATCTCGAAAGGCTGACACATGCTAATCGAGGAAAGCTTCTTGTCAGGCGCGCACGGATCGTGTTAGCAAAAGTCAATCTCAGACCCACCCCTTTTTCCGAAGACTATTGAACATTCATAGTGTGCAGTCCATACTTTACCTTCTGCCATTCGCTTTCTTCAACAAATAATTGAAACACTTCTTCTTTCCTTCATTCGCCACTCTTTTCTCAACCTCTCTTCCAATCTGCATAACGCAAAGGGCGTTTCAGTTGATCGTCAGTTTCAATTGACCCCGACCGCTGGGAGATGACGTGAAATTCGTCACTGCGCTTAACGGATTTTCTGGTTGAATCTCTCTTCTCCAAAACAAATCGTAGCAATTTTCATTTCTAAAGTCAAATGTCAGAGTTGTCTTCTCCATTGCGACCAGTCGAAGACGAAACTGATTCAAAATGGGAGGGTTGATTGACATTATTCGTTTTCAAAGTGAGCACTTGAGCACTTCAAAGTGGGTACTTGTAAGCACTGCCTTCAAACACCGCAGTCCTCTGCATTCGTGACTCTCAGGAACAACTCATTCACTCCCCTTTCACTACGAAACACATCAAGTTCTAGTTTCTGAAGTTACTAAGTAATTTCATCAAGATCGGTGTCACACACTAATCATAACTGTAACGACCAGCCGTCAATAACCTGTTTACAGTCCGACGAGAAACAGACCGGTGGACGACAACCTTTACTTAGCGGAACAGCTCTGATGGGAAAACAACCAGCATGAAGTGGAATGGGCTACAAGAACCGACAATACCGTGGGACCGTGGGAGGACTTGAGGAAATACGCAATTGATGGGCCTTCTCAAATGTTCTGTCCACGGGCTGCTGTGAAAGTTTGTGTTATATATCGATTAATTTAAAACTAACATCCACCTAAAATAATTTTTTTGCAATAGTCAAGTTTAAGCACACAATATGAGCGAGAACTCGTTATCCAATGGAAAGAGGATGAGGGAAAATCCTCATTTCTGTCGCTCCTGATGATATAATATGCGCGTAGTTACGGAGAAGTAAAACCGCTGAAACGAAAAGCGCGCTCGCTTTCCTTTCCGCGAATATCTTAATGTTGCACCGGGAAAAGCCAAGTTTTAAGGTCGGTAATTTATTCAATTAATTTTGGAGTGGCCGCGATCCGAGTTTCTCAATATGGCTGCTTGCAACTTCGTGCTAGTTGTTGCGAAAGCCGAAGTTCTTAAGAAGAAAAAGTGGAGATAGGTTGTACTTAATCTGATTACGTGGGCATAGAAAGTTGTAATAAGGTTGCTCCAGGTGCAGTGCTTTGCTTACAACTTGGTTGGATACTCCGGTAATGGAGAGTTCTACCAGATTGATGGACATTCGAATGCTCCTTCGAGGGAAGCATGAGCTCATTCGACCCGAAGTTGTTAAACTATATTCAGGATGAAGTTGACCCTTGTTTTTCGGCTCGGGAAAATGAGAACATTTTTCAATGTACCCGAAACTTTGAGAGTTTGTGCTTTAATAAAGTTACATCAGCCTCGTAACAGTTCACATCCATACGTTTAACGAATAAGGTTATTTTAGGATTAGTTGAAAGAGATTTCCATGCCCTACCAATTATTGTGAACAATTTTGTCGAGTAGCCATCACACTCATCCAACAACTTGACTCACACTTTTCAACGCGGAAGGTAGATAAGACGTGAACGTGGGTCACGCGCGATTCATACGATTCAGAATGGTGAACTGCTGTTTACCTACCAGTACGATGTGAAGTTTTGTCCACAGCTTTTACCGAAGTTAGAAACCAGTCAATTTCTGTATTGCCGTGTGCTGTAAAACTCAACAAATGTCCAGCTGGGCCTTACGTATTCCAGGATAAATACGCAGATGCCTCTTAAGCTAGGAATCGAGGAAATAGGACCTACGATTTGTTTCCTACGTAAAAGACTTTTTTTGAGTGACACCGTAGGCCGTTGCATACGAAAGAAACTGTCATTCGTTTATTTCAAGAGGCAGTTACTTTCACACAATCGCGAGCAGGCCGGACCGCAACTTTTTGTTTCAATACTCACACGAACTATTCACAATCCGACTTTGGGGTGCCTCATACCCGACGCAGCCCTCGCCTGTTTATAAAAACGCTTGTCGTAGTGGACGCTGGTAATAATCAAGATTTATTGAAACGAAGCTGAACTTTTCCCAACGATTCGCAATGCGGTGGCCCCCTAACTTTTGCGCCCAGGAAAAAGATCGAGTATTCGCAAACGCTTCTAACAACTTTTTCCTGCACTCGAAACTGGAATCTGGCTCTAACATCTTGAGCAAAGTCTGAGTAGGCATTTCTTAATTGCGACAACTGGTTTTTAGCGGCCAGCAGTAGTTTGAAAGATAACTAATTTCTAGACATGAATTTTACAATCGTGAATAGAAGGTGACCCAAAATCATGGCATGATTTAAATTTCCGACCGATTTTGCAGTAAATTGTTGGAAACTGGAAAAAGAACAGTTTGACACCTGAGAGTTTAGGTTTAGTAAAAGTGGAGCTTCATATAATACGACGTGTTTTCATTATTGTTAAATACTTTTAATAAAAGTAAGTTTGACGCAGTTCGAAGGTTTTATGCAAATTATGGTTAAAATAGTTGTTTAATCTCATCAACTGTGAAAAGATTATTTGAAAATTAGGGGTGATTGGATCAGTCAGAGACAAGCCGTTCAAAGATCAATAACCAAAGATCTGTGTCTCCGTGCTTACATAATTTAATTAACACAACAACTGAAGCTTAATGACAATGAATAGGGAAGAAAGTTCATGGAATGGGATTATTGCACAACGACTAGAGGATGTTGATTTTCCAAGTCAAATCTTCTTAATATCTTCTTTAAGTACACGTTTTCATCTTTATGGCTTTGTAAATTGTCGAACAACAAACGCAATACGTGTCACTGTTTGGAGCTTCATGCATCAAGTAATACAGCCACCACTATGCGGAAAGGTCACAAAAAATGTCGACCGTGGAGGCTACTTGCATGATGTGTTGTTCCACGAATAACCTTTTTTGATTTACTGGATGATCCAATGAAAAAATAACAAGCTAAAGACCGGTCAACGAGTTTTCTATTTAATTCAAACCTCATTTTAATTTTAAGACATCCTCTACTAATTATTTCTCCACTAACTGAGACTTTCGTAGATTTCAGCAACAGTCATCAATAAATATCTGGTGGGTCGCAACACGCAACTTTCCTTAGCTCTACAACCATTCACTTTGTACATGGCTAATTCTATTTAATCAATTCATTTATCACTCAGTTAATTTGAACTTGGTCAAACAACGCTTTACTGCAGCAACAAGCGGTAGCGCTTACAGTTCCAGATTTTATTGTGCTGTTCGTACTCATTGCAGGACCATTATTGAGCAATTGGTACACAGAGAATTAATGGGGCCGTAAACAAGAGTTTTTTAAAGAAAGATAGTAATTACTCTTGCAGAGTTATTGGGTAAAAACGTTTAGAACTGGTAGTAAGCGAAACGGCAGTAGTTGAAATTCAGGAATTTCTGGAGTGACCCTCATGTACCTCATGAGCGTTTTTAAACCTTCAGGTATTGGATTGGGCTACAATACCAATTTTTTTAAACATTCTACTACAATTCCAGCGGAGTTCATAAGCAAAAAACTGCGCTAAAAACGCTTTTCGTCGAAAATTAGGATAATTTATTGTGCTGCTCTCGTCATTTTCCCACAGATGGGAATGTCATGGTATAGTTGCCTTATTGAGAGCTATCTATATAAAAAATTTAATCAAAATCGTTAGAGCGGGTTTTGAGAAAGAAAATTGGTGTTTTGATCACTATGATAACTATAGTTAACTTTCGGTGAATTTTGCCCATACCCTTATTTTGGCGTCCCATGGTAACGTGCGGGTGAGATATGAAGTTTGATCTGATTTGGTACGGTGGTTTTCTCTAAAAATCGTTCACATACACACACACACAGACCAATTTCCCAAATAGTGTTATTCGGACTCAGGGGGGGTCTGAAAAGTAAAGATCTGAAGAGAACTCAAACATTTTTTTTTCAGCCGATTACATAACTTTCCTTTCTACTTTGTAGAGCCAAGGAAAGTAAAAAAACAAAATATATCGGACAATATTCTTCAAAAATTCATCATGGAATACGCAAGGCCCAGCGGGAGTACAATTTATTTCATATAAATCTATTTAATTAGACTTATTCAAATACATTGCTTCCAGGACATCAGTGTTCTCACAAAAATCGTTTTGGTAGTGCAATGAGTTATCCGAACGATGAAAGTTAGATAACCTGTGTGAATAATAAGCAACAACCCAATAAATTCCAGGTTTCGAACAGACACAGCTTCAATCTTGTCTGTCACTTGCTCACTTTCCAGAACCTTCCCGCCTCTTCCTTCCCGAAAATATTGATAGCTCCATAAATTGCCTATACGCTAACTACTCAATAAAGTTTACGTATCTGTTAGGTGAGTCCGTCTCCTCTGGCTGGTGTGTTGCTGGTGGCAAGCGCTTTCGATGTAAAGACATCATCGTCTGGCCGTTAAGTCAGTACTGGAGTCAGTCAGTTGGTCGTGGTCTTTATATACGAAAGGAAGGTAAACGGGATGATGGAGCGTCGGGGAAGGGTCGGGGAGAGGAGGTCATGTACCTCAGGGGAAAACCCCTAAGGTGAATGGAACGTCTTGAATGATCTGTCAATTGTGGAATTTCCGTCTTTTTACTTTCCGCTACCCGAAGGGAAGGAAAGTATAGTAATCGGCCCAAAAAAAAAAGTTGGGTTTTCTTCAGATCTTTACGTTTCAGACCCTACTGAGTCTAAAAACCCTAATTTCGGAGAGAGGTCCGTGTGTATGTCTGTGTGTATGTCTGTGTGTGTGTGTGTCTGTAGTTCGATTTGCGGGCGAATGGCTGATCCGATTGAGTTGGTTCTTTTTTTGTTTTGTTCGTTATTTTTTGTAGACACCAAAATAAGGTTATGGACGATTTCGGCCGATGGGAAGGGGGTGGGGACGAAAATGTACCAAAAACTAGGGTTTTTCGCATTTTCTCGAAAACGGCTCTAACGATTTTGATTAAACTGTCAAATTATCTTCTCCTAATCAATACCTAACTTTTCTTCTCCATACATATCTCCATGAAAATACGGTGAACGGAGGTATGGGCCCCTGAAGCAAAATAGGTTTTTTACGCTTTTGGCAAAAACGGCTTCAGCGATTTCCACCAAACTCACAGGATGTTTTCAAATAGTTGATACCTACATATTCTTCTCAATAAATGTTCCTGTGACGGTCCATTGAACAGAGATAAAAATCAAAATGTGTCGAAAATAACGTTTTTTCTAACATTTCCGTAAATTCCAGGGTAACTTCTTTTACCAGATGTGATAAATCCTAATGGAGTGTCTTTAGTCACCCATACCAACATTTCATTCTCTATAATTATTTCTGTATATATCTCTGTTGAACGGAGATATAAGCCAAGTTAACACAAAAAGGAGATTTGTCGAATATTATTTTATCGGTATTCCAATTTTCTCAAAAACGGCTCTAACGATTTCGATCAAACATTCGGAGTACTCAACTAACTAGTCCCTACATTTTGTTCTCCATAAATGTTCCTGTAAAAATGCGTTGAACGAAGATATAGCGCCCGCCTATGAAGGTGGTGTTCGAACTTAAAGGGGTGGCGGAAAGTTGTGTGTTGCTACGCACCAGATATTTTACTTTCGTATAGTAATCGGCCCAAAAAAAAAATTTGGGTTTTCTTCAGATCTTTACGTTTCAGACCCTACTGAGTCTAAAAAACCTAATTTCGGCGCGTGGTCCGTGTGTATGTGTGTGTGTATGTCTGTGTGTGTGTGTGTCTGTAGTTCGATTTGCGGGAGAACGGCTGATCCGATTGAGCTGGTTCTTTTTTTGTTTTGTTCCTTATTTTTTGTAGACACCAAAATAAGGTTATGGACGATTTCGGCCGATGGGAAGGGGGGGTGGACAAAAATGTACCAAAAACTAGGGTTTTTCGCATTTTTCTCGAAAACGGCTCTAACGATTTTGATTAAACTTTCAAATTATCTTCTCCCAATCAATACCTAACTTTACTTCTCCATACATATCTCCATGAAAATACGGTGAACGGAGATATGGGCCACTGAAGCAAAAATAGATTTTTTACGCTTTTTGGCAAAACGGCTTCAACGATTATCACCAAACTCTAGAGATGTTTTCAAATAGTTAATACCTACATATTCCTCTCATTAAATGTTCCTGTGACGGTCCATTGAAAAGAGATAAAAATTAAAATGTGTCAAAAATAACGTTTTTTCTAACATTTCCGTAAATTCCAGGGTAACTTTTTCACCAGATGTGATAAATCCTAATGGAGTGTCTTTTAGTCACCCATACCAACATTTCGTTCTCCCTAATTATTTCTGTATATATATGTTGAACGGAGATATAAGCCAAGTTAACTCAGAAAAGGAGATTTGTCGAATATTAATTTATCGGTATTCCGATTTTCTCAAAAACGGCTCTAACGATTTCGATCAAACTTTCGGAGTACTCTCATCTAACTAGTCCCTACATTTTGTTCTCCATAAATGTTCCTGTAAAAATGCGTTGAACGAAGATATAGCACCCGCCTATGTGGGTGGTGTTCGAACTTAAAGGGGTGGCGGAAAGTAGTGTGTTGCTACGCACCAGATATTTCTGTAGGGTGGTCTGTAAATCCGTCAGTTGGTTGTTTTCGTTTGTTTAATGTTTTGAGTGGTGTGAATATGGTGTCGCATTTTGTGTTGATTTGTTCATTTATGATCTGTCCATTGAAGTTTTTTTGTTTGTAAATTTCCATGTTTTCTAATATGTTCAGTTTTCGTCCTTTGTATTGTTTGTGTAGTAGGGTGGTACAGTCCTGTATTTTGGTAGGTTCATGTCCAGTTGTTTTAAGATGGTTAGCAAAGTTTGAATCGTCTTTGTTCCTATTAAGAGATTTAATGTGTTCTGAATATCTGGTCCGTATTTTTCGTCCTGTCTGTCCTATGTATGCGTTTGTACAAGTTGAAAAAGACGGAAATTCCACAATTGACATATCATTCAAGACGTTCCATTCACCTTAGGGGTTTTCCCCTGAGGTACATGACCTCCTCTCCCCGACCCTCCATCATCCCGTTTTACCTGCCTTTCATATATAAAGACCACGACCAACTGACTGACTCCAGTACTGACTTAACGGCCAGACGATGATGTCTTTACATCGAAAGCGCTTGCCACCAGCAACACACCAGCCAGAGGAGACGGACTCACCTAACAGATACGTAAACTTTAATAATTTGCCTTCTGGCGGACATAACCCTTTTGCTTTAATACTCAATAAAGGTCCCGGACAAAATCCAACATTCGGTAACGTTAAGTTTTACGAGGTGCGCTCCAACACGTTGAAAAATAGATGGGATTATTTGGACGTGAGACAAAAATCGCTCAATGAACGGATTGAGGAAAGTTGTGTGATGCGTCGGCCCAGATAATTTCTTGGGATTTTGATGAAGTGAGAGCTCCTCGAGCTGCTCAGAACATTCTCTAATAATGTAACCTGACTACTGAGGTTCACGAGTAGGTTGAATGCACGAAATGGATTTCGGTGGAAAGGAAACGAGTGACGGGAGGTTAGCTGGATCTTCGTGGTGGAAACTCATGTTGAAAACTTCATACCTTTACATTAACTTTCTTCACTCTCTTTCACTTCCGCTCTCTCATTCTCTCACTTTCTCTCTCACTCTCAAGCGCTCTTCCTCACTCCCTTAACACATTCATTAAAACCCTCCTAACTTGGCTAATCCCAAGTTTCTCTTCTTGAGTCTTATTGTTCAACTGTTGCGATCAAATATGCATGCGGATAAGAACTGGCTTTTCTTCTCCAATATTCGGGTTTCTCACTACGTCTCCTTTCACTTAGTTCCTTCATACCTGCCATCTTCCCTTTCATACTTCATGCCTTCAAGTAACTGCTGACTCGAGTCTATCTTTTGAACGGGCCGTTCAAATAAAAATCCCTTCTCATTCTGATGAAAACTGCCGATTTAGCCCGGACTTGGGTTGACTGAAAATGACGACTAGGGATTTATTATCGGCCCCTCGACACGATCGATTCTTCGTTCCTCTCGCCAACTGATCAGCATGGAGCTGTGAGCAAGTAATTCATGAAAGTTGGCCCCCCTCGCGTTCGCTACTATCCTCCTTAAATCCCCATCGTGCGTGTCCCTGTCCCTCCAATTCATCCATTTTGTCCTCTTGATTCGCCAATTTGACAGGAAACGAACGCCATTGCTTCGTAAAATTGTCGACTGTGCTTCTCATCGTGTTTCCATAGCAACACACAACTTTCACTAACCCCCGTAAATTCGAAGACCGTGCTATTCTCATGATTACCGTCATAATTTTATACTCAACACGGATTTAGGTCTATCATTTCATTTGTCAATGTCAAAAAATGTCATGGTCCTGCTGTTACGAATTCGGCCAGGAGCACGTTGGCTCACCCACGATCACCATCGCACGTGCTGCACATCCTGTTGAGTTGAAGCAATCTCCAGATGGATACTCTGCCAATAATTGAAAAAAACAATTTTGCAGAGAAGTCAATACGACGAATGTTTTGAAGAAAACTCTGTGCCACAGCTCTTCTCCCCACTCCACACTCTCTTACCCTGCTGCACCAGAGCTCTCCTTCCTCTCGCTAGTGATTCGTTCTTCGGCTGTGATAGTGCGAGATCGTACTCGTCACATCATCAATGCAAGTATTAATAACGATTTCCATAGGATTCATTTTCATAGGCTTCTTATTACATTAATTGTTACACTTGTTTTAGTTTTTGCAGATGTTACACGCTTCAGTTGAAAACAGACTAAACTAAGAAAACTCAGGTAAGTTAAAAGTGAGCGATTTGCTTGTTTGGATTTCATACGAAGTTCTATGTTTCAAAAGCATGGAAATTCAATGTGGGAAGAGAGACACTGCTGAGGTCCTTCCTTTTACTCAGACACACAACGAATCATCAACAGTCTTCATGTAGAATCAATGAATTACAAGGATCAAATAAAATTGTTCAACTCCGATCAAATTCGCCAACGTATACTTATCTAGAAATGAATGAAGAATTGTGAGTATGATATCGAATTTAGTTAATAACTAATAAAGAAAGACGACAGAACTCCGAAGAAAGACAGAAGTTAGGCTTCATGATTGCCTTAAGCGTCAGAGGTGGTGGACCAGTAATTTCTCACAAATGAGAATTCATGATATTGTTACGTTATCCATTGACAAAATTTAATCAAAATTGTTCCAGCCGCTTTCAGAAAAAGCATTGGTGTTTTTATCACCACGGTATCTACAATAAGTTTTGAACGGGGTTTTCTCATTTTGGCGAAGCAGGGTAAATTTGGAATTTGCGGTCATTTGTTTGTGCCGTTTTCTCTCAATTGCGTTCCCCCACAGACACACAGACATACAAAGACACATCATTATTATTATTTTCGGACTCAGTAGTCCTTGACATGCAAAGATCTGATTATATCCTTTGCTACTATGTAGGGCTACAAAAAAGTAAAGAAGAAAGCTCTGAATCATAAATCTCTACTCGCGTTTAACTTAGCGCAGCGTAACTTAAATGTTTGTATCGTGCACCTGAGCTGGGAGGTTGCCCACTTTTGTAGGGAAGTGCAGTATTAGTCTCGTCATTCTGTCCTGACTATAATTGTGATGCTGAATGAGTGAATTGGGAGAGTGATTATTTTGCTTACAGAAGAATGTTGGTTTTGTGTATTGCCAGAGAAATTCTACGCAAGTTACATGCATCTATCTACATCAATGTAAAGACCATATGATGAAAACGATTTTTTATCAACTGGCAAGTCTCAATTAATGTGAAGTTACGAGGTTACAAACACTGTTAAGCTCAGGCGAGTGATGTGACGTCTCGCACCAGATGTGCTTTGAAAACGACGAAACTATTGCGAGAGCTTTCGCGTGAAAACTTGGTCAACTCCTTCATCGACCCATACTTTAGAGCAGTTTCGTGAATATAATTTGAGAGGAAGATGTGCGACCACAAAGCGGAGAAAACTCAGTTTTCGAGGTTTTTCACTTGGCCTAAATACCAAACGATTGTCGTTTGTAGTTTTTGCACTCCGGAATCGGGGAGAAAATCGAATGACAACTGTTTGAAACTTGAAGACTCCTACACCCTTCCTCTACACTTGATTTCGAAATAGCAAGTATCAAGAAAACCGTTAGGGCATAACTACTCACAATGGGTTCTGATACCGCGGGTAAAAAGAAAGGACGAGTAATGAGCGAAGGGGCAATAGGGGTTGGGCATACAGCTCCTGGTACTCATAGTTGATAAAATGTTCTGTTTCTCTCTGTGTGCCAGGAATGATGCTCGAGCACTGAGGTCCAAACGTTTTCTTTTAATAACTCTGACTGTTTTAGTATGCTCTGGGCCTGCCGTTGAACATTGGCTATAACCGCTTAGCTTACCAGTTTCAGAAAATAACGTGTGATGGGTGTAAAATATGGTGAATATTGATATCAACAACCGGATACAGCTACAAAGGGCAACAGAGGAGTTTAAAGAGTTTATTCACAATATAGTTGGGGAAACACAAAATGGAAAAAGATCCGGTACTTGCAAAGTCCAACTCGGAATCACGAGTTGGGGAACGCTGAGAGAGCGCGCAAAATCGTTCCAACCCGTTCTGGCGTCTTCCCTGTTGGATGGTCGTGAGTCGCTGTCCAATACGTCCGAATGGTGGTGAGAATCCGAACGAAAGGAGGTGAGCGGCGTATGAGATGCCGTAAACGATGAAAACAAAACGGTTAAGCGGTTAGTTCGGTGACGAAAACGAAACAGCACACACGAGGTAGCCAGAAAACGGATGGTTGATGGTGAATATAACAAAGGATAGAAAAATATAATAATAATAATAATAATAATAATAAACGGAAGAGGTTACAACCTCGTTCCCTCCAGTGGTGGGCGGTAATCGCTGCTGGGAACAGCGCTGTTGGCCAGGTTTAAGAGCAATAGCGTGCTGGAATTTCTGCTGCTCTGTTGGCATAACTGTTGATAACTGATAATGGAACATAAACAATAAATAGCGGTATCGGGAAAGTGTGGTGTGGTGGATGTGAAATCGGAGTTGGCGATTTGAGTTCCTAACACTGACTGTCCCTTGTTTGGGATGACCATCGCGGCCTAAAGTCCTGTTGTCGTTATGCCAGCCCTAATGTCTCAAAGGACCAGGTATTTCCTGCAAGAGTCTTCATCTGTATCACAACACCTGCAGAGAGGGGCGTCGACTATGCCCCTAACATAGATCTCCAGGCATATACTCTCACTGTTCTGAACCCAGGGAAATGTACGTCCTACTTCTAACCGCGACCTTCACCCACACTCAAGAGCCAGTACATAGCCAGGGGTTTAGATCATCCTTTGTATATGTTGATACTCCATTAGGAGACCGAAACCGACGACTTTCGCTGTTTCATAGACTTCCAGTCGAACTCGCACCTGGGCACGATCATTCCAGTGATGATGCATTGCTTTGCAAAGGTTCCCGGGTCCCTGAATACCTCATTATCAGTCTGCAGCACCTTAGCTATTTTGACTCTTGTTGTTTCCAAGCCACCTTCATGGCGTCAGCCTGCATAAATAATTAGAGGGAACTACGCGCCTACAAATAGCCTGCCAGCACTGCACCTTTCGCGAATATCAGGCCAACATGCAGTGCTATAAATGCCAGCGTTATGGGCACCTGCCAGTGACCTGTACGAAACCTGAGGTATGCTGTGCCACACCTCAGCAAGGAATGAAAGCGCATGGCTACCGTTGATTAGAATAGGTTTCGCATCCTACACAAGATGCACGCTGCGCCATCCATCAGTAGTTTCCCAGTGTCACTGTAGCTCTACTTCACCCGACCCCGGTGAAACAGAGGTGATTACTGTCAGGAAGCTCACCTTTCTCAAATTCTAAGTTCATTGGCAACTGAGATCCCACTCAATACAGGCCGCATATTCGGTTTACCACTCAAGCGTTACCGTTTTGATGACGAAGAATGCACTAAACAATACCTCGGTACTATTCGCAATAAATCAACGACAAGTAAATTGTCAGTGACTACACCCGAACACTGGCGAACGCAAGACTAGGAAGCTTCACGTAACCGCTTCGTAATCCCAACTCAACTGACTCACTTTTACTTTGTTGCCACCATCCGAGCACGGGGTCTGAGATGCAGGACCCTAATGGGCGGCAAGGGATCATGGACCCTCTGACTGAGTTAGACATCCCTTCGTAGACAACAGGCGACCTCTAGAGGGCCCTTGCGACCTTAAAGCCCAACAAATCTCCTCAACCAGAGAACGACAACAACATCCCACAGGCAACACGCTAAGCAAGACTGAGCGGACATGCTCCAGTGGCCTTCTCAATTTATTTAATGACAGTTTCCAGGTTGGACAGATCTGTTTCTTTATTTCATGACTGTACCTAAACCCTCGACGAGGGTTATATCAGTCATAGAAGTTGCGGTTTCGCTAATATGCAAGAGGCCGGCCCCTGCGGCATCCACCGAACTCAGACCTGTGGAGGTACGGCAGGTATGTGGTCGTTAGCCAGTCTCACCGTAGAGAGCTGTTGCCCGTGTGTTACCGCGCGGAGGTGACCACCTGAGGAATCCCGTACCATCTGGGAGTATTTCATAATCTGGTTCCCTACCTGATCTTTACTTTTTTACTTGGGTGGCAAGTTTCAAAGGACAGATCAACTATAACCACGTTTCTTAGCCATCACCTTCTTTGCGAACTTTGCAAAATGGTTGTAGGCTTCCTTTGTAGCAGTTAATGCTGCTAAGTTCGTTTGCCCACCCAACAACCGTCGCTCACTGTTGTAGAGACTACAGTGGAGCAGCACATGGTTTCTTGTTTCCTCCGCACTGGAGGCACAAGATGTGCATAATGGAGAGTCTTTCAGAGAAAAGAAGTGGAGCCGCGCATTGAAGTCACCATGTCCCGTGAGGAACTGGCTCGTCCAGTGGTCTGGCTCAACCCATTTTCTAGAAAGACGTTCACGGATGTTGGGGAAGAACTCATACGTATCACGTCCCTTTGACGAGGATTCCCATCTCGCTTGGCATTTCTCTAGAGCCCATTCATCGATGGCGGCAAGTTTCTGTTCTGTGGTGAGATCCGCACGGAGTTCAGTCCAAAGCGAAGCTCCCGTTCCTCTCCACTTGTCAATCATGCACTCAACAGCCAAATCAACTGGTAACTGACCAGTGATCACCTGGAGTGCTTCCCGATACAGTCTTGTAGGCCTTGGTGATCCACAGGAGCGCAGCTCTCTGGGATTGGGCCAATACTCTCTTTGATTGACTGTTGGTTTGCTACCCCAGACAACACGGGGCAGTAGCCAATCACACCTAAATAGATGGCCTTATACATGAGGATGGTGTCGTGGTAACACACACCCCAAGTGGCCTTAGTAATGGCACGCAGTGAGGCAAACCTTGCAATGGTAGTGCCTTTAAGGGACTGGAGGTGTTGGTTGAAACCCCACCTCTCACCTATATTCACTCCTAAATACTTGACGTGCTTTTCAAGAAGGAGCCTGTGGCCGCCAAAGCGTATTCTGGGTGGATTATTCACTTTCCCCTTCAAGAGGATTAGCTGGGTTTTCCTCAGCCACCTGCATCTTGACGTGCTCGCACCATTGGTTGACAGTGCGGAGCACGTGGTGGGTTTTTCTTCAATTTGGCGGACTGACTCTGCAAAGATCCAGCACAGTCAAGTCATCCACATAGGCGTACGGCTCACAGTCAGTCTCCATGAGTTTCCTGAGAAGACCTTCGAAGAAGGCATTCCAGAGTGCTGGTCCAGGACCGAGCCCTGTGGGCACCCTTCTCAATCTTTCTCCGGACAGAGACATGCCTGCTTTCGATCGTAGCAGTTCTGTCTGTCAGGTAACTTCTGACGAGCGAGTACAGGTTGCGGGGATTCCCCTACCTTTGAGCTCATTAAGGAGCGCTGGCCACCAAAGGTTGTCAAACGCTCCTCTGATGTCAATCAGAACTGCTACGACGTACTTAACCGGTGCCAGCAGAAACACGCCGAATCTCGACAATGACATCCTGCGTGGACCTTCCTTTGGTACACCCGTATTGCCTGCCTGTGAGGTTGCGGCCAAAGACTCCTTCGAGGACTGCAACATCAAGATTTCTAGTGTTTTGCCTAATATGGAAAGAAGGCTGAGTGGTCTCCATGATCGCGGTCTGACTGATTGCGTCGCCTCCCTTTTGAAGAGTGACAACGCCGCTACAGTCTTCCACTGAGTGGGGAACTGTCCGACCTGCAGACAGTCATTAAATAAATTAAGGAGGCCGCTGGAGATAGTCCGCTCAGCCTTCGCCAGCATATTGCTTTCTATTTTATCTGGCCCAGGAGATTTGTTGGGCTTTAAGGTCGCAAGGGCCCCTGCCGAGGTCGCCTGTTGTCACAATGGGATGTCGGGCTCGTTCGAGGAATCCATGATCAGCTCCCTTGCTGCCCTCTGGGCTTCAGTGTCTCGAGCTACTTGGTCATCTGGGAACGCCTTCTCAAGGAGGTTTCCAGTGAGCTCGATGCTGCAGGCCCAGCCTGACTCATTTTGCATCGCGGCTAAGACCTGCTCTACGTTAGCTTTTCCTATGGAGGACTTGTAGTGTCTGCCCCAGGGGTTCTCAGAGCTCTCCGCTTCCACAAAGTTTCGCCAGCCTTGCCGTTTGGCTCGTTTGATGGCGCGGTGGAAGGCCTTCTTCTCTTGGATGAAGGCAGTTCGGAGTGTTGCTCTGGCATCAGGGTCACGAGTGTTTTGGTACATCCTTCTAGCTCTATTTGCACTTTGCTTGAGGGGATTTAGTTCCTCAGTCCACCATGGGACTTTGATCGCCCTGTGCTTCTGTTGGCCAAGTACAGAGTCCAGCAGAGTGCAGTGCTGTGGTAAATATGTCCACTTTGCTGTCCACCTCTTCAGGTGTGTATGCTTGCGCTATTAGGTCGGTGTCCGCGGCACGCAGTTCACCTTCCAGTACCCTACAGAATTGGGGCCAATCAGCATTTTTTGTGCGGAATCGCTTTTCAGCGTGTCTTTGCAGAGGATGTTGTCATCCGTAATGGCAAAAGTCAATAACCATGTGATCGCTCTGCGTTGCACCTGGTACGACTCGCCAACCCTGCAATTTGAGTAGCAGGGTGTGAGACACGGCTGTGACATCTATACGACCTTCCTCCCGGACCATCATAGGTCGCCTCAGTCATGGGGTCGTTGACAACAATCAAGTTGGACCTGGTGAGCAGCTCTATATACGCCTCGCCCGCCCCATCCAGGGTTGGGGATCCCACAATGGTGATCTGGCATTTGCATCGGCACAGACTATGCAGGGTCGTCCTGATAGGCCTGCTAGAGCTCGCTCAGTGGTTCAGGCTGTTGGCAACTGGTGCGCCAAATTGCCTGTAAAATGATATTACAACCAGCTCAAAGCCACCGGCTCGGATGAGCTACAACTGACCAAGTGCTGGCTGTTCAGGTGAGTGAGTGCGAGCATGTCAGTAGACGGTCGATGCAGGCCACTGCTGCCTTGGCTCCCGTTCTTGCTCCAGCCACCACTCGTGTCTGCGATCCCAGACCAAGAGTTTTGGATCCTATGTATGGTTCCTGTATGGCGAGAACACTGCAGCGTTTCTTGAGTGCATTTTGCAGCAACTCAGCCATAATTGGGCAACTCTTATTGGTGTTGTGCTGAAGGATTCGAAGTGTTTTGACCTATTCATAATCCACTCGTGACTCCTGGAGGGCAATCGCTCGCTGACGAATGGTACAGCGTGCGTCGTGTAGAGTGTGCAACCTGTTGGATTTTGCGTTCGACGCAATTGGCACGCCAGGGAGCATCACGCTTGCATTCCTTACTCAGATGTGGCAAGGCGCACCAGGCGCACACAACCGGTCTTGTACAGGCCACTGCCAGGTAGCCATAGCGCTGGCATTTGTAGCACTGAGTGGGGCTTGGTACTTTCGTATGGCGCACCGCTGCCAGGCTATTTGGAGGTGCCTTGCCCTCTAGTTTTTTGTACAGGCTGGGTGATACCTCAATCACCCAATCCTTTGTCTGCCACGCTTTTGGTGAAGAGAGGCCTGACATCCTGCGGCTGCAAGCCTAACGCAGGGTTGTGTTCAAGAACTTGTTGCGCCAAGTCCTCTTTTTGAAGGTCAGTCCTCACGTCGCACAATAGCATGCGTGGGAAGCGACCTAGGGGGGCTGACGCTTGGAGCTTCAACTCTTTTTCGCGGAAATGTGGCTCGTGAGCGCCTTGGCCATTTCTGGCGTTTCCGTCACAATGACGGCGCCACCTCCTACAGCGGTGCGGATGTCTAGCACTTTCGGACGCTTAGGGCTTGGAGGTCCGTAGCAGGACACCCGCATCAGTGCTTCCATTGTATCAGGGTTGGAGGGACCAGCCTCTCCTTCCTTACATGTATGTCTAACCACTACCACGTTTTGTCGTGGGTTTTTAGGGGAGTTTGGTAGGCGGTGGAGGCTTCTTCTTTTGGTTTTTATTTTTACCTTTGTTTCTGGGCGGAGGCGTAGGCGAGGCGCTGCCCTCGGCCTGCACGTCCTGTAGTTAGTTGGGCCTTTTATTCTTCCCTCTGCGCTTCCTGGCCTTGGCAGGCTGCCATTCCGCCTCAGCTCCATGAGAGGGGAAGCGCGCAGTAGCGGCTACTGCCGCATATGAGGGCCTGAGGGTACTACCCTGGCTCGTTGTTGCTCCTTGAGTTTGGGGGCTGGTGGCACTGGCTGCTGGGCAATTGCCTTCGCAGCTCTTCCCTCACGACAGCCGCCACAGTTTCCCGCAGGGGGTAGTTGCAGGGCGATGTCGTTGGGGGCATTAGCTTTTATAGCCAGCTTCGAAATTTCGAAGAGGCAACTAGTGACGAGGTCCCGCATAGGTCCTGTCGCGTTGGCCCTCATCCGTGCCAGCTGGCCGTGGATGATTTGGACGTATGCACAAATTTGCTCCATGTCCGACAGTTTAGGGTCCACGCTGTGTCGTGTGCTTGTAGTAGCCGGGTTGCCCGGGCTACTAGGGGGAGATGAACGCGGTTTGCCCGGTTCTTTCCGCCCTTGTTTGTTTGGACGACGAGTAGGGTGCTCATCGTCCGAGGAGGAGGGGTCGAGCTTGGCGAGCCCGGGAAGAAGGCGCAGGTGGCGTTTTTATTACCTGCAATTTTGGGTTTTGACTTTGTCATGTTATTTTACTAATTTGTGAGGAGAAAGAAGCAGACTGGTGTAGTGTATCCTGTGAGTTCATTTGTTGTGTGTGTTAGTGGTATGAGCGAGAGGTGCTCGAGGCAGTGTCCTGGAAGCTCCCCTCAGGCATATTGATTCTAGCCCCTTTCGCTGGTCCGTTGAGGGTCAAGGAGGCCCCCACATGCGCCGCAGCTGCCAGTCCAGCCACCCACCGGGACTAAGACGCATGAGGGATTTTTCGGCTGCTGCTCAGAGTCAGCCCTCGGCCACTGGTGATGTGGTGAGCGGGACACACGCTATCAGCCGCCCCAGGAACGCTCAAACCTGGTGTTTCCCCCTCCTCATTCCGAAGGCCGCACCTATATAGGGATCGCTCAAAGATGTTAGTGAGCTACTTCCAGGACTGTCTTTCGCTCATTATGAGTGTTTTATGTTAATGTGTTCTGCCGCCAAGCCGTTGCAGTGTATTTAGTATCTGGAATATGTTGTGTATGTCAGTGTCGTGAGCTTTAAGCCCCTTTAAGGCCGGATTTAACGACCACGCAGAGGATACGGCAGGAGAATTCTGTCCCCCTTCCTGCAGGGGTGTGTTCTGCGATCCCAGCTAAAGGTAGGGGGTTCCCAGTGTGTCATGTATGTGAATGAAGTGTAAGTTGTGTCCCTTTTTAGTCCGGCTTATACGAACACGCAGGGAGGACGGCAGTGGAATTCTGGACCCCCAACTGCAGGGTGAGCACAGTGTGGCGACAGAGTACACTGTGACGCCCAGCCACAGTTAAGCCTCGTTGGATGTAATCCTGCGGGGACCTCGTAGAGGTGAGGTTGTCTTTCAAGCTGGGCCCACCCGGCCGTCCCTTTTAGTCGGCTCATACGACACGCAGGGAATACGTCAGCGGTATTCTGGACCCCCGACTGCAGGGTGATTTCCAGGTTGGACAGTTCTGCACTTCCACGCAGGATATCATAGTCGAAATCCGCAATACGTATTGAGGAAAAATCGGTTCAAATGTGATATTTCGCCAGGAGGTCACAATAGAACGCCACAATAAGGTTATCAGCAAGCTCGGTTCAAAGCTCACTGTAGTTATCATAGTAATCTGAACACGAAATAAGTAATTCTCAAATAGGTGGAGATGGTAGTTCATTAAACCACCTATGCGTTGAACGTTTAGTAACTCTCATAATTAAGTTTTGGCAATCATAGAATTTCCGGAATTATAACCACCTTCGTTTTGCTTACCAGTTCTTACGGTTTTTACTGGATAATTCCCGAACAGTAGTTACAAAGATCCTGCTCAAAAATATCCTGGTGAGAGTATCGCTAATGTTTTATGTAGTGATTGCTCAATGATGGTCGTGGAATGAGTAGGAGAAGCTCAATAAATGCCAGGGCTTTAGGTCCAACTAGTTTTGATGTTTAACGTTGATCTATGTTCATCCAAGTTCAAATGAACTCAATGAAAACCGGATTTGATTAGTAGCTAGAATGTACGTGGGTGGTGTTGAGGAAAGTAGTGGCATTGGATGTCTTCATTGGTGACAGCCATTTGCTACGTCAAGGTGTGACAGCTCAGGCTTTCTTTAGTCAGTCCATCCTTTGACCAATGCAGTTCTCAAATCTCGGAATCGGAAACGACTAAGGTTTTCACTCATTTAATTTTAAAATGGTCTGAAATAGATTAGATTAGATAGAGATCGTCCCCCCTCCCCCCTTTCTCTTTAAGGGTCATTCCAATTATGGTGTCCCTCTTATCGAGACTTCCCAAACATCAACGAAAACAGAGCAACGGGAACAATACGGATGATTTAGTTTACTGACTGAAATAATAGATTTTCCAGCTGATGAAGTCACTTTTCATTTCGAGTACCACAAAGCCGAAGGAAGCTGAAACATTCAGGGAAAGATACCTTTCTCCGGAAGAGCGACGTTGATAGGTGACTTGGAAAGCCTGTGTGCCGTGCAAGTGGGCTCTCGAGTCGATAAATCCGCCGAAATTACCACATGAAGTGAATTGCGATAGTTGAACTTGATAGGAACCGATAGGAGCGACACACGCTTCAATCAAAAACGAGCCTTGACGGTTTCGACATACCTATGTTTGGAGAAGGCGTATTATCACATAGTCGTTGGAAACTTAACCAATTAAGATGTTGAGATAGCACCGTGGTTAAGCCTGCTTTAGAAAGTGCTTAAGCTGTGGTGCTTATCCTGTAGTAATAATGTTCTCTTATTAGTCAAGTTGGAAAGGGAATCGAGGAGTAGCATAAATCAAGTGTCAGAACGCATTATTTATCATTGGAACAGTCGAGCGTGAGTGTCCTCATTTACTTCATTTTCCGAATAATCTTAGGCTCTCCAGTCGGGTTTCGTCGAATCCTTGGAAGTTTTGCTAATATAAGGGGCAATCGCCGTTAGAAACTTGGACGCAAAATCGTCGAGATGCGGGAAACTTTTAGTTTTTAATGGCTGCAACTGTAAGTTCAGCCGCTGACAGGAATGTGCTGCTGTTACCTCAAAGGTTTAGTCGTTTGAGTTTTTCATTGTGAAATTTATTTAAAAATAGTCGATCAATTCAATCCAAACTCGAAAAATGAACAATGCCTGTTTCTTAATATTCAATATCGTACTTCAGCTGTGGCCTAGGGGCGTGCCTAGTTTCATTGCACGCGCGAGCCTACTAGTCAGAATAGGAAGATTCAGGTCGTGACGCTCCATGAAAACTATTAAGGAAACGTTACAGTGGGCATAGCATCAGCGCTATCTGACAGTAACGGGTGCAGCCAAAAAATACAATAATATGAAACTGGTTATCCAAAACGTTCAGATAATTCGCAAAACGGCTGTAGCGATGTAGAGGAAACATACCGGGTACTTTCAACTAACTAGTACCTGCGCTTTATTCAACGTATATGTAGCAGGGAATAGTTGTGTATTGTAATGCGCCAGATATCTCCATATTTGGTTGTACACTTGCGTATGTTTACCGCATCGAGTGCTTAGCTTAGCCGATGTTGTTGATTACCTATGTCAAAAAGTAAACATACACTTATTCACTTCACTTCTCATAAATTCGGTCCACAAACAAATAATAACAACAAACGATAATTAGAGATTTGAAAAATGTTATTTTAGTATAATTTTATGTCGATGGCTCAAGTTTATTTATTTCGAAGACGGTTTCAAGAATTCCTGGAAGTGATTTAAAAGGGTTTCTTGGGCTTTACGTGGAAGTCGCTCACTTTCCCGGAATGAAGCCACTCAATTTTTTGACTTAATACACAGCTAATTGAATGGCTGTCTGCCGTCAGTAGAGAGTTTTTAACGAGGAAGATTATTAAGAATGGACTTTGGAAAAAAAACTGGATAACTGCATTTCATTAGTTCTTTTTTTTCAAAAAAAGCAAAAAAGTCAAGTGTTCGTTGTGTGTGGTAAACAAATATCGGGTTTACGGTGGCGTAGATTATTCATTCAGAATTACCGCTAAAGGTGTTCAGATTTTGCTCCTCGTCGCGCCAGTTAATCGTTCGTTGCTCCCGGTCAACATGCAACGTTTTACCTGAAAAGAGAGTCCAAGGGAATTTTCAATCGCTTTACTTCTCGAAATGACGTTTCGAAGTTATTTTTGTGTATTAATGGATTTTTTCTACGTCCCAGTTACTCAAGTGGATGATTGACTAAGTTACTCGAGTGGCTATTCATAGTGACAACTTAATTGAGGGTGAATTTGAGGCTCAAGGGCTGTTTTGGTTTATTATTCATTCTGAATAATAACCCTATGTTTTCGGTCACGAAAAATTTTTTACAACCCCCCCCCCCCCCTCAAAATTTGATACTTTACGTTTCAAGACTTGGAGATTCCAAATGTGCAATGTCCGTCCGCTGTCCGGGCCGTTTTGTGCCTTTAACGCGGTCTAAAAAATTCGTTCTTTCGCACAAAAATCCGATTTGGTATCTAGTTGTGCGCGCCATCTCGGCAATCCGATCGGACGAAGCCCGTGGTTGTAATGGGCAAAAAATGGTTAAAAAAATTAACGAAACGCAGTACAACGAGGGAACTACAGCGTCCCTCCCTCCCTCCCGTCTCAATAAAAAACAACCCGAGGCGCCCCGCCCCCACCTCGCAACGCTGCCGGGCGGGCGGGGCCGCTCAACTCCCCTTTTGCCTCGCAACGGGTTCGCTTTCCCCGACCCGACGCGGCAAAATCATCAGACGTTTAATTTCCGTAGTTACATTGTAGCCAGGTCATGTTTCGTATGGTTTACTAGTATTCGATGCTGAATCGAATGGGATGGGGGAGCACTAATACTAGGTCAAGCTGTTCATGAGAATAATAAACCATTGTGTAATAATTTGCAGGGTTTTTATTAATAGTTAGCCATTACTGCTGGAAAAGTTCTATGCCGAAATCGTGGGATCTGTGTATCGAATGTTAGTTTTTTATGTTACTCTCGTATGTAATTTTGTTGTGCAAAATGTAGGTACTAGTTGGCTGAGAGTAATTTGTAAGTTTGATCGAAATCTTACTCATTTTTGAGAAAATGTAATATTTGAAAAATCTCGTTTTCCGAGCTATCGTGGCTTATATCTTTGTTCAACACGTCAATACGGAGATAGTTGCGGAAAACAAAATGTGGGTATAAGTTACTAAAAAACACTCCATAAGATACATGAAATATAGTGACTTGGTTACTCGGAAAATCACAGAAATGTTCAAAAAAACATTATTTTCGACACATTTTCATTTTTATCTGTGTTCAATGGACTGTCACTGGGACATATATTGAGAACGATATTGTTACGAGTAACAAAAAGACACAACTGACTTGGTTGAAGATTTACACGAGAATGAATCTCGTTTTAGTTCTAGCATCGGAATGATAGCAACTCGCAAACATCGTTGCTACGTAGCAACTCATAAACATAGTTACTACGTAACATCAAATTATTAAAACGTCATCTACTGTCGATGGTCCCAACAATGTATAGGCATTAACTATTTGAAAACATTCCTGTGAACTTGGTGGAAATTGTTGAAACCGTTTTGCCAAAAAGTGTACAAAAACCTATTATCGCTTCTTAGGCCGATATCTCCGCTCACCGTATTTTCATGGAGATGTTTAAAGAAAAGAAAAGTTTTGTACTAATTAGTAAAAGATAATCTGAAAGTTTAATAAAACACGTTAGAGCTGTTTCTGAGAACATTTACCAAACCCCGAAATCGCCCAAAACCTTATTTTTGCGCATACAAAAAATAACAAACAAAACGAGAAAAACCGAGCTCAGTGGCCATTCTCCCGCAAATCGAACTAAAGGCACATACACGTCTGTTTCCTTATTTGAAGACTGTTCCTAAATCTTCGACGAGGGTTATACCAGTCAGGGAAAATAATAAAAGGTAACGTAAATCTTCGGGGGTCCGTCATCTCTGGCCAGTCAGATACAGTGGGCGAGTGCTTTCGATGCGAAGACATCATCGTCTGAACGTTACGTCAGTACTCAACTCAGTTAATTGGCCGTAGTCTTGATTTAGGAAGAGAAATCGAACGGGATGGTGTTGAGTCAGAAAGGGGGGGGGGGGAGAGAGAGATGTTGTAAGGGAGCCTGGTCATACGCCTCGGGAAAATTCATTGGAAGTGAAAGGAAAGGAGAGTAATGGCAGTTTCGTATGTCTTAATTAGTCTGTTGATTGTCGATTCCAAGTCTTTTTTACTTTACTACATAAATAATACAAAGGACGAAAACTGAACTTATTAGAAAACATGGAAATCTATAAACAGATAACTTCAATGACAGATCATAAACGAACGTTTTACACCCCTCAAACCCCTATACAAACGGGAAAACCCAACTGACGGATTTACAGACCACCCTATACAAGAATGACTCTCAACAGACTTTCTTAGCGATCACCTTCTTCGCGAATTGGGGAAAAGTCAGTGCTGCTAAGTTTGTCTGCCCTCCCAACAACCGACGCTCACTATTGTAGAAACTATAGTGGAGCAGCATGTGGTTTCTTGCTTCCTCCGCATTGGGGGTGCAAGACGTGCCTGATGGGGAGCATTGAGACAAAAGAAGTGGAGCTGCGCATTGAAGACGTCATGGCCCGTGAGGAACTGGTTCGTCTGCGATTCTGGAATTGGGCCAGTACTCTCTTTTGATTTACTGTTAGTTTGCTACCCCAGACAACGAGGCAACAGCCAATAATAGCTTGATAAATACCCTTATACATAAAGATAGTTTCATAGTAACACACACCCCAAGTGGCCTTAGTAATTGCACACAGTGAGGCAAACCTTGCAAATGGCGCAGTGGAAGGCCTTCTCTTGGATGAAGGCGATTCGGAATGTCGCTCTGGCATCAGCGTCACGAGTCTGTTGGTATATCTTCTGTCTCTATTTACACACTGCTTGAGGGGATTATGTTCGTCAGTCCTTCATGAGACTTTGATCATCCTCTGCTTCTGTTCCCCTAGTACAGTGAGCCCGCTTTAGCAGAGTGCAGTGCTACGGTAAATCTGTCCACTTTCCTGTCCACCTTTTCGTGTGTGCTAGCTTGCACTATTAGGTTGGTGTCTGCAGCACGCAGTTCGCCTTCCAGATTCCTAGAGAATTGTGGTTAGTCAGCATTTTTTGTGCAGAATCGCTTTTCACGCCAGCCCATGTGAGTAGCAGGGTGTGAGACCAACAACCAAGTTATATGTGGTAAGCAACTCGATATACTCCAGGGTCGGGGATCCTCACAATGATGATGTAGTGTTTGTGTGCACAGGCTGTGCAAGGTCGTCCTGATGGTCCTGCTAGTGAAGGATGTCGGCCACTAGTGCCCTGAATGGACTGTAAAATTAAAACCAGTTTCAAGTCACCTGCTCAGATGAGCACAGCCGACAAGTGCTGGCTGTTCAGGTGGGTGAGTGCGAGCATGTCAATGGATGAGTCAATGCAGGCCACTGCCACCTTAGCCCTCGTTTTCGCTCCAGCCACCACTCGTACCTGCGATCCCAGACCAACAGTTTTGGAACCTATGTACAGTTCTTGCAGCGACTCAGCCATAACCGAGGAACGCTTATGTGTGTTGTACTGAAGGATTCGAACTGTTTTCAGCCTAATCATAAACCACTCGTGTCCTGGAGGGCAGTTGCTTGTTGACGAATGGTTTAGCGTGGGTCTCCTGTAGGGTGCGAGACCAGTTGCGGTTTGCTTTCTTTGCAATTGGCACACTTGAAGGGAGCCTTATGTTTTCACTCCTTGCAAAGATGAAGCATGTCTCCAGGCGCCCACGAAAGTTCTCGTGTAAGCGACTGCCACGATAATACTGGCATTTGTAGCACTGCATTGGGAATTGGTACTTGAGGATGGCGCACTGCTCCCAGGCTATTTGGAGGTACTTTGCCGCATCTAGTTTTTTATGTAGACTGGGTGATTAAGGGTCACCCAGTCCTTCCTTCCCAAACGTGGTGCCATGGGAAAGCACAGCCTGCAGCCCTCCGCTGGTGTGTTATGGGTTTGGGCCACAACAGGAGCAATCCAATTCCAGGGCAAGGCTTGAAAATGCACTTGCATTGTGGACATCGTCGTGGTCGTGGAGTCGCTAAGGGAACAAAAATCTAGATACGCGGTGGATTAGCCCCTGAGTAGTGGGTGGACCTCCGCCGCCGCTTACTGAGGTCCTTCCGAACTTCAGGAAGGGCAGAATGTCCAAACTGCCTTGTCCTGGGAGGAGAAAAAGCCGGAAGTGCCGCGTTGGTGAGCTACTTCCAGGACTGTCTTCCACTCGTTATGACTGAACTAGCCCTACGCCTTACGTCGTGGAAAATAAAAATTCTCTACACATGTTCCTGAAACACGAGCTTTATAGAATCACAGGGTAACCATTTATCTGATTTGAAATAATGTGTGTATCCTGAGGGGATTTCTTTCTTCAAGTTGTATTTAAACCATTTTCAGGGTATTTTGAGTATGGTAATTTTTTCATCTGAGCAAGAATTAGCTGTAAAAATTTATCATGATGTGAGGGGGAGGGAGCATTGACGATATAGGGAGTTTCTAGAGGCAATCTTACATTGTTATGGAAGAGGGAAGCTCACTAACGAAATGGTTCACTACACGTTCACATGGTGTATGATTTAGATTTAACACTCACAAATGTCACGTTACGTTCTGAAATTGTAAGCGTAATATTTATTTGGACAATTTCCCAACAGCTTTTACAGAACTCCTCCACTCCTGGTCAGTTTTACTCAGCATCTGTTCGCATATTTTCTAACTGCTTAGTTGATACTTGATACATCGTATCAGAGGTTTATTTCGGCATGAAAAATGTTGTTTAATGCTTGACATCCGATTGTTTTTTTTCGAGCCCAAATGAAAGAGCACCGTGTAGGAGATGAGAAGGTACTACGGTAAATGGGGATTGCATCTTTGGCCTCTGTCTGCCTGTCTGCTACCTCTCTTCTGAATCCATTAGGTTGTCGGGCTGGTCAAGTGATTTGCTGGCACAAGTGGCCGTTTGAACCTGCACTTAGGCCTTCAACACGCCCACCATCCTCTCAAACGCTCTGACGTTCCTCGCTCCGACGTTCCTTACAGCTTTCTCGCTCGAGTGCGCCACCCACTGCAGTATCCAGATTTAAGGCTTTGCCACTGAGGCTCTCATTACGGAAAACGTTTCGGGATCTTGACTTCCCTTTCGATGTAACAACAGTTGCTTCGCTTCTACTCAGCAAAACCAGTCAATCACATCAAATCAGAGGGTAGGAATGATTTCCACATCTTCGACGAAATCGAAAACTATTCATTTTTACTTTCCTTGGCTTTACGTAGTAAAAAGGAAAGTTATGTAATCGGCTGAAAAAAATCTTTTCAGTTCTTTACGCTTCAAGAGCTGCTGAGTCCGAAAAACACCGTTTGGGGGAATTTGGGGACCTGTTAACCGCCTAGTTCTCAATTTCCTTCTGTTATGGGAAAACCTGCTGGATTGCTGCTGCGTATCCAAACTGTCTTTGTCCTAAAAAAGTTGATGATGATCTATTGGCGGGGGGGGGGGCGCTACAGACCTATTTCAATGTCGTCTGTGGTCTTTCGGCACTGAGGTGCTGGCATCTCAACTCTCCAGGTGGGAGTGGTGTCGTTGGCGACGTCCAGAGGCCATTCCTGGAAACCGGGGAAGGAATCCGATGATGTGCTGAAGATCAAAACGGTTTGAGTAGGTCAGGTCTTGTTTAGAACCTTCAATTTTTGCAAAAGCGGCAAACCACCATTGAGATCAGGATCACACTACATCTTCAACCATCCAATACCATTTTCCATAAATGTTCTATAAAACTGTTTGCTACGGTGTATTTTTAACGTTTCCTATTTCCCCATAATAAACTGAATTCGACCGAGTGCCTTCTAGCCGAGCAATTTCACCCATTTTTTTCACAGCCATTTCCTGTAACTATGGCGATTGAAGAAATATACCAGAAAGCGAGATTCACTGAACAACAGAGCTCGATTTTGATCGACATCTTGGGGTACTTCTTATAATTACTACCTAAATTCTGTTCTCAACAGGAGTTTTTGTAGAAATGCGTTGACTGAAGACTATTCTATTTTGTATGTACAGCGTACCATCGAATATACGAGGGTTAAAGAAATTTGTGTGGCGTATCGTACTTGTTTTGCAAATTAAGCTTCTCTACCACTTCGTTGATGCAAACGAACGCTGAATCAATAGGAACTGAGTTGATTTTGTTGCAAAGTGAGAACGTCGAAGAGAAATGTATCTCCGCTCGCCCAAAAGCCGATCAATCGCAATAAGAAGAGAAATCGGTAAACCGAAAGAACGACGAAAGAAAAAAAGTGCAGGTGGACGTAGCTGAGCAGAAGACAACGATTTGGTTTATTACGATGGAGTCGGATGGGAAGACCAGAAAGTCGGATGTTTGCTCGAGAGGTGATTACGTTGGTCAACGACAGAACTTGTTCCGCTTTACAACTTGATCCCTTCGAACTGTCTCTCTTCTCCATTCAGCAGCCTTCAGCGCTACACACGAACACCGTACAAACATAATTCACACAATAATTACCAATTAGAGACGACAAGCGGTAGATACCGCTGTTGAATTGTTTTCTTTTCGAATTGTCCCACGAATTACGTTGAACAAAACGGCGGCGATGGGGCATGCAACTGCCCTATCGGTAACGTTAATTTTATGAGCTTTATGTCAAATCTCAATTTGGGGAGCACAGGGACCTAATATTGTGCTCAAGCGGGCATGTGAAGTCTCAACACCCATTTGAACTTGTCATACCGCTGATCCTTGGCGTAGCGCAATGTGACAAAGTTGATGGTTTAGTAAGTGTTGCCTATGCAACCAGTTCTCTTTTAATGTTGCTCAAAACGACATTATGGTTGTTTCATTGTGTCAGCACGAGATTGAAATACGGAACTGACGATCTTACAGGCACACTCATGCACCGTTCTTCCATTATCGGTAATTTGGAAACGCTTCGTAGGGATCCGTGGATCATCATAGGTGTAAGGACAAGTGGGGCGCGGTCAATGCGAATGGAGCAGCTGATCACGAACATTTGGAAGATATTATTATTTGTCTCAGCTCTGTGGATATGAGATTGCTTTGAATGTTGACGTGGTTCTGCAGTAACGAGGAATAAAAACAGCAATTAGCATTAAGGAACAGAAAGCTAACGGAAATCATCTATGTGGGATAAGCCTCCTTTTCTTGTCCATTTCAACAAATCTGTGTTTTAGATGCAGTTTAATCCCGTAAGTGCAAAATAACAAAAATTAAAATAACATTAATTATGTAATAAACCGAGCCAAATCTATAGCGAAAGTCACTTCAAAAAGGAAATGAAACTTGACCGTTCGGTGTACCGAATGCAACTGAACATAATCTATACGTTTAAACAATATTCACGTTTCTTATCATATGAGATGTACGTGGATAAGTAATGAGATTTACGTTACGTAACTCGATACAATAAACAATTAATCATTAAGATGAGATTCTAAGTACAATGAATCTCACACGCATACATGTGTACAGTGTTACAACAGGTTGAATATTGTGAACTACACTAAGTGAAGCACTATAACAGGATAAATGATTTATTAAATATAAAAGTTTTGTATTACACTTTTGTGTTTTGGGTCCACGGTACGCTAAAGCACGTAGATTTGTTGATAAATACGAGTGGTAGTTGGAGGGAGGTGGTAGTCAAACGGTCCAAAACCGTTATATCTCAGTTTGTGCTGTAATCACGGTGATACTGTTGACATCACTCTACTTCTCTAAGCAGCTGATTAATGAATTGGTATCGTCAACAAATAAAAAAGGTCAGTTGAGTTCTTATCACCTCCTGAGATATCTACTTATTTTATTCATTTCGCTTCTATTTATTAAATATTCACGATAATTTATTATGAATGAAACATTTTGTTTCTCTGCTGTGAGGAATTTCGGATGACGTTAGAGGGTAGTCAAGATCCTCACTCTTTCGTAGTTGCTGGTTGGGGCAAATTTTTGCGGCGAAATTCTAAATTTTGAGTTAGAGTGAGCAATAAAAAAGCCAGGCCGTAGTCCCCCTTCGAGGAGACTCTGAGGATCGGTATGCTTCTCCCATCACAGCTCACATAAAAAGAGGCACTTTGTGGACCTCTTTGCACATCGACGCAAGTGGGTGTTTGCTACGAACCAGACGAATCGTAGGGCACATTCCGCACAACTTTGAACATCTTTACGCTCACGGCTCAGCTTTTTAAAACGTCAAGAACGGTGTTGATTTTAGGAAAAGTCGGAACGTCCAGGCCTTCAGATCAGGTTGCAGGGTAGCATCTCGTGGTATCTCCCAGAAGTCGCTCATCAGGGGATTTATTGTAAATAATATAAAACTTTGAGAGATTTGTTGTAATTAGTTGCTCGTGGTGGAGACACAAGCAGTCACATCAGTGGAAAACGGAGCGCCGCACCAACATAATAATTAGAGAAGTGCCCTCAAGAAAGTGTGATAATATTGAGCGGTGCTCAGGATTAACAACTTGATTACACGGAACCTCTAGCAGGTTTATGTTATTGACTGATTAAATCGCGGCATTAATTAATCGTTTGACGTCAGGCGGGCTTCATACGATCTGAAGGGAAGAGCAATTAGACGGCGAGGGCTGAATCCCAACGAGCTCTCGACGTCGAGAACGTCACACCGGTTTTGTCGCCTCGACTTCTGTCAACACTTTTTCTTCTTCCTGACACCGGCACTCATGGTAGTCACTGAAAAAGAAAACTAAGTTTCAAATACGTTAGAAAGAAAAAGTGAAAATTAATCGTGCGGAAGATGAGGCCAACTTCATAAAGGAGGGTTGACAATTTTATGATTTATGGAAGAACATCCTCCCGGAGATGATGCCCTCATTCTTCACTATCTAAAATCCCTTTTTCTGTCGCCATAATTGATTCGAGGAGTTTGACGCAGGAACTAATAAACTGTGAATGATGGACCCAACTAAATTTCGAGAGCATTATGTCATTATTTCATTTCTAAGAAATAAAAAGCGTACGTCTTGAATAGGAACAACTACATAACACCAATGCGTTCATAGAATGTAAAATTGTGACAGGGCGGAGCCAAAAAAGCATGTTTTCGACCCTCACATCACCAGGTTGGCATATCCTGATGTATAATATGCACTCTTTTGTTTCTCTCAACAAACGATATGTCAATATTAAATCTCAAGCATCAATTTGGTTAAACACTAATCTTAGCTAAAATCCAAATATCTGTTGTACATGAACGATCAAATTCAAACATCAACCCCGTATATTATGACAATATATTATATGACAATCTACTTACTATATATTTATGTTCTCTACCCTGCGATTATGGTCAAAATAGAGCGGATTTGAGAAAATTGACTGTCACATATGTGAAAACTAACCAAATAATTTTTTTAGTACGATTAAGGTGTTATATCGGCTTAACCAGGAGAAACCGTGATTTGAGGGTGCGCTGTGAGGACTTGAAAAACCTGGTGTTGTGTTGACCCTGAAACCTGTGGGGAGCCTGAAACTCCCGACCAAAAACACAACTGATCGGTTTATCCAGCAATCATCGCTCACTAGTTTTAATCAGTTACGGAACTCATTTATCATTTATAGATAACGACATGTGGTTAGTAGTTAGTTGACTGTACTTTGTGACACGATTACAATAATTTCTTTACTCTTTGAGTAGCGGTAGGTTTTTTAAGGGTTTCAACAGTTTCGCAAAATCACTTACCGAAAGGCAAGTATTTTCTACGAATCTTTACTTCGTTCGTTTTAAGAATTTATTGGACCGAGATGTGACCCAGTTCACACATCTAATGGTTCCACCAATTTGAGTGAACGCACATGGTAAATTTCACTAACTTGTAGTGCCTCTCAGGATTCTCGATCAAAATTCGTCGAACAGAGACAAATGTGTTCCACGTTTAGACTAATTTTTGAGACGAGAAATTCATCGAATCTATCAAGGGCTGAATAATGTTGTGTGATGAGGCGCTTTGATGTTCGTAGTCCAGAGTTTCTCTGCATTCCATAGTCCACATGTAGAATCTCGTTAATACCATTGATTGAAACGGAATATTGAGAGGTCAGACGGCAGGTTCTATCACTCGTAATCCTGGCCAATTTAACTTGAACTAATTGTGACTGAGCCTGTGAGTTCGGCACGTCTAAACGAAGATTGTGTTCCAAGTCCAGTTATTGTGAAATCGAGGATTCTCTCGTCAGGAATAACACGTTTTTCTCTTAATGTCTGGATGGGGTTTCAAGTGTTGTGGAGCCTTTGAGAAGTGAAAAGCTGCTGTAAAGAAAAGGTTAGGGCGAGGGGATAGAGAATCCCCAGGGCACTACAAAGGTAAACAGGGTTGCCAAGCGCCTGCTACACATTGGGTATCACCCTCGCCCATGAATCTTTATTCGATTAACACTCCCGCCGGTTCTTGAATACTAACCAAAACGGCTGTAAGCAGGAGTTTGTAATGCAGACCTGTAATTCTCCTCTTCGCTACGTTTGAAAAGAGCGTCTCTCGACATTGTTTTCATCCGACAATTAGATGTCATGGGACTCTCGACTGTTGAACCTGACTGTTCTACAAACATATTTCCGTTGTTACGATCTTGCTTCAATGGGTACGAGGAAGCTGTGTGCCAGACGTTGTGTCGTTGTGGTGTTTATCTTATCACTTAATCGACTGTCTAGTTTACCGTGATTTATTCAAAGGAAACGAACAGTCGAAATCTTGATTACTTGGTAAATGATGGTGACCACACTCCGACTTGCCCTCGTGCAAGAGAAGAAGGCCTTCCACCGCGTCATCAAACGAGCCAAACGGCAAAGCTGGCGAAATTTTGTGGAAGCGTAGAGCTCTCAGAACCCCTGGGGCTGACATTACAAGTCATTCATAGGAAAAGAAAACGTAGAACAGGTATCTGCTGCGATGCAAAATGAGTCAGGCTGTGCCAGCAGCATCGAAAGTTCACTGGAATCCCTGCTTGAGAAGGCATTACCGAACGACCGACTAGCTTGAGATACTGAAGCCAGAGGGCAGCAAAGGAGCTGATCATGGATCCTGCGAACGAGCTCGACATCCCTTTGTGGACGATAGGCGATCTCGGAAGGGCCCTTGCGACCTTAAGGCCCAACAAATCTCCTGGGCCAGATAGAATAGAAAGCAATATGCTAAGTAAGGCTGAGTGGGCAATCTCCAGCGGAAGTCTACGCGTGTCGTCACTCTTCAAAAGGTCGGTGACCGCAATCAGTCATACCAGCTATCATGGGGGCCGCTCAGCCTTCTTTCCAATTAAGCAAAACATTGGAAATCTTGATGTTGCTGTACCTCAAAGGAGTCTTTGGCCTCAACCTCACAGTCAGGCAATATGGGTGTACCAAAGGAAGGTCCACGAAGGATGTCATCGTCGAAATTTGGCATATTCCCTGCTGCCACTGGCTTAGTGCGTCGTAGAGAATCTGATTGACATCAGGGAAGTGTTTGACAACCGATATATATTCAATCCCTTGCAACCTGTACTTGCTCATCAGAAGTTACCTGACGGACAGAACTGCTACGATTGAATGCAGGCATGTTTCTGTCCAGAGAAAGATTGAGAAGGGGTGCCCACAGGGCTCGATCCTTGGACCAGCACTCTGGAACACCATCTTCTCTGGAGGCTCATGGAGACTGACTGCGAGCTGTTCGTCTATGTGGATGACTTGACTGTGCAGATCTTTGCAGAGTAGGCCACGTGCTCCGCACCGTCACACAATGGTGCGAGCATGTCAAGATGCAGCTGGCTGAGGAAAAGAACCAGCAAATCCTCTTGAAAAGAAAAGTGAATAACCAACCCCCAACACGCTTTGGCAGCTACACGCCTCTCCTTGAAAAGTACATCAAGTATTTAGGAGTGAATATAGGTGAGAGGTGTGGCGTCAACCTACAACTCCAGTCCCTTAAAGGCACTACCATTGTATGTTATGCCTCACTGCATGCAATCATTAAAACCTGGTTATGGTGTGTGTTACCATGACATTATCCTCATGTACAACGCCCCATGGTATGTGGTAGCAATCTGAAAAGAGATTATTTTGACACCAATCCCTGAAGACCATCAAGGCCTATAAGACTGTATCAACAGAAGCCCTCCAGGTGATCAATGGTAAGTTACCAGTTGACTTGGCTGTGCAACGCATGGTTGACAAGTGGAAGTGAACTGGGAGCTTCCCCCGCTTCGGGCTGAACTCTCGGACGTATGCGTGTTAGATGAATGGCAAACGAGATGGGAACCCTCCTCAATGAGTCGTGACACGTTTAAGTTCTCTCTCAACATCCGTGAATGCCTTTCGAGGAAATGGGTTGAACCAGACCACTGGAGAACCAGCTCCTCACGGGACATGGCGACTTCAATGCTCAGCTCCACTTCTTTTCTCTTAGACTCTCCTTCATGCACGTCTTGCGCCTCCAGTGCGAAGGGAACAAGAAACCAGGCGCTGCTCCACTGTAGTTTCTACAACAGTGAGCGACGGTTGTTGGGAGGGCAGACGAACTTAGCAGCATTGACTGAGTACAATTCTTTGTGAGTACGCAAGGAAGGTGATGGCTAAGAAACGTGGTCACACTTGATCTGTCCTTTTGAAACTTGCCACCCCTGTAAATAGTTGGATCAGGTGGTCACCTTCATGCAGTAACACCCGTGAAACAGTTCTTTACCGGGAGACTGGGTAACGACCAAATATCTGCAGCAGGCAGTTGTTCAGGCACAGACTCACAGACCATTTTCCAAATAATGTTTTTCGGAATCAGTAGGGTCTGAAATGTAAAGATATGAAGAGAACGCAAATTTTTCTGGCGAGCAGGCAAGGAAAATAAAAACAATGTAGTAATTAGTTATTTTTCATGTTCATGCAGTGTAGAACCAGCCGAAAGGAATTGGCTGGTCATGACGAATGCATTCAACAGTTGAGCTACAGTGTAGAGGCCTGTCACGTGGGAACTATATATAGAAGTTCTCATTATCAATTCGGAAAGTCTGTTCAACCGTTTAAAATCGCATCGATGATTTATCTATCTTACTCCGCAGATAATTGTAATCAGAGAACGACCAACTGAACTCGCTAATTATCAGAGCGAGTGCTAGCAACGTCCGCAAAACGGCGAAGCAGCTTTCGAGTTCAAAAATTTCGCTCGTCAACGACTGCTACTGAATTGATTGATTAGTTCCACGGTGGAAAGGAGGGTTAGAGGGAGAGAGATGGTGCCACATTGAAGGTGGGTGGAGGGAAGAAAAACATTGAGTTGATTGAAACGGTTATTTACATCAACAGGGGGAGGATTCCTTTAGATATCATCTTCCATCATAGGTTTTAGAGCCTCGACACAACGAACATTCAGCATTTAAAAAACCCTGCAAATTATTACACAACGGTTTATTATTCTCATGAACAGCTTGACCTAGTATTACTGCTTCGAGACCCATCCCATTCGATTCAGCATCGAATACTAGTAAACCATACGAAACAAGTCCTGGCTACAATGGAACTACGGAAACAAAACGTCTGATGATTTTGCCCCGTCGGGTCGGGGAAATTGGAACAGGGGCGCTTCGAGTGAACCCGTTGCGAGGCGAAAGGGTAGTTGAGCGGGCAGGCAGCGATGCGAGGCGAAGACGAGGCGGGTTGTTTTTTTATTGAGACGGGCGGGAGGGAGGGACTTCAAACGACGAAACGTTGACTTCCGCTGTAGTTCCCGCGCTGTACTGCGTTTCGTTAATTTTTTTAACCATTTTTTGCCCATTACAACCACGGGCTTCGTCCGATCGGATTGCCAAGATGGCGTGCACAACTAGATACCAAATCGGATTTTTGTGCAAAAGAACGAATTTTTTAGACCGCGTTAAAGGCACAAAACGGCCCGGATGGCGGACGGACATTGCAGATTGGAAATATCCAAGTCTTGAAACGTAAAGTATCTAATTTTGAGGGGGGGTTGTAAAAAATTTTTTGCGACCGAAAACATAGGGTTGTTATTCAGAATGAATAATAAACCAAAAGCCGTATTCACTCATGGAAATCAAAATTTCTTAAAATGAATTTCAGTAACGTTCATGAAGCACCACGATCGCATATCCACATAAAGCGGTTGATTCATTATATTCAGGCGTTTTGTAGGATATCGTGTCTCAAGTACTACTGAGGCTTGATATCAGCTGGTGGCCAACTGATTTCATACATATTTTACAAAGTATCTTCGAGGTCCATCGGAGTTTGAGCATTCTTTTCTGGTGTCTTCTCATTCGTTGGAGCAATTCCTCTACCAATAACTGAGATGAAAGGGTACATCAAGAGAAATATCATTGTTAAAGGCATATCAGACGCTGCCGTACACACGCTGATGCCTGTCAACTCGCAGTTTACCTCCTCGCGAAGATTCATTACTCGTCCTGATCACCACTGCGTTCAAATGTAACAAGATTTGAAACAGAACGTTGACTATAGTCTTCAGCCCCTTGTAACCGTACTATGTGTAGGATACTAACGATTCTTTGGGTGCTACCAATAACACTCATATTACGCCGGGAAGCGGTCATCCTGTCGTTCTGCTTACACTTTATACACAGCGATTCTACACCACGAGAGTTTGGAAGCACTGCAGTGTAGCCTAAAAAGAGCTGAACTTACTCGTCAACAAGCATTGTCATTAAGTTATTGGAAGAGACGAAGAGTTACCCGTCAGTCGTCATGCAATATCCCATAATGCATGCAAAATGCAAAGCCGCTACCTGCATCATACATATAAACGACTGATATGAACCGTTAGGAAATACCAAAACCCCCACGCAGTGCTACAAGTGCCAGCAATATGGTCATCTGCCAGTAGCCAACTGCCTGGGATTTTCTTCATTTCGTAGTGGTTAGGTATTTCGTATCGTTTACTGGTATTTTTCGATGCTGAATCGAATGGGATGGGTCTTGGAGGTGTGAGACTAGGTCAAGCTGTTCAAGAGAATAATAAACCGTTGTGTAATAATTTGCAGGGTTTCTTTCCTTAGTCCTCTGAAGTAAAACGGGGAAATTAGACCTGACGGAATTAACAAAAAAACCGTTCTCTTTAGTTGTTTCCATTTAAAGGGCTTCCAACTTTGATCGATAGGGGACACTATACCAACTATAGTTATCATAATGTTCAAATCACCGAATACGTTTTCTCCCAGTTTTCGGTTTTCTTCAAATTTGTTGTAACAGCAGAAGATACATCAGTAACGCAAAACGTTCAGCAAAGGGTTACTGACGAAAAGAGCATAATAAATTATGGAACGTGTTGACAAAAATAGATTTTAGTTCGGTGCTTCCCTCATGGACCACGCTCATGTTCCTTGCAAAAAGTCGAGGAAGTGTCGATAACAAAGCAATAGCAATTCAATCAATTCCGCAACATGGCGCGGACCAACACGCGTTGGTTTCTCTACAGGTCAAGTTCTTCAAAGTTCTCATAAATGCAATGAAAAACAGGTTGGATTAGTTGCTAGGGCTGAGAAAAGCTGAGCGATGAGCCGGAGGAGAGATTTCGTATTGTTTTTACCATCATAGGGTGACGACGCACTACGGTATTGTTGACTGATGCTTTTTTGGGGATTCTTCTCCCTTCGCTGTTTTTCTCAAATTATTCCATCGTATTATTCTGTTATGTTGGCTGTCAATGAAGCGGTAAGCTGTTTGCAGATGTTGACGTTGAAAACGGACTCAGTGTTCGTCCCGCTCAATCTCCTAAGGGACATTTTTCTTGGAGAAACCCGAACTAGAATGTGACTGTTCCATATAAATGGTCGCCGCAGAGCAATACGACAACGTTCACATAAAAAAGTTCAGTAAAAATTAAATACAACCCCCACAGTAACGATACCATACCGAATTCCGCTTGCCAGTTCTCCCGCATGCGTTGATTTTGTGGTAGCTTAAAAATTTGACTTTCCTCATGAGAGATCCTGAGCGAGAAAGCCTCGACAGGAGTTCTACGAGGGTAAATACATGAAGAACTTACAATATGCTGCCTGAACGTTGTGCGGAATACACTGAAAGTGAATCAATATGACACAAATGGTTCTCGGTACCGACCCGCGATTGATTTTATTTGACTCGAACGAATAAATGCACAAATGATTTAGTTGCTGGTCTATGCCACGTATGCGGGGGCCTTCCTCGACCCCAAACCTGATAGACCGGTGCTGTGAATGGTACGGGTTCAAAGTTAAGGGTAAAAGTGACGAGAGGCAATAGAAACGCGATAGCAGTTAATGGGATCATAAAAAGCTAAGCCACTCGTCAGACCGCTGAAATGTTTTCATCGAAGCAGCTAACATTCCTGTTGAGGGTTGGGCTCATTTCATTAATTAAAAGTAACATTCAGACAGCGTTGAGATTTCGTCTTGAAGGAGTTTCGGTCGCCTCACCTCAAACTTGCTACTCAACCGCACAACTTCGAAGCAATAAATCCAAGCTGCACGTGGCCTTCGCCTCAGCACTGGATGCCCTCTTTCTTGATTAGTTATTCTCATCTGACTTCCATGAAAAATAGCTTTTCCAGATCAAGTTCTAGAAAACAGTTTTGTTGGTTTCAGCTTTACTCGGGCGATGTTTACGATTAACAAGGCTGAAGACGAAAAATACGAAATTAGAAAAAGAATGCTGTGCAAAGTTTTATCGACTCTACGATTCATGAAATGGATTTGAAGCGTTCACGTGTCCGAAAGTTTGACTTTGGCGTCAATCTTGATAACTTTGTTTCTTTTGTCTTATTATTCATCCATTCATTGATATTTTACGTTTCAAGATATCGGACCCATGTTTTGTGCCTTTAACGTTATTTTAAAAAATCGGCAATCCGATCGGACGAAGGCCTCGGTTGTTATGGGCAAAAAAATGGTTGACAAAATTCACAAAAACGAAGTTTTGGCAGTTTCAAAGCAATTACTTTGTGTTTGGTATAGTTTCCTAGTTCGAATGAAACGAATCTCAGAGGTGAGCGACTGTGGCTAGTCGGAAAACCGAAAAATCACGGTAATTTCGCGAGGCGTACAATTGCGTCCAGAGAAACATCCAGAGAAATGTTCACACTTAATAAGGTTAAATGGGCAATTGGTTCATTTAAACCTTACAAGGCGAAAGGTGCGGATGGAATCTTCCCAGCCATGCTGCAGCATGGTAGGGAGGCTCTGGGTTCGATACTGGTGAGGCTTTTCAGGGCGAGCTATGTCCTTGGGTACATACCCACTATGTGGAGGAAGGTGGAGGTGGTCTTTATACCAAAGCCGGGTGGCTTCTCGGCCCTGGCTAAGGGCTACCGCCCCATCAGTCTCATGTCCTTCGTGTTGAAAACAATGGAGAAGATAGCGTGCCTATCAATAAAGGAGTACTATCTTACTCAGAATCCCATTCGGAGTTCCCAGCATGCCTATCAGAGGGGGAGATCCACTGAGACGGCCCTGAAGGATCTGGCAACAGTGCTTGAGGATACTCTGAGATCCGGAGAGATTGCGCTGTGCTGCTTTCTGGATATTGGTGGGGGGGGGGGCTTTCGGCAATACGTCCTATGCCTCAATTACGGCTGCGGCTGGTAGGAAAGGAGTAGATCCTTACCTAATTTCTTGGACCAAGGAGATGCTGAGTAGCAGGGTGGTATTTTCAGAGTTGGGGGGGGGGGTGCTCTCCCCTCTCCACTGGTTACTGGTAGCTGATACCCTTCTCGAGCTGCTGGAGGCATGCTACAAGGTAATAGGATACGCGGATGACCTGGTAATTATAGTCAGACGTAAATTCGCGAGTGTAATCAGAGAATGCATGCAGCATGCACTGAATACCCTACAAGGATGGTGCGATGGGCAAGGACTGTTTGTCAATCCAGACAAAATGAGCCTGATCCCGTTCACCAGAAGGCGCAGCCTTACGCTGCGGGAACTCAGGCTGGGTGGCAAGGTGGTGAAGATCCAGCATGAGATCAAGTACTTGGGAGTCTTTTTTGATGGAAAGCTCTCTTGGGCCACACACGTGAAAAAAGCCTTACAGCCTTATTTATTTACTTGGAATGAAAGTAATTTATTTTGCATGAATGTAATTTATCTGGTATGAATGTGACTGATTGGTAGTTATTTCGCATACTGTAAGCGAGTTAGCGAGTTATTATGTTAATGATTATGTTTCCATGAGCGGAATTATTGAAATTTATTTATTAGCCGAAAAAGCTGTACTACTTGTTTTCCAGGGAGAATGGAAGAGATGGCCTTATGGCCCTAATACTTCCTGGTCTTTAAACAAGTCTCCCTCTCTCCCCTCTCTTCCCCCCTCTCTCTCCCTCTCTTTCCCTCTCTCTTTTTCATCAAACTATTTTTTGTTTTTTTCTATTTCTAAGTTTTTTATAAATGTTGTGTGTTTCTCTATTTTTAGTTTTAAGGCATTTTCTATATTTTTTGTCTCTATTTTGCATTTGCTCAATTAATTCCACGGTGATCCATGGTGCTGGTTGATATGTGGGTTGTGTTTTAATCAGCGGGCAGAGCTTGTCGTACGAGTCAAGGATGACCCTATTAAGCAGTTCAACTTTTTTACTTAGACCTGTTTCAGAATAAACTGCATCCCAGTTTGCGTTAGTGGCGCCATGTTTGAAAGCTCCTCTATTCAAATTTTTCCGATCTCTAGTGACGATTTATTTGCATTCTGACTTATTCGACTTGAGGTTCAACACAAGCAGTAAATCAGATCATGTCTCGACAAAGCACATGCAGGAATCTGGGCATAGCTGCTGACTAAGCTGAGGTCGTTGACAATTATGAGATCAAGGAGGGAACTGGAGTTAGCTGCATGATGAGTGGGGCCAAAAGGAAGATAGAGCAAATTAAAGGATTCTAAGGTTTTTCGTAGTAGGCGGCTGTGAGCATTCTCAGTTAGCAGATTGGAATTTAACTCCCCCAACACAAAAATATGGTTGTAGGAAGCTTGCAATTTGCCACGTCTTCGAAGAATCTTGAATCTCTCCCACTTTTGGTGGGTGACAGACCCCTCCGATTGTTAATTGAGCTGTTCTGTGTTCTAGTTCAATAAATTTATTAGCACACAACCATTCTTACTCCTAAACAGAAAATAGCGCTGGCGCAAACTGAAAATTACGTTTAAATACCCCTCTAAGTATTTATAAACAATGGAAATAATTGGCACGTTCTATCTGAACAGGACATCTAAATTACTATAAAATAAGTGTGATTAATGCGAATAACGCTGATAACGTGAAAACAATGATTTCTTTAGATTTTTCCCTGCAAATATCATGATGTTTCCATTCTTTTCGCCTCAAGGGCATCTTTATTGATATTAAAAATGCTTTTGAATAACCAGGAATCGGGAAAAAGTATGGTTCTGCATAATCACAAGCGAAAATAATTATCTTTTGTTGCGAGGGTTCAAACGAGTGTTGTGGCCTACGGAAATTGAAAACCTTTTCGACCAAGCATTGGGACTTTTAAATAAAGATACTATTGATTGATGTTGACCTTTCAAGCACTAAGTTGCACTGAGCGTATCAAAAGTCGAAAACAGGTTCTACACATTCAGTACTCACAAGGCAACGAAATAAATTCTTCCATCACATCTCGTTAAAGGTAAACACGAGAGCGTCGGCGGACGATGTTTGTTAGCAATTACTGCTCATATTTTTTAATCAATTCGAATTTTGATACCATTCATCGAGACTGATTCGTGTATTTGCAAATCAAAATTGACACGCATTATTTTATAGCGTACCTCATAATGAAAATTTCTTTACAGAAATACACATAGTGTGGTGCCCTGCAAAACGCATGGGAACGAACGGATTCAGTCGCAACATGAACAATAAACCATGTAACTTAACTTTCGATTACAAAGTGCAAACTAATTGCGCCTATTATGGTATTGTCTTTCCTTATCATCTTCTTTTCCTTTTTGTTGAAGAGAGAAGAGCGCTCGCTGTGAGTAGGAAACTCTTGACCAAAGCTTCCGCTCGCCCTTCTAATTAAGTCCTCATCAGTTAACTCGGCAGCGCCCTGAAAAGGGCTTATAATTATTGAATTAGATTTCCCAAACGTTCAAGGTTTGTGTTTACACGTTTTGCCCTTTTGATATTCGGCCGCTTTTAAAGGGAAAAGAAAAGAAGTGTAGAGCGTTGCTCTTTCAACCTTTTCGTAGCGGAAACAAGTAGTGACGCTCGTCGTGGAAAATGAATACGAGCTTGAGTCTGGTCAGTATCTATAGAGGGTCTATGAAATTCTCGTAGCCCCAGTTAGCACTGGCGTGTTCCTTGAACCACAATCCGCACGACCAGGAGACCATTGGAGGCCAATCTACTACCATTGAAAACGAGATTGAACTATCCGAGTGAATTTATTCCGCAATGCTCCTACTGCAGTATTGACAAAGCGCAGCAAAGTTATGGTCTCTTATGTATGAAAATGAAGGAGAAGAGTGTTGTCATGGAAACACAAATGGCGGTCAATGGGCAGCCCAGAAGAATTGGAGAATAAAACTGGATGCTGCACCAGTTCACAGAATTGAGGTCATGGAGTCTTAGCACCTTTTTGGTGATTCTCAACGGTTGAACCACGAGGTACCAGGTGCACATTCGTGGCGACATGCCTACAAGTAGGTCGATGACTTGACTCTGGAAATGGATTGAGACCCGACATTGTAAACCTTCCGCTCACATCACTTGGCGAACCAAGAAACGCAATCGTTTTTCACCCACTCTGGCCCTTTATTGCACCTAATTTACGAGTTGTTATTCTGGCCGTTGTAAACGCCGACTACATTAGTGCAACATCTCCGAACTAGAGCAATTACCTGAACAACCACATCTTGAGCGCTTAACGCTACTGTGCAGGAACCAGTAAGCATTCTATTTCTAAGGGTTTCACAAACTCTATTTTCAACTGATGAAATGTGATGGCTGATAAAAATAGTCACTTGCCGCAATTGAGGAAAACCGATAGTTCATATACGTCTGCTCTGTCCTGCTGGTGACAAGTGGTTGGCGGGGGGGTTTAAAGAGTTGATGGTTTTGAATTTGTTGATGGTCCAACTTAAACGCTGATCTGAACTCGTACCGTTCTGTTGACAACGTGACGCAAAGGAACGAGAGAAAGTGTGATTATTCAGCGGTAGCCGTCGGTTTATGCCATTTGGAAAGGGCTAAGGAAAGTTTGCGATAATTATTACTGGGCAAAGAACAAATTAGTTTGATGCGCGAGAGAATCCTTGCGAGACGCGTAAATTCACAAAACTTCCTGATAGTTGGGTCTCTTCAATGTACATGGATTTTAGAAATCGACAAAACTGATTTATATGGTAATACAGGAGTGGAAGTCTCTTTGAGGGAAGAGAATCAAAGGTTGACAGAAACTTCAATATAAGGAGATTCTCATAATGGGATGCAGCACATCAAGGGATTCTACCCTTCACAGTTTATTCTAAGGTCAACAACTTGCCAACTATGAGTAAGTCTATGCCATCTTTACGATGTTTGCGTCGCCCATCTCGACCCTGAAATTAAAGCGCTATAGGCTGCCAACCCTCAAACATAGAGCCTCACACATGAGGGCTTCATGTCATTTCGAAAAGGGAAGCCTTTTCATTTACAAAAAGAGTAACACGAACTGAATATCAACTGGACGTCAGCCCCGACAAACGTAATCGTAATGGTATTCATTAAAATAAACAAATGTTCTCATTTCACGTAAAAAAGATTGAATTGACCCAGGCCCGTGAAGTAGACTCCTTCGGTCTCGACTAGCGATGAGTGGGGCACAGAGGGCGTGCAGTGTTTCAGTACCTTGCACGTATATTACTCATCAAAGGTTTCTCGATACTCAACTGCCATGCGTCTGTCATCAATTAAGTCTTATGGAGGGGTTACTACGCTGGCAGACGTACTGATACACATGGTTTTTGGGGACACACATATCAGAGCTTTCAGCCGTCAGATGTTGAGGCCCACCTGTTTCACTTTCCGCACCCTGAACCCGCACTTTACACCTAAATCGACAACAGGGATGGGGACAAGAAGCTCCACCAGCGTGTTGTCCGGGGAAAGGGTGCCTGCCGACAACACTGGAAGGCTTGGTCTACGTCACCAGTCGAGGGATTGTTCATCAGAGAGGAGTGTAGGTCCGTCATGGTTAACTCCTCTTGTTAACTTTCTGGTTGCTTTAAAGCGTTTTCGATCGAGTCTGTAGGGCACTTTAACTGATTACTAAATAGTTTTGAAAACGTTCCCACTTGAATTTTGTGGTATTCTTGGGAAGCTCAGAATCGTACCAATTCACCAAATATTAGCCACAAATTCAGTTTGAGAGATCATTGCATCAACCGTCGTTTAACCAGGAATTTCCCACGAACGGAAACGTGAGAATGTTGTGCGTTAACCTCTGAATTCGACAAAAAAAGTGACGGGAATCGAGACAACTTGCTACCTCGAATATCGTATTTAGTCAGAAATGGAACGATCACCGCCTGCCACATCTGTGTGTCCTTTGACGCTTTTTGTGATTGACGATCCATGTCCCAGTCTTGGAACAATGATGATAAGTTCGATGGGGGCAATGGAAACGAAAACGTTGTCTGTCATAATAGGGACATTTCTAGGGTATTGTCCACCGACTGTTGAAACCAAATGCAGGAGTCTGTTGAAGCCACTCGCGAGTTAGCCTATAAGTTATTGAGCGAGTCCTTCGAACTTCTCAGTCGTTCAACAGGATTCACTGTCCTCACTGGGTCTCTACAACTACAATACTAACTCACTCAAAGTTGGTCTGACGACAGGAGTTCTAACGGGAGTCCTAAGTTCGACTTCCAGCGTTCTGCTAATAGCACTGAACTCGTCAACAGCTACAACCCTCAGAGATAGGCTTTCTGACATCGATAAAATCCTAGTAGGTTAGGCCCAAGGTCCGCAGCTCCTGAGACATTCCTGAAGGCGCTGTTTAATCAGACAACTGAATGTTGGTCAAAGTCAAGTCCTGGCAATTTGTAGGTACTGTAGTTGGTTTGAGTGATCAAACGTTCTATTTGGATGTTGTAATACCTGCACTGAGATACAATTTCTGACCGGAAGTATTCAAGGAACTCGTAGGATTTAGGAAACCTTTTAAAAAGTTAACGTACCTGTTAGGTGAGTCCGTCTCCTCTGGCTTGTGAGTTACTGTGGGCAAGCGCTTTCGATGTAAAGACATCATCGTCTGGCCGTTAAGTCAGTACTGGAGTCAGTCAGTTGGTCGTGGTCTTTATATACAAAGAGAAAGGTGAAAGGGTGATGGAGCGTCGGAGAAGGGCGGGGAGAGGAGGTCATGTCGCTCAGGGGTAACCCCCCTAGAGATAAATGGAACGTGTTGGATGGCCTGTTAATTGTGGAATTTACGTCTTTTTTGTGTAGGGTGGTCTGTAAATCCGTCAGTTGGTTGTTTTCGTTTGTGTAGTGTTTTGAGTGGTGTGAATATAGTGTCGCATTTTGTGTTGTCTGTCCATTGAAGTTTTTTTGTTTATAAACTTCCATGTTTTCTAATATGTTCAGTTTTCGTCCTTTGTATTGTTTGTGTAGTAAGGTGGTACAGTCCTGTATTTTGGTGGGTTCATGTCCAGTTGTTTTGAGGTGGTTGGCAAAGTTTGAATCGTCTTTGTTCCTATTAAGAGATTTAATGTGTTCTGAGTATCTGGTCCGTATTTTTCGTCCTGTCTGTCCTATGTATGTTTTTCCAAGTACAAGTTTTTTTATACACCCCACTTTGGTCGAGTGGGTCTGTATTTTCAGTCTTTGCAGTTAGTTTGGTTCTAAGTGTGTTGTCCGTACGTAATGCAATTTGTATACCTTCCTTTCGGAGGATATTAGTTATTCCGTATATTTGTGGTCCTGTGTACGTGAATGTGCAGCGTCTTGTTAAAGTCTGTGTATTTTCTGTTTTTGAGTCGTTTGTTTTGGAGTCATATTGTCTTAGTAATTTGTTTATTGTTTTTTTAGAGTAACCGTTATTTTCTGCGATAGTATTTATAACCCAATTTCTTTAAAACCTTTTAAAAGATGGAGTAAGAAGGTCTTTCGTATTAACCAACCTTAGGCTTACAGATTCTAACTCACAATCAAAGGAACATTGAACTCTTATTTGCCTTCATAAATCTACTTTTAAGCTAATCATGACACTGGCTGACAGAACACTGCAACAGTGCGGTAACAAGTTATAACTCTGATATATGTGATTGTGCTAGATTGGGACATCTCCAAGTTATAAGAAAAGAATAAGAGCGTCTAGTACAAAAACGAGCACACACTGATGGTGCCACTGAGTTGAAGCAGGATTGTGATAGGGGACTCCACCAGTCTGAAACAGTAGGTGTACAGGATAATACGAACCTGTAGACGTGTAGGGTCTTTCGTCTGACGGCGTTCATGAGCATCAGATAGAGCGATGAACCTTGAATTTAAGGTAAAATGAGAAGGTAAATAGACTTCTCCCACAAATGACTCGAAAAACACTGGGCTTTTGTGGTACACGTTTTCGAGGAGACAGTGTTTTATTGACGGAGCGGAAGTTCGAAAGGTGGAGAGGAAAACAGGATGTCGGAGCGTGTTTTGAGCCGGTGAGTAGGGGGGCGGCGTATGTGTATCTGTTGACAATAAGAATTGCCTGAGGGGCAGCGCCTCCTTTACTTTGTTCCGCAGCCTAATCCGGTTAGGTGATATAATGCAGTTAGGGCGTACATCTACATGCTCCCCCGTCTTTTTCAAAGAGCCCATAAACTGCATTAGGGGCCGAAAACCCAGCCGTATGAGCCGCCAACGCACAATACCCTGCTGTTTCCTTAGACAAATTGACTTCCACTTTCTTCGCTCTATCAGTTGATGATTCCCTCAGCCGACATCAGAAGATGTTGAACTACTTTGAACATGTCAGCCCTTATCAAACTCTTTTCTGCTGAATATATTGAGCCCACTTATTGGGAAATATCGACATTCGATCGGGAACGAAAGTTATGTCGTTGGCTGAAAACTGCTACTTCAACTTTTCATCGAAACCACCGCTTGCGTTTTGAGGTGTGTGGCGTGTTTGCCAGCATATTGAGGGACGATACGCAATGACCACTCAGCAGCAGGTCAACTGACGAAGTAACTTTGGTTTACTACACACCGCTCCATCAATGCAGCGTAATTCAATTGTCATATAACTGTATCAGCGATCTGTCCAATGGGCCACCTGGCCAAATTACGAGTTCAAGTGTAAACTTCTTCCGCTGAAGAAAACTTTACCATGGTTGCTCAACAGATGGTTGTCTGAGGATTGTTCAATAGCCTCTGCACAATGTTGTTCCATGGGAGGTCATCTCCCTTACACTCATGTATACGTAAACCTCCTCAGTTCACCAATTTCCAGTTAGTTCTCTGAAGAGTTACGTTGTAAGCGGATATTAGTAGCGGATTTGCATAGATCTTCCGTGTGCTAAACCCAACTAGGCTTTTCATTTGAATCATCCTGATGAGTCTCTTCCAAAAGTCAATCCTGGGGATGCTACACAAACGCCATTGAATTCCAGAGATGTTCGTTTGAAAAATAAGTTCATTGCTACGACGGAAGGTCTAGATGCTCTTTTGTCTAGCTATGGCGGCGCTTTGACTTTATTCTAAACAAGCACTATCCTACAAGAGATTTGAAAAAGCCTTTTCCACTGTGAACGCGGTTAGTTTATCTTGTTTACCTGACCACCCATCCCTTTGAAGTACGGCTGAATCGCAAATAAATCAAACTGTGACCCAACTGGGGACGTCCAGAATCATTAGTATGTCCCAAGATAGTTTTGAAAGAGTTTTCAGGAGATTTAATATATTAGAAATCATTCCATGATTCATTCAATGCTGCGGTTTACGCCAGTAAACGTCTATCCGACGTTCAGAAACTTGTGTACCTGAAATCTGCTGTTAAAGGAAGCCTTTTTTGTAATTTCCTCTTACTGCTACGAATTATATCTTCGCCTGAGGAACATTGTTTGAGAGGTACCATAATACTGCGCGTCCAACGAATGCGCTCTCTACTTAGTTTGACTCACTTACTTTGTCCACTCGAGAAGCGTGAAGTGTACATTTCGTACTACTATGGGCGAAGTCATAGGTCCACTTAAGGCTGCAGGTCGTGACGTCGATAGTTGATTGGCACCTATAATATTTCTGCTTCGTCATAAACACGTCATTGGGAAACATCGGCGGGGAAGGCAATCAGCACCCATTACGGAATTATGACATTTTTGAGCCAAGAGTCAACAATCTTAGAAGCCATTCATCGCTCACAATAGTCTTGTTCTACTAAACAACCAACAGCAGCTGCCAAAACCCACCGTTCAACTACTAATTTGATCACTGGAACAAATCCTGACCTCAGCTGTGTGGTTTGCTCCAATTACAATAATCAAGTGGCTGTTCTAATTCCCATTCCGTGCCGAAGTGTGAAAAATTCTTGAAGGTAGTCGGAACTCAACTGGGAAATATCACACAAAAAACTACTGTAGTTCTCCTCTGAGCATTATTCTAAGTACTGCAGTTTCTGCCACTCTGGTCTCTAGCCTTCATGTTTCCGGCTCAGCGAAAGGGCCAGTGCTTTCGCTCGCTATAGCCAAAATATTTGCTTTTGGTAAATAGTGTCAAGAAACCAGTTCGTGTTGCAATCCATCTTGCTAATGTGGGTACATTTATTACTCAGACATGTGTTTGCAACCTCTGTCGTAAACCGGGCTCATTCTTCGTCTGATGCTGAACAGACTAGTAGATTGATTCAATTGAAAATACCAACCATGGGTAGAATGTGTACTTCAACGTCGAGGCTTTCGCTGTAGACTGTATTGCCGTAAGTTGTCTGTTTTTGCCCATTTAGAGTTCGGTAATGGCTGATGATGAATGTTTTTTGAGACTACCCCGTCGATGTACTACTTGGAAGTGTGCTGGAAGTTACTTGAGCTGACCATTCTAGGGTCAGCTTTCCGGATATTGTACCCATTATACCAGTCTTTGGTCATTGCTTATTGTGTTAAGTTCACAGTTCGACAAGCCAGATTCAGGTACACTCACTTTGCTCCACCGTTGAGTCTGATATTCATTATATACGAGTGATCATCACTTCATCGGCCCCGGCCTCGGCAATATCTTCGATTACACAACCTGTCGCAAGCCTTCCTTTGGGGCAGTGCTGCCGCAGATATGAACCTGCTGACGCTGCACTTACCTATCTCGACTCATCCCGTCGGAATCATCTCAGATGCGCAGCCTTTTCTCACAACAAAGCCGTCGCTCTGCCAACGCTGCAGTTCCTCGTAACTACTCTCATGAAGCCCCCCGAAACCTTGAGCAACCTTTCATTCTCGGCATAGTCCTCGTTCAGTCCTATTCAAATCTTTGATTCATAATCCTTGTGTAACTTGATCGTTTCCTGTGAACGAAATTAAAATCTTTTTTAAAAACGTTATCTTCTGAACCACGAACATTACTTACGAAGATGGTCTATAAGTACCACCCCACGCTTCAAACCTAACTCCAAACGATCGAGATTGTGAAAACCATTTCGTATCCACTGTTTCAAAAATTGGTTCAGAAACATGGTCCAAGTGCCTCTCTGTCGTCAATAGATCAAAGTCACAATGTAAAGGTGGATGGGCCTCCCCAGGAATGTCATAGTATGTCCCGCATCATCGCACTTGCATTTTTCGGCTCCAGATTTCGAGTTGTATTTGACAATGAATAAGATGGTTTACTCCTCTTCCGTATTCATATCATATTTAGAACGGACTTTCGCCAAATGTACCAAAATATTGAGGTTCATGAAAAAGATTTGGGGTTTCAACGAATATTTTGGCGATTCGATTCCGAGCGATCGTTGAGTATTTTAAATTGGCAACGGTGATATACTTCGTCGCCTTTTTTGGTCATCAGAACGCTCCATGGCAAGGACGATTGCTGTCCTTCTGTTAGTTCGTTGGACTCAATTATTATTATTTAAGATTAGTCGAATGCTTTTTAGAAATATGTTCAAATAAATTGTAACCTCCTACCTTCGCACTTAATTCGTATAAATGAGCGGCTTGATTATTTGAGTGAAGTCATTTGAATAAGTATTAATTCTAAATGTTGAAGGAGTTCAGGTAATTAAAGAAATTGGGTTGTGTCAGGTATTAAAGAAATTGGGTTGTGTCCGCCAGTAGGCAAATACTAAAGTTCGGACTCACCTAACAGGTACGTTAACTTGAGTTCAGGTAAATTATTTCTCCGCATGCGAAGTTCAAAACTCGTCAAATTTTGTTGCAATTTTAAGGCGGCGCCCAACGAAGCCTATTTACAAACTCAGCCTAAAAACTGTGGCACTCGTCAAGAATTCTTTGAGGCGGCTCGTGATCTCACTAGGAGGAAGGAACCAATTTGTCTCTGATTACAAGGACAAGACGTATCACGTGGTTAACAACAGCTGCTCTTACAAGATGGTCGCGCCCTCTCATCCCATTTTCTCTCTTCAACTTCTAGCGGATAACGTATTACGCGGCAACCTCCATTCGCCTGAAGAAACGCGTAGAAATTTATGAGGAGGTTCCTGTTCTTCATCGTACTTTCCTTTTCTTAGAGATGTACAGTTTCACAACATTCCTCCGTTATAACGCAAGTAGTTTGAACTGTACGCAAGTTCGATTGTCTTTCACACATCTTCCTTTATTGCCACCTCCGTAGTTGTTCAGAGGATTAGCTTGGTTCTTAATGGGCCACTTCCACATTTTTGCTGAGGATGCCAGAATTGATAACAGTGTGCACCCGCAATGGTTCTGTGCATAGGGCTTTCTCCTCGATGCTGAAAAATGCACTGTCTTGAACTTCTAAATTTGATCCACATCGTCGGCCAACATTTTCTGAGCACCGTGCACAACGAGGCATTGGAGGTGTTTGAAGTCAAGTGGATCAAAAAGCATCTCCAGTTCAGTCGATGCCCGCACTGAACTCGTGGAGTCCAAAGATGCGCGATGAAGCCATCACTTTAACGAAGCGTGGTGACCAAGGACCTGCGCCGTCAGGCTAAATAACAGTGTGGCAATATGTCCATGTATTGCAAACCAACTGCTATTGATTGCTTAGTGACTGTTTGAAGCCAAAACCCTCTGCTCATCCCTAACCTACCTCATACGCTACCGGTATTCTATCTGTTTCGCTCAGATCTCAATGATTATTGTTGCTGGAAAAGCCAAATCATAAAACACTTTCCCACTTCTCTGTTCCACACTATTGTTCAAACCTTCCCCAGTAGGTTACCCCTAACTCTCTTTTCCCAACTCTTTTCATTTCAACGCAGTAACTGCGAATCATCTAAATGTGAACTACGTTAAGATGGAATACTGTGTTATCGCTCAATGCTATGTGCCTTCCATCTGTGATTACGTTACATTTTTTTATTACAGATAAAGTAGACTTATCACGGTTTTTATTCATTTGACGCATAAGTTAAAAGACCAGTAATCAATTAGCGCAAAAGATTTACTAATTTTGCGAGCTGCGAGACATGTTCGTCAATTTTATGCGACAGGCGGGAAAGTCGTTCCAATATTGTTCGAGTAGATGTTCCAATATTTTCGAAATGTTATAAAAAATAGAATATTGCACTTCTGGACCTGAAACACATCAAGATAAAGTAGGTACTAAACCTCGAGGAGAATGTCTCCATAAAGAAACATATTCTCATATTTCTCGCCTCTTGTTTTCTCTCGCCTGCTCTTCCCAAACTTGATTTATTCCCTCACGCGCTGAGAGATGACAGAATTGATTGGGCTGGTGGTTCGTTTCCACGAGTGAGTGAAATGAAATTGGCGCAATAACGCACAAATATTCGCATTGAAGTGCGACGAATTAAGTGATTTTGAGAGCTGGACGCATTTCCCAGCTGGTTTTCTCATTTCACCCAAAAAACATCACGGTCCATTGAACAAACCGCATCAAACGCCTTGTCGATCCAATCAAGTGCTCAACTGAGGCAATAACTTCATATTGCGGCCAATTATGCATCTTGAACAAGGAAAAAGGGAAAAAGGCCGTAGTAATTGAATTGCTCAGATATGAATGCGCTGAAAAATAATCAATTACCAACCAGCGTCGACGCAGCCAGCAATCGAAAAACAGAGAGAATCCTTCTGTGGTGCAATAAGGACAGCTCTCATGAATTCTGACCAGTCGTGATTTGGAGCGCCAATGCCAGGGATCGCACCGAAGGCTATTCATTTCACAGGTTATGGGGATGGCTCTGTAAAACTCTTCTCGCACTCATTTCTTCGCCGTTTCCAGTGTAGGCTGGTGCAATCCAACGCGCTGCTGTTGAAACGCTCTCTGAAGACATTCAGTGGTTGCTATACGTTACAGACTCTTACGCACATACGCGTCTATGAAGTACTGGTAGGGAGCACGGCCCGTTTCACCGTCCTGATTTGGCGTTTTGCATCCTGTAAGACCATCTGGTATTTGCTTTGTCAATTAAACGTCAGCCCCTGTCCTCGCAAACGAATTGATTGACCTGGGGGAGTCCCGTACCATACTTTAGAGCTTCATTTGTTTCTCCACTTGATTTAACTGTTTACTCGGAGGGCAACTGTCAAAGATAGAGATCAACTGTGACCACAATTTTCGGCAATAGCCTTCTTTGCAAACTAGGAGAAACGGTTTAGAACTTTTTTAGAATTTTCCCTCGCGGGGACCTTTTAACTAACCGATATCTAGTTCCTTTTTAGTTCTAAGAAACGGGGTAAAAACCCCGCTAAAATCGATTTCGTCGAAAATTTGGGTAATTTATTGTGCTGCTTTCGTGATTTTCCCACGAATGGGAATTTTATGATATAGTTGCCATATTGGGAGGTATCAATATAAAAAATTTAATTAAAATCGTTAGAGCCGTTTTTTGAGAAAAACACAGGGATCAGCGTTTGTTGATTTCATACCTAATGATTTCAACGTTTTATCCAGTTTTATGAATCATTGCCTACCGGATTCTTTTAAACCATGCAGACATTTGTTGAGCAGCATTTTTAACCTTTCCAGATTCGTTGAGCACAATATCTTCAAACGTTTCTTTCAAGACGGGTGGGGCATTTATGTAAATAGTTTCATCCAATTCTGCCAGGTATGCTGTTTCAACGTCCAGTTATACAATGTCCATGCTTGATCAACTGCAAAAGCCATACCAGTGCGGAGAGAGTTTAGTCGCACCACACAGGAGAATACGTTTCATTGAAATAAACTTCATATTGCCTTAGCCACCAAACTACCGTCAGCTTTGAATTTCTTACACAGAACTAGTCTGCTTCCAACGATTTCCTCGTTTGAATTCGTTTCTCATAACTTTAGTCTTGTGTTTCAGAGCTCAAATAAGCCTCCAAAATAGACATTCCGGCTGAGCTCGCAGATTCAGCGCTTCCAGGTATTTTTTTTTGGGGAACATTCTCTTGTAGTACAGATCTCGAGGTACCATGATATATTTTCTCCAAGGTCGCCGGATGTGTCTTCCGATGGCTCCGAATTATCGTCATCTTGAGTTAAGTCTTCAGGACGAACTTCGGAATTTTCTGCCCTTATGTGTGAATTTTTACGATTCACATCAGTTCGGTTTGGGCCAACTTCGATCAATAAAGGCGTGTCTTCCAAAAAGGTATTCACGCTTGACTCGCACAAAGCTTTTCGTCTGTTTTCATCGACGAATTTGACATCTCTTGTGATGAAAACGTTTTGTAGTAAATCCCTCCACACCCTGTAGCCCTTCGAGGTTTCGGAGTAGCCGACGAGTATACAGTCCCTAGAGCGTGGTTCCGAATTTCCCTTCCTTGATTTCTCTAGCATGTATCCTTTAGGTATTAAAGAAATTGGGTTATGTCAGCCAGTAGGCAAATTACTAAAGTTAACGTACCTGTTAGGTGAGTCCGTCTCCTCTGGCTTGTGAGTTGCTGTGGGCAAGCGCTTTCGATGTAAAGACATCATCGTCTGGCCGTTAAGTCAGTACTGGAGTCAGTCAGTTAGTCGTGGTCTTTATATACAAAGAGAAAGGTGAATGGGGTGATGGAGCGTCGGGGAAGGGGCGGGGGAGGAGGTCATGTACCTCAGGGGGAAACCCCCTAGAGATAAATGGGACGTGTTGGATGGTCCGTCAATTGTGGAATTTACGTCTTTTTTGTGTAGGGTGGTCTGTAAATCCGTCAGTTGGTTGTTTTCGTTTGTGTAGTGTTTTGAGTGGTGTGAATATGGTGTCGCATTTTGTGTTGATTTGTTCATTCATGATCTGTCCATTGAAGTTTTTTTGTTTATAAATCTCCATGTTTTCTAATATGTTCAGTTTTCGTCCTTTGTATTGTTTGTGTAGTAAGATGGTGCAGTCCTGTATTTTGGTGGGTTCATGTCCAGTTGTTTTGAGGTGGTTGGCAAAGCTTGAATCGTCTTTGTTCCTACTAAGAGATTTAATGTGTTCTGAGTATCTGGTCCGTATATTTAAACATGGAAATTTATAAACAAAAAAACTTCAATGGACAAATCATAAATGAACAAATCAACACAAAATGCGACACCACATTCACGCCACTCAAAACACTACACAAACGAAAACAACCAACTGACGGATTTACAGACCACCCTACACAAAAAAGACGTAAATTCCACAATTGACAGACCATCCAACACGTCCCATTTATCTCTAGGGGGTTTCCCCCTGAGGTACATGACCTCCTCTCCCGCCCCTTCCCCGACGCTCCATCACCCCTTTCACCTTTCTCTTTGTATATAAAGACCACGACTAACTGACTGACTCCAGTACTGACTTAACGGCCAGACGATGATGTCTTTACATCGAAAGCGCTTGCCCACAGTAACTCACAAGCCAGAGGAGACGGACTCACCTAACAGGTATGTATCCTTTACTTCCGCAAGTACGAAGATACGAGACAACTGTAGACAACAAAAAGTGAACTTCCATCAATTCCAGACGGTAGACAACGGTTCAATACGTGAACAGCACATGAAACAGCTTCCGCCCCAAAAACTCTTAGAGTCTACGAGAAAACATCTCACTATGTTCAAAATGGCACGATGTTTCCCCTCGGAAATCCCATTTTATTGCGGAGTATAATGCACAGTTAGCCTTCTACCGATTCCACTGCTACGTAGATATTCTTCAAAGTCACGACTAGACTACAGTATTCGCCACCATTGTCCGACTGCAAAAACCATCGGTCCACCACCATTTTCGGTCCATTTGGATCTCGACCAGTTCCTTAAATCTTTAAAAACCGTCAAAACGTCTGACTTCGCCTTAAGAAACCTCTCTTCACACCACCGAGCTGCTTCATCGACGAACGTGACGTAGTACAGTGAGAACGAGTACATACAGGGACCCCACGCATCGGAGTGAATAATTTCCAAGCGTGCACACTTCCTTACCTCCATCTTGGGAGACGGTGTCCGCGTCATCTCCCCCCCCCCCCCCAACCAACCGCAAGTCCCGAATGCAGGAAGTTTTTCATTCAAATTTACGATGACGCTAAGAACTGCTTTTGCTTTGAGAATTATTTTCAAACCTTGTTCATTAAAATAGCTGAATCGATAATGTTACATCATCATTTTCTAATGTTTCGGTTCTTCAAGCACTTTTACTCTTTTCCGAAATGAAGTATAAGTTGTTTTCACGTTTAGCTGAAATCACGACTTGACAGTTTTTCGATGTCACCACTTTTACTTTATCACCACAATCAGCAATGCACTTGACACAACCTTGACCAGTTATGTCAGTTGATGCAGCGTTTGCTAAGTTCAGCCTCAACTTCTCTGTAGGAGTCACAACCGATAATTTCTTAGGGCCGCTACAAAAATGAGTACTACAGCCACTGTCCAGACACCACCGACGTTCTTAATTGTTTTAGGATTCTCCGAAAAGAGACACACACAACGAAATATCCTTAGATTGCTCAGCCTTGGGATCTTTTATTCTTTTAGCTTTTTATTCCGGGTTTTCTCGTAAGACGCGTAAGGAACATTGCTATCAGAGATTGTTTTTCGAGCATCGGATTCCTCCCAAATGTGCATCCTCAATGCTTCAGGAGTAGGCAAATTGTCCCTCGACTAGATCGCGCACCGGAAATGTTCGAAGTCGCTTGGCAAACTATACAACAACATCATGGAAAGTGAATCGTTGTTAATGGTGATGTCCATATCAGCGAGTTTGTCCCCCGTATCGAAGAAACTTTACACGTCATCTCGAATGTCCTCTTCCATTTCCATTCGTTCTACAATCAGCCGTTTCAACACAGTCGCATTTCATGCTGGTCCTTTCGAGTTAAAAAGTTCGTGCAATTTCGTCCAAAGTTCATGAGATGTCTCACAACACTTTACTTGCTTCAATTTCGATGGACAGATCGCTAAAATGAGATCTGATCTGGCTTGCATTTGTCGACGTCACGTGTTGAAATTATTACGGCCCAAAAGTTCGATCTTCTATAAGCTCATCTTCTCTAAATTAACCAGAACTCTACACAAATGTACCTGGACCCACAACCTTTTAAAGAAGAATTATATATATGATTAATTCGTGAGAATATAGATACATACAAGACAACATAGACAAATATCATATGACCAGAAGTAAAAGATGAACCTGGTCAATCGATAACTAACTGAAGGGTCATCACTTGTGAATTTCAACAGACGACGCTGTTACTTCGATGGTTAAAGAAGGTTAAGATCCTACCGTAGGCTGGCGCGTACAGTCGTGATTTGTTATCTCTGCGTATTGAGAAGCTTTCGTTTCATTCGCGGATTCTTCAGTCCTTCGTTGCACTTCAATATCTCTTTTCTTCTGTGTGAGTAAATTGGTCGGAGAAGTAATTTCACTGACAAGTGAAGAATCGTAACAGCAGGACAAAACTGTAGCGTCTGAGACCAAAGTTCATCATAACAGGGCAAACTGCCCCTTCAAGTACGCAGGGGGTGAACAAAACGCAGAACATGATGAAAATTCGCCGTTTCAGGTTGGGCAAGTGTTGCTCACATAACCCGGCAGAAAGTTATCAGGATAAGAGCTCATACTTGTAAACCGGTTCTGGAGATTTTCCTGAATTTTCATTGAAGGTGTTGGAGTTATCAACAGACAACGAAGCGTGCGTGGGTTCTCTGAGATATCTATCCCGCCACAAGAAACTTATTGAAACTAGACGCCTGACGTCGTACCTGAGGGATTCCGATGTGGGGTTTCTCCCATAATAGAGGCGAAGTTCAGCTGGCAAAGGAGGGCAAACCAGAGTTGGTTAAGGCGAGTTTTATGACTTCCTCTCCTTGAGATCATCGAATATCTGTTCATGCAGTGACGCTATAAGCAACTGGGAAGAAAGATGAAACTCCTTAACTGCGGGTGGTCGCAACAAATGGGCTTCTCAACAGAAGCATCGTTAGAAACGATCATTACGGCGCTCCCGTGCGATTTGGGCGTCTGTACATTTCTTTAATCGAAGCATGCGTTTGTACGTATCAGTTCGAATTTCGCGTTAAACTTCTACATTGATGGAAATGGCAACAAGGTTTATTTCAGCAATTAGAGTAAATATTTTTTTGTTCACAGCTGAACCAAATCAGCTCCAAATTTATATTTAGCCTGCAGCACACTATGGGACGCCAAAATTAGGGTATGAGAAAAATCAGCTCAAAACTAACTATAATTATCGTAGTGATCAAATCATCAAATATGCTTGTTTCTTAAACACGCTTCTGACGATTTTTTTAGTACTCTTTTGTAGAGAGAGAGTTAGAAATGATATGACACCGCTTTAAAACGTTATCCGTGAGAAAATGACTGGCACAGCACAACAAATCACCAAAAATGTTGACGGAAAAAGATTCTCGTGCTAGCTCATACGATACTAGCGTTCTCGAAAAAAATCAAGGTAATAGACCAGTAAACTTCCAGTACGATGGCAATTTAATAATAGATAATCAGGATCAATCATATAAGTCCTGCAATTCAAACTAATGCCGTTTCGTTGACTAATTTTTTCGCAGTATCACCCCCTACAATTCGACAACTACGAACATAAATCTTCCCAGAACATTTACGGTGACGTCCCGTTAATTATCTATACAGCGTTTTTTATAGGGGTCGTGAGATAAGTAGTAGAAGCTCAACGAATTCTGATGTTTTAACAGCTATTACTTTCTACGTAGAACATCACATTATGTTTTAAAAAGCTCATACGAACTGAATGAAACGTGGATCGAATCCCACACACACACACACACACACACACACACACGCTTCGGCAAACGCGTGAAGCCAAAGTTGTTGGAATGGAGTAAAACGGAAACTCCTGAAGGACATTTTCTCCAAAGTGAAAAAAAAAAAAACGTTAAACCTAATACTTCGCGGTACTTGGCTGCAAAATTCCAACTTCAAACACGATGACGACGATATATCAGTTAACGGAAGAAAACTAACACTTGGTTGATGTGGGTGTCGTCACGTGATGATTCGAATCAGGAGGTTGCATTTTCCGATGGAATAAATGCTAGTAGCGCGGAGTTCAGTTAATTGTATGACCGCTTTGAACGCTTCACGTTCAGCAGTTCTATTCAAACCGTTTTGTAAAGTTGGAGAGAGAAGGTTCAATTCTATCGAAACATCAGTCAAATGAAGGCGAAACATATTCACTTCAGTCGCGCAGTTCGCGTGGTATGACGGCGCTCCTATTCTCTCTGAAAACCCTAGGCGGAACATGAATCATCAACCCACACCAAACCAGAGTGGACTGGGTAACATTTATTAACTCTACGTAATTCCCTCATTTGCATCAGTTTCTAATCACATTATTGTACCGTATTCTAGTTTGTTTCCATAGATAAAGGATCTTGTTCCATCAAAACAATTGCTCCCGGGAGCACCCAAAGTCTTGCTTGTACTAGTGGCTGGGAAGGGGGGGGGTGGAATATTTGTGCTCTCTATTCACAATTTCTACTAGCTTTCGGTGTTTTGCCATCTTGAATAATTTCGATTTCTTCTCTGCCCATCTCCGTGGCTGGAGCCCTCTCAACACTTGTTTCTGTTTTCCCAATAAAATCTGTTCAAGTTTTCTCCATAAAGTGGTAAATGTCGATTAACATTGCTTTAAGTGTGGTCATCATAGTGGCTAGGTTGTGGGGCCATATACTGGGTGCGGCATAAAGGTCGAACGTTTTTGAAAAAATCATAACTTCGGTAATTTTTACTACAAAAAGTTTTTATTGACATATTTAGCTTCACAATTTAAAAGCATCTTAGGAATTCATGTGTGGAAAATCACATCAGTCAAGTGGCGTCCCTCGTTCGCGATACACTGGTGGAGTCTTTCTTTGAAATTTCCGAAAACTCTTTCCAACGTTGCTCTCTCAACTGCGACGATTTCCACGCGAATAGCATCCTTCAATTCCTCCAATGCTCGGGGCTTGTGCTGGTAAACACGTTCTTTGAGGTGTTCCCACAGAAAATATCTGGTACGTTGCAACACACAACTTTCCGTAGCTCTACGTAAATTCACCTTGTACATGGCTAATTCTATTTAATCAATTCATTTATCACACAGTTAATTTGAACTTGGTCAAACAACACTTCACAGCAGCAGAAAGCGGTAGCGCTAACAGTTCCGGAATTTATTGTGCTGCCCGTACTCACTGCAGGACTATTATTGAGCAATTGGTACAATGACGCTGTAAACACGATTTTTTAAAAAAAGGATTGTAATCACTTTTGCAGAGTTATTGGAAAATAACTGTTAGAACTGGTAGTAAGCGAAACGGCAGTAGTTGAAATTCAGGAATTTCTGGAGTGAGCCCCATGCATCTCATGAGCGTTTTCAAACACTCACCCTTTAGGTATTGAATTGGACTACAATACCAATTTTTTTTAACATTCTACAAGAGCTCCAGCGGAGTTTATAAGGAAAAAACTGCGCTAAAAACGCTTTTGGTCGAAAATTTTGATAATTTATTGGGCTGCTCTCGTCATTTTCCCACTAATGAGAATTTTATGGTACCATTGCCTTATTGAGAACTATCAATGTAAAAAATTTAATTAAAATCATTAGAGCCGTTTTTGAGAAAAAAAAATATTTGGTGTTATGATCACTATGATAACTATAGTTAACTTTCGGTGGATTTTGTTCGAACCCTTATTTTGGCGTCCCATGGTGACCTGCGGGCTAGGTATCAAGTTTGAGCTGATTTGGTACGGTGGTTTTCTCTAAAAATCGTTCACACACATACACACACACAGACCATTTTCCCAAATAGTGTTTTTCGGACTCAGGAGGGTCTGAAACGTAAAGATCTGAAGAGAACTCAAAATTTTTTTTTCAGTCGATTACATAACTTTCCTTTCCACTTCGTAGAGCAAGGAAAGTAAAAAGTCACATGTGGACAAATCTGGGGATCGAGGAGGCTAATGAACGTCACCGAACGTGGACATAAGGCGGCCAGGGAAAAGAGGACGAATAACGCTCATGTTGCCCTAGCTGCGTGAGCGGTTGCCCCATCCTGTTGGAACCACAAACGCCGGATTTCAATACGTTTTTGTCTCAATAGTATATAGTCGGGGATTTTCATCAGCCCAATAACGACAATTTTGCTGATTCACCATGCCATTGAGGTGGAAGTGAGCCTCATCGCTCATGAACAATCAATATGTGCTTCCATCTCACGGTCGAAGGTCATTCGTTGTGCATAATCCCCTGGGTGTAATTGTTGCACAATGAACAACTTATAAGGGTGAAACATCAACTCTAGATGCAATATACGCCTAAAAGATCGATCACTGAGGCGAAGTACAGCAGCATGCAGGCGAGCTGATCGACTTGGGCTGCGAATTACTCCTTGTCGTACACTTTCAATGTTCTCTGAAAACGAATCGATCTTGGAGCTCCTGGTGGTGTGTTCCTCATCAATGAGCCTCGTCTCCTAGGTCATTCAACCCAATGAAGAATGGTGTTTCTAGAGGGAACAGCCGATTTCGGTGGATATTAAAATGACTGCGAAACTCACGCTGGACTGCCGTGACGGACTCGTTATTACGAACGAAACTGTTGTAAGCAAAAACGCGGCGCTCTACTGTCCACAGGTTCATGACTTCAACTGGTAAAAAAATGCTAAGACCTCCCGATTACAATGGTTCCTTCCCAACGTTGGTCGACCCATTAGAGGGGAAGTACTGGCCATTTCAAAAACGTCCGACCTTTATGCCGCACCCTGTACTTAGAAGTTTTAGTCAACTGCTGGATTGTATACGCCTGTCAGTCAATTAAAATATCACACCTCGGTTGTGTCAAATTAAAGAGAAAAGTGAAAATAGGAAAACAAATTACTAGTGGAGATGAACCCGTGAATTAGGTTAAAAGCAAATAAATAAATTCAAAAAATAGGACATTCAAAAAGGAAAGCTATATTAAAAAGATATTGAGCTGACTCTAAACATGTGTAACCAAAAAACTAAATTTACGAAGTTATAGAAAAAGAAATTGAAATTTAAAATTAAATGTCCTCTCCCACCTACGAGTACAGCAGGCAAGATCGTTCATAAAATAGTTAAGAGGAACCCTGAGAAATATCGTTGTTCAAACCAACAACGTTTCACAGTTACCATTCTCACTGTGTTTACCCGATAATTCCAAAACATTAAAGACTGTGGCAGGAGTAGAAGCGACTCAATAAATTCCGGATCGTTAAGTACTGCCAGTTTCAAGTTCATGTAAATTGAATGAAAAACATACTATTAGTTGGTGATGTGATAAATATCGATGAATGCGCGCAGCCCTGAGGAAAGATGTGTGATGCGTCACCCTAGATATGTTTAATACTGTATAAATAGCGAGCTCTTCATTTTCCCTCATTGCTTCGTTATGTCGATGTTCGAACTGGTGAAGGATTTTCTTCAACCGACCCACGTGGGGAACTCAACTCCAACTGAGGAATGAGAACCGATTTGGTGACCTGTAAATGCGATTCATTCAGCCGTTCTCAACCTCTCGATCCGAGGTGTTGCCTTCAAGTGGAGACAGACGATAAACTCTCTCGCGTTTCCAAGATGTTTGCTAGGTCCAAGGCCACACGCGTCTCATTCAAATATAATTTACCATTTCGAAACCCCGAACCTGAAGTGACCTTGACAGTCAACGAAAATGTGCTTCGAGGATGGTGGGTTTGAAGGCTAACTAATAAGAAAACACCTTCCGAAATAAAGAGTTATTTTCTAACCCATTATTTGAATGTTTCGTGGTTAACTAACACCTAACGGCGTAGATTACAAAACGTTTGAAAGTTTCAAAAATCTTCATTAGTCACACGGTTTTACAGAGAACAATAAAAACGCTGGTTCAATATGTTCTCATTTAAAATCCTACGAAGTAAGTACAAGTTAGTTGAGTATCCTTTCATTTGGATCGTTTAATTCGCCACTGCTGCCTTTGTGAAAATCGAAAACACGATAATTTGATGTTCGACAGACCCCATTTTCCGAGCTGTCGTGGCTTCAGTTTCCATTCAACAGATAAACATAAATACGGGTAATCAAATTCAGTTGTGTGGTACCTGGAAGTTTCGAAAACGTAAAACAAATATCTAGTGCGTAGCGGTACACAACTTATCGCAGCCCCCGTAAATTCGACGACCTGCTACAAATACGTACGCTACATCTCCGTTCAACACATTCCTACGGAAACATTAGCGCTGAACAATATATAAGTACTGGTTAGTTGAGAGTACTCTGTCAGTTTGATTGAAACACGATACCGTGGCTTATATCTCCGTTCAACAGATAGATAAAAAAATAATTGTGAGGAAGAAAATGTCGGTATATGTTGCTAGAAGACAATTCAGTAGAGCAGTTACTCGGGAAATTATGAAAATGTTAAAAAAACAATTTTTTGGACACATTATGCTTTTTATCTTTGTACAATGCGCCAGAGGAACATTAATGGAGTACAATATATAGGTATTAACTACTTGAACACATTCTGTGATTTTGGTGAAAATTGTTGAAGCAGTTTAACCAATAAGTGAAAAACGCTAATTTTGCTTCATAGGCCAATATCTCCGTCAACCGATTTCTCATGGAGAAATTCACGTGGAAGAAAGGTTTGGAACTAACTAGTAAAAGATTATTCGAAAGTTTAATCAAAACCATTAGAGCTGTTTTCGAGAAAAAAAAGAAAACCTTTAGTTATTGGTACATTTTAGTTCCCACGTTCCTTTCCCATCGATGGAAATCGCGCATAACCTTCTTTTCGCGTTGAAAACAAATAACATACAAAATCCAAAAAAAACGACCTCATCTTTCTACCGTAAATTGGTATATCAGTCGACTATCATGGAGGTTGCAGGGTCATGCAAAAGGCCGGCCACTCGCCCAGCATCCACTGAACCCAGACTTGTTGTATGACAGGTTTGGCCAATTGCCAGTCTCCTGTGGAGAGACCCACATAGAGTTCAACCCAAAGTGGGAGAAGCTCCTGTTTCACTTTCTACTTGTCAACTATGCATTCGACGGCCAAGTCAACTGGTAACTGCCCAGTGATCACCTGGAGTGCTTCTGTAGATGCAGTCTTAAAGGACAGGAGTGCAGCCGTCTGAGATCGGGGCAATACTCTCTTTTGGTTGACTGTGAGTTTGCTACCCCAGACAATGGGGCACTAGCCAATCACACCTAGGTAGATGGCCTCATACTTGAGGATTGTGTCACAGTTACACACTTCAGTGGCCTTTCTAATTGCTTGTGATGAGGCAAACCCAAAGTAGTGCCTGAAAAGACCGTCTAATGCCTGGGGCACCAATCGTTCTGGGCCAGTTTGGTGGCACGGAGGAACGCCTCCTTCTCTTGGCATCAGATGAAGGCAATGCAGAGTGTGCCGCTGCCATCAGGGTTACGAGTCTGTTGGTACATGTTTATGGCTCTTTTACACTCTGCTTCAGGGAAGTTCGTCAGTCCACCATGGGACTTTCAGCGATGCCCTTGAAGCTGCTTCTCTGGCATATTGATTCTAGCCCCTTTCACTGGTCTCTTGAGGGTCAAAGGAAGGCCCCAATATGCGCTGCAGCTACCAGTCTGGACACCCGCCGGGACAAATATGCATGAGGTGTTATTTAGCTGCTGTTCAGAGTCAGCCTTCAGCCCCTGGTGATGTGGTGAGAGAAAACCCCAATCAGCCGCCTCAGGGATGCTCAAACCCTGTTTTTCCCCCTCCTCATTCAGAAGGCTGCATCGATATAGGGGATCACTTGTAGGTATTGGTGAGCTACTTCCAGGACTATCTTCCGCTCATTATGAGTGTTTGGAGTCAACGTGGTCCGCCACTTAGTCTATAGACAGGCAGGGAATACGGCAGCGGCATTCTAGACCCCTGATTGCAGGGTCAAGAACTCCGCTTCCTGCCCTCAGATGACAATGCACCAGCAACCTGCTAACAGACTGTGTGACGACACTTGATGCAGCCCTCATGGTACACAGACCCATCTGCACCTCATGATTCAGCAACTCAAACTGGTTACCACATGCACTACAGCGAACACCCTGCACAATTACAATACTTTTGTACATTCCATTGCTATAGGCAGTGACGCCACATATACACGGTGGTAGTCCTCTCCATTGATGGCATCTGAACCGCACTTCACCGACACAGAAGAGTATGGGGAGTCGGGACTCCGTCTCTCCGCCCAAGTTCCCGTCCATCATCTTAACCAGGCCGAGTAGCCACAAACTACGAAGGCGTACTTGGTTCAGAGGCGGATGGAGTCGCCATGTTACCCCACTGTGGTGATCCTAAACGAATCCAAGACCAGCCACAGTGCATGCGATATCCCAGTCAGATGCCAGCAAAGCAAGCAGGTGGTTACAGTGCGAAAACGGAATAGTAGAAAAGACGGAGTCCCCCCACATCGAATCAGAGTGAGAATGCACGCACATGGGAAGCTGCTATCTTATTATTTGTGTTTGAAAAATAATTTGAGATAGTAGCAAAAGCCACAAAAAATCAGTGAATTAACGTAAAGTCAAGGAAAGTCGTGAGATGCGTCGCAGATGTTCAGCAGATCTTTTAATTTTCCTTTCTCCATCGTAGAGCTAAGCAAAGAAAAGTCCGATTCGTTTCACAAATTTCCAAATATGTGTTTTCTAAAGTTGGAGTAACATTTTTTCGAAATACGTGCGTTAGCCTAATTTTTTACGTAAATTTGCTAAAAAGCGAGAACTGACTGCTGGGCAATCTTCGTTTGTTCATAATCCACGAAGAGGCAAAAAAATGCGAATGGCTACCACCGACCACTTCCAACGGTTGGAAGGTTGTGGGTGGGGTGCAAAGACCAGGTTATATCAGTCTTCAGAAAGTCTCTTGGCACTCAGTAGTCCAGGAGAGATGGCAGCGCAGTCTCTGGCTCCTTGCTGTGTCAGGGAATTCGTATGTTGTTCATGCGGCGATTGACAACGATATTGCGTTAGGAGGACCTGACCGAGAGTTAGCCACGCGGAATACGTACGAGCTTGACAGGTTTTTTAGTCAATTGACTCTTCTCTGAAAGTTCTACCGGCAAATCCTTCGGGAAACAGCCGAATGCTCAGAAGCACAACCTCTCAGTTCCTGAAATCTTGTTTGCTGCTTCTTTCGGCCGAGTGAAGGGGTATGAAATGTAGAGCCTGGTGCCGTCCTCCTGGTCAGTTTGAGAGGAGGAAGGTGGGAATTGTGTGGGCGTCTCTTCTCCGACCAACTTCACGGTCACGTCACTTTTTAACCAAACGCTCCGATTGTTTTCACACAGAACTCACGTCAAACGCCCAACTTTCAACTTTTCCCTTTTTCTCCCCCACGGACTCGTTCCCCAGTTTCCAAACGTAATTTTGACTCGAGATTTCCACTTCGCTTTGTTCCGCTGACTTCCGATTCACTTCGATTTTCCCTCAAATCCGAATTCCACATCATCTCTCGACCTCCATACAATTTTCTTTTTGTCGCCGACTAATTGACGACCCACCGCCTCCGCCAGCCAATTACTTTGACTGTTCAGACTGTGACCGAGTCACAGCGATAATTGTCCTTCCAGTCTTCATCCTGAGTATCGCGTTTTTTTCTCTCGTAGCATAGCATACGAAACCGTTAATTACTTTTTCCCTCGTCGTTTTGAATGAGACATTTCCACAATCATGTACGCGAGGAACTTAACTACCAAATTTAGCGGCGCGAATTTCGTTTCGCTGTCTCTCTCTCTCTCTCTCTCTCTCTCTCTCTCTCTCTCTCTCTCTCTCTCTATCCTCTCCCTCTCTTCCTCCTTCCCTTTCGCATCATCGATTCCTACTCCCAAAAAGCACGTACGGTGGAGTAGGAGAGAATGGCTTCGTTCTGTACGTTGTTAATTACCCAAGTTGACAATATGTGACTGATTTTATGGCCAAATATGTTGTAATGTAAGGGAATACGTTGTAAGGGGAGCATATTTTGCCGAATGACTCTGAAGCCTTAGCTTCTGACGTGTTTCCCACGAAATTATTATCTGACGGGTGTGCAGTAATCGATAGATTCTACGAGTGCGTGGCCAACATGGCGGAAAGGCGGTGGCTGTATGGTGCAACGGACTACACACTTTTCCTTCAGAGGGTAACTTCAACATGAAGGAATTGTGTTCTACAGAAGTATTTGGACGCCACATTGTCTGAGGCTCACAGGAATTAATCAAAATGCGGTCTGGTGCCATGTGTTCGCTTATGAAACGAACGAAATTCCAACGGTTTGAAGAAGGTTCCGCAAACGAAGGTGGAGTTGGCTGTTGGCTAATCAACTAAAACAATGCAGTGATGAGGGCATTAGTTGGAGGCTCAAAATTCATGAGGAGTCGGTGGAAAGCAAGTGGTATAAGACGCGGAGGAGAACAGTGTTGTTGAACAAGTGAGGAAGGTTTTTATGACGGATAGTTGATCTCTGTGGAGTAATGCGCGTCAACTACGCTTCCACAACTTGCTAATTAGATCGTTAGCCCTTCTCGGAGATACTCGGCTGTAGAAGGAACATTAAATGTTTGCTCTTCCTTTCAAGAGGTAGTGGTAAGAGGTGGGAGGAAGGGGAACGTTATGCGAGGCTTACCTCGGTTGGAGTTCTACTTACAAGGTACACTCGAACCCTGGCGTCTCCCAAACTGGGAGATACAAACTAATCTATAAGCTTGCTCCTCTCCATTCTTCCAAGCAGTTAAGTACTGAAGAAAAAGTTCGGTCTAGCTGAAGGTGTTTGCTCGCAGACATTTTCCGAAATAATACTGGATGATGTTAAATGGCTTCATTCATTGTTTTTCGAGGCACTTCTTTCCTCTTTGGTCAGTCTTGCTAACGCTATATTCCACTATAACACTCACGGTTCATAATTTATTGTAAAGAAAGCATCAGCAGAGGTATTGCTGTTTACTTCCAAGCTCAGGAAGAACGATGACTTCGGTGTGTATTTACCAAATCTGACGTGTGGGTCCACAGAATGAGTTATCTAATAAAATCTTTCGGGGGGTCAGCTGGATCCTCTAGGAAGGGCCGTAGGAGCTGCTGTCTAACATAAAGCAAGATGTTCCGTTGACAGTCTGTCAAACAGAGATAACAACCAACATGTGTCGTCAATCGTGTTTTTAACAATTGCGAAGTCTTCGCAGTAATGTCACAACTGAAAGTAGTCAACCTGACGACGAGTCTCTTGCCCCTCTATACTCATATTCTCTTCAAAACTATTTCGGTTGTCCATCCGTTAAATGTAAATCCGTTTTCAAAAATGGCACTAACAATTTAGATCGAACTTACTGAGTGCTCTCGAATAACTAGTACGTAGATGTTGTGCTCTATATATGTTTGAGACCACTTGAACGACACAGACGAGTTTCCTTTAGTCCCAGTAAAAATGTATAGATCTGAAGAAAACTCAAAAAAAAAGAATTTAAAAGGTCGTTGAAGTCGAACACTTTGCCTCGATTGCTTATGTCCGTTCGAAAATTCATTAACAACTCCATTCCGTCCACTATGCGTTACTCGTAGGATATTTCGTTGAAAGGAGAGTTGTGTGACGCGTCGCGCATAAATTTTTTACACTAACTGTTAAACCTGGGTTGCACACAGCTGAAAAAGGTTCGGTGGAATGGAACCCAACACGACAGACTCAGAGCCAGAAACAAGTGCACTCACTTGTGTTCAACGGAGATCAGCAGTACCCATAATGGCTTTTGCCACCCTCTGATTTTGACGTGTTCACATCTATCGTTCGTCATCTTGCGATTCTAGTGTCAAGCCATTGCCATTATGCAGCAGCTGCAGTGTTTAGAAGTTGTGACTTAAGCACATTTGAGTTATCAAACTTCCTGCAACCACGGCATGTTGGCATTCCAAAGAATTTTTGGTAATCTTAAGTTTGTAGATGATCTCGAATAAGATTCACCCTGATGTGCCCGTAGTTCTTTCATCTGTGCTTCCTTTGATGTTAAATACTTCGCAAATTATTAATCATGACTGAAATGGTAATGGATCTACGTGAAGAAGTTACCGTGTTACGGTGTTGTATATTGAAAATGACTCGCACTATCTGTTTGATCTGGGCGGTTATGAAGGCAGTTCAAATTGAGTCACAAAACGTAAAAGTCACAATGACTTAATATTTTATGGTTAAACTTGAATAGCTTGAGGCCATTATGTCCTCTTTCTCGTCACGTAAAGCCACTGGAGTGATACAGGTGAATATTGTTTTCGTTCGATTCGTCCTCATGTTGTACCGGTTTGATTCAGCACAGGTAGTGAAGGGCGGTGGCGGGGTGTCTGTCCCTGGCCAATTCAAACGTCAATCAGCCCAATTTAATTGACAATGAGCTTGTGGCAATTTGTATGCATATTAGTTGCACCGGACTCCTTCCCGATGAGCCTGGAACGCATCAACAACCGTCTGGAGGGAAATCCTCTTCTCACGACTGAGAACGGATATTTAAATCTTAAGAACTAAAAAAAAAAGAAAAACGCAATTCGATGAAGACGACCAAATCTGAATTCTGTCCGAGTTCATCATTTCAAGTTTCTATCGCGGCTATGAAAAGAGCGATGAGATTATGGTTTAAGAAATTAACCAAAAACAGTTCAGAGCACACAAAGGTGCGCTCGCAGAATCAGTGCAGTATTAAATTAATGAAATGAGAAACAAATAATTGTTGTATAATCCGGTAAATGATTCATTGCTGTACAATGGTTGTTAAATTATTGGCACTTAGCTGGACAGGCGATCAACCAATGCACTCGATATGGTCGTGTTTAATATAGTTACAGTTCTTTTAAACAGCTGTTCTGAGCTTGAGAAATGGTTTGAAAAAAAAAATACAACGTATTTTCCCTACTCAGACAAAAAATAGATTTATGTTCTAAACAGAATAAATGGGAACTAGCTCGTTAAAGTTATGCAACGATATTTGCGTAGAACGTAACTTCTAACCCGACGGTTAGAAGACTTACTCAGCACTCTCTACCTCCCTATGAGGTGTTGTTAGATCTTCGTTGTATAGAAAACTTCACATTTACGAGTTGTCGCTGTTGCCGCTGTAAATGTGTGAAACTCGGAATAAAGTTTTGAATGTTTTTTTAAACTTAGTTTTCATCTAGGTAAACGTAATTTATATAAATTAAAAAGAATTTTCGTACCAGGTGCCTGCGAAGAGAAGGATGGAACAGAAGAAATGTCTAAACCTTAATACCTAACACAGCCAGTCCGGCTAAGGTACCACTAACAAGACTGACCAACAAGACCTCTCCCCGCCCCTTCCCCGACGCTCCATCACTCCTTTCACCTTTCTCTTTGTATATAAAGACCACGACCAACTGACGGACTCCAGTACTGACTAAACGGCCAGACGATGATGTCTTTACATCGAAAGCGCTTGCCCACAGTAACTCACAAGCCAGAGGAGACGGACTCACCTAACAGGTACGTTAACTTTAGTATTTGCCTACTGGCGGACACAACCCAATTTCTTTAATACCTAACACAGCCAGTCCGGCTAAGGTACCACTAACAAGACTGACCAACAAGACCTCTCCCCGCCCCTTCCCCGACGCTCCATCACTCCTTTCACCTTTCTCTTTGTATATAAAGACCACGACCAACTGACGGACTCCAGTACTGACTAAACGGCCAGACGATGATGTCTTTACATCGAAAGCGCTTGCCCACAGTAACTCACAAGCCAGAGGAGACGGACTCACCTAACAGGTACGTTAACTTTAGTAAATGTCTAAACCCTTATATCTGTCAAATAATGTGTTTCGCTCGCCTCGATCTGGTTTTATTTATTCATTTCCGACCTGTTATTCCAGTTATCAGGTAGTTGTACAGTTATCTGAAAAATTGGTTGGCAGCCATGTTCGATTTTGTTTCGCTTGCCTCGATCTGTTTCCGTTTGTGCTCTCGTTATCATATTATTATTATCGCTCTTTATTTATTGGGAATCTGCCAAGTCAATTTAAAATCATTTTATGAGCAATGGGCTCTGACTGGGAGCTCACAGACTCTGATTTCTCCGACGAAGAGATAGACGCGTACCAGGTCCGTCCGAGAAACAAGTATTTTGATACGCTCGACGACGTAAATTTTCATACTAGGTTCCAATTGTCTAAAGAAATAACGCTGTTTGTACTTTCGCTAACTCACCAAGTAATCGAAATCAAGCAATTACGTCAATGACGTAACTCCTAACGCTCAGGTTCTACAGCCTTGGTAAGTACAGACCTAATATTTTATCGACCTACCACGTTACATTCGTGCATGATATAACTTACGTCAAGATCGTAAAGTAGTTTAGAGCTTTCATCGAATGTTTACGTTTCAATTCCATTAGTCCCAAAATCTGTCTCGTCGAATCCCAACTTTCCTAATCCCTTCGTACGTTCGGCGGTTTTTACCAAGTAACGCAATAGTGTTTCGAACTGTGTGCGTAGGAACTGATAGAGAAGAACTGTGTGGAGTTTATAGGGTTGCCCCTACTTACATTATTTCATTGCTTGAGTCACATGTATGGTAAGAGTATCGTATGACGAGACGATTGTTGTGAAGTTCCGTTTTGATTCTTTTGGACATATAGGAAACAGTGAACCGTATAAAATATACGGAAAAGAATACCGTACATCGTTTGGTTATTTCTGATTATTATTGACCTTCTATTTCGTAGCTTATTGGAACATGAGGCTAGTGTGAACGATACGCGAGAATTATGCATTTTGACCTCAGTAAGAAGTATTAGTTTATGCTCATAACTTTCTGTGACCGTCCGATGTTGGTGTGGTGTCGTGAATATCAAATTTGAGCTGACTAGGTTCAGTCGTTCTTTCTCATTAGTGTCCACAATCGCACACCATGGTCTGAAAGGGTGGTTTTGGAAGTTAGAAACGTAAATATCTGAAGAAAACTCGATAATTATCTTTTTTACCGATCACATAGACTACACGAATGAAAAGGGCCTTACTATTCACGGCGATTATTCGTATAAACTTTGGAATTATGTGAAAGTAGAGCACGTAAATAACCATTTTTGTTTTCTCTTTGCAGGTTCGAAGCTATTAGCTGTAGGCGACTTTTGTGACATTAGTAAAACTTCTGCCTCCCTCATTGAGTAACTAGTTTCCCAGACCATTCTGTCACGCCCCTACTTTCATAAAGACGATGTCTGGAGAAGAAGAAATCTCAAAAGCCTAAAGAGCGTTTTACCACTGGGCTAGAATGCCACGGGCCATTGGTGGCTATCGACTGTACTCACGTGAAAACTCAATCAATGTCAATGTTTATGAAACACACCGCGCATTTGGCGTAGAGAAGCATCATGTATTGTTTTTTAAATTTTTTGAAAGTTGTTTGGTATACGATTAATTTTGAATAATACACGTAATGTTTTCTGTAAGGAACATTTTTTTACTTTTCTTCGCCCCACTCACGACAGAAAGTTATAAAATCGACGGAAAACCTGCGTTCTTTAATAAGCTGTTCGTTGTGTACAAAAAATCACGACCAACACTTGAAAAAATAATCACAATACGAAAAATGAACTATGCAATAAGACGAAGAGTAAGAAAAGAAGGAGAAGTAAGGAAAGATAAGAAGAGAATTGAAAAAAGTATCAAGTAAGATCACAAATATATTATTTAACAAATCTGCAACTGATGTTTTGGGTATTCGAATGAAAATGTCAAATAATGAAACCGACAGGCGGCAAATGAGGTTTGCCCAATGGTTGGTTTGCTCTCCAAACTCGCAAAGTTGCCTCTTCGTTCGAGGGATTCTCATCCGTAGTGGTAGCCCTTTTTCCCCGCGTTCAAACGTCCGCTAGCTAACCGTCAGTCCACGGACGATTGATGTTGTTTTTCACCCACCGAATATCGTTAACAGATCGCTACCAAATCGAGGTTTTAACTGAAGAATTGATAAACTGGTCCTACGAAGGTTGTTGATATTCGTTTGGTTTCTGTTGTCGATGAAGCTGAAAGATTAAAATTAAGTAGATGGTCAGAAGTTCGGAAGATGGGAGAGATCAAGAAAATGTTATGATAAGCACTTACAGACCCAGCCAAGGAGGATCCGAGGGGTCTGTAAGGGGAGGGTCTGATCCATGGACCTACATAACTTAGGCGTCCGGGTGCTAGACACCCACACTGAAGCAGGGGCTGGCGCCATTGGTGTGACGGAGACACCAGAAATGGACAAGGCGCTTAAGGCCATATCTCTGTTAGAGGGAGTTGAAGGTCTACGGATCAGCCCTTCTAAATTGCTCCTCACGCCTGCTTTGCAACGTGTGGACCAACCTTTACATAAAGAACCTGGCCCAACAACTTGTCGAGCACAACCATCCGCTTGGCTTGCAGCCACAGGAGGTTAGGCTGTTTCACCTAGAAACGAAGTAGGCAGATAGGTTTGGAGATTCCCCACCACCATGTAGAACGACCCCACAACTAAGGGGAACTATGATGGGCTGGGAGGAAGGTCGTGCATAGATGTCATAGCCGTTTCTAACCTGCTACTACTCAAATTGGCGACATGGACATACCTACCACAGCACTGCACTCTACTGGGCTCTCTGTACTTGGGCAACAGAAGAAAAAGGCGATAAAAGTCTCATGGTAGACTGATTGTCAGAGCAAAGAGGTTTTCCCAGATCATCCTGTAACTGGGCATTTTCGGGCTCCTCCTCTTCTTGGGGCCCTGAAGGAGAAGTCCATGGGTGGTGGGGGTGCGTGTGGGTTCCTGACAGTGGCGATCAGAGGGGTGAGACACAGAGGGTACTTTCGACCTTAGCTATAGGGAGGTGTGGGGCAGACTGTGCCGCCTGCGTCCTCGCGCTTTCCACAATGGTTGAAGGTCTGAGAAGTATAGTGTGGGCAATTAGCCCGCTGAGCTTCCTCCAGGTGAACTTGCATGCATCGGCAGTGATAGGCTGGAACTTCACCTGGAGGAATTGAGAAGCCTCCATGATCACCTCTCTTTCGAAGAATGGCGACACGCGCAGACTTCCACTGAGTGGGGAACTGCTCAACACGCAGACAGTCATCTTGCGTCAGTCAGGACTCTAGTGCGTGCCTGCGGACAATGGATCAGCTGGATGTAGACGTGTTGGCTGTGCAAATAGTAGCCGGAGTTACTTGTGCTACTATGGTGCAACGGGGCATTGCTGGCTCTTGGCTTTTGTGAATGACGGATTGAATGATTGTTTTCAGATTATGATGGGAGGGGAGGGAGCATGTGGACAGGACGCAGGTGGCGTTTTCATTACTTGCATATTTTGGGTGACTTTGTCATGTTGGTTGCTTAGGATTTTGTGGGGAGTAGAGAATCGAACGGATGTACTCGTGAGTTTAATTGTGGTGTGTGTTAGTGGCATGAGCGAAAACTGCTCGAAACAATGTCCTGGAAGCTCTCTCTCAGGCATATTGATTATAGCTCTTTTTGCTGGTCCGTTGATGGCCATGTCGCCTGAGGGATTATTTTACTGCTTCTGAGAGTCAGCCCTTCTCCGCTGGTCAGCCACCCTGGGAATGCTCAAACCCGGGGTTTTCCCCTCCTCATTTTGAAGGCCGCACCTATATAGGGGATCACTTGTAGGTGTTAATGATCGATTCCTCCAAGGACTGTCTTCCGCTCATCACGAGTGTTTTTGAGTCAATGGGTCAGAGCAGTGTTGCGTCTGGAATATTTTGATTATGCCAGTGTCGTGTGCATTAAGCCCCTTTAAGGCTGGCTCTTACGGTCATGCAAAGGTTAAAGTGGGAGAATGTTGTCCCCCATCAAGCCGGGGGTGTGTTCAGCAATCCCACTTCAACGAAAGGGATTCCACAGTATGATGGGTACGTGAAGGAAGTGTAAATTGTGTTCGTTCATGTCCGCCCCTTACGAACGCGCAGAGAATATGGCAGTGGTATTCTGGGCTCCAAACTGCAGGGTGAGGACAGTGTGTTGTGCTTACCTGACACATTATTTTGAGGTAACTTCTGCATTTTTGTTTCATTATGTTTGTGTAATTTGCTAATGATAATGCTAATAATGTTATTTGTAATTGTGTATATGACAGTGTACGCTTGTATTAGTTGTGGGAACATTCACAAATAAATTTATAAAAAGAAAAAACAAAACAACCATATAGGCGCACACGCACCTAGCGCCGAAATTGTGTTTCTGGGTCCCATAGTCAACTAGGTCAGCTTTCGAACTAATTTTACTCATTGTACTCAAGCAAGCAATTTTCGTTTAGTATATTTCAATAGATACAGTCAATAGGCAAGACCGTATGACACTGTTTACTGTGTGTGTCCTGTCGAGACACATTGCCGCGCACCACGGAACGGTCGTTAGTGCTCTCCATGGCTTGTTGTGAACGGCAAGGTGTGGTGGGAGCGTAGTATGAAGGGGGTGGCCGAAAGGGAAGAGAAAGTTTTCATACCCAACGGTCTCCCGAGAGAAATCACTGACTGGTAGATGGAAAGCTTTCAGTCGCTCTTTTGGCCAGTTTATATTTAATTCAAAAACAGCCGAATGATGCGGTAGGGTGTTGTCGGCCGTTATAACGTTTGTGTTCACATGCAGTCCTGTCAATTTACGTTCTCCTGACAACAGGTTGTGTGAAGGCATGAAAACTCTCCTGAAGCCAAAAGAAAACACTTAACGTCGCTCGGCAAACCCTAGTTTTATCACATTGAAACGAAAGTTTTGAACTGAATGAGTGATAGGATGGAACACCTAAAACCCGTGAAAGGTTTGCCTCACTGCGTGCGATTACTGAAGCTGCTTGGGTTGTGTGTTACAATAACCCTATCCTTATGCATAGGGCTATCCATCTAGGCGTGATTGGCTATTGCCCCGTTGTCGAGGTTAGCAAACTAACAGTCAATCAGGAGAGAGTATTGGCCCAATCCCAGAGAGCTGCGCTCCAGAGGATCACCGAGGCCTACAAGACTGCATCAACAGAGGCACTCCAGGTGATCCTCGGTAAGTTAGCGGTTAACTTGGCCGTGGAGTCCATGGTAGACAAGTGGAGAGTGAAATGGAAGCTTCCCCCGCTTTGGGCTGAGCTCCGTGCAGGTCTCACCACAGAACGAAAACTTGTGGCCATCGAGGAATGGGCGTTAGAGAAACGGCAAACAAGATGGGAATCCTCGTCAAAGGACTCGTATGAGTTCTTCCCCAACATCCGTGAACGCCTTTCAAGAAAATTTGAGCCAGGCCACTGGGCGAGCCAGTTCCTAACAGGACATGACACTTCTTGAAGGAAACAGTGAGCGACGGTTGTAGGGAGGGCAAACGAACTTAGCAGCATTGACTGCTACAAAGCAAGCCTATAACCATTTTGCAAAGTTCGCAAAGACGGTGAACGACTATGAAACGTGGTCACAGTTGATTTGTCCTTTTGAAACTTGCTACCCTAGTACACAGTTGGATCAGGTGGATAACCCGATTAAGAACTCCTCCCAGACGGTACAGGATTCCTCAGGTGGTACCTCCGCGCAGTCACACACGGGCAACAGCTCTCTACCGGGAGACTGGCAAACGACCAAATACCTGCCGTACCTCCGCAGGTCTGAGTTCGGTGGATGCTGCAGGAAATATGCCTGTGAGGAAGCTAATTGTTGTGGTTGTATTATTTATTTAGTTTCTCCTTTTTGGGTGTCACTATCTCATGTACGGTGAACTTGGAAAAAAATTGTAAATAAACTAAATTTCAGCTTGACCGGACGGCGCTCTTCTTCCAGAATGAATGGAAGCAGCTGGTTTTTAATTAATTTCTGCACGTGAGTTAAAGCTGTTAGCGCCTCCAACGCCCTCCAAAGCTTCATCTCTGGACCAACACAAGAGAGGATTAAGTGGTGTGGCACATATGAAGAAACTCCCTATCATGTCGTGGCCCAGTTCCAAAGACTTCAGAGGGAGTGACTTTTTGTCTTAAGTGTGACTCCTCCAAGGGTGAACATCGAAGAAGACTCTGGCAGGAAATACCTGGCTTTCCTGAAGAAGCCAGGCATAAACCTGTGAGACACGAGTACTCGCTCAATAGGAGTTTAGGCTGTGGTGCTCATCCCAAATAAGGGACAGTCAGAGCTACATAGTGTCACCGATGAGAACGATGTTTGTCCAAAAGTCGTGGGATTTGGCCCAGAACGCCACAGCCTCATTTCTGTATCGTCATTAATCTTTTGAGCACTTAAGAACTACAAAACATAAAATACTATCTTGTCACCAAGCGGCAGGTGACATTGAGGACGTTCAAAAAGCATTTTAGCCGGTTGATGGTTCTGGGCAGAAAGGAGGAGCAGCTGTTTGCTGTGGACGTGGGCAGTAATTGATGCTGTGTGCCATCAAACGTTGACTGGTTGTCTTTAGGGCCTGAGCCTCCCAGATGACGCGTTGCTATTGTAGGACCTTTCCGTTACGGAGGTGTCAAGGGAATTAGCAATAGGCACCAGTCCACACGAACTCAAGATTCGATGAACAAAACTTATTTTCCTTTCTGAACTTACGACGATTCACTTTCATATGAATAAACGAAAACAAAGCCCTTCGACGGTGCACTACAGCTGAAGCTGCTGCACTTCGGGGTTTGCTAAAGATAATCGGGTTTTGGGGACAACAAATTCGAAGATCCAGTTGAATCAGTGGCTACAATATCACATTCATGAGTTCGTTCGAGTCGTCTTATTCTGAGCCCTTCAATGTATATTGTTAATGAAGAACAAACTAATGCCGAATACGGCAAACACATTTTCTAACAATAATATATGGAATAGAGAAGAACTTAGAGCAAATTTATGATCGCATAGTGAAGCCAAAACATACCTCAATGACCGAAACTTGAACTTAATTTTAAAGTTCAGCTAAACTTTTATTCTGAGGCAGGTGAATGTATTCCCATTGCAAAGTTTTCGGTTACTTTGCCATTATTTTAGTTCGAAATGATAATAATTTAGAGATACGCGTGTAGTAAGATTGAGCTAAGAAACAGGAAACAGTTGGCCACTAAACTGATTATAGAAATATTCTGGAATTTATTGGGTTGCCCCGACTTCTCTCTTAACCTATTGTTTGGCACACCACCAAAACCCTGTTGACCAGTGAATCTGAAGATGCCTGGCGGCTCTCTCTCTCTTCAGAATATTGCCTTCGGCGGCCGAAACTGGGAATTCCTCTCTCCGTCAGGGGAGCCTTACGTGTTGGAAAACTGGTGGAATAAGGTTTTCCCTGAGTCGGCTAGAAAATCCTGGCCTTTTCTTCTCCCAAAATAAGTCACATGTGAGTTCCAACACCTAACGCACACTACCATTGTTGACTTAATCTTTCTTCAGATCCAGTTCAGAATCCCAAGAATTAAGCTGAAGGGTTTCTTGTGTATAGCAAAACGTCGAGAACACAGCAGATCTGCTGCCCAAGAGGTCTTATTTCACCACCAAGATTCAACGCACCTCACCAGGCCGCGGGCTCACCTGAATGGAGTTATTGACACATTATCTATGCAGTTCATTCTTGAGGGTGGAGGAAGACATCATGTGGCTATCACTCTGTTGGGAACTGAGGGCGCTACACACTCTTCAGTAATATGGCTAGGAGCACTCATGGGATGCTCCCAAAACGCCTCTAACTCTTGGAGAGTATTGTCGTGCCTCCACAACTTACTATAATCAATTTGATAATAAACGTATACTTAGTGTACAGAGGTAGTACGCTCGAAGAAACTTGAGGGAACTATCCGTCAGTCCTGAAAGCAGCGGTGGAGAAAATGGAACCCAGCGCTGCCCCCTTGGACTGAAGGGGGTAGACATGACTCCATAAAAACGCCGTGACGGAGAAAACACCTTCACTTTACCTTTTCACTAAAAACGAGAATGAGCTCTGTACCTCTGTGCACAGGTGATTTTCCCAGGTGAGGAAAATTTTGACTCGTTATTTTCACTCCTGAAACAGTTCCATATCAAGTAACAATCTCTACTCCTCCGAAGAAGCTAAGCCAGAAGGAGGAGACGGAACGCTTGAGAAGGCAGAAACTACACCATCCGTGAGGAGTCAGAACAAATATCATTGCCGTCACTTGCGTCCTCCAGAACCTCAGTAGTGGCCCAATCCGATCATCTCCTCCACAACATCTATTCCACCTGCATAATTTCTTTAGCCGCCTAACGATCACATTCAGGAGGTTGATTGGATAAATGTCTTATTGACGCTCTCACACCGCAGGTGCTTTCAATTCCCTCGAAAATTCAGGGCCGTTAATTTGCCAACTTATTCACGTTATCACCACCAGGAGAAGTGTCGTTTCATCCTGTCAAGTAAAGACAACAAGAGTGTCAAAAAAGCCAAGGAGGCAGACTTTTGGAATTCCTGGTTTCGAGGCCGTTGTCGAGGATGACACGATGTAAATTCTGGCTTCTATTGGCCACAGTTGACGATAAATCAAAAGAATAGTGATGGAAGGGGGGTGGGGGGGGGTCTCGTAATATTTGACGCCGCCATTTCATTGAGGAATCAAACTTGTCTCTTTTGCAGCCGCTAAAGCTTTGCACCATTCGCAGAGTCAGTATTTGAGTTGACCGTTCATTCTCAGACTCTTCCTAATTAACAGAAAAGACCTGTGAAGATGTGAGTGACGGAAGGGGGGGGGGGCTACGGCGCGTACGGCGCGGAAGTCACAGAGAGCATATTTAGTGTGAAGGAAGAGGTGGGACAGAGAGATGAGAGTTGAGCAAACAAACATAATTAGCTACCGCGAGAAACTCCGTTTCATGTGCAACAACAAACTGTGCTGCCTTATCAACGCCTGCGCCCTCGACCAACAAATTTAAGTTAAATCCTCTGAGCCCGCAATGACCGACTTTATAACACCAATCAGGAATAGACGTGTAACCAGAACTTACCGACGTCATCCTTTCTTATTTTCCAATTAAATCTTGATACAGTCGCCGTTCTTTAATTCAATTTAATTTTATGTTTATGTTCGCGGATGTGTGGTGTGTGTTGGTATATTTTATGTGTATTGTTCATTTCATAATTTACTATTTTTCACAACTTTGCTACACTACTACATGGTGGATTCTCTCTTATCTATCCCGAAAAATATTCTGTATAAACTCCTTCCCACTTGCCCTATATAAATAATTAGATACCCTCTAAATGAAACTGTTACGGGAAACGACAATTATCGCTATATTGTCCCACAATTTCCTTCAAGTAGTACAATTTGCCTCTCTGTATTCACTGAGATTTCATTGTTTTCAAGCAAGACGCATCCTGCACCTCTGGGACCCGATCTATTCGACTCAGCACCGAAAATACCAAACACGACGTAATTGTCATAAAACTGACAAAGTTTAGTTTTCGTAATTTGTTAATCCATGCTGAGCATAGACGTGTAACTACCATGGGTTTCGTCCGATCGGATTTTCGAGTAGGGGGGCAACAGTCCCAAATGGAGTGTTGAGAGGACGGATTATTTAAGCCTTTTTAAAGACAACAATCCAGGGGTACGGACATTACAGATTCGTAATTCTCAAGTCTTGACCCATAAAGCGTCATGCTTGGATGGGGGGGGGGGAACATGTCGCTGATATAAAATACAGGTGTATTACCCAGAATGAATAATAAACCAAACCCTCCGATTCCGAAATTCGACGACCTTTGTAGAAGCGGATCTACGTTCAGCAGATAGCTACGGAAATACGTGTCGCAAAACCATATGGATATACGTAGCTTACAGACAATCCGCAAAATTAATCAAGTCCCGTGAAGCAGTTTCTCTGGAGGTTATGAAAATGTTTTAAAAAACCAACGTTCTCCCGCACATTGAACTATAGCTACACGAGTCTGTTTCCTTATCAATATGTGTGTTCCTAAACCCTCATGAGTGAGTTATACCAGTCGACAGTCATGGAGAATGTAGTTTCGCTATCGCCCAGACTTGTAGAAGATGCCATTTGGGTACACCGCATTTGAATCAGGTGTGCTTGCAGTTGCCAGATTGGCCAGACTACTAGGGAAAGAAAGGGAACAGGGATTGCTTGATTGTTTCTGCCTTAGCTTTTTTGGATTTCAGGCAGCATACTCGTCTTCAGAACAATGTGGGGGTCCAGCTTGGCGAAGTAGAAAGTACGTCCAAAGGAGACACAGCTTCTGCTATGACTTCAGTGCTATGATGCCTTGGTAACTTTTGAAAGATAATCGCCAAGGTCCGCGCAGCTTCAAGTTAAGGTGGTTGCACCGAGCAAATCGATCCCAAGGTACCGTTACATCTCGAAGGCTCCTCTAGCCGGGACTATGGCGATTTGTCAATGCCGAAACCCGCGTTCTCAACATTCACACTGCAACTTCGATGTGACGGCACCAAGAAGACACACTCTACGGTGATCTGGGAGCTCTGCTTGGTACCTGTGAGAATGGGGTCTTCATCTTCGAAGGCTAATGAGGCCACTCATGTAGCTGGGGCGAGATCAGACCGTATTTCCAGAGGCATGACACCAGCTACTTGGAAACGAGATGCAAGTACTTTCTAGAAGTGCCAGAAGACCACAGACGACATTGAAATTGGTCTGTAGCCCCCTGGCCCATGCAGACAAAAACAGTTCAGGTACGCGACAATCCAGCAGAAGGTTTTTGGTGATGCAGCACTGATGAGCCTCATCCTCATGGACCAGGAAACACATCACATTGGCTAAGGATTCTGTCAGGAGAGCAGGGAAGCACACAGCTCTTCAGAGATGTGGCTGGGGGCACTCATGAGTGGCTTCCAAAATGCCACTTGGAAAGGGAAGATTCGAGAAACCTCGGTTCTGAGCACCCACTCACAGTCGAGTTCTCAACTCATGGGAAAATGCAGCGCAGATAATCTGCAACCTCTCCCACAGAACTACCAAGGCCAGAAACAGCTCTCTTACCAGACTCTCCAGTTGAGGAGTCTCATAACCATTCACCCCACTCACTTGTTCAGCCAACCTCTGAATTTCACTCCTCACAAGGTACAAGGAGTCTGAAGCTGCCAGGTTTGACCAGCTTACTGGGGGCTGCAGACCCACGCCTGCATTGGGAGACCCAGTTGGAGTCTAGTCGCTATTTCCTGAAGTTGCACCCTCCACCACCTACCTATACTCGAACTTCCATCACAGGGCTTTAGTGGTTGCTGCAGTACGGGAGAAGAATCACTTTGCTAGATGTTTGCTGACATAGCGTACCCCCACTCTTACAGCTTACGTCTCAGCAACTGTGATGAGGCCCATTTCCTCAAAAGCATACCTGTACACCGTCCTATTGACATTAATTTCCTGATTCCTTTCTACAGGATGCTTCTGCCAGACCTTTGGCGTTTCTGAACGCCTGGCCACGGAACTGGCACCAGCACCTATCGTGGTGGAGAGTGAAAAAGGGTAAGAGGAAGAAGATGAAGATTATACAGAATGGGAAGGGGGCCGACGTCCCTGTCTGAAAATTTTGATTGTCACTCGTGGTGGGGGAAGAGCAATGAAGAGAGTGGGGAACTCGTTGACAACGGAGCACTCCACTTCGTTTGCCAGAGCACCAGTTAGCAACCATAGAGTAGAAAACCAGGGCCACCAAAAACCAGGGTCTTCTAATAGGAGTCATGTACTTTTGTAGGACGTTACCACGAGGAGGTTGGTGATGGCTAGGGTGCCAGGTCTGACCAAGACACGGCTGCGCCATATTGGTCATAAAGTATCAAATTTTGAGGGGGTGTTGTAAAAAATGTTTCGTGACCGAAAACATAGGGTTATTATTCAGACTGAATAATAAACCAACAAACTGGTTTTTGACCCGTTCTGACCGAACCAACGCATTAAAAAGGGTTGGCCAGTTCAGAACTCTAATACAAATAAACCGTACAGCACGCGAGGTGCGAAATATAACGTTCTGAATCGAATCTGTTAAGAGCTTCTCGACGTTAACGGGATTCGTGGCGCGTCAAGCCCAGCTGCTAAAAATGTTGGCAGTAGAAATCGTTTGTTTTGAAAATACCAAAAAGGATCGATAATTGTTGAATCTGGACAACCTGCTCGCAGTGTCTTCCGATCAGTTAAAATAGCGTTAACGAGTTGTTTTTCGTTAGTACGAATTCAGTTTTAACTTGTATCTTTCGAGGCAGAAGAAACTTCGTAGCTGGAACTCGCCTCGTTAGCTGTTGATCGGGGAGGAATGAAAAAAGTTTTTATCGTAGTGGACTTTGAGTGGAAAAGAACGGGGTGCTCTGTTATATTTCATACCTTCCTTGGCATGCAAACACCCTAAAAACGCCGTCAAAGATAAAAAGGGGCTCCTCCTGAAATGGCGCGGAAATAATACGAAAAGCCTTTCGGACGCTTAAGGGAACGTGACCCCAAAAGAGGTTCAACTATAAAAGTGAGGTGTCCGGTTACTTGGTGAATCAACTCGTTAAATGCTCGACAAAGTTCCAAGCAGATTAATTACGCTGCACGACGAGGGATCGAATAGTTTGAAATGTGATTATCCACCTACCAGGTAATTCATAATCAAGTGAGAGAAGTGCGAAGATTGCTCTATTCGAATAGATCACCACCACTACAAATCAAAATTTGATTAAAAAATAAATGTGTGGGCGCAGGAGGTTCTCTAGGCCAAATCAATTCAGGGAGGTTCGCTTAATTTAAAAAATCCCGACTATACGTTTCAATTTGAAAGCTTTCCTTGAAGGTGGGGTGGGGTGTGGGGTATATTTATTGTTTCAACAGTTTTTGAAGGACTCCCCAACTATTTTTGTTTCAGTCCTCAACGGGGTTTAATCGACACTTAACAGTCATCAAACTGCACAATAGTTTTCGAACAATTCCCAAATTTTCACTCGATTTGCCAACTAATTTTCCTTTCTTTCAACCGTTTTTCTCTACTTTTCAAAAAATCACCTTTCTTAGTACTCTTCAACGGCTCTATTTGGTTTCTCTATTGTTTTATCATTCATTCTGAACAATGCACCTATGTTTTCAGTCAGGAAATGTTTTACTGCATTACTGATTACTGAGTTTGCCAACGTGATTACACTTTTACTTTCCGCTACCCGGAGGGAAGGAAAGTATAGTAATCGGCCCAAAAAAAAATTTGGGTTTTCTTCAGATCTTTACGTTTCAGACCCTACTGACTCTAAAAAACCTAATTTCGGCGCGTGGTCCGCGTGTATGTGTGTGTGTGTGTGTGTCTGTAGTTCGATTTGCGGGAGAACGGCTGATCCGATTGAGCTGGTTCTTTTTTTGTTTTGTTCGTTATTTTTTGTAGACACCAAAATAAGGTTATGGACGATTTCGACCGATGGGAAGGGGGGGTGGGGGACGAAAACGTACCAAAAACTAGGGTTTTTCGCATTTTTCTCGAAAACGGCTCTAACGATTTTGAAAAAACTTTCAAATTATCTTTTCCTAATGAATACCTAACTTTTCTTCTCTATACATATCTCCATGAAAATACAGTGAACGGAGATATGGGCCCCTGAAGCAAAAATAGGTTTTTTACGCTTTTTGGCAAAACGGCTTCAGCGATTTTCACCAAACTCACAGGGTGTTTTCAAATAGTTATTACCTACATATTGTTCTCAATACATGTTCCTCTGACAGTCCATTGAACAGAGATAAAAATCAAAATGGGTCGAAAATAACGTTTTTTCTAACATTTCCGTAAATTCCAGGGTAATTTTTTCACCAGATGTCATAAATCTTAATGGAGTGTCTTTTAGTCACCCATACCAACATTTCGTTCTCCATAATTATTTCTGTATATATATGTTGAACGGAGATATAAGCCAAGTTAACTCAGAAAAGGAGATTTGTCGAATATTAATTTATCGGTATTCCAATTTTCTCAAAAAAGGCTCCAACGATTTCGATCAAACTTTCGGAGTACTCTTAGCTAACTAGTCCCTACATTTTGTTCTCCATAAATGTTCCTGTTGAAATGCGTTGAACGATGATATAGCACCCGCCTTTGTAGGTGGTGTTCGAACTTAAAGGGGTGGCGGAAAGTTATGTGTTGCTACGCACCAGATATTTTACTGTTTGAACAAGTTTGACAGAATTTTCTAAAAACTTTCGCTCGCTTGCCCAATGTCTTCTTACTACAATATCTTACCTGCCTACATTTTGGTTTATTATTCATTCTGAATAATAACCCTATGTTTTCGGTCACGAAAAAATGGTTGAAAAAATTAACAAAACGCAGTATAATCGCAAATAAGCCGTGTTTCGTATCGTTTTCAAGGTATGTTTACATCCTGGGTCGAATGGATGAGTATCAGACGCGTACGACTGCGTATAGGGAAATTACAGAAATTGTTAGAGTCAACTAATTGAAAGAACTCGCGGGAACTACAGCGGAAGTCAACGTTTCCTCGTTAGTACTCCCTCTCTCCCTCCCGTCTCATTAAAACCACCCGCCCGCTCGCCTCGCAACGTCGTGTCAGTTACCGAGGGTTTGCTGGAAGTCCCCGTCCCAATTACCCTGACTCTTTTTGCCAGACGGGGCGGAGGAAGGTTAGGGCCACTTCCTCTGCACACGCCTACATCGGATCATAAATGCCTACAGACGTTTACGGGCGCCTGGCGCCGGGGGAATATTTAGTTTCCGTAGTTCCATTGTAGTCAAGTCATGTTTCGTATGGTTTACAAGTATTTTTCAATGCTGAATTGAATGGGATGGGTCTCGGAGAAGTAATACTAGGTCAAGCTGTTCATAAGAATAATAAACAGTTGTGTAATAATTAACAGGGTTTTTACTTAATTGACTGACAAACTGTTCTCATGGAATCCTCTTGCTCAAGCCCTCTCCTCCCATACTTCATGATCATGCTGAAGCATTCAGAGAATGACTATTAATGAGGAAAATACGCTGAATCTAAGCAGCCCAACTAAAACAAACGTTCCTTTGTGGCATTCTTTCGGTTCAAATGGTTCTCAGTTAGAACGAATGGCACAAACTCTCACTTAACTCACACGAAATGGAAGAACATTCCTTTGAAGTCAATCGAAACTGTCAGTATTTTGATATTCTACAGTGTATGATTCCAAGATGTTACAAGACGGCCAAGGTTGATGCTTTTCGGTTTATTATTCATTCTGAATAATACGTCTATGAGCAACCCGCTGTGCCGTTCGTCGGTGCATTCTCTTCTCAGGCTTTCAGTTGCTTAGCGTTCGAGAACCAGGGTTCGTTTCTCCTTTATTAAACGATTCACCGCAACATTCAGCGTTTCGTCACTCCTTCAAAGTATGAATCTTTCGTCCTCTGCTCAAAAAACTTCTGGAATTTTGTTGATTTCATTCGAGCTTGTAAGGAACTCAGGAACTTTGGCGGTGGGGGCTCAGTAAAACATGTTGAACAAGCTACATATGTTGAAATTCAACATTTTTCGAAACGATTTCGACGTATCAAAGTATATACCATATACTTTGATATATATATACACCATATGTACATGGTGTACCACTCAAAACACTACACAAACGAAAACAGGCAACTGACGGTTTTACAGACCACCCTATACAAAAAAGACGTAGAAGCGACAACAGACTATTTAGGACATACCTTACTTACATTCTTCATCATACCTTCCCTCCTTGCGGGTTTCCCCAGAAGTGTGTTACCTCCTTCTGACCCCCCTCCCTCCCTTGACGCTCTGCCATCCCGTTTACCTTTCTCTTTTTTATATAAAGACCACGACCAACTAACTGACTTTAGTGCTGACGATGATGTCTTTACATTGAAAGCGCTCGCCCACAGTATCTGACCAACCAGAGGAGACGGACTTACCAAACTGGTACGTTAACTTTAGTGATTTGGATGTTCATTAAGTCGTCCTAGCGTTCATAGTTCACTGAGAATTCCCTGTCCCATCTCTCTAGCGCTGTAACAGTTCGCGGTGGGGTTTGCTAGCGATGACCCGCTGATTGTAGTTTTCTAGGGAGTGTGAGAATACTAACTGTATTTCTGTCCATGTACTCCCTGATACTGGAATAGAATTAGTATGTGGCTGGTCGTATCTGCGCTGATTGAAGACCGTGAAGTCTAGAAATGACTGTTTCTTTTGCTCTCACTGCGTAAGCTATTGAACTAACCATTCTGATCCATTCGGCTTCTCATCACAGCTATTTACCTCATGAAAAACTGGTCCTAAGCCATTGATACACCGGCCATCCGCACAATCGAAACGGGTAATAGAACCACCAGGTGGCTGCAAGTTGCGATATGGAGGAGAAGCCGATGAAAAAGAGAGGAGAACTAATAGGGGAAACTGTGACAGTATTTCAAACTGAACGGTAGGCGAATCCAAGTGAAAAGGAAATCGGTTTTCATCCGGGCTTCTGTATGAATGACTAATGCTCACCAGATCCTAGCCGCTACTAAATGACATCGGGTTACAAGAAATATACGCGTGCAGCGGCCTCCTTCTACTTTCCCGCCCCCGCTCACATTATTTCCTTTTTCCCTTCGGTATTTGTCTCATCAGTTTCCTTCCTTTTATCCGTAATCCTTCCACAATTTTTCCCTTTACAACCGCCTCTTTTTACCTTTATTCTTTGTAAGAAAGTTGGAGGAGAAGGAACGGAGCCGTGGGGTGTGAGGAGAGATGTGTGGTATGGTGAGTAGTGGTCGAGGGGAAAGGCTGTGGCACCTCTGTCCGCTCGTTCATATATTTCACTGCACGTTTTCTCAGCCTATACCATATTTTTTAGACTCGACGTACATAATCAGCTTTGGAGCGCAAGAAAACACGTTAAATTGACCCGCAATTATTTCAACCGCAACGTAGTGTTGTCACTAAAACAAACTGGTGCTCCCAAGGGGAAAACCTACAATTCGCACCCGGAGGCGACGTCATCCTATTAACCGGTATATTCACGAGAAAATGCTCATTGTGGAGGATGGAAGCATGATTGCATGTGAGAACGAAGGAGGTTTGAGGAAACAGTTGTAAAGAATAGAATTTCTATTGAAGTAGGTTGGACTGTGGATTTCCTCGAGCCTACTAGTTTCCTCAACACAAAGAGTTAGCGAAGTTTTGTAAATTATACGCCGCGCAGCTTTTTTCGGCACTGAACGGGCATTTGATTGGATTTGGCACCGTGGCCTCCTTTCAAAGCTAAGACCCCATCTACCGAACCACTTGTACAACCTCGTTTCCAGTTACCTCAGCGATTCGCAATCTGACGTGGTGGCCCAACGATTACTGACATTCTTCGATCAGTTCGCCCAGTAGTGTAATCGCTGAAAACTTAGAATCAACCCAATAAAGTCTTGAGCTGTCACCTTTACCTACAAGAAGAAGTATATGAACGTCCCTCTCTTCTTTAATGGGATCCAGGTTCTTAATTCTAACTCTCATATGTACCTCGGAGTGACATTGGATAAACGCCTGACGTTTCGAGATCGCATTACCGATCTACGAAAACATCTTCCAACAATAACATCACAATTGAAGTACTTTTTGGAAAATCCCCACATTTCACTAGATAATAAAATGCTCATTTACAAGGTATTCACCCGTCCGCTCTGGATATACGGCACATGTTCTAAACCCGTGCCGGCCACCCTCTGAAACCCTCCAAGAAGCCATTAACAGATTTGTTTCCCACAACATCCAACACAGAAACTCGGCAGCTAATGAAGGATTCAACACTCCAGATAACCGACGACCACGCAGACTGCGCCACATCCTCGACTTTATCGAATTTAATGCCAGCAGTACACATATCAATGAGGTATAATACTTTAATATGTATTGGTCTCTAAATAAATTTAAAAACAAAAAAATCTGATCTTAACGGCTTTCGTTGCCAAAATAAGGGTATGAGCCAAATCATAGTGATCAAAGCGCCATCATTTTTCTCAGAAACTGCTATGACGATTTTTATTCAATGTGTAGTACGGATGGTTCCGATTGATATGAGTACGTTGAATTTGTTGAGAATTGAAGAGAGCCGCACAATACATTTTCAACAATTGTGAAAATAATCGATTTTAGCGCTGTTTGTGTTTTATAAATTCAACTCATATGATACTACTATCCTTAAAAAAAATTAGGGTGGTAGTCCAATAAACTACTTCGTAACTCCAGTAAACATACTTGAAACTTTTATAACGATTATAAAATTATGAGGAGCAAAGACGGACTTTTATGAATGCGAACCTCTGCCGGTGAAGAAAGTTCAGAATGAAGTCACTGGGGAACGGAGACGCGACACGTTTCACTGAGGCGGTACGCGAGGGTAAATTCGGAGAAGACTCGGGTTAGTCGAACTGACATAACGCAAGGTGGACGAGAGGGCTCTTCAAACGGTAATAGGGGCGGTAAAGAGAGGCCATGTATACCTAGAGTCAGTGGGAAACCCGTAACGGGGACGTACTCTAACCGAGATTATTGACCCGAGGTTTTGGGGGTAACCCCGAACACTGGCGTTTCATACAGTTTTTACCCAATAATTCTAGAACAGAAGACACGATAATTCTCAGAAAAATCTGTTCACCACTCTTATGTATCATGTCATGTACTGGTTACTCAATAATGGTGATAGCATCAGCAGCAGCAACTCAATAAAGTCAAGAATCTTAAGCGCCGCCATTTAGTGATTTGCAACTTCATTCAACTGAGTGAAAAGAGATTTTATTTGTTGCTACAGTGGTAAAAAATGCAGAATGCACGTGGGGCTAAGAAATTTTGAGTGATGAGTCAACCAGATTATTTTAATAGACACTAGATGCGAAAAATAGATGAATGGATAGACCAAAATCTATTACAACTATACATGTGTTTTATTGAATTTGTCTCATCGATGGATGCCAAGCTATTCTTTAACATGAATATCTGTGTTATAAGTACCTTGGGGGATTTACTATACGGGAGAAGTATTATCTACGACGTATTAATGTAGAACAGCACTAAACGACGATACAGTGCCTCCACATACACGTATAGCGAGCGGTTGAAAAACGTTGCACCAGATTAAACTTTTATCGATCGAGGACCCAGTTGGTCCTGGGTTTTTCCAGTTAGGTTTCTTTTCGATGTTATTATTCATATTTAGATGGGCGTACCTCTCAATATTAATCCAGATATTAATTTTTATGATGAATCATCAACTTCTCACAAAGACCTTACAAAAATGTTCATGATGGAGTTCCGTGTTGCATCGAGCAGCTGATATCGGTGTGCTCAGCACCCAATCCTTGGAATATCCAGAGAAGTGGAGGCTGACCAAACCTGTATAGTTATTGACATAGTCAGGATGGAGTCCCCAAAGTGAGGCATAGTTCGAGTTTTGACCATCAGTGTGGCCAGTCCAATAAACGGTAAATCGATGGATTAATACTTCGAGCCAACTGATTCATTCACGTTAGAATAATTGTCTCTGAATATTTGTTGATATCTTCAATATATGATATGTTTTGTGTGTAGCAATTGTGAGGATTCTCCGAATCACGATGCCCGGAGAAGGTTCTCCACTTGAAATGGAAAATATAAAATAAAAGGTCTCTTAGAAAAACCCAAAGTTATTTTTGCATTCCCAACTTGGAAGAAACTAGAAATAAAAGGGAAATACTTTCATGGAATTAACGACTCCCTGTGCCCAACACACGATAAATAGGTTTGTCGCGGAAACTCAGGATACAAACGCAAAGACGATATTGTCGTCTTTCTGAATTGAAGTCGTGCAGTCTCCTTGCAAGGTGCTCAGCCGCGTCCGTCCGCCTAATCAAAAGGCATCTCAGAGAGCAGGCCCAAACTTGATCAGATCTGAAAGCCTGGTATAGTTGACTCGTTTATGGTATATGTGACATATTGGATTCGTATTCATCAATGTTTGAGTAGATTGGCACCCCTGAGGAGTATTGACTTCGCCTCGCTCCCCCTTCTAGTTTTTGCACTCTGTACTTCTTCACATTGACAACCTACTCGTTTTATACCTGCGGTTAATAGTGCTTCGTTATTATCTTTACTCGAATAAAAGATGGTGTCGTTTTGCTGCGAGAAAACGACAGTTGATTCTGTCCTGTTTGTGATTAAAAATAATAACGGGTCTTCAAACCGGTAAGTTCACTCAGAATATTACAAGTATTTGACTGTTTTGAATCTGACTGATAGCCTCAAAGACGCCTCGTTTCAATCGTTCAGCCGGCAGATTAAGAACCGTTTATAAGCGAAGCGAATAAACCCCTGTGCTCTTACATTTTGGTGACCTATTCCTCCTCGCTCAGTCAATAGAACTATTTCCATTTTTCATTGGAATATGACGAAAAGACGTATCCGTCTAATTATTGGGTTGTTCGTGTACTAAGAATGTTTCAAGGCTGTTCGTCTAGAACTTTTCCGGATTCTTCGGTGGCGGACTGTTTAAGAGCTGAATACAGTGGCACTCAGGAGCTCGTTGAAGACACCGATACCTCACTTGGGTCGTAGATCAGGAAGCTGACATTTGGACATTTGTGAAGAGCCGAGTGTGGAATAGCTCGACAGCCTCTCCACGTGTAACCGGATACTATTTGTAAGAATAAGCTGATGGCCAGCATTTTATTCCCGGGTCTTCTTTCATCTCCCCCCCCCCCCCCCAAACACATTCCACTCATCTCGCCTCAACGTTGCCATTTTCTTCCTCTTGATATCGCTCACTTGAACCCTTTCGCTAAGACCCGGTGTTAATACTAGGCCAACAAAACAGTCGTGTGGTGATGTAACGAACTTCGGAGGTCGTGAGGGGACGCTCCTTACTGCAGCCACCTCTCTCGCCACCGCTCAGGAGATCAGAGACAGCGTCACTCTTGCCCTTCGCATTGTGACGATTGTTCGTTCTTCGTCAGAGCGGCCGATGAAGTTGTAATAATTATTTCATTGTCGACTTTCAGATAAGCACCACTTTAAAAACTGTTTCTCGTCCCTTGCTTCCCACAGTCGTCACAAATCTCATCAGGAGGCACGTCCTCTAAATTTATGACGAGTAGACGTTTTCTCGCTGCGTGGTCCTGGGTGGGGGCAGCTCCTGGAAATAGCAGGGCATTGGCAGGGAGGGCGGAGAGGACGTCAAGGTCCTTCCAGCCCCAACTGCAGAAAGATCGCAGGCAAATCGCGCCGGCTCACCCTCCGGGCGCTCCACAGGAACTTGTAACGAAAAAAATAAATAAAGTAAAGGGAAAATAATAAAATCAATTGTAGTGGGGATGAACCCATGACTTTAGGGGAAAGAAAAGCAAAAAACAATTAAGACACATTTATACGGGAACTATGTATTAAAAAGAAATGGAGCTTCCACATCCATACAACCAAAAAAAAAGAAAAATATTTGCCGATAAAAAAATGAAATGGAATTAGAAATTAAGCGTCCTTCAGACTTCAAAGTGACAGTCGAGTTTTCTTCCTCTTCGTTCGAACCGGTGCAGGAAAAACGTTTTCACGCGGGAAGGGAGCAGGGAACAGAAGAAGAAGATCGAAATTTCGACAGGAACATGTACCAGGACAAATCCAAAAATAAACGACCTAACCTTCCTCCAGGGACCGTCGATGGGCCTTCGTTTCTGACCGGGTTTGCTCCCAGCAGCTAAGACGGTTCAAGGGTTTTTCGTAGCCCAAACCCCGAGACTGTTTCCGTCAGAGTTCATGTCACAGGTTTCGGGGGGCGGCGTGGGCGTCGGTGAGCGCGCTTCCTTAGCTCCCTCTAGATCAACCTGCACTAGGCCAAAACAGCAACGGCTGCGATGTGCAGGAGCTTTGTCTGGGTGTTGGTGGGGAGGGGGGGGGGGTGATGTGACTCTACTGCAGGAGCCTTGTGCGGACAGCAGGGACGTAAAAGGGATACCTGCTAGTACAGGTTAGTTGGTATTTTGCAGCACGGAAGGGGCCCAACTTGCATATGCTAAAAATTCCCGAGTTCTGTCGTAGGGATTTGGTGGCGGTGATGCTGGAAGCTCAAGACAGTAATGGGCTCCGGGCGAGGAAGGTGGTTCTTACATCTATTCAAAGGCGAAGGAAGCCGTTCAGGATGATCAGCATGTGCTGGCTTTCAAGGGAGCCTATAGATCGTTGGATCGCTATTTCCTGCAATATGAGTCTGCCTTTGATGAGCTACTCGACATTCACGATGCCAAGAAAAGCAGTGCATTCCCCACTGAAGATGACACTAAAAATATGAACGCTGTTCGAAGTTCATATTATAAAATTTGTTCTTACTACGAGCAAATTTTAGCGTTGGAAGGTTCACGGGCAGCGCAGGTTAAACCTCCCTTAAACACGACCATAGTTCATGAATCTCGAGTGGAACTGCCCAAAATTGATGTGCCTCGATTCGATGGTCAAATTCTAAATTGGCCAAAATTTCGAGACACGTTTCTGTCCATAATCTACCCACCACGTGCTCCGCACCGTCACACAATGGTGCTAGCATGTCAAGATGCAAGTGGCTGAGGAAACACCACAGCTAATTCTCTTGGGTTGAATAACCAACCCCCAACACGCTTTGGCGGCCACAAGCCTCTCCTTGAAAAGTAGGTCAAGTATTTAGGAGTGAATATAGGTTAGAGGTGGGGCTTCAAACAAAACCTCCAGTGCCTTAAAGGCACTACCATTGCAAGGTTATCCTCACTGCGGGCCACTTTATTACTGAGGCCACTTGGGGTGCGTGTTACCATGACACTATCCTCATGTACAAGGCCATCTATCTAGGCGTGATTGGCTACGCTCCTGTAGATCAACAAACACCTATAAGACTATCAATAGAAGCATGCCAGGTAATCAGTGGTCAGTTACTGGTTGTCTTGGACTGACGAATGGGTGTTAGAGAAATGGCAAGCGAGATGGGAATCTTCGTGCAAGGGCTGTGACATGTATGAGTTCTGTCTCAACATCCGTGAACGCCTTTCAAGAAAATGGGTGAACCACTGGACGACCCAGAGACCACTCTGGCTCATGAATACAACCACTGGCTTCCCACGAGAACTTCATTAATCGAATTGTGTTGTCTATCTTTTCCCTTAAAACAACTATTATTTTTTATATTATTGTCTCTCGACAACCCCCCCCCCCCCCTAGTAATCACACTTTTGACATTGAAGTCGCGGAAGACCCATTGAAGAGACTCGTTCACACCATATTATGTAGAATGTGTTAATTGTGGAAGATGTGGGATTGTAGAATTCGACAACAGATTATTAGGAAGTAATGGTTGGAAATATCCTGTTTTTCCTCCGAGTCAAATTATTACGCAATAGAAGCAGTTGTAATTCAGTTTTCTGTTTCGTCGTCAAAAATAATGACCCCTCCCCCCTAGCCGTCTCCTTTCACTAACCTACCCCACCCAGCACCTCATTATTTTCGAAGAGAACGTACTTAACGTATGCGTGGGAAATGTGATACACGTCACCCCGAATGTAAAGGCTTCTCATGTGTAACGTGTACGCTAATAACCGTTGAAATGCGAACCGCGCCTCAGGCAACTTCGTTCTCAATATCTATTACCTACTCAATTATCGAACGAAGATCTAAGATGTCAGAATGTCAGTAACGAAGATCAGGATGTCAGGATTATGCCAAAATTACAATTACGTCATTACGCGCAGTCTGGCGTTTCGGTAGCTTTAGACACCTGTGGTGTCCTTTGATTCACTGTGAACAAGGCATTAACCCACGCCTTCACGTAGAGAAGCTGCATATACAAATAAACAAGTTTTTTATAAAAAACTTTCAAAACGTTATTCTCAATCGACGAATTGACAACTGGTGAAATTAACGTACCTGTTTGGTGGGTCATCTTCTCTGGCTGGTGAGATACTGTGGGCGAGCACTTTCGATGTAAAAACATTATCGTCTGGCCGTCAAGGGGATATTGATAGTGTGTTTACCAAGTGACGGACTAAGAGTAAAAGAGGTTGAGTTTGGTTTTTTGGTAGAGCAGGTTATTAAATAAAAAATGTCATGTGTATCTATGCAGTTGCATGCGTATTCAAGGAGGTTAATTTATGATAGTGTGTGTAGTGAATGTGTATTCTTTATTCCATTCTTTCAGTTCATCAGCGTTGATTATATTGGGGTGTAACGGTCCGATTCTGCCGGAGTTGACGCATATATAATCGGTCTCAATTTCCAGAAATAGTTTAAAATCAGATTGAATGTTACTTGAAAGTGGGACATAACGTTGTTTGTCGTTTTCTCGAAAACCTAATATTTAAGGCGTTGTTTCGTAGAGAGAGAGGGGGGGGGGAGAGAGAGAGAAATTCATTGTTCACAGAAATAACGATGAAGTTGTGATTATCAGATATACCTGGTGAAAACGATCCCATCTATAGGCATTGCCTGTATTGATGTATTGAGAGTCACTAAAACTAGATTTGGATTTTAAGCGAGAAATTAAAAAAAAAGTTAATCAGTAATACCTCAAAAGTGCAAAGTAAATGGCAACTCTTCAAACGTATGTACAAAAACAAACAAAAAAACCCTGCAAATTATTACACAGCGGTTTATTATTCAGATAAACAGCTTGACCTAGCATTAATGCTCCGAGACCCATCCTGTTCGATTCAGCATCGAAAAATATCAAAATGAAACCCAAAAACCCTGCAAATTATTACACAATGGTTTATTATTCTCATGAACAGCTTGACCTAGTATTAGTGCTCCCCCATCCCATTCGGCTCAGCATCCAACACTAGTAAACCATATGAAACATGTCCTGGCTACAATGGAACTACGGAAACAAAACGTCTGACGATTTTGCCCTATCGGGGAAATTGGAACGGGGGCGCTCGAAGCGAACCCGTTCTGAGGCGAAAGGGGAGGCAAGCGAGCGGGAGGCGCGCTCGCTCGCCTCGAGCGCGGTTGCTTTTTTAATGAGACGGGCGGGGAGGGAGGGAGTTCAAACGACGAAACGCTGTAGCTCCCGCGTTTTACTGCGTTTCGTTAATGTTTTTAACTGTTTTTTGCTCATTCCAACCACGGGCTTCGTCCGATCGGATTGCCGAGATGGCGGGCACAACTAGATACCAAATCGGATTTTTGGGCGAAAGAACGAATTTTTTAGTTCACGTTAAAGGCACAAAACGGCCCGGACGGCGGACGGGGGACGGCGGACGGACATCGCAAATTTGGAATCTCCAAGTCTTGAAATGTAAAGTATCAAATTTTGAGGGGGGGTTGTAAAAAATTTTTCGTGGCCGAAAACATAGGGATCAGAATGAATAATAAACCAAAAAACGAAAGTATCTAGAAAAAACTGAATTTTAATATGAAAACATGCACGCTAAATATTAATATCAAAATGTAACCAAAAATCTATGAAAAAACCAAAATGAGAATGAAACGAGAGAATCTAAAAAATTGAATCGTATTAAAACCAAAAAAAATGAAACGAACTATTAAATAAACAAACCAAAAATAAACGAATAATGAAAAGTTTAATCGGAGATACGAAATACGAAACACGAATCAAGGGGGCTTCCAACGAGTAGAGCGAGCGTTGCGTTGAGAGGCGAGGGGCGGCGTTGCCAGTTGAGCAGGCGAGCGATTTCGATGAGTCCGAAACATTAACTCCGTTTCGTTAATTTTTTTAACCGTTTTTTGCCCATAACAATCATGGGCTTCGTCCGATCGGATTGCCGAGTGGGCGGGCACAACTAGATACCAAATTGGGTTTTTGTGCGAAAGAACACATTTTTTTGACCACGTTAAAGGCACAAAACGGCCCGGACGGCGGACGGACATTGCAAAGTTGGAATCTCCATGTCTTGAAACGTAAAGTATCAAATTTTGAGGGGGGGTTGTAAAAAATTTTTCGTGACCGAAAACATAGGGTTATTATTCAGAATGAATAATAAACCAAAACGAAAACATTTCTCTTTTGTTGGACTGACTAACATTAAACATATATAAATGTCAATGTAGTTATTAAAATTACCAGCTCCATCTCTAAATATAAATGGTTTTGAGGACGCCCCCAACATTCCCTGGACTTGAGTTCATTAGCAAGGTGAAAATGAATGTCTTCTAGGCTGTACGAGACGAACTTCTGTGAGACCCATGGGAGCGAGTTGTAGACTAGAGAGACCAAATATTGAGAGCTCCTAGTGAGGATAGATGAATTTAATGTGGGATTAACAACACGATGACACAGTTGAAATTGAGTGGAGTGTGGATGGTTGTGTGTGGTGGGTTAACACTGTAGAAAAGTTGGGATTGTTACTGCAGCAATAGAGAGCCTAACACTTCGCAAAGAGCTACCGCACAGTGAACAACTTGGCGTCTTGATAGATCATACCTATAACTTTAAAAGTACCTCGGTATCAGTATAATTAATTTGTGCACGTAGCTCGAATATGCACGGCAGAACTCAGTATTGAAGTGGAGGCTGGGCCAAAGAAAGGTATGCCAATATAATACTCAAGTGGATTCATACGCTCTTTGGATAGCATTGACTTCGCATGATAAAAGACAAGCACGAACGTACAAAGCTTTAAGTAAATATGAGATGTGTTCCTTCCATTGAACATCTAGTAAATAACGGTTGCAAGATACTTGCATTGGTTGCGCATAAGTGGGATAATTTTCACGGGACACTTCAACCAATTACCTATGGCAACCAAGGAGAGCCTTTGTTTGTCTGTCCTACTAAAAACTTTATATCTACAAAAAGAACTATTAACTACAGGAGTACTACAGACGATATAATAAAACGGAAGCAAACTTATTGGAATAAAGTTAAAAGAAAAGTCGACTTATTTCGACCGCAGTAAGCCTTTGTAAGGCTGAAAAATGGTGTTTTGTGAATGTAGAACGATGGTGGGTGTATTTAAAGCACCTCTTGCGAATTTCCGATTCGCGGAAATATCGTGCTATAGTCGGGGATCGTCTCTTAGTCCCGAGGATTAGAAAGTAACAACACGCTATTATAGGTGTGATATAATGTATATACAACCGAATAAATTAAAGTGTCTACTGTTGCAAGAAAATAAAATACAATTGGCTGATCTGACCGAATTAGCCTCTGGGTCGCCGAGCGTATTGTCTTTGTTGAACGGTCGCTGAAGATGCAGAGATGCGGTAGATGCAGCTGCTGCGGAGGTGGTGCTGGACGGCTTCGATATGGTAGGTAGCGAAACACACGATAGTGAAGTGCGCGAAACCGAAAAATAGAAATCGTCGCTGTGGTACGATTTGTTCGCGTGAAAAAATAGTCTTTTCCTTTTCGCTTAGCACAGCCAACTAGCAACTCGGCTCCTGAAGAAGGCGCGGGGAGCCCCTCCCACTCCTATGGATGATAGTGCTTGAGTTGATTTGGCCATAACCCTGGCAAGCCAGATTAAGAGTCGAAGGGTCCAAATCAACTGCAAGGCTTAGTCGAGATTCTGTCGTCAATCTCCCGTAGTTGTCCAGCTGGCTGTTAAAGGTTCATAGTTCCGTCCTTGTAAGCGCAACAAAGGAAATTGTTTGTCGTCGAGGAAGTTTGGGAACCAAGTCTGCGTAGTGCGGCGATCGCGTCTGCACCGGTCAGCGTTGCTGCGGACCCATTTCCAGCACTGAGCCCCCCGCTTTATTCATTCTACGCGAAATCTCCGGAGACGACCGTTCGGCTCGCCATTTTCCCCCTTTTTCAACACGCGTTTTCTAACATTCTTCGTCCAAGACGACCATTAGTTTTGGTGGCCACCATTGTGAATCAGTTTTTCGCCGTTCACCAGCTTTCTGTGCTGACTGACTCCTATCAAAGGCAAGCGGTTCATCGTGGCCTTGCGGTAAGACGGTCGATTCATAATTCTCGACGTAAGTTGAGGGTTGTGGATCGAATCTCCGGCGCGATTGCCGTAATTTTTGCCTTAGTCAGCAGCTCTTCAAAAGCATCTCCAAATTTCCTTCCCCCCGTAACATTTCATCAGGAAACATTTCCTGCAGGTACATTGCCGTCGTAGTGTTACTCGCGTATTGGACAAACCTTTGGGCCAAGCCCCGGTTAGTGGATCCATGATCCAATTAAACTTCTGTTTATATTTTTTATTTGTTTAAGTTCCGCTTTTAGTTTTGTATATATTTTCTCGAAGAGTAATTTTCCGTTTTTTTGTTTCATTACAGTCAAAGATTCAATTTTGTATTAATTTCTTTCGCCTTTTATTTATCGCAAGGAGATCAACAATTAGGTCTTATTCTGTACGAGCCCTAAGTTGACTCCACATTAATGGTCCTCGCGTTCCCGGATTTATTGAACCCTAATTAACTCAAAGATTGTCAAAGGAAGTGTAATTCAGTGCATAGGCTATTTACAGTATTATAATATTTTTCGCTTAACATTAATGTTTGTCGTGTTTATTATTTATTAGAGCTAACTTCTGAAGCTGTGCCCCTGCAGGTTTAGGATTTTCTTACATAACTTCTGTTTCCCTGAATCCATCCTGCTAGTTTGTCGAAATGGAATTGGACAAAAAGGTTGTCGCAGTGATTCATAAACTGTCGTCAATATCTAACAGTATTCAAGCTGTCACGTACACTGGGCGGGATCCTTTAAAGGAAAAGAGTTCGCCCGCTGCAAAAACGGCAATGTTTAAGGGTATGATGAAGGAGATCAAATCCCATTATGAGGATTACAAAACTATGTGGAACATTCTCATTGATCTTCATGTTGAGCGTGGTTCAATTGACAAATTTCCTTCTGCGATGGAAAAGGAAATTAAAGAATCTTGTGATAGGTATTAATATGAAGCACTATCAATTCAAGAAGAATTAATGTTATTCTCCGCCGCTTCCACCAAAGCTGCTGATGAATCAATCAACCCTCATTCAGTGCTTAACACGACTGTTATTCGCCGTGGTTACCCTACAGAAAATTTACCTAAATTTGATGGTAATTTGGACAACTGGCCGTTTTTCCGGGATACATTTGTCGCTTTAGTTCATAGAAACGACAGTATTCCCGTTATGGAAAAATACAGTGCGCTTCTGTCTAAATTAGAAGGCACAGCGCTTACTTTACTGAAAGGAGTACCCATCCTTGAAGATAATTATCAGCAAGTTTGGGACTTGCTCAATCGTCATTACGATAACAAACGCATTTTGGGTGGGAACTACCTGAGAAAGGTTGTCGAATTTAAACCAATTACAAATGCGACGCTCCCTAATCTTCGTTCCTACGTTTCCAACGTTTGTGAAAATGTTACGGCGTTCAATATGCTTTCAATTCCTTCGTCCACTGACTTAATTCTTTTCTATCTCGCCTTGCGAGGCTTAGACCCATCTACTCGGCACGCCTTTGAACGCCGCAATGTAGATGTTGAATTTCCAACATTTCAATCACTCTTTGACTTTGTGGAGGGTGAATGCACAGCGCTGACTTTAAGCAGTGGAGGAGTTAATTTGCCAAATAAGCCGGCTTCATCCCATCATCAATTTAGACGACCATCTAGAAATGATTCCATCCCTAAGAATGCGCTCTATTCATCCTCTGCACCTTGTTCTTCGGGTAATAAAAATAATTCTGGTGTTAAAGGAAATGTGACAGATGGAAGGTGTCCAGCATGCCTTAAACCATCCCCCAAACATACACTTTATCAGTGTGAATTATTTCGAACTTCATCTCCACGAGAAAAATTCAATCTTCTCCGAAATTGGTGGGGCTGTAAAAACTGCTTGTCAGCTCTACACTCAATAACAGATTGCCCATCAGAGAAGTCATGTCGGCACTGCCAGGCTAGACACCACTCATGGTTATGTTTTAATGGTGGAAATACCAAAGAAACATCGAGCTCTAAAGAGGCTTCTCCTTCTTCATCTCAACCAGCTGCTGGTGAGGTGTCACTCCTTGGTAGTTTTGGCAGTGGAAGAATTATCCTGGGGACAGCTATCTGTCGAATAAAGGATGTCAACGGCGTTCACCAATATATCCGTGTGCTGATTGACGCAGGTAGCATGCTATCGTTCATAACTATAGCATGTGCTCGCCACCTGGGTTTCAACTTATCTGATTTCCAAGGCTCAATCAGTGGAATAGGACAAACGCCACTCCTAGGAGCTGAAGGAACTTTGGACTGCTGTATAAGTCCTTGTCATGATAGCACAGTACAATTGCACACCACAGCCGTTGTACTGAAGGAAATTACTGGGAATCATCCTCAAGTAAATATCTCGTACAAGCTTCGCCACTTGTACAACAAATTCTCTTTGGCAGATAGAGATTTTTGGAGGTCCGCCCCCATTGACTTCTTGATTGGTGCTGATCTCTTTTATGACATACTTGAGGGTAAGCCACTTCATGTAGCTCCAAACATCCCCAAGGTAACTCCCACAATTTTTGGATATGTTGTCGGAGGGAGATTCAAACGACCAATAGCACAGTCAGCCGCAAATACTTGCCTTCTCTCCCAACATGACAATCTTTCCGAACTCATTAATAAATTTTGGGCTATTGAAGAAGTGGCTGAAACAAGGCTGGTTTCATCTAACGACGCCCATGTTCACTTCAAGGTCTATGGGCGGCTCTCCAGCGACGATGCACAGGGCATCGGAGGAGACCGTCCGGTAGGCCTTCACCATGCCTATTAACATCTTTCTTTGGCCACTCGCCAGTCTCCTCCTTGTGTGGGCATTGAGTTTATCCCACCACACCCTGGACGCGTACGCTATGGTTGCCACATACATTCCCTTGTATATTGTGCACAGGGCCTCTCTACCCACTCCCCATTCTTCCCTAGCCATCTTCACTACCTCATGAAACGTATCCCCAGGTGTGAGTGGTGCAGAACACCACCACCACCCCCCCCCTCACCCTAAAAGAGCTCGGCACAACACCAGGCTCTTCCTTAGCAGCGGAGGTCTCCCATATCCGCTCGCCAGTGGACATACAAAAAAAAACGATGCGTCGGCTGTGTCATCCCCCACGCCACCGCTCACACGCCCCCCCGCCTCAGTCTGTCCGTTAAACGATAGCTTGTCGTTATTAGGGCCTACCACCGTGAAGGTCTGAGATCAGAGCTGCTGCGGAGAGGCGAAGAGATACAAGGCTATATATCTCCGAGGGATTGGCTGGTACCCTGTTGTCTAGGCTTACAAACTCACCGTCGATCGTAGGAGAGTACTGGCCCAATCCTAGAGAGGTACACTACTGTGGATCACCATCGCCCATGAGACTGTATCAACAAAAGCACTCCAGGTGGTAACACACAGGCAACAGGTCTCTACCGGGAGAGAGACAAACGACCAACTGTATGCCGTACCTCCGCAGGTTGAGTTTGGAGGATGCTGCAGGGGCCGGTCTCCTGCATATTAGCGAAACCGCATCTTCCATGGCTGATATAACCCTCGTCGAGAGTTTAGGAACCGTCATTTCATAAGGAAACACACCTGTCTGTGTCTGTAGTTCGATTTGCTGGAGAACGGCTGAACCGATATAGCTGGTTCTTTTTTTGATTTTGTTTGTTATTTTTTGTAGAGTCAAAAATAAGGTAATGGGCGATTTTGGTCTATGGTGGTGGGAGACGAAACTACCAAAAACTAGGGGTTTTCGCATTTTTCTTGAAAAAGCCCTAGCGATGTTGATTAAACTTTCAAATTATCTTCTACTAGTTAGTACAAAACGTTTCTTCTCCATACATATGTCCATAAAAATCCGGCGAATGGAGAAGTAAGGCGTGAAAGCAAAAATGGGTTTTTACACTTTTTCGCTAAATGGCTTCAACGAATTTAATCAAACTCAAAGACTGTTTTCTAATGGTTGTTCTCGATAAATGTTCTTATCGCAGTCCTATTTTCTAAACCTCATACCACATTTTGTTCAGTGTAATTATTTCTGTGCGTATGTCTATTGAATGGAGCCGTGTTATCTAAGAAAGGGGATTTGTCGAGAATTGCTTTTAAGGTTTTCCAAAAATGCGTTGAACGAAAATATAGCACCCGTATGTCGTCAAATTCACGGGGGTTGTGGAAAGTTTTGTGTTTCTACGCACCATATATTTACCTTAGCCGAGAAACCGTGCTGTTGGCCTCCTCTCTCGTTCTACCAATTAGATGGAGATACCCACAAAGTGTGTATCTCCTCCATCCGCGTGTGCTTGGTCTATTGCTGAAGCCGAAGAATCTCGAATCTTTTCTCATTGCCAGCGATTCTTCAAAAATGATTTTGCTCTCGCTCACCAGGGTTTCTTCTTTCCTCTATTGTTATCACGAACCTTGGCGCAATTCCCTTGGAGAACGGGGTTTTGAAATATGCAGCGTTTTCCGTCATTTCACGTCTAGGATTCTCCACTTCAACCTTCGAGTTCTCTTTCGCTGGCTCGGATTAATTTGGCCCGCAGCTTTCGGTCTAAAGGAAGAAGACGAGTTGGGAGCCACGCGTAACTCAACGTTAAACATTCCCTGAGATCTGGGATATCAAAACTCCAACTCAATGTAGACTGGATCGAGCAAAACGAGGGTAAGGAAGATACTTTTCGCCTTCGAGACGGAGTAATGTCTGCCGATAGATAACATTTTGATGATATCTGCAGTAAACACCAAAGAAAGCGAAATCTTACAATGGTCGTGCAAACGTTATTTCGAAGAGTTGGTCCACCATCAGATCCTCTTCATTGAACTTGAACATGGCATGGTGAGGGATAGTGGGATTCAGCACACACCAAATTAATTGTGTATTTTGAGCGCGGAACTTCCACACTTGCGCCTTACTCGAGTTCTGTTATTTCAGGTCTCGAGCCTCCTTTGCCACGTGTTCTGAACGTTCCGAAATATGTTCCCGTTCTGTTGAGAGCACGAATGGGGCAGCTTGAGTTGAGAAATAAATGAACAAGGTGAGCGTGACCGAGGACTGCATTACACTCGACAGAATAGCAATATCAGTTTGAGTGTGAGTATAAATACACATGTACAGGTTGCGTGGGAAACTAAGTGGTGAGAGAGAAAGAGAGAGAGAGAGAGAGAGAGAGTTGAGTTGAGTTGTGAGTAGCGCGAGAACTGGGAGACGGCTGTTGTTCACAAGAGCTAATAGATAATGGACCTTGGGAGGAGCTATCTGTAGGGTGCACGAGAGGGCGAGAGTTGAAAAACAAGAGAAACTCGGTGAGCGTGAGGAGGACTGTATTGTACAAAAGGGCGACACACTCGTAATATGCGTGAACTGCCGAGGGTAACAGTTGACGACTGTAATGAACACATAAGCACATAAAATCACAGGGAAAAATGTTAAGAATGAAGGCGGAGACGCGACACGTTTCACTGGGCGGATAACGAGGGTAAAAACTGACGAGACTCGGGCTAGAATCGCGCACAAAACGAATGGGCCATTGAAACCAGAATGATGACGGGCGGCCAGTGTCCATATGCACCTGGATTCGGTGTAACAGGGAAGTCCCCGCATTCTGGGGGCTGCGCGGGACAAACCCAGGTTCATCGTTCGAGGTTTTCGGGGTTTCCCTCGAACACTGTCCATTGTGGAGGGGGATGGGAAAAAGATATGGAAAGTCCAGAAAAGGGGGGAATCTATTGTCACGTAAAAATAACTGAAGATCTAGGCTTTCCACAGGTATCAACGAGAGGGTTGACATTGGGGAGGTGTTTAAGGAAACAATGACTTTCCATAGGGGTCCAATGAACGGTTAAGTGTGGACGTTTGGAGGTAAAAAAAAACCCAGCTAACTCTGCCTGAGACCGAACACATCCCTCAATCTATTTCCTCTCCACAACACACAGCTCTTCTGAGAGACTCATTCTTCTCCCAGTTCTCGCGAAAAACATTCGTTTCACAGCTCTCTGACAACTAATTTGCACTTCTCTCTCCTTCCCCGTACAACCAGTTAATGCCTTCAGAGCCCCCTTATTCGCGCTTAAATACTGAAACTCATATCTTAATCTAGCTACTTCTTCTTTGTACGTGCACGTGCTCCAGTCTTGCTGTGATCTCCCAACTGTTCAAATTAAAAGTTTCGTGCTACAGTAAAACCCGTCTGTGTGATTCTTTCAAGTCGACCCTGGTCAAAACACTGCCACTCCCTTGGAGAGTGGCATGTGGTGCAGGTCAAGGTACTCACATAAAATTGAAGTAGGCAGATTTCAAATTGGGATTTCATGACAGTTTTTACTCAAGCGTTTTAAATCGGGTGATGAATATGTGGCTAGAACTGGTGAGATGTGGAGGAGGTGCGGTGAATGGCAAAGCCACAATGTACCTTCAGCTGGGAGTTCGTGAATATGTTTCTACAAATTGCTGTTCACAGTGCTCGTCGTTAGCTGGCACAAGCCTTGTTACAGCTACTTCTTCAATAGCCCAAAATTCACTCATGGCGTCTGAAAGGCTGTCATGTTGGGAGAAAAGACAAATATTAGCGGCTGATTGCGCTATTGATCGTTTGAATCTCCCACCGACAACATATCCGACGATTGTGGGAGTTACCTTGGGAATATTTGGAGCTACATGAAGTGGCCCTCAAGTATGTCTTAAGAGATATCAGCACCAATCAGCTGATCTTGATTTGATGGGTGCTGACCTTCAAAAATCTCAATCTGCTTTGAAGAATTTGTTGTACACGTAGCGAAGTTTGCAAGAGACATTCAGATTTAGGTGATTCCCAATAATTTCCTTCAGTAACCCGGCAGTGGTGTCCAATTTTACTGTGCTATAATGGCAAGGACGTTACAGCAGTCCCGAATTCCTTCAGCCCCTTGGAGTGGCGTTGGTTGCATTCCACTGATAGAACCTGGGAAATCGGAGAAGTTGAAACACAGATGGAGAGCGCTTGCTGTCCGCAGGATTATTCTCCCATTGTAAAAATTGCCAAGGAGTGACACCTCACCAGCAGCTGGTTTACATTACGGTCGTAGTCGTGACTGTGGTAACCTGATTGAGTCGCTGAATCATGTGATCCATACTCAAGGGAGGTACCCTCATGTTCATGGGGCTGTGTCAAGCGTCATGACGCGGCATGTAAGCAGTTTGTTGGTGCATTGTCATCTCTGTCATTGGAGAGAGAGTGGCACTACCAGGTAGTCTCCGGTGTCGCCGTTGGTCCCAACCAATCTGCAGTGATCCTGGATGTCCAGATAGTGGGAAAAAAAGTGTGGGGAGGGGCTTATGACGACTGACTACCTTGCACAGTCGATCCATCTAACCGAAGTAAAAACCTACCATGTGCTTCGAACTGTCACGCAGTGGTGCGAGCACGTTAAGCTGCAGGTGACTGCTGAGGAAGAAACCCAGTTGATCCTTTCAAAGGGTAAAGTAAATAGCCGACTGACAACACACTTCGGCAGCAACAGGCTGCTTCTTGAGAAGTTAATTCAGTACTTAAGAGTCAAAATAGGGGAGAGGTGGTATCCAGCCAACACCTTCAGTCTCTCAAAGGCACTACCATGTAAGGTTTGCCTCATTAGTAGCAATCAGTAAAGCCACTTGGGGAGTGTGTACCTCATGTACTAGGCTCTCTACTAGGCATAATTGGCCTCGTCGTCTGGGCTTGAAAACTCACAATCAATCATAGGAGAGTACTGGTCCAATGTCAGAGATTTGTGCTCCTGTGGATCACCAAGGCTGTTGAGAGAGTATCGACTGAATCACTCCAAGTAATCACTGGCCAGTGACCAGCACTACCAGTTGACTTGGCCATTGAGTACATGGTGGACAAGTGGAGAGTAAAACGGGAGCTTCCCCTCACTCTGGGATGATCTCCGTACAGGTCTCTCCGGCGAAAAAAAAACTTGCTGCCATCAATGGATGGGCATAAGAGAAATGGCAAGTTAGATGGGAATCCACGTCAAGGGGACTTGACCGATATGAGTTCTTCCACAATATCCATGAACGTTTTAGGAGAAAGTGGATTCAGCCAGACCATTGGATGAGCGAGTTCCTTACAGGATATGGCGACTTCAATGCGTGGCTCCACTTTTTTCTCCCAAAGATCTCCATCCCACACATCATGAGCCTACAGTGTGAGGAAAGCAAGACATCTGCTGCTCTACTGTAGTTCTTACAACAGTGAGAAAAAAAACGGTTGTTGAAAGGGCAGCAGAAACCACAGCATTGACTACTACCAAGGAAGCCTATAACCATTTCGACTAGTTTGAGAACTCCTCCCAGGTGGTACAAGATTCCCTAGGTGGTCATATCCACACGCCGTTAAACATGGACAACAGCTCCCCACCAGGACACTAGGGGGATTAAAAACCGGGTCCGGGTTCGGTGGATGCTGCGCAATTAGCGAGGCCACCCCATCCCCTCCTACCACTCCTCTTCAACACGGGAGGTGATTGAGGAAAAAGGCAAGTTTCGTGATTCCCTTTAACGCGAGAGGTGCTGGACCCTTGCGTGAATAGTTTGAGTAAAGGGTTGGCTATCTACCTCTCCATTAAAGAGGATTGGCCGGGTTTTTTCCTCAGCCGCCTGCATCTTGGCATGCTCGCACCATTGGGTGACGTGGTAGGTTTCAGCCTCGATTTGGTGGACTAATTCTGCAAAGATCAGCATATTCCGGTCATACACATAGGTGTATGATGTGTAAGGGTAGCGAATAGTGGACAATTGAACGCTTTATTTTTCCTTGTTTCTCTAAGTCCTCGAGGTCATTCCTACCTGTTTACCGGGGACCTTGTGTCGATCGATTCGGTACGGAACCCAATTTAGGCCTGGGGCCCGATCGCCATGTCGACTAACGAGTAGGGATGTTTTCCCAAATGTATGCTATTGATTCATACGTACGTAGTTCCACACAGTATCGCCTGGGCTGCGGATCGAGTAACATCTCTGTTTCAGCTATCTCGACAGTGAGTCATTATTTACGTTCTGTTTGTGTTCATTCCTTCTCCGAACGGCTGCGGCCGTATCTCTGAGGGCTATGGCAGACGGTGAGCTTGACATACCTGCTAATATTTTGTCACAAAGTTCGGCCGATTCACCTGCGATTGCCGACCAGATAACCGCGTTCAACCAACTAAAAGCTCCTCGGAGTAAAAAACACAGTCATGCAACCGCGTCGATTTATCAGCGGAAACAAGTTTCGCAAACTAAATCCCCACCCGTACCAACTTCGAATCAATTCTCGCCACTTGCGATGGATCATGTGGACGACGATATTGATAACTCCACGGACGTCCCTTCCTCTGTCAATAACGTCGATGATACAGATCGACCGCGTAAACTTGGCCTCTCAATTACACTTACTTACAAAGGACCCTCCTCTGTAACCGAGCTTATATCGTACTTTAAATCCATTGATAACATGATACTTATCAAAACCTTTGCAAACGACGAGTACAAAATTACCCCAAGCTCACAACAATGTTACAGGAAATTCATTGCAGAATTTAGTACAAAGAAAGATTGTTTTGAATTTCACACCTATTTACCAAAAGAGAATCGCCCTCGCCGTGTGGTACTACGTGGTCTCCCGCCGAACTTAGATCTCACTTTTTTGTCTAATCAAATCACTAGCGAACATGGAGTATCCCCGAAGCAAATCGTGAACGCAAAACACATGTCAGGAGATATGAAAGGGAAACTGATGCCTATTTACTATGTAGATTTTGACTCGGCCGACGATTTGACCACCTTTTACGCATTAAAACGCCTAGCACATATTTCTTGCAAAGCAGAGGAATTCAAACCGCGTTCTGGACCGATTCATTGCAAGAATTGCCAAAGATGGAGCCATGCGAGAGGGCAATGCTCCCGTTCAATCCGTTGTGGCCTATGCGCGGGACAACACGACACGCGACTGTGTGATGGCTCCCTACGTAAATGTGTGAATTGTAGCGGTCCTCATGCATCAAGCTGGAGAGGATGCCCCCACTATCGCAAACTTCTCGGAGGTTATGACAATCTCTTTAAAGTACGCAGACATGAAACTAATCACCTTCCAGCCAATCAAGCAACACCACCTCCCATTAATGCATTTCCCACCCTGAATAACAATAGTAACTCTTCCCCTACCGTCACACCTCACCCTAATCGTACCTACGCTGACTGCGTTCGTAAAAATCAGGACCAACAAACGGCTCAATTTCCCCTTGGCGACATAATCAAGGACATCGTAACGTCTGTCGTGAAACAAATAATGGAGTCATTGAAAACTGAGATTAATAATGCACTGAAAAACATAAACTTTGCTCAACTCATTAAACCATGAACCCCTCCAGTTTGGATCAAATACGCGTCATGACATGGAATGCGTGTTCAATACGAGGCAAATATGAAGAGCTCCTGCATCACGTATCCATGTTCAAGGTAGATGTTGTGATGCTTTCCGAAGTAAAACTGCCAAGCTTTGCGAAATGGAATCTCCCAGGATACCGCTCCTACTTTGCCCATGACCCTCGTGATAATGGTTGCGCAGGTGCGTTACTACTAGTCCGTTCAACGCTAAACCAATCTCCGCTTCTTCCGATCAGAGAGAATGACGTACAGATGGCCCGGTGTGTGTTGCACGCTGGGAGTGAAAACATTAACCTTGGAGCGGTCTACGTCCCACCAATGGATAGGCGAAGAAATCGTAGCCTATCGATGGAGACACTAGTCTCTATCTCGCACGAAATGGGCCCCAAGTTCTTAATGGGAGGGGACTTTAACGCCAAGCACTCAAGCTGGAACGATGGGCGCGCAAACTCTTATGGTACTTTGATTGAAAGATGGAGGAGAAACTACCAACTGCACATCGAAACCCCAGGCGTTCCTACACGCTATGATCCTCGGCAAGGTGTTGCACCGAGTCACATTGACTTCTTTGTATCTAAGGGTCTTACTTCTAGACTTACAGCTACCCGAGTGTGTCACGACTTATCATCGGACCATGTACCCGTTCATACCATACTACACTCAACCCCCCAAACGCAGTTCACCAGAGCCACCCTTCTTCGTCACCCGATGGATTGGAATGTTTACCGTACCCACATTACCAATGAACTTCAATCATTACCTTGTCTCCATTCACCTGCAGATATTGATACCGCCGTCGACCGAATTACACAAACCATCACCGCGGCAGCGACTTTAGCTGCCCCACGCCATCCACCTAAGCCTAGAACAAATATATTCTTCCCGCCATCTGTACACGACATTTGGATTGCCCGAAAACAAGCTCGTCGGCGCTGGCTACGGACAAAGAACCCCTCAGAAAAACGACTATACAACAAGCTAGGCAACGTTCTCAAACATGAAATTAGGTACCTTCGAGATGAAGTTCAAAGGGACAAAATACTATCATTGAGCAGCAAAGACTGCTCACTTTTTCAGATCTACCAAGATCCTAACTAAAACAACGAAGGCCATCCCCCCACTGAAAGTTGGGACAAGATGGATCTGTCTCCCCAGTGAAAAGGCTGCTCTATTTGCCGACCTATGCGAACAGCATTTCACACCGCAGGAAACGTCATTGGATGCTCTGTCGGAGGAGGCAGAGCGGGGAGGAGGATTCCCTTCACCCCTCATATATTTCTCACCTAAAAACGTAAAAGAGGCCATCAAACAATCCTCGGGTCGGAAAGCTCCCGGTCCTGATCTAATTGTTCAACCACTACTCGCTAAAGCACCAAGACGATTACTCGCTCATCTGGCTAATCTGTTCACCTCAGCCGCACGGCTGGGTTATTTCCCGAAAAAGTGGAAACACGCTTCACTGTGTATGATTCCTAAACCAGATAAGCCAGATAATGATCCTTCTTCCTACCGACCCATCAGCTTACTGTCAATCCTCTCCAAACTATTAGAGCGCCTGGTACTGCCAACCCTCCTCCTGTATACGTCTCATCTTATCCCAAACGAGCAGTTTGGTTTCAGAAAAGTACACTCCTGTCCTCTTCAGCTGCAACGCTTCACTACATACGTCAAAAATACCTATCACAGAAAAGAGGTTTGTCGCACTGCTTTTTTCGACGTTGAAAAAGCGTTCGACAGCACTTGGCACGAGGGTCTTCTACACAAAATTCATCCACACCTGCCCAACAATCTTTACTCACTCCTGGTCTCTTATCTGTCTGGACGTACATTTGTCGTAACAGTACAAGGGGAGTCATCAACAACGAGGATCATTCGAGCTGGAGTCCCCCAGGGCAGCGTATGGGCCCCATATCTTTACTCCATTTACTGCCACGACCTACCACTACCATCCTCTCCTCATTTCTCAGCACTATACGCTGATGACTTACTTTACGCTGTCCGGGCGCCAGACCTGGAGGCTGCAACGGAAATGCTGCAGACAATTATGACGGAATTTGGACAATGGTGCAATAAGTGGCGGATAAAAGTTAATCCATCCAAATCGTGTTCTGTTACCTACACCTATAACAGACAAAGACATGACCCACCATTACATTACCAGACACATATCATCCCCACCGCGCAAACCTACAAATATTTGGGTGTCATATTGATCGCCGTCTTACTTTCAACGCTCACATAACTCTCTTACTCAACCGCCTACGCAGCAGAACCAACCAGCTAAAACCATTACTTAATAATAGATATACATCTCTCCAAAATAGAATCCTTATATATAAAACTCTTATCCGCCCTATCTGGACATATGCCCTAGAAATCTGGGGCACTTGTTCCCGATCACAGTTCCGTCGCATAGAACAGCAGCAAAACATCATCTTGCAAAAAAGGATAGTTCACGCTCCACCTTTGGTACGCAACGAGACCCTTTACAATGATCTGCACATTGACCCACCGTACATATTTCTGCGTAAACACCTCACCAGCTTTGTCTCCCGCAACCTCGACCATCACAATCCTCTAGTCAACGAAGGGTTCCAACCCCCATCACGGCGTAGACTCACTCGCCCGAGGCATATCACCGACCTACTGATCCCATAAACAAAGAGTCAACCGCGTTTTGTGTTGAACACACATTTCTGTCTCATCCCCAGTGAAAGTTTTCAGTGTCCTAATTAAGTTCAGTATCTACAGATTACGCAATACAATGCCCAGTATGTGTCCAGCCACCATGTTTGGCTGTACACCTAAAGCGTTAGTTTAAAGCGAACATTATATCCCATAGAGGAATATTACAAATGTAATAGTCTCTTAATAAATGAAATAATAAAAAAAAAAAAAAAAAAAAACGTAGTTCCACAGGTTGTTTCCAGACTTGATGGGTAATTGAACTAATGGAAGTCGACCCCAACTCCAACGTAATCAACGGAATAATTCAACTTCGAATTTTCGTCGAATCTTGACGTCTCTGACGTTCTGTGCATCCGGATTTCGTATTTCAGGATATGAATAAATAATTAGGAGTTCACGTTTTAAGAACTCTACGAAATACTGTGGTGACTGGTTAGTTGGCGTGGGCAAATATTCTTTTAGGTTAGGTAAACCGAACTGTTCCAAGGCCACTAATTGCACGCATCCTTCATTCGCATACTCGAAGACGTGAATTGATAAACGATCTTCGGGAACGAGCTGAAGTAGTAACTGAAGTAGAAAATAAACGACCCTGCCTCATTGTGGAACTAAAGGCTCTGTCACAGAGGGAAGAAAAATGAAGGTAACTGATAACTTGGGTGTGTGGAGAATGGGGGAGTAGCAACCGACTTTAATCGTCTACGGAAACAACGACATGACGTCATTTTAGAATTCCACGCTAGCTGTAAACCTATCACCCTCGGAGTTATCAGTGCTTGATGATAAGCGCTCATCTACCTTATAAGGCATTACACGGTCGAGTGTAAAGATTTCAAGACGAGGGTCCCAATAACTTTGGCACAAAGTGATTTACAAGCCAAAGCTCTGTGCTTTACTAAGCAACGGGTAGTTTATATTCCCTAGCTATTTTTCAAGCAATTTACTGGTGAGGCTTTTCAGGGCGAGCTGTCCTTGGGTACATACCCACTATGTGGAGGAAGGTGAAGGTGGTCTTTATACCAAAGCCGGGAGGCTCCTCGGCCCTGGCTAAGGGCTACCGCCCCATCAGTCTCATGTCCTTCGTGTTGAAAACAATGGAGAAGATAGTGTGCCTACCAATAAAGGAGTACTATCTTACTCAGAGCCCCATTCCGAGTTCCCAGCATGCTTATCAGAGGGGGAGATCCACTGAGACTGCTCTGAAGGAACTGGCAACAGTGCTGGAGGATACTCTGAGATCCGGAGAGATTGCGCTGTGCTGGTTTCTAGATATTGGGGGGCCTTTCGACAATACGTCGTATGCCTCAATTACGGCTGCAGCTGGTAGGAAGGGAGTAGATCCTTACCTAATCTCTTGGACCAACGAGATGCTGAGTAGCAGGGTGGTCTTCTAGGAGTTGGGGGGGGGGGACACTCTCTGTGGTGCCCACCAGGGGATGCCCACAGGGGGGGGAGGGTGCTCTCCCCTCTCCTCTGGTTGGAATGGAAGGGAAGACATGGGGGCTGAGGCCTGGGATGATCCGGTGGCTGTACACTGCGGTTGTTAGGCCTGTAGTCACCTATGGAGCCCAGGTCTGGTGGACTAGGGTGGAAAACAAAACAGTGCAGTTGCAGCTAAATAAACTGCAGCGTAGGGCGTATCTGGCTGTCGGGGCCCCCCCTTTCAAGAAGTTGCGCTGCTTGAGTGCTGTGGTCCTGAAAAGGGCCGACGAAATATTGTTGTTGTGTGCGTGTGTTGGTTGTGTCTGTCGGTTGAGAGTGCGTGAGGTGAAGAACGGATTTCTTGGGCGTCAGGTCGAAGGGCTCGGTTGAGCGGTAGCTCCTCTCGGTGAGGGATCCGGTTGGATCGTCGCTCCTTCAGTCGGAGACGCGAGATGAGGGTTGAGTCAGGAGGTTCGGTCGAGCAGCGGGCGAGGGACGAGTTCCTCAGGCGTCGAAGCGTCGTTTGGAGGGCTCGGTTGAGCGTAGCTCCTCCCGGTGAGGGATCCGGGTGGATCGTCGCTCCTCCGTCTTCTGCCGCGAGGGACTCTGTTGTCCCCGCCGGAACTACGAAGGTGGTCGGTTGTCGTCAGATGAAGTGGTTGGTGTAAGGGGGGAAGATGGAATGAATTGAATTGAATGATGGTTTTTCGTTTTTTTTTTTTTTTTTTTTTTTCGGACGCTTCCGGGGAGGGGAAATCTTCAAAAGACACCCAAATGGGTATTGTCGGATTTTTACCTGACTAAACCTCTCCTCGCGGTTGCCAACCCGGAGGTTCTAAACCAGAAGGATGGGAGGCCAGCTCTGCGATGGATGCAGGGGGACTCATGGCGTGCGATGCGGGAGGAACGGGACAGGGTTAGCGTGGAATGAGGAGCAGGGCCTACGGACGATGTCCGAGGGGATGGGGGCATATTGTGTGAGGCAGCTGATGGATCGGGTTGGGGTGACCCGCCACCCGAAGGCGGAGGTTGAGGGCATATGTTGAGGCGGCCGCACCGAGCGAGGGGAGGCCTGTTTTAAGAGCTGCTGGTTTCTGATGTAGCGGGAGAGCGGAGGACACCTCGGAGGACTTCATGTGGTGCCCTCGAGTTTCGCGAGGAGGCCGTGCCCAGACGGGGATAGCGAGGTGCTGATGCTCCTGATGATGGCGTTGAAGACACGAATTTTCGTTGGATGTGAGACCTTTTTGTTGTTGAAGAATGGTCGGAGAGCAATGAAGGCTCCGTTGATTTTGGCGCGAACTGCGTAGGGTCTGCTCTGTACCAGTTGAGTTTCCTGGTCGAAGATGACACCGAGGTACTTGGCCTGGTGTTTCCAGGGATTGATGGTTTCCCACTTGGATGTTTGGGGGATGTTACGGCGGGAAAAGAAGACGGCTTCTGATTTGGATTCGTTGGTAGTCCCCATTTGTGGTACCAGCTGAGCAGGACGGCAGGAACTTATTTATGACTGTGGCACAGTGCAGCTTGGTTTTGGAGGTGTAAAGGAGAGCTACATCGTCCGCATATTGTGCAGTGACGATCTTCTCGTGGACTGGTATGTCATGGCAGAAGATGTTGAAGAGGGCTGGGAGAGTTTTGAGCCTTGGGCGCCAGCTGTTATCTGCGGTGGGTGGTGGATAGGGTATTACCAACTCTCACCTGAAGGTCCTGTCGGTGAGAAGGAGTGAATCAGTCCAATGAGGGAGGGTGGGCAGCGAAGCAGGATGAGCTTGTATATCAGCCCTTCGTGCCAGACCCTGGTCAAAGGCTTGGCGGGCGTCCAGTAGAAGCATGGATGTGTGCCGATGCTTGTTCGGCTCTCAGCTAAATATTCAGTCACCCTGAGGAGCTGGTGGCAGGTTCCGTGATGGTGTCTGAAGCCATGTTGGAAGTCTGGGAGAACCTTTGTTGGTGGCCATGAACTTGATGAGGCGGGTTAAAATGATGGCCTCCCGGCTATCTTGCTCAGGGTGCAGAGAAGGCTAATGGGCCTGTAGCTAGAAGCTTTGTTCAGAGGCTTTCCAGCCTTGGGGATGCAGATGATTGTGGCCTCTTTCCACGCTGCAGGAAGTATTGGAGGCGCATGCAGGCATTGATGATGTTGCAGATGGCCACTGTGTGGATCCTGGGAGTGTCTTCAGGACTCCGTTTGAAAATGCCATCGCTGCCTGGAGCCTTGCTTTGGTGAGGCCTTTGATGGTTTCGCTGATTTCCTTCGGGAGGTTGGACTGAAGGTTGCAGGAGCCCTTGAGGAAGCTGCGACTAGGGAGCTGACCTCGGCGTGGAAGGTGGTGGTCGTCGTATGTGGAAAAGGGGGAGCACTGTTCTTCGAGAGATTCGGCGAAGATGGCTGCTTTTATTTCCAGCGGAGTGTGAGGTGTTGTTGTGGTAGAGGGGTGAGAGTGGTTGCCTGTTCCGTAGGGGATTTGACGATCTTCCAACAGCGCTTGGGGTTGAGTTCAGCTTCAGCTATGTATTTTTCAAAGCTGGCGTCTCTGGTAGCTTGAAGGGCAGCGTTGAGCTCCCTTTTGGCGGCATTGAGCCTGGGTCCAGGGACTGGAGGCGGGAACCGCTGGAGCAGCCTGCGGTGGTTTTTTCTTCCGGATCAGGCTCTGATGTCCGGCGAGAGGCGTTGGCGGTCTGGGGTAGTTGAGAGGAGGCGTTGTGTGCCACTTTGTCCTGGATGTCCAGAGTGAGGTTGGACACAGCGGAGTCGATGTCTTCCTTGACCGGGGAGTGCGACATTTAAAGGTGGAGGTCTCCAGGTAGTAACGAAGGGAGAGCCAGTCGATTCGCTGGTGGGTGATCTGAGTGGCGTCTGGTGTGCCAGGGATCTCCAGAATCACAGGGTAGTGGTCGGAGTCGAGAGCAGGTAGGGTCCGAGGCTCTTTCTCGATTGTGGTGTTCTTCGAGATGAAGAGGTCAAGGATGTGTCCGTTTTTCGTTTAGGCAGGCCCTTATATACCTGCTCCTGGAGGGAGTCGCCTTCTCTGGTTGGCCGCCTGCTGTTCCCTCCAGGGGTGGTTTTCGGCTAGCGCCCTCTGTCGGAATGAGGCGGCTTTTGTTGTGGAGAGTGGCGGCTGGCCGCCACATAGCTCCCCCCAAAAGGCGCCTTGGTGGAAGTGTCAGAAGGTTGCGTACACATCACGTCGGGGTCACCAGTTGTCGGGGCCCCCCCTTTCAAGAAGTTGCGCTGCTTGAGTGCTTGTGAGGTCCTGAAAAGGGCCGACGAAATATTGTTGTTGTGTGTGTGTTGGTTGTGTCTGTCGAGAGCGTGAGGTGAAGAACGGATTTCTCGGGCGTCAGGTCGAAAGGCCTGGTTGAGCGGTAGCTCCTCTCGGTGAGGGATCCGGTTGGATCGTCGCTCCTTCAGTCGGAGACGCGAGATGAGGGTTGAGTCGGGAGGTTCGGTCGAGCAGCGGGCGAGGGACGAAGTTCCTCAGTGGCGTCGGTTGTCGTTTGAGGGCTCGTTGAGCGTAGCTCCTCTCGGTGAGGGATCCGGTTGGATCGTCGCTCCTCCGTCTTCTGCCGCGAGAGGGACTCTGTTGTCCCCGCCGGAACTGCTGAAGGTGGTCGGTTGTCGTCAGATGAAGTGGTTGGTGTAAGAGCGGAAGATGGAATGAATTGAATTGAATGACCGTTTTTCGTTTAGGCAGGCCCTTATATACCTGCTCCTGGAGGGAGTCGCCTTCTCTGGTTGGCCGCCTGCTGTTCCCTCCAGGGGTGGTTTTCGGCTAGCGCCCTCTGTCGGAATGAGGCGGCTTTTGTTGTGGAGAGTGGCGGCTGGCCGCCACACTGGCCATTACAGGCTGTATGTCAACATGCCCTACGGCTGCACTGGAGGTCTCGCTAGATTTAGCTTCACTCCACATACATGTTAAAAGGATGGCGTTCCTCCAGGCTGTGCATATGTTGGAGTTGGGTCTGATCATGCGGGGGAGGAGGAGTTCCTGCCACTTGATCCTTGACAAGGTGAAGGTGGGGGGGGGGGGGCTGAACTGCATGTGGTACACTCAATGCCCGCGAGGTTCAACTTCGCGCTACCCTTTCGGATACTTATTCATGAGCGATCCAGGTGGGTAAGGGGAGCTCCCGCTTTCAAAGCTGGGGCCCTGGTATACTACACTGATGACTCGGTGCAGGGTGGCCTTGCAGGGGCAGGCATCTTTGGGCTGAGGATCAGAGCACTGGCCACGGTGTTCCAGGCAGAGGTGGCTGCAGTGACAGTCTATGTGCAGCAGCTGCTGCAGAGGGGACTGAAGCGGCTGAGAATCTACATCATGGTGGACAGTCAGGCCACTCTCAAGGCCTTAGCCTCATACTGTCTCACATCACAGCAGGTGTGGGAGTGTCTGACTGGACTGAAGGCCCTGGCAGAGTACAACAGTGTAACACTGTGTTGGGTGCCAGGGCATCAGGGTATAGAGGGAAACAAACGGGCTGATAGGTTGGCTAAGAAGGGATCAGAGCAGATCCCTATTGGCCCTGAGCCCTTTGTTGGGACTGCCAGGAGCCACCTACGAAGAGAGGTTGGCAAATGGAAGGTCAGGTGCAGGGCTGCTCATTGGCAGGGGCCGCCCGGCCTTAGACAGTCAAAACTCTTCATCCGGCTCTCCAAAGAGAGGTCCAAGGAGGAGCTTGCACTGGGGAGGAAGGATATGAGGATCATATGTGGCCTGTCCACAGGTCACTGTCCGCTGAGGTACCACCTTGCAAATATTGGCAAGTGCGAGGTACAGGTATGCAGGTTCTGCGAAGTAGGGCTAGAGACGGCAGAGCACGTGCTGTGCGTATGCGATGGACTCGCGGCATCGCGCCGTTCTGTGTTTGGGAGGCCCTTTCTTCAGCCCGAAGAGGTGTATGAATAACACATAAGCCATGTCGCTTTACATGCAGCTCTAAACGACACTGAACGACGAAACTGACGGGGATTAGACCTTTGAAGTCCTGTATTGGAAGGATCCGAACTAGTTTTCACCTGAAGGCCCAAATTCTGTCACCTAAGTACCTGATCTACTTCTCCGGAAGGATTGTCGGACGAATTGCTTGGATCCTACTCAATTCTCCTTCCAAGGTGATCATTAAAATGTATTCTTCTTCACTCGCAATTTTTCTCACTCCAACAGCTGAACGTTACAGATATTTCCACCACTTGAATTCCACCACCATGAACAGGAAAACCTAAACATTTATCACCACGCTCCACATCAAGCTCCAAGACATCATTCTTCCCTTACGCTTGGTTTATTGTCCAGTCTAACACCAGCCTTCGAACTGTGATGTGCGAGGCAGCCACTTCTCTACACTTACACTGCGCAATCATGTTTACACCACATATTAGCAGGTCCTCTAATTAGGGCTATCCCAAAAGTCGAGTCGGATCTCAGTGGCAGTAAATAACCACCTATTCGATTTGTAGTCGCCCAGAGCCCCAGGCTCCCGTCTGACTGACGAACTCCAGCTCCTGTTTTCTGGATTACCTCGTCTAGACATTTATCCAAGCATTAATCACTATAACTAATTCAACCTTTTTTACGTACATTGAACTCGCCGCACCTTTAGATATGACTATGTGATAGATCAAAATTGAAGTAACTGTCATATTGATTAGTATACTAAACCAAACCCACCCCTGTTATCCATATCATCTTTTTCGTGTTCCCTAAATTTTCTTCGTTTTCGTTTAATTTCCAACCTGTTTGATAACACTACTTTAACCCACAAGAACGTTTTAATTTATAAACCACATGTATACCTTGAATATTGATGCTATGTTTGACAGAACCTAATGATTTTATGAGATTATTCGTATTTGTAAACTCTGGTTCAAAACCATTAAATGGCGCGTTTTATGGCCCTTTCGCTAAGATCTCAAAATTCTCATTAATAAATAGAATGGTTATGGTGATTGTTGTGAAAGCACCAGAAGGATTGAATGATCTGCTTAGTGTACGTAGTAAAAGCAAAGCCAACAAAACCACTCTTATTTTCAAACTAGGAATGAGGTTTTTTTGGCACAAGGACAGAATTGACAGCACAATGGAACCTTAACACGAGGAATTAGCAGGTTGAGAAGTAACTCGAGAGCAGAAAAGGATTAGGTATGTGCTTCCATAGAGAACAAGATGAAAAAAAAACCAGTTCCTTCCCGTCGAATCGCGTCGTCAAATCGAATCCGGTCCCGATGGTGTAACTCCAAATAGAATCGAGCAAGTTGCCCGGAACTTATAGATTTTCATCGAGTAGGGATAGAATTTATAACTTCTTTGAGGTTGCGTGAAGCGGAAAGAAAGTAAGGAAACGGCAACTTCACCGCCTTGCCTTAACTGCAACTTCGATCCAGCCCACCTTTACCTTTCTCCGCTTGTATTCAAGAAGCTTCTTAGTGCCTGCCGGCTGGAGAGGCCTTCACACATACATTGCTACGTACGTTTATCCTGGAAGTCGGCGCAACGAAAGATATTTCTAGTTGCTGGAACAATAATTGTGTTACTGTGCCGGAACAACTACTAAATGTGATGAAGAGCGCCCTAATTCTGTTCGCAGGGTCTCGTGACTGCAACAAAATGATATGTGATTGGCCAGTACGCACCGGAAATTAAATTACACTAAATAACAAATGAGCCAATCATCTCTCAGTGCTGTAGGTATCGCTGGTCATCTGAGGGCAAGACAGTACAATGAGTTTTACGACATTTAAGAAACCATCGTTTTCAGTGCTGCCACCCTGACAACAGGAGTGGCAAAAACTGAGGAACTGTTACATGTTGGGGCAGTCCTAAGAAATTGTTGTCTTCTAACTAATGGGAAGCAACTCATTTATATGGAAGACGCAGTCCCCCAGTTCTGTGCTGTTATTGGAGGATTTCTCTGAATGCTGCCTGCCTGACAACTTGCTCTAAATCTATTTATGTTCTCAGAGATAGATACCAAATAAAAATATGTAAAACGCCACTGAATTAATACTTGATAAAACCTTTCCCTTCCTATTCCATCACAGCTTTGTGAGGGAATAACTCGCCAAGGTGGAAATTTGGACATTTTGAGAAGCGTATAAAAATAAAAACCCTGCAAATTATTACACAACGGTTTATTATTCGGATAAACAGCTTGACCTAGCATTAATGCTCCGAGACCCATCCCGTTCGATTCAGCATCGAAAAATATCAAAATGAAACCCAAAAAAAGGTCGAAAAGAACTGAATCGTAATATTAAAATAAACAAAAAAAACGAAAGTATCTAGAAAAAACTGAATTTTTATATGAAAACACGCACGCTAAATACTAATATCAAAATGTAACCAAAAATCTACGAAAAAAACCAAAATGAGAATGAAACGAAAGAATCTAAAAAAATTGAATCGTATTAAAACCAAATAAAATGAAATGAACGAACTATTAAATAAATAAACCAAAAATAAACGAATAATGAAAACTTCGATCGAAGATAAAAGATATTTTGCTAACGGAAATAGTTGAGAAGGAGCGAAACAGTCATTCGTGGAGGTGAAGAGGAGAACAAGGCAATCGGACGATAAAGAGATAAATCGTAGAGCGGGCCGAACGAATTTTTTAGACCACGTTAAAGGCACAAAACGGCCCGGACGGCGGACGGGGGACGGGGGACGGCGGACGGCGGACGGACATTGCAAATTTGGAATCTCCAAGTCTTGAAACGTAAAGTATCAAATTTTGAGGGGGGGTTGTAAAAAATTTTTCGTGGCCGAAAACATAGGGTTATTATTCAGAATGAATAATAAACCAACAGTATTTCAAGAAGGTCTCTTACAATCAATTCCATTTGTTGTCATTCGATCAATAGCTTCAAAATACGTCAGAAATGGCGTGTCACATCACTTTTTCTACCATTTTCAAACTTTGATATGCGAGAGTACATACATTTTTTTCAAACTAGGGTGACTGGGTTTTCTACGACAGGGCGACGGCGAATGGCGGCCCTTTCCATCACTTGACTGGTTCACATATCACAAAACCTGGGCATTTGATGAGTTAAAACAGAATCGCAGGAAGTTTTCCAGCTGTGTGAATATGGACAGCATGCTGACTGAATAAGCAGCCGTGAACAATGGGCAAAACCCAAGAGATCGCAGAAGAGATCCTGAACAAAGGGCTCAAGGGCAATCGGATCTACATTTTCTCAGACAGCCAGGCCGCCTTAAAGGCCATCGCAGTCTATATTTTTAGGTCTAAGCTGGCATGGGAATGCCTCCATGCGCTCAAGCAGCTCAGCGCCCGTAACAGGCTCTCCCTCATTTGGGTGCCAGCTCACAGGGGGCATGAGGGCAATGAAAAGGTCGACCACCTTGCAAAAAGGGGTACAGAATCCCTACCCATCGGGCCTGAACCACACGTGGGTCTGACGAAAAGTCACCTGAACCGTCTGGTTGCTCGATGGGAGATACAGAAAATGGCGCCAATTGGCATCGCCAGCCACGACTAAGACAGGCGAAAAGGCTTGTCACGCCTTCCTGTCAAAGGGCAAAGGCGATGCTGACACTCTCTAGACAAGATCTGAGAGTACTGATAAGCTTCCTCACCGGGCACTGCCCACCCAGATATCACCTCAACAAGATGGGCATCTCAGAGGCGGTGGAATGCAGACTCTGCGGTGAGGAGGACGAGACAGCAGAGCATATCCTATGTGAATGCCCTGCCTTGGCAGCAAAACGCTTTGAATACTTCGGTCAGGGGCCACTGAACCCCAAACCGTAGCGGACTCTGGGGTGAAGGACATACTCGGCATCCTAAGGGAGGCGGGTATGTACGACGCCTTCTACTAAGAAAGGGCCGTCACAATAGGCCCATTTGCGGCCGCAGTGACAAAGGGACTTGTCCCACTCGCCCTCGAGTCAAACAAAAAAAAAAAAAAAGTTCGGTGACCTTCGTTAGGAGCCGATGGTATGTGTTTAGTTTGTGGTGAGGTACAATGAAAAGTGGCAGGCAACCATTCGAAAGAAGAGAATCTTCTGCATAGAATGCACAACATATACCACGTAGGTCACACACATTTGATCCAGTGCAGAAGTCGCTGTCGTTATAAAGAAAGAAACTATTTTATCCTATTCTGGTTACAGAAAACAGATTTTGTGTCCTCATAGACATCTACTACCCTCTGTTATCATGCGCTTAGTGGCAAAGACGTGTTCCATACTTGCTCAGCAAAATGAGGTCACGTCTGACAATCTGAAGTGAAAAATTAACCGATAAAATTATAGGCTAAACCCGTCGAATGGGTGTTGTATTTCTGCGTACGTATCAAATCCGAACCAAATGAAACCAATCGCGCACTGTTCTGAAGACTCTGTATATACTACGTTTTTGTATTCTTCACGCAATCAATACGTGCAATGACTTATTTCCGTTTGACATTCGGTAGCGCTTTAGCATCTTTTTTAAAGATCGGCAATATAGAATATTACCAATTGTCTGAACATTATTGGTAAGTAGGGGATTTGTGTGACGTCAACCCGGTGGCATTTACTGCATTTTCACCCAGATTTCGATGAGACGGTTTGTTTGACTGTGCACACACGAGAAATTCCAAGGATTCAGATCCTGAAGCTGACTTCGCAGTGATCTATGAAAAATCATTCGTCACAAGAGCTGTTATCTGGAACGAATTGCTATCCGGCTTGAATTTCGTGTCCTGGCGATACTTGCTCGCATTAAACTAGAATAACTGGGGGATAGTTTCTGGACGAAGCTAATTTCGCAACATTTACGTGTTTGACTTCGTGGCGCGGAAAGGAGTATAGTTTGTCTGAGTGGGAGTGTGTGGCAGGAGCTTAAGTCTGAAACTGGGCAAGTGTGGTTCATCCCTTTTCCTTCCACTTCCCGAGCCGCGAAACCTCTTACGAGCTCCCACTCCGTTCCTATCACAGCTATTAACGTTCAATATGATATCAGCTGAGGGGGACTCTGGAAACAATCTCATCTCCTAAGCCTCCTACTCCTGTTCTCACACACAAACTAACAGATGGCACATGCTCTCCAAACCCTCGATCCTCGTACCAACCCTCTGAATTTCTTCCTTGTCCCCATTACTCTGCGACATGTAGGTTTCCCATCCCAATAATACACGTGCTCCGGTTAAAATGAGGATACGGGGTTTCCTTTCAAAACTGATGGCATCGCTGAGAGCCGATCATGGCCCCGCTTGAAGCTTTTATACTAACAGCTGTTTTCTCCCCCGTTGCAACTATTTGTTTTCACGAATTTTACGATTAGCAACTCCATTTCAACAACGAAGTTGTGACTCATCTGCGCCGACTGAAAACGTTGAGTCGATCCACAACTCGACACGTAAATTAAATATCTGGTGCGACGCATTACTTTCGCAACGGGGTTTCAACAGTACTCCGTAGAAGGGTTCATACAGAACAGAACACAAGGGGCTGGTTGGTTGAGAGTACTGTACGAGTTTACTCAAATGCGTAAGAGCCATCTTTACCAAAATGTGAAAACAACCGTTTTATAATGGAGGATAACTCTTCGATTCGCTTTGGATAATGATTCCTCCAAACGGCTGATAGAAAATGTCTACAGAGAACCAAATGTTGGAGAATGATAGAAAGGGCGGTATTTTCCTTACAATTTGAGAACTACAAAATAGGCGACGCCAGATTTTACTGTAACAAATCCGTTCATTCGTAAAACAGTGGGTTTCCGGTGCAGAATGGAAGAATAATATCTGTCGTCCATGGAGAAGAATATATAGTTCTAGGTATATTTAGTTAGGTATACTCTCCAGACGATGCTGTGTATTCTAGAGCAGACCAAATAATAATTTGAATAGGGGATGTATAGAAATTTGTACAGGCTACTATAAAAAGACTGTGAATCGCTTTTCTGTCTCAAGGATTTGAAAAATAATTAAACATCAGAGGCGAGATAAATTATAATAAAGATGGAAAACGATAAGGAGCTCTTCTCGGCGCCTGAGGCTGAAACACGAAAACATGGAACATGTAACTTGTGCAAGTCAGTTTCAGTCAGTGCAAGTCAGTGTCCCAACACAACTGAATGAATGATTACTATTGAACGAAATTTTATCGATCTGAGGCCTATCCAACTCTGCTCTGCTCCTTCGGCTCACAACAGAAATGTGAGTACCCATCAGGACACACCTCAACAACTTTTTTCCTTCTGTTGAGCCGCTCTGCATCTCCTGCAGTTTTTCAACGTTCGATCCGATTCTGTGCCACGAACTGTGCCTATCGAACTTTGCCGCGCGTCGCCAATTTCGGTTTATTATTCATTCTGAACAACGCACCTATGTTTTCGGTCAGGAAATTTTTTTTACAACACCTCACAATTTGATACTTAACGTTTCAAAACATCAGGATTCTTAATCTGCAATGTCCGGCCGTCATCCGGGCCATTTGGTGTTTTTAACGTTGTCTAAAAAATTCGTTCTTCCGCACAAAATCCCATTTGGTATCTAGTTGTGCCCGCCTGCTCGGCAATTCGATCGAACGAAGCCTTCGATTGTTATGGCCAAAAAAAAGTTTAAAAAATTAACAAAAACGAAATTTCGGCAGTTTTATCGCAAAAACGCCGTGTTTGATATCGTTTTCTAGATATTTTTAGATGCTGGGTCAGTTGAAACAATTCTCAGGGCCGGTTTATCAATGTCATTTGCTAGCTTGACTAAAGGTTGACTAAGGGAAATCATTCGTTAACTCCCGAAGACGCGTTCATCAACTCACTTTGACACCGCGTTAGCGCTAGCTGTTAGTTATGTTTTAACTCGTCTCTTCGTTCGTTAGTTATCGGATAGCTAACCGTTATCGATTAGTTTGCTGGCAGCCATTTTCGATTGTGTTTCACTAGCCTCAGTTTTCGTTTGCGCTTTCGCGATATTCTTTTCTATTGGGTTTTCGTCACCTAAATTTTAAATAATTTTATTAACAATGGAGTTCGGCTACGATCTGTCTGACTCTGATTTCTCCGACGAAGAGGTATACGCGTTTCTTGAGTGGGAGAGAAGGCCGTACCAGGTCCGTCCGAGAATCGAATATTTTGACACACTCGACGACGTAGATTTCCATTCTAGGTTCCGATTGTCGAAAGAAACAACGGTGTTTGTACTTTCGCTAATTCGAACGCGAATAGAATCGAAAAGCAATCGCAATCACGCAATTACGCCTATGACGAAACTCCTCTTAACGCTCAGGTTCTACGGTCTCGGTAAGTACAGACCTAATATTTTATCGACCTACCACGTTACTTATGTGCATGATATAACTTACGTCAAGTTCGAAAAGTAATTAAGAGCTTTCATCGAATGTTAACGTTTCAATTCTATTAGTCCAAATGTCTGGGTTCGACTAATCTTGAGTTCTCTAGTCCCCTCGTACGTTCAGCGCAATGCACAATGCAGCATAGTGCAATGGTGTTCACAATGTGTACGTATAAGCTGATAAAAAAGAACGTCGAGGAATCTATAGTTATCCCTAATTACATTATGTCATTGTTTGAGTAACCAATAATGAGTCACGTTTGACGAGACTATGCCAGACGATTATGTTGTGGGAAGTTGTTTTGATTCTTTTGGAGTTAGCTGTTTGAATGCCGTAATTTGGTTGTTGCTGATTATGATTGAAATTCTATTTCGTACCTTATTGGATTCCCAACACGAATTGGACGTGAACGATGGCGGCGATAATTCTCTCAATCGTGTCCACAATCGCACACACCATGTTCTGAAATGGGGGCTTTGAAAAAGTTTGAAACGTAAGTATCTGAAGAAAACTCAATCAAATTGTCTTTGTGGCCAATCACGTAGCTCTCATCCTACTTTAATGAGGCTGTATAAAGGAAATGGGCATTACAATTCAATGCGATTATTCGTATACATTTCAGAATTATGTGGTAGTAGAGCACGTAAATAACCATTTTTGTTTTCTCTTTGCAGGTTCGATGCTAATAGCTGTAGGCGACTTTTGTGGCGTTAGTAAAACTCCTGGCTCCCTCATTGGGAAACTAGTTTCCCAGACCACTGTTCATTTGCCCCTACTTTCTTAAAGACGATATTCGGAGAAGAAAAAATCTCAAAAGCCCAAAGAGCGTTTTACCACTGGGCTAGAATGGTACAGACCACTGGTGTTATCGACTGTACACACGTGAAAATGTCAATTTGAGTGAAACACGCCGCACATGTGGTGTTGAGAAGCATCATGTATCGTTTTTCAAATTTTTTAAAGTTGCTTGGTGTATGATTAATTTTGAATAATACACGTGACGTTTTCTGTAAGGAACATTTTTTTACTTATGCTTGCCCCACTCACGACGGAAAGTTATAAAATCGACGGAAAAAATCACGACAAACACTTAACAAAAATAATCACAATACGAAAAATGAGCTACACAATAAGTAGAGGAGTAAGAAAAGAATGAGAAGTAAGGAGATAAGAAAAGAATTGGAAAAAAGAGAAAAGTATCAAGTAAGATCACAAATATATTATTTAACAATTCTGCTACTGATATTTTGGGTATTCGAATGAAAATGTCAAATAATGAAATCGACAGGCGGCAAATGAAGGTGGCCCAATGGTACCAACTCTCCATCACATTGTTTTGGAGGAAAACTCTTCGTTCGAGGGATTCTCGTTTGATCGTAGTGGCAGCCCTTTTTCCCCGCGTTAAAACTCTCGCTAGCTAACTATTAGTCAATTGCCGATTGATAAACGCGATCCGAGCTCAAGAATTTTTTCACTCCATGATTATCGTTAACAGATCGCTACCTAATCAACGTTTTAACTAAAGAATTGATAAACCGGCCCTCAGACATGTACGAATGCGTTCTAACCGAAAATAGTGAAATCATAGTAATTATAGTGAGCAAAAGTCTCGCGGGACAGTACAGCGAAAGTAATCGTTTCATCGTTTGTACGTACGTCCCGTCTCATTAAAACCACCCGCCAACTCGACTCACCATGTCGTGTCAATTGCCAATACGCCTGTAATCGCCTGGAATATTTAGTTTTCGTCGTTCCGTTGAAGTCAGGTCATGTTTAGTATGATTTTCAAGTATTTTTCGATGCTGAATCGAATGGGATGGGTCTCAGATGTTTGAGACTACATCAAGCCGTGCAAGAGAATAATAAACTGTTGTATAATAATTTGCAGCGGTTTTTGTGCTTCATCCCAATCTTTCCCTGTATCATCATTGCTGCTTCCAACCGCTTCCCACTGGTAAGATCATTCCAAATTTCTTCAGCACTTCACCACATTTTTTCACTAACAACGCATCACCGCATCAAGGGCCCCAACGAAAGTTAAATTCATTTATTTATTTCTTCGCTCGAGCTTTCATTGCATGTACATTTACGAGGACTCCTTATTTTAATACAAATATCTTTAGCCTTTTTTAATTTCAAATTACTTTCGTTATTGTTCCTCCCTCATTCAACTTCCCCTTTTCATCCCTTTTTTACTTTCCGCTACCCGAAAGGAAGGAAAGTATAGTAATCGGCCCAAAAAAAAAAAAAAAAATTGAGTTTTCTTCAGATCTTTACGTTTCAGACCCTACTGAGTCTAAAAAACCTAATTTCGGCGCGTGGTCCGTGTGTATGTGTGTGTGTGTGTGTATGTGTGTGTGTGTGTATGTGTGTGTGTGTGTCTGTAGTCACCCTGCAGTCGGGGGTCCAGAATTCCGCTGACGTATTCCCTGCGTGTCGTATGAGCCGACTAAAAGGGACAGCCGGGTGGGCCCAGCTTGAAAGACAACCTCACCTCTATGAGGTCCCCGCAGGATTACATCCAACGAGGCTTAACTGTGGCTGGGCGTCACAGTGTACTCTGTCACCACACTGTGCTCACCCTGCAGTAGGGGGTCCAGAATTCCACTGCCGTACTCCCTGCGTGTTCGTATAAGCCGGACTAAAAGGGACACAACTTACACTTCATTCACATACATGACACACTGGGAACCCCTACCTTTAGCTGGGATCGCAGAACACACCCCCCGCAGGAAGGGGGACAGAATTCTCCTGCCGTATCCTCTGCGTGGTCGTTAAATCCGGCCTTAAAGGGGCTTAAAGCTCACGACACTGACATACACAACATATTCCAGATACTAAATACACTGCAACGGCTTGCGTGGCAGAACACATACACTTGAAACACTCATAATGAGCGACAGACAGTCCTGGAAGTAGCTCGCTAACACCTTTGAGCGATCCCCTATATAGGTGCGGCCTTCGGAATGAGGAGGGGGAAAAACCAGGTTTGAGCGTTCCTGGGGCGGCTGATAGCGTGTGTCCCGCTCACCACATCACTAGTGGCCGAGGGCTGACTCTGAGCAGCAGCCGAAAAATCCCTCATGCGTCTTAGTCCCGGTGGGTGGCCGGAGTGGCAGCTGCGGCGCATGTGGGGGCCTCCCTTTGACCCTCAACGGACCAGCGAAAGGGGCTAGAATCAATATGCCTGAGGGGGAGCTCCCAGGACACCGCCTCGAGCACCTCTCGCTCATACCACTAACACACACAACAAATGAACTCACAAGGATACACTACACCAGTCTGCTTCTTTAATCCCCTCCCCCCCCCATATCAGTAAAAATATAATGACAAAGTCACATAAAACAATAGCAGGTAATAAAAACGCCACCTGCGCCTCTTCCTCGGGCTCGCCAAGCTCGACCCCTCCTACTTCGGACGATGAGCAATCTACTCGTCGTCCAAACAAACAAGGGCGGAAAGAACCGGGCAAACCGCGTTCATCTCCCCCTTCTCCCCCTAGTAGCCCGGGCAACCCGGCTACTACAAGCACTCGTCATCCCGTTGACCCTAATCTGTCGGACATGGAGCAAATTTGCGCATATGTCCAAATCATCCACGGCCAGCTGGCACGGATGAGGGTCAACGCGACAGGACCTATGCGGGACCTCGTCACTAGTTGCCTCTTCGAAATTTCGAAGCTGGCTATAAAAGCTAATGCCCCCCCAATGACATCGCCCCCTGCCACTCCCCCCCCTGCGGGAAACTGTGGCGGCTGTCGTGAGGGAAGAGCTGCGTAGGGCAATTGCCCAGCAGCCAGTGCCACCAGCCCCCCAAACTCAAGGAGCTTTAACGAGCCAGGGTAGTACCCCAGGCCCCTCATATGCGGCAGTAGCCGCTACTGCGTCTTCCTCCCTCCCTCAAGGAGCTGAGGCTGAATGGCAGTCTGCCAGGGCCAGGAAGCGCAGGGGGAAGCAGAAAAAGGGCCCAACTAAGCACGACGTGCAGGCCGAGGGCAGCGCCCCGCCTACGCCTCCGCCCAAAAACAAGGGCAAAAATAAAAATAAAAACCAAAAGAAGAAGCCTCCACCGCTTGCCAAACTCCCCCCTAAAAACCCACGACAAAACGTGGTAGTGGTTAGGCGGACATGTGAGGAAGGAGAGGCTGGTCCCTCCAACCCTGATACAATGGAAGCACTGATGCGGGGTGTCCCTGCTACGGACCTCCAAGCTCTAAGCGTCCGAGTGCTAGACATCCGCACCGCAGTAGGAGGTGGCGCCATCATTGTGACGGAAACGCCAGAAATGGCCAAGGCGCTCACGAGCCACATTTCCACAAAAAAGGAGTTGAAGCTCCAAGCGTCAGCCCCCCTGGGTCGTTTCCCACGCCTGCTATTGAGCGACGTGCGGACTGACCTTCAAAAAGAGGACTTGGCCCAACAAGTTGTTGAGCACAACCCTGCGTTAGGCTTGCAGCCGCAGGATGTCAGGCCCCTCTTCACCAAAAAGCGTGGAAGACAGAAGGATTGGGTGATTGAGGTATCACCCAGCCTATACAAAAAACTAGAGGGGGCAAGGCACCTCCAAATAGCCTGGCAGCAGTGCGCCATACGAAAGTACCAAGCCCCCACTCAGTGCTACAAATGCCAGCGCTATGGCCACCTGGCAGTGGCCTGTACAAGACCCGTTGTCTGCGCCTGGTGCGCCTTGCCACATCTGAGTAAGGAATGCAAGCGTGATGCTCCCCTCAAGTGTGCCAATTGCGTCGAACGCAAAATCCAACAGGTCGCACACTCTACACGAGACGCACGCTGTTCCATTCGTCAGCGAGCGATAGCCCTCCAGGAGTCACGAGTGGATTATGAATAGGTCAAAAACAGTTCGAATCCTTCAGCACAACACCAATAAGAGTTCCCCAGTTATGGCAGAGTTGCTGCAAAATGCACTCAAGAAACGCTGCAGTGTTCTCGCCATACAGGAACCATACATAGGATCCAAAACCCTTGGTCAGGGATCGCAGGCACGAGTGGTGGCTGGAGCAAGAACGGGAGCCACGGCAGCAGTGGCCTGCATCGACCCGTCCATTGACATGCTCGCACTCACTCACCTGAACAGCCAGCACTTGGCCGCTGTGCTCATCCGAGCCGGTGGCTTTGGGCTGGTTGTAATATCATTTTACAGGCAATTTGGCGCACCAGTTGCCAACAGCCTTGAACCACTGGAGCGGGCTCTAGCAGGCCTATCAGGACGACCCTGCATAGTCTGTGCCGATGCAAATGCCAGATCACCATTGTGGGGATCCCCAACCCTGGATGGGGCGGGCGAGGCGTATATAGAGCTGCTCACCAGGTACAACTTGATTGTTGTCAACGACCCCATGACTGAGGCGACCTATGATGGTCCGGGAGGACGGTCGTGTATAGATGTCACAGCCGTGTCTCACACCCTGCTACTCAAATTGCAGGGTTGGCGAGTCGTACCAGGTGCAACGCAGAGCGATCACATGGTTATTGACTTTGCCATCACGGATGACAATATCCTCTGCAAAGACACGCGTGAAAAGCGATTCCGCACAAAAAATGCTGACTGGCCACAATTCTGTAGGGTACTGGAAGGTGAACTACGTGCCGCGGACACCGACCTAATAGCGCAAGCATACACACCTGAAGAGGTGGACAGCAAAGTGGACATATTTACCACAGCTCTGCACTCTGCTGGGCTCTCTGTACTTGGCCAACAGAAGCACAGGGCGATCAAAGTCCCATGGTGGACTGAGGAACTAAATCCCCTCAAGCAAAGTGCAAATAGAGCCAGAAGGGTGTACCAAAACACTCGTGACCCTGATGCCAGAGCAACACTCCGAACTGCCTTCATCCAAGAGAAGAAGGCCTTCCACCGCGCCATCAAACGAGCCAAACGGCAAGGCTGGCGAAATGTTGTGGAAGCGGAGAGCTCTGAGAACCTCTGGGGCAGACATTACAAGTCCTCCATAGGAAAAGCAAATGTAGAGCAGGTCTTAGCTGCGATGCAAAATGAGTCAGGCTGGGCCTGCAGCATCGAACGTTCACTGGAAACCCTCCTTGAGAAGGCGTTCCCAGATGACCAAGTAGCTCGAGACACTGAAGCCCAGAGGGCAGCAAGGGAGCTGATCATGGACCCTCCGAACGAGCCCGACATCCCACTGTGGACAACAGGCGACCTCGGCAGGGCCCTTGCGACCTTAAAGCCCAACAAATCTCCTGGGCCAGATAAAATAGAAAGCAATATGCTAAGGAAGGCTGAGCGAACGATCTCCAGCGGCCTCCTTAATTTATATAATGACTGTCTGCAGGTCGGACAGTTCCCCACTCAGTGGAAGACTGCGCGTGTTGTCACTCTTCAAAAAGGGAGGCGACCGCAATCAGTCAGACCCGCGATCATGGAGACCACTCAGCCTTCTTTCCATATTAGGCAAAACACTAGAAATCTTGATGTTGCAGTCCCTCGAAGGAGTCTTTGGCCGCAACCTCACAGGCAGGCAATACGGGTGTACCAAAGGAAGGTCCACGCAGGATGTCATTGTCGAGATTCGGCGTGTTTCCCTGCTGGCACCGGCTAAGTACGTTGTAGCAGTTCTGATTGACATCAGAGGAGCGTTTGACAACCTTTGGTGGCCAGCGCTCCTTAATGAGCTCAAAGGTAGGGAATCCCCGCAACCTGTACTCGCTCGTCAGAAGCTACCTGACAGACAGAACTGCTACGATCGAAAGTAGGCATGTCTCCGTCCGGAGAAAGATTGAGAAGGCACAGGGCTCGGTCCTAGGACCAGCACTCTGGAATGCCTTCTTCGAAGGTCTTCTCAGGAAACTCATGGAGACTGACTGCGAGCCGTACGCCTATGTGGATGACTTGACTGTGCTGATCTTTGCAGAGTCAGTCCGCCAAATTGAAGAAAAAACCCACCACGTGCTCCGCACTGTCAACCAATGGTGCGAGCACGTCTAGATGCAGGTGGCTGAGGGAGAAACCCAGCTAATCCTCTTGAAGGGGAAAGTGAATAATCCACCCACAATACGCTTTGGCGGCCACAGGCTCCTTCTTGAAAAGCACGTCAAGTATTTAGGAGTGAATATAGGTGAGAGGTGGGGTTTCAACCAACACCTCCAGTCCCTTAAAGGCACTACCATTGCAAGGTTTGCCTCACTGCGTGCCATTACTAAGGCCACTTGGGGTGTGTGTTACCACGACACCATCCTCATGTATAAGGCCATCTATTTAGGTGTGATTGGCTACTGCCCCGTTGTCTGGGGTAGCAAACTAACAGTCAATCAAAAGAGAGTATTGGCCCAATCCCAGAGAGCTGCGCTCCTGTGGATCACCAAGGCCTACAAGACTGTATCAACGGAAGCACTCCAGGTGATCACTGGTCAGTTACCAGTTGATTTGGCTGTTGAGTGCATGATTGACAAGTGGAGAGTGAAACGGAGCTTCCCCGCTTTGGGCTGAACTCCGTGCGGATCTCACCACAGAACAGAAACTTGCCGCCATCGATGAATGGGCTCTAGAGAAATGGCAAGCGAGATGGGAATCCTCGTCAAAGGGACGTGATACGTATGAGTTCTTCCCCAACATCCGTGAACGTCTTGCTAGAAAATGGGTTGAGCCAGACCACAGGATTTGTTTTCAGTTCCTCACGGGACATGGTGACTTCAATGCAGCGGCGTCACTTCTTTTCCCTGAAAGACTCTCCATTATGCACGTCTTGTGCCTCCAGTGCGGAGGAAACAAGAAACCATGTGCTGCTCCACTGTAGTTTCTACAACAGTGAGCGACGGTTGTTGGGAGGGCAAACGAACTTAGCAGCATTGACTGCTACAAAGGAAGCCTATAACCATTTTGCAAAGTTCGCAAAGAAGGTAATGGCTAAGAAACGTGGTTATAGTTGATCTGTCCTTTTGAAACTTGCCACCCAAGTAAAAAGTAAGATCAGGTAGGGAACCAGATTATGAACTACTCCCAGTTGGTACGGGATTCCTCAGGTGGTCACCTCCGCGCGGTAACACACGGGCAACAGCTCTCTACGGTGAGACTGGCTAACGACCACATACCTGCCGTACCTCCACAGGTCTGAGTTCGGTGGATGCTGCAGGGGCCGGCCTCTTGCATATTAGCGAAACCGCAACTTCTATGACTGATATAATCCTCGTCGAGGGTTTAGGTACAGTCATCAAATAAAGAAACAGACCTGTGTGTGTCTGTAGTTCGATTTGCAGGAGAACGGCTGATCCGATTGAGCTGGTTCTTTTTTTGTTTTGTTCGTTATTTTTTGTAGACACCAAAATAAGGTTATGGACGATTTCGGCCGGTGGGAAGGGGGGTGGGGGGACGAAAATGTACCAAAAACTAGCGTTTTTCGCATTTTTCTCGAAAACGGCTCTAACGATTTTGATTAAACTTTCAAATAATCTTCTACTAATCAATACCTAACTTTAATTCTCTATACATATCTCCATGAAAATACGGTGAACGGAGATATGGGCCCCTGAAGCAAAAATAGGTTTTTTACGCTTTTTGGCAAAACGGCTTCAGCGATTTTCACCAAACTCACAATTTGTTTTCAAATAGTTAATACCTACATATTCCTCTCAATAAATGTTCCTGTGACGGTCCATTGAACAGAGATAAAAATCAAAATGTGTCGAAAATAACGTTTTTTCTAACATTTCCGTAAATTCCAGGGTAACTTTTTCACCAGATGTGATAAATCCTAATGGAGTGTCTTTAAGTCACCCATACCAACATTTCGTTCTCCATAATTATTTCTGTATATATATGTTGAACGGAGATATAAGCCAAGTTAACTCAGAAAAGGAGATTTGTCGAATATTAATTTATCGGTATTCCAATTTTCTCAAAAACGGCTCTAACAATTTCGATCAAACTCACGGAGTACTCTCAGCTAACAAGTCCCTACATTTTGTTCTCTATAAATGTTCCTGTAAAAATGCGTTGAACGAAGATATAGCGCCCGCCTATGTGGTGTTCGAACTTAAAGGGGTGGCGGAAAGTTGTGTGTTGCTACGCACCAGATATTTTCTTTCACATTTCATTTATCGGTATTTCTACTGTGGTACTTCAAACCAGCCGTACGTGTTAGCTTTTATTACTGAGAAACACGAAATCTTCGTTTCCGTGGACTTTAACAATGAATATAATTGACATGATCTCGTTGCCTCCCAATGTGACGTTTTGCGATGCGTTAATTCTCAAGAGAAGGCTACAAAGACGAACTGCTATCTACTGGTGGATTTTTGTTTGTTAGTTATTTAGACAAGTAAAGTGAGGGGTACTAGTCCAAATGGGATCCCAGTGAAAATCCTGTTGCCAAGAGCCGTACAGAATCTCTCCAAAGGGCCTACAATGTATGCCGCCTAGCCCATTTTGCCTATGTGTTGGAAGCAAGGCTGATCTTCATTCTAAAGGGATGGGGAGCCAAGCTCACCGTTGACTTTCAGACGCTGTGTGCTGAATACTGCAGAAAAGGGGCTGGAGATGGTGCTGCTGCCACGCCCCTAGAGTGCTATTAAACATGGGGGTGTCCAGGGTTTCAGCATTGTTTCAGAACAGGGTACTCATCTACTGGAATAATCTGAGAAGTGGTCCCCTTAATGCGACACAACAGAATAACCACTCCCCCCAGAGCGTAGGATTGTAGGTCACCCTGGATGCGGACAACGTGTTCAACTCTGTGGAAAGACATACTAGAGGCCCAGGAGGGTACCTATTTACGTACTCTCAATATTGAGAAGTTATGTGCAGTATCAGATACTCATGTACGAGACAGCGCAGGACGGATCCCACTGCAGGGGTTGATCCTTGGGCCGACTCTGTGGAATGTGGCGTATTACGGCCAGCTACTTCTCAAGATGCTTGACGATCTGACCCTGGTGGAGCGCACCGATGACATGGTGGATAGGAGCTCATGTGATACCCCTCACCCTACAGAAGACGGTGCTAGTCCTGCTGATGACGCAAAGAAAGGAGATTATCCTCTCTATTCATGTGAAAACGTGGAGCTATGATCAAGGGAAGCAGTTCGATATTTTGGTGTGGTTTCCACAACCTACAAGCAGCGGATAAAGCTGCTACAGCAACACATGGAACTTTCCCATCTGATGAAGCAGACTTGAAAATACTACAGCTCTGTTTTGCTCTTAACAAAACGTTGTGAACCAACTAAGAGGCCGCTCCAAGCTCATCCATCAAGACGTTGGGTGTATGACCTGGAGGGGGAAGCGAATTTGTCGAAACCTTGGCAATCCAGATTACGGGTCGATTAAGGTTCAAGTCTAAAGTAGACGTCTGCAGACGACTTCTAACACCTCGTCTTCTATCAATACCCGTCACATGAACGTTCAACATTTGGTCGTGGTTTTCGTCCACGACAACAATCAGATTTAATTAAAGCCATCTTCACGAAAATCACGAAGAATCTTCTTTTTCTTCTGCTATATACGCATTTTCTCCTCTTCTTCGCCCATCTACGTACACGAGACGCTACCATATTTCGTAAAAACGGAGCAAAGGAAGAATTAGCTCGAGCTGATCAGCATTTGTATTGGAAATGTGCATACGCACTGGTGTTTCTTGTACGACGTTACCCAGACTTGACATGGGTGCTCAAATCCGTTTTGACTGGTTTCATCGCCATCTCGAGGATCGAAGCTTCGCTCACGATCTGAAGGCAAACCAATGTGGCTGGTCTTTTACCTGGTTAAAGGAATTGTTGCCTGTGTGTGATAGCAGAAAAATATCCGATGCAATGCGTCACAAAACTTAACAATCCATTCATAAAACTGCTGTCACTAAGAACTTGATCGAATCGAATTCCGCAGATATCTCGTTTACGTAGCAGTTGCACGTTGAAAAGCTAATTTCAGAATTAACTAGTCGGTTTTGTATTCCAGGTGCTCGCCGGCAATGAGTCGCTGCTGTGGCTAGCTCCAGCATGAAGATTCCAGTCCTCCGAGGTGAGAAAACGATTGATATTTTGTTACGATCTCTTCGATTCTTAAAAAAATAGCCAAATCATTAGTAAGTTGATACGTAATTTTCATCACAGAATCACACCACCAGAACTGAATGGGCCCACACTGTTTTCAGAAAACTGCACAACACAATGGCCATTCTCCCAATAACTAGTGAAATTAGTGTGATGGCCCTGCGCCTGGAAATAGAAAGTAGATTGAGAAGTTGCACTTCAAGAAGCACAATACGACCCGCACCACCATTTCCACTTATTGAAAGTATTTGGGACGTTAAAAAAAACTCACAGTTTGACCAACAAAACGCCGTATTAGAGGTTCTACAAGACTTCCATCGGTTTCTAGTCTACTTACGATAACGAGCATTCCTTCAACTGTGTGGGAGTTCCATCGAACAATTGAAATCCCCACCACTGTACAAAACTGCGGCATTATTCTTCTTCAAGCCCGCCGCCACTGTCACTAGACGCTTCATGGGGTCACATCCGGCTAATGACAAAATACACAAAAATCGTACCTAAAAATGATAATCACTAATAAGCGCTCTGACGATTTTGAAACTTTCAAATTATCTTCTACTAGTTAGCTCCGAACTTTTCTTCTCCATAAATATTTCCATAAAAATTCGGTTAATAGATATACAGACCTTTGAAGCAAAGTAGAAATGTTTTCCCTTTCCGGCCAAACGATTTTCACCAAACCCACAAGGTGTTTCTCATATATTGTTCTCGATAAACGTTCCTCTGACAACCCATTGAACAGCGATAAAAATCAAAATGTGACGAAAATAATGTTTTTTTTCGTAAATTCCAGAGTAATTGCTTCACTGGATTTGATCAATCTTGAGGAGCGTCTTTAACCAACCTATGCTTACGTTTTGTTCTCCGCAACTATTTCTCTATCTATCTGTTGAACGGAAATATAAGCCATGATCGGAAAATGCGATTTGTTCGACTTTATATCATCGTTTTTCCAATTTTCTCAAAAACGGCTCCAATGATTTGAATCAAACTTACGGCGTACTCTCAACTAACCAGTAAATACATTTTGTTCTCTGTAAATGTTTCCGTGGAAATGTGTTGAGAATGAAGGTACAGCGCCCGTACGTGTAGCATGTCATCGAATTTACGGATATTGTGGAAAGTTGTGCGTGTGTCGCTACGCACCTGATATTTTTGAGATTTCCTCACATCAATCAGAAAAACACCATTTAGGAAAATTTCCTGTGTGTCTGTGAAAAATGATTAACAGAAAATGGCTGGATCAAATCGATTCACATTTGATACTTAGCCAAAATGTGGGTATGAGCAAAATTAGTTCACAACTAACAATAGTTCACAAAACACCAATTGTTTTTCTCCGTAACGGCTAAAACTATTTGGACTAAACGTTTTGTGTAAACAGTTCAAAGCAACACGATAGTACGATAGTGCACTGAAATTCTCACCAAATTAATGGTAGCAGCACAATAAATTATCTAATATTTTGAAGAAACTCGGTTAATGCTCAGTTTATTTCTATTAAATGTCGCTCATACGACACTAGTATTCTCATGAATATCAAGGTGGTAGCCGTAACTGACTATACGATGAGCGTTTTATAACGTTCGTAAGATAACTAGGAGCAACCCTAGAAATTCCGGAATACAAACCACCGTCGTTTCACTTACTAGCAGCAAACACATGGCTTTTCAGGAAAGTCTTGTTAACAGTCTCATTAATCACCTATGCGTTGATTATTGTAGCATACGCACGAGCAACTCATTTATTACCGTTCCAGAGCTATTTCTCGTACGACGTGATAGCAGTGAATATTATGACGAGTGAGATTCTGATGGGTGAGTTATCATCACTTGGGTCCAATAAGCCAATTTGGAGACTTTGGGGATAACATAATTCGTGGGCTGAACGATGAACTGGTTGGATTATGGCATTGAGATTGCCGTGTATACGTCGGGGTGAGGTGTGTTATGAAAACGTGGCAGCTGACGCATTACACAATTTGGATACTCCAATTACACGACCTTTGGTCCATTTTGATTTTGTCTGGTACTACGACCAGGAAGCCTACACTTTTAGTAGGATCATTGGGCAAGTGATGTTATGTGATTGTCTTCATTTTTCTTCTGGCCTTCACAAACTTCTTCTTTTTTTTTTACTAGGAATTTCGCGGGGTGAGCGGCGAGTTAGGAGTAGTCGGTTTGTACGAAGTTGAAGAGGAATGGACGCCGCTGGGGTTAGTGCCTTTTTCATCGGGTCGAGAAGGACTCAGGGCCGGCAATTCCTTTGATTAGGGTCAGTGTGTAAGAGACATTCAGCTCCTTCCAGCTCAATTAATTTTTCTTTCTCGTTTTCTGCAGAAGTCCTCGCTCCTTGAGGGAAATTAAAAATACTTTTTGCCGGGCATTTAATAGTCGTCCTACGTCAAGTGCGTGCGTTGGCGTCAAAAGTATCTGCAGTTGGGTGAAGAATCCGATGTGGCAGCGCAGCGCCTCATACAAAATATGCAGCCCAATCGTCAAGTTCCTCGAAAAATAAAGTTGGGGACGTCCGGTTGTGGTTATCACTAACCGCTAGCTTCCATCCCCTCATGCTCCTGTTGTGTCTACTAACTTATTTTTCGGTATTTTCCTTACAATTTGAGAACTACAAAAACTTACCTTTTTTTTAAACCTAAAACATGTTGCAAGTCTGAAAAATCCGCCAATGTGATAGACGTTCAGTAAAGTTAAATGAGTAACTGGGAAATCACTAAACCCCGAAATATTCTCAACCATCAGCGTTTATATCACAATTTTAATAAATATTAATCTGGTACATTACGTCAGTAACCGATACGTGGGTCCAAAACCTGTACGATCCCAAAAAACAAGTGTAGGGAGGTTGTGATAATTATTTACGAGACCTGAACCGTGTTGTTTGTTTAGGAAGTGTAGTTGTTCGTGGGTCAAACCTTGTTTGTGCTCATTCTTTTTATTCGGACTGGAACCGATCGCGCCTGCACTGGCTCTGGAATATCGATGGAGTGATAAGACATAAAACCAGCGGACAGCATGGCAGCATAGCTTTACTCGTACTCATAATTGATTGAATTTAGAGAAACTCAGACGTTCAAGTTTGGGAAATCGAGTAATGGGGTCGGTGTTTTCAGATGGCAGAGTGGTAGGGTTGTCTCGAGAATACACTCAACTTCTTAACAGATGCGCCACCCCTTGTGTTTGCTCTCGCAGATTACCTCTTTGCCGCACAACGCGTTGGTTTCCGTGTTGTCTTCCCGTTCTCAAACATTTCCACCAAACCTTCCGTTGTTGAGCGCACAGTCAACCGAAAGGACACGCATTAGTTCTAACGTTGGTTCATTAATTCTATTTGAAATCTAAGCAAATGCAGCAAATCATTCCCTGCAGATGAGAAGTCTAAAACACTATATTTGCCCGAGGCTTTTGGTGTCGTTCTTGTAATTTCCATCACAATTAACTCGGTTCACATTAAAAATGATGAAAAAGAAAACGAATTCGAAACATGAGCTAAGCGTAAAACTTTGACGAAATACACCATTTTTCGGGGTCGGCTTTTATCATTGGTAAAGTAATGATTTTATCACATATATCATATACGCTCACTTCGGTTTTGCATGAATTGCATGTTTGGTAGCCACTGAAACGTCCCGTCATGAAGCTGCAGCTATCTTCAAAGCAGTGTCCTTAAACGGCGAGTAACGAAATCAAACGTGCTAACGTTACGCATTAAGCTGCCCTGGGTTAAGAGGGCCATGATTGTTTTTAAGATAGATTTTGACACCACACGCTCCAGATTACGATAATGCTTTGCAGCATAACGGAAAATGCTTGTCTATTCCCCAATCCACGTTGGATTGAGTTAGCCCCACAACGCATTTTGCGTTCTTTCAGGTCTTCACGTGGATAGTCACTTGAAAAATTAGGTGCTGTTAACGTAAAAAAGTTGCCGGCTTCTTTCTTGTAATTATTTTCGATAAAGAACGTATCTAAATAATAGCATTCGCTTCGAGAGAGTGCCATGTCCAGGGACGAGACGCGGACCACCAACTCTGGCGTCTCCAGTATATTTTACACAAACTTTTATTTTTTCGGGAGAAGAAGGCAACATCTTTATCTTCATCTGTAGACAGCGAGCAGTTGCAGATTCGCCAGTGGACTGAGGAGTTTTACGAAGAAACACTAAGTTTTGTTGTTGTTACGTTCAAAGCTGCTAGGAATATTAAATGAAAAAGTCAGCGAACCAGTAAGTAACGCAGAAGTCGAACGAACGACTCCCCTTTACCGTTATATTTTTAGAAACTTGTGTTGTTATATAATAAAAATGATCTGACAATAGAAAAGACCTTATAAAATCAAAGAACTTCAATCGTGTCCAAACATAAAATATGTGTGTATCTGATTCCGATTTTTTTTATTGCTCATGAATAGGAATATCATTTCGTAGAATACAATGTTAGAACATAACACACAATCCTTTCAAACTTAGATGAAAGGAAATGCTCGGGAAGTCTGAAGTATCAACTACCACTTCAGCTATTAATAGTCAGCGGCTGAAGAAGCGCTCTATCATATCATTCAGCATTTTGTTTAACCCTAATCTATAAACCGAAAGTCACGTTATTACTCTAATCATTTGAGCTCAATCGAGACTCGAAAGTCTAGGCTGGTTGGCAGGTACCTTGAGCACTTCCAACGTAATCTGGTGATCTGGCGAATTTTGTAGACATGGATTACGCTCATACTCAAATGGGATATGTTTTTCCTTTCTACGTTATTTTCCTGGTTCCTTTTTCCTGGAGCCAACTAAAAACGAAAAAACATAATTTCGGCCCGTGCATTGTATGATTCTGTAGTGGGATTTACGGGAGGTCGCTCCGAATGAATCTGTCCACAGCCAAGCTCTGGAATGGATCTGACGAGAGCTCTCCGGTCACCCCCCAGAGTTAGAAGCAAAGTTCAGCCTATATGAGACAGGCGAAGATCATGTTTTCATCGGTGCTACACCCGTAGCAGAGTTAATGAGACGAAAATTTAGCTCACTGTGCCCCATCGCTGCCCAAAGGCAAACGTGGGTAATAGGGGTTGGGGTCCACCTCAACCGAGAATTCGCCTGTATTCGTACCAGCCAAGCTGGGGGTGTTTGAAGGAGTTCTTGATTAAAAGCTTAGATATTATCCCATCGCCCCTATCCAAATTCAGCCTTCGACGCTTCCTGGCCATGCATCCTGGTATTCTCAAATACCGTGTAGTAGGAACTGGCCAGCTACATTGCGGCTCTCCTTTGGACAGCAGCCATCCGCCCCTTTCACTTGAAAAGCGACAGCTCTACCTTGCACTCTTTACAAGAACAACCCCTTTGCTGCCCTCCGAAGTAGCCAATAGTTGCTCAGTCGGCCCCGACGCTTTCCCATCAGCCTGGCCAGTCTTCTCATCACTGAGGGAGCTTTGCTGCTTTGACGCCAGTGTGCAGCCAATAGCTCAGCTTCGTGTCAATCGTAATACCAAAGCTTCGATCACTGCAGCTTCGGAGTTGACCGAGAAACCGCTTAGACTGTTCTCGACGAACTATAGTGGGTCGGCTTGTTGCGTGACATTTAAGGAATTTCATCAAAATGTTCATTGCAGCAAATCGAAAGTTCTTTTTTCAACTGGCTGAATGAAAGAGAACTAGTAACCAGTTTAAAAGCAATTTTTATAACTAATCCATGAAAACGATCCATCAGAGAGCCTATGCGCCTGAATGCAGGGATTTTTGCTGTGCAGACAAAAATCTCGGAACCAGCCAATTTAAATTGAATTTTAGAGTGTATATTAAAGCTCTTTCTTTAACAACGCTCCACGCATTTATTTTAGGACAGTGCACATGGCAGTGTTGTGGCGCTGTTCTTCATGTTCAAGATGGTTTAGTTCAGTTATACGTTCCTCAGTTTTTAATTTTTTTTCTTCGATTTCCACCGATTGCCTCCTTTTTAGTGTCCTCTACAAGAAGCGACATGAATCGAAGGCTTCATGACTCCTATCACCCCTTCGACGGGCCTAGTATCGATATTGCGACCACTCCGACGTAGCCGCTCGCTTCAAATGTTCAAACCAACCTATTGAACCCAACGCAGAACGCAATACTTTGTTACAATCGCGTAACGAATTTCGTCTTTGCTGGGTCCACCGACTTCCGACTCGACATTCATGAGTGTGACCTTTTCTCGGGATCCAACCGCCTGCAGACCCATTTCGACTGCTTCGACACCTACTGTTGGAAAAAGCCACCAAACCGCCAACCAACTTCCCGGCACAAACTTTCGGATGCAGCACTAGTTCTTATCTCGATCAGGCCAAACTTCGATTTTAATTCTTAAGAAGATTAGTTAGTTTTTCATTTAAGTTCACAATGTTCTGATTAAAATTATTTTATTTAACCGAATTTATTTTCCTTTCAAAGCCAATTTTATATTCCCATTATTTTTCTATCCATTAATTTCCGACGTACCTGAACACGAACGAACACTTCAGGCTGCTTAGTTATTCCATTGACGTTAATTATGGTGATGTTAAGTATTTGAAACGGTGAGTCTGAGAGTTGCTTTCCTCTCTGAGGTCGAAACTTCTCACGCTGAAGCTTCATTCTTTCACGTATGCTGCAATATGTGACAATTGGACTGATAAATAGGGCACAAGACCAACTCTCAAGTTTCGAGCAATTCAAATCCCACTTTTATATTTCGCATTCAGCGTTCTCGTTGAATACTTTCTATTATTGGTCTACACTACATAACAAGATCATCTACTAGTACGATCTATTGGAAAATTTTGTCAAAAACAGTGTTACTAGTTTAATTGGGAAAACAAATGTGCTCAAAAAGTCAGTTTTCTGTCAACGACTAATTGATCATGTTCGTCAAGGTTTGGTTTAGTTTTTAGATTCAATTGACAAAGTGTAACTCCAACATAACTGTTTTCCAACTACGTAGAGCCTAGAATAGTGAAGATTCCGTTAAAAGATGAAAGGGGAAGACAACACCTCTGATTTGACAGAGTCCGCGTTTCTTCCAAAGAGCGATGCAATATGTCAAACCGACGAAAATCAAGTACCAAGTACTAAATTGTTGAGTATCGAAAATATTCCTAAGTATCAGGCTGGTAACAGGCATAAGGTACTTGAAAAATTGGTGTTTTAGTATTAAACTGCAACTTGTTGGGGACTGATGAAATTTTGGTCATTGAAACTGTGAGTGTACAGAGAGTCGAGCCAATCTAGACTATCATCCCACACCTGGTCGAAAGTTTAAGCAGAGGGTGCATGAAAAGTAGATTATTTTTCTACTGAAAATGAAACTAATCTTCTAGAGAGACAGAATTATTTTGGCCAAGGAAACTGCTGGACATAGAATGGGACGAACATAGCCTGCCTCTCGATACTCCGTGAAAACTACTGGCAGATGATACTCATCAGTCCGAAACTGGAGCTACCTCATTTTTAACAGAAAACTTAGCCGTCATGCTAGTGTATTTCGTGAAACTGCAACTGATCAAAAATACTCCCGTTTGAATAATTTTCCAGAACAAAATAGTAGCTAGACAGTAGATGTTGGAGTCATTGAAGAAAACAAATACGTGATTAAGAAATAGAACCTGAAGACAGTGCGAGTAACTCCTCTAAAATAAGAAAACGGTGAGCGTAAGAAAACGTTATCTCTGAAATTCGACTGTTTATGAAAAAACCCTGCAAATTATTACACAACGGTTTATTATTCGGATAATCAACTTGACCTAGCATTAATGCTCCGAGACCCATCCTGTTCGATTCAGGAATCATCGAAAAATATCATAATGAAACCCAAAAAAAGGTCGAAAAGAACTGAATCGTAATATTAAAATAAACAAAAAAAACGAAAGTATCTAGAAAAAAATGAATTTTAATATGAAAACACGCACGCTAAATACTAATATCAAAATTTAACCAAAAATCTATGAAAAAAACCAAAATGAGAATGAAACGAAAGAATCTAAAAAAATTGAATCGTATTAAAACCAAAACGTCGGGGAAATAGGAACGGGGGCGCTAGAAGCGAAAGGCGAAAGAGGAGTTGAGTGGGAGGGAAGTGAGCGGGCGCGCTCGCTCGCTCGCTTTTTTAATGAGACGGGCGGGGCGGGAGGGAGTTCAAACGACGAAACGCTGTAGCTCCCGCGTTGTACTGCGTTTCGTTAATTTTTTTAACCGTTTTTTGCCCATTACAACCACGGGCCTCGTCCGATCGGATTGCCGAGATGGCGGGCACAACTAGATACCAAATCGGATTTTTGGGTGAAAGAACGAATTTTTTAGACCACGTTAAAGGCACAAAACGGCCCAGACGGCGGACGGACATTGCAAATTTGGAATCTCCAAGTCTTGAAACGTAAAGTATCAAATTTTGAGGGGGGGGGTTGTAAAAAACTTTTCGTGACTGAAAACATAGGGTTATTATTCAGGATGAATAATAAACCAAAAACTAATCATACACAAAGGCACTTTCAAACGCTACGATACTGAAGTACTTTTTACGAGTACGCCCTCATATTTCGAGGCCCAGTTCAGTATACATCCTGGCTTTTCTGGGAAAGCAGGGCTCTCATACCATTTTATAGCGTATGAGACTGACAAGATTCGCCAGCTGTGTCTCAAATCACATTTGAACCAAAACCTCGGGTGTCTCGAAATGCATGGGTGAGGATACCGCCATGTACTACATAGTTCCCATCCTCAATGTCCTAGTGACTACAAAGCATTACATGAGAATTAGAGAACTAATGAGGGCAGTGGAGGCCAGAGAGCAGTAGACAGTTGAGGTCATAGAATGTGCCCAGTTGTAAATAAAGGTTTACACAGATATGACCTACGATTACCGAGAGCACACGTTTCCTATGTGATACTCAACAAGTTTTCAATCACGAAATGGAACTGTTCGTGAACTGACAAATGTGGCAAGTGAAACTTTTAGATGTACGCGGTTGAATGGACCTAGTCTGTAGCCCAAAACTCATACAAAATACTCGCATACAGTACTCGAAAATTGGTACTGTTTGTTCGAAAATGAAGCTTTTTGTTGGGGTGATGAATGTTTGGCCAATGAAACTAGTGGGCGTAGAGAAACAAACAAACCTATTGTGCCACCCTAAACATAGTGTACGCACGGTATTCCGGAGAGAAATGTTATGATGAACTCTGAGGGTTGTGGAGAGGAGGAAGTCGTACTCGTATGCCTTGTGCCTTCTTTCCTGCCACTTAACACCTGATGCTGGTTCAATTTAGTTCACGCTTCACCATCGCCGGAAATATGAAAAACAATTCATTTATGACGACATAACTCTTACAAGACAGTGTTATTCAACAAGTTTACCTCCAAAAAACAAATTAATCCTCTTTTTCTTTCAAATGTCTAATTAAGCGGAAAGTAGACGGAATATTAAGGAAAAATGAAGAAATAAAACGGAACAAAAACGTAGCTTTGCCTCTCGTGTTGTTACAACACCCCTCCCCCTCCCCCACCCCACTCATTTTCTCTCGCATGTTCTTTCTCTTTTGTGGATGAAGAACAGAAAAACAATCCCCCTTTCAATCACCAGCTCAAAGATACCCGAAAAACTAAGGAGAAAAACGGTGTAGTACAAATAATCATTATTTTTTCAGTAATATGCACTTCAGGGAGTACCTTGCTCTTCTCTTGACTGAGCTTTGCGAAACCTCTCATTACTTGAGGATCAATATTTCAACGTAGATGTTTTCCACTAGCCGTCCACTTATCGTTTCTTTCAGTTCTTCATTTGTCGATAACCGTCCATTTTTATTACTCACATCTCAAAAGCACAATTGTTGGCAAAAGTCACCCCCTACCCCTTTCGAGTCTTAATTTGGTCTATCATTCATTCTGAATAATAACCCTATGTTTTCGGCCAGAAACATTTTTTACAGCCCCCCCCCCCTCCCACCTACCACTCCTTAAAATTTGATACTTTAGGTTTCAAGACGTCAGGATGCTAAATCCGCAATGTCCGTCCGCCGTCCGGGCCGTTTTGAGCCTTTAACGTGGTCTAAAAAAATTCGTTCTTTCGCACAAAAACCCCATTTGGTATCTAGTTGTGCCCGCCCCCTCGGCAATCTAATCGGACTAAACCCATGGTTGTTATGGACAAAAAACGATTAAAAAATGTTGGCAGTTTTATCGCAAATACGCCGTGTTTGGTATCGTTTTTAAGGTTTTTTTAGATCCTTGGTCGAATGTGACGGGTGTCGGAGCAGTAATACCAGGTCAAGCTGTTTATGAGAATAATAAACCGTTGTGTGATAATTTGCAGCGTTTTTACTTCTACTTCCTTTAATGTTTTTGTTCATTAGGTTGTGGGTATAGCGAGCACGGGGGAATGACGTTAGTATTTGAAGTCAAGCCATGCTCAGTCAGCGATGTCAAGCTTCATTTCCTCTCTTTCTCTTTCTCTTCTTGATTTGTGTACCTTTTACGGAATTCACTTTACTTAACCTCGACTCAACTTAAGTGACTGCTAGGTCATACCTTGAACTTGAAACGCCCAAATGGGGTCTCCCGTATTCAAGTTCCACAATTCCTCCCTTTATTTATTATATGAGACACGCTCGTACCTGAATTTTGTCTGTGTGTCATTAGAATTTGTACGTTGAATGGATGCCCTGAACAAAGAGTCACTCAGTCGTCATTTGCGACCAATTATACAACAACAACAGCTGTTCGAACTTCCACATGCATCATAAGTTCCTTGTTCCACGACCTGCATCAACAAGCAGACGGAAGGTAGAGCGGGATTTTGCTGAGGGGGGGGGGGTGAACTGGATAAAACGACGATAACAACCAACACGACACCTTCCGTTTAACAGCTATTTCCCGTAGTTTTACCTAGTGGCTTTATCAGTCTCAAAAATCACGAATCCTCCCAATAAAAACAGCCGGTCAAGAGCGACATTGTCCTTTTAAAAAAAGGGGTGTTTTGATCAAAAAATTCTATTGTTGGTTCTCATTCAATGTGCAGATCGAGATCAGGTCTCGAGCATGAGATTTGAGATAATTTGGTTCGGCCACTTTCTATCGATCTTGTTATCCACACACACTCAAAAGTTTTCGAAATATCGTATTTTCCACCCCAGTAGCTTGGTAGCTCGAACATTTAAAGGAAACACACTGTTTTAGGGGATAAGGTACTTTGCAACGCTGATGAAAGTTGAAATATGACTGACTGGCAACCTACGCGATTGATTTTACGGCGATTCCTCCACATCGCCTAGCTTAACAGGGTAGTGTGACATTGCTGGTAGAAAAAGTACACCAACCTGGGCTTGCTGCCCACATGCCAAGCACCTGTCTTCCGTCTCAACAGTTTTTGTGTACAGCGTGTTTCTTCTTAATTAAATCCTAACTATTCCTTTCGATAAACGTATAGCTATTTTAAACTAGTAAAGAAAAGGACGTAAGAAAAAGATTGAATGCATTCCCTGTCCTCCCCACCAACTGTGCATGTGCCGGTGCCGACCGAGCAAGTTGCGATTCATCCGGTCATTTGCTGAGAGATTGACGTTGTGGTGAAGTGGCAATGCCACCGTTGCAGGAGTGTCTTGAGAAATGTGTATAACCACATTGCCAGGGAATTTTGGGAAGATTGTGGTATAGTGTGCAGCGAACGGTCGACGGCAGACATGGAATTTAGTCATAACTCAGTGCGGATGTGCAGTAGCAATTACCGGAGGTATGACTGGCACGGCACGTCTTTGATCGACGATGGGCTACGTACCGCATACGAGGGAGTGGTGCTGAAGGTGCATGGTTCCCCAGTGAGGCACTCTTCATTAGTTGTGCTGGTCGCTGAGTGGAAATATTCCCATGTAGGTAGAGTAATCAGTGCTCGAGGTCGTTCACCAGATTGTTCAATACTTCCGTTGATACAGAAGGGCGGCACATGCTCTGTTAAAACCTCGCTGACGAACAGATCCTGAAAGCGATGCTGCTAGTTGAAGGAAACAAAACTTGCGTAAGAATAATCACAACAACAAAACAACTCAATCACAGGAACAGGTCTGTCAACTGTACTGAATAATGAAGAACCTCCATTGTCTTGAACTGAAGATGATGGCTCAATTTTGGGCGAGAGCGATGGTGGGTTCATCGATAATGCAGTCAAACGAACCTAAACTCTTCTAAAAGGTGTGGAGAAGGCTTGGAGGCATGTACGTTCTAGAAGGATTATAAAATTGTCCTCACGTTCCCTAAAGTGGTAGAAGTCCAGTGAGGAAGAAATCAGAGCTATTGGAGACTTCTTAGGAATGATAAAGTGTGAAACTTGAGGTCAATTGCTACCGCACCATCTCGAACACGGAACTATGGGTTGGCAAGAGACCGAGTGTGAAGAAGAGAAAGTGTATGGGAGGAAACCACGAAAACGTGAGTGGTAGATGTGAAGAAAAGAATAGGTTGGAAAGAAGAAGGAAATTGGAGGAAATAGTTCTACGATAGGTTTCCATCAATTCTTACGAGAACATTAATTAGGCGTATTAAAAGGGGATAGAAAGTCGGGTAAGAGTTGCAAATATCTTCGTTTGGCGGAAGTACGAAAGACAAGCCTGAAGCGAGTTTTTATCATGTCCGAAGTTCCACAAATGAGAAACGGAATTTGTAAATATCAACTTCGGTGCTCCTAACGGCATCTACCATCAAAAAGTCATTAAATTTTGACCTTCGGACGAAATTAGCGATGTTCGGGTTAATCGGAAAAATTGATTTACTGAGCTCGGAAGCGGTCCGTTGGGTTCTTGAGGAAGACGTTCCGATCCCCGATTTGAATGAGATGAAGAAGGCGATTAGGAGGTAGAGGAAGAGCTGAGGGGACTCAAAAGGATTGACAGGCCAGCAGAAGGTGGGAGCAGAGTTCATTTCTCGCCGGATATAACAGGGAAAAAGGGGTTTTGACGTCGGTTGAGAAGAAGAGAAGAAATGAAGGGCGGCTGCAGACTAACTTGAAATGACGCTGGAAGGAGACCCTGATATCAACAGGTAGCTCTTGGTAAAAGCAGTAAACCTCTCTTTTAGAGGCCCACTACACCGGCACTGGCAGCACTTCCTTCCTTCCATCTCGTCGTTACCAAAGTAACCCCTCGCACTCACCACCATCACTGTCAATGCCACTGCTGCCATCCAACGAGAGAATGAAAAATGCCTGTTGTCCTCCGCTTTTTTCACATGTCTGATGCAACATTCTTCCCTCATCGTTGAAAGCCGTTGCCAGCGAGTAAGCAAGCGCATGTGCACAACTTGAACATTCTTTCTTCTTTGACTTCAACCTATAAGTCAGTTTCACCATCAAGGCCCAACAAGTAAACCGGAAGCCGCATACTACAAAAGTTCAGAAACACCATCATACTTTCGTAAAAGTCTACAGATCATTACGGTCCTTTTCTGTTGTGGCAAAGTTGTGAAATGTTTATCCAAACAGATTTGGCTCACAGATGTTTAATACAAAAACCCTGCAAATTATTACACAACGGTTTATTATTCGGATAATCAGCTTGACCTAGCATTAATGCTCCGAGACCCATCCTGTTCGATTCAGCATCGAAAAATATCATAATTAAACCCAAAAAAGGTCGAAAAGAACTGAATCGTAATATTAAAATAAACAAAAAAAACGAAAGTATCTAGAAAAAACTGAATTTTAATATGAAAACATGCACGCTAAATACTAATATCAAAATTTAACCAAAAATCTATGAAAAAAACAAAATGAGAATGAAACGAAAGAATTGAATCGTATTAAAACCAAAACGTCGGGGAAATTGGAACGGGGGCGCTTGAAGCAAACCCGGGGGGAGTTGAGTGTTGGGAGGGAAGCGAGCGGGAGGCGCGCTGCTCGCTCGCCTCGAGTTTTTTAATGAGACGGGCGGGGCGGGGGAGTTCGAACGACGAAACGCTGTAGCTCCCGCGTTGTACTGCGTTTCGTTAATTTTTTAAACCGTTTTATGCCCATTACAACCACGGGCTTCGTCCGATCGGATTGCCGAGATGGCGGGCACAACTAGATACCAAATCGGATTTTTGGGCGAAAGAACGAATTTTTTAGAACACGTTAAAGGCACAAAACGGTCCGGACAGACATTGCAAATTTGGAATCTCCATGTCTTGAAACATAAAGTATCAAATTTTGAGGGGGGGTTGTAAAAAGTTTTTCGTGACCGAAAAGATAGGGTTATTATTCAGAATGAATAATAAACCAAAAAGTATTGAAATAAAGTGATCGTTGAGCTCATAAATAGAAATAGAAAATAAAACTAACTGCTCCTGAAAAAGGTGAGAAACAAATCTAAAAACTAAATTGGTACTTAGCACAATCTACCAGTGATCGTCGCTAGACGTTTTAAGTTCGTGCTTCTTTTTGATGTCCAATAGGCCTCTGGCTGTATATTGGTCCAGGTATGGCGCTGGTAGACGTTGATTCACAGCGATTTGCAGGATACTGTGACCCAACGAGAATGATGAACGCGCGGTAATGACAAAGTTCACTGCAAAGTGAGGGAATGGCAATGAATACAGAATATAAGCTGTTTTAACGAGGCCCGTGGAGGTGTGCAGAAAGTTGGGAATGGAATGAAATAAAATGGCGCATGGATCTGGTGCGCCGACGTCACTCACATCCAAACGATATAAAATAAAACACTTCTTATTGTAATTAAATAGATGTAGCTGCCCGAACATTTCCAACTCGCAAACATAAAATAATACGGAACAAATAATAACAGTCGAGTCAATTATTTAAAGAACTAACCAAACTAGCTAAATAAATTGCCTGATATTCTCAAAACCAATCCATCCATCATAATGCTTCATAAGTAAAAGTATTATTATGTTATTATTCGGCATGTAGGAGAAGAGGTATCTCCAGCCAGCGGCGTGCCTTGCCAGCACGAGTGTTCCCTAAATCAGGGAGTTTGGTTCATCACGGTACAGTACCATTAAGAATGCTGCCAATTATTACACAACGGTTTATCATTCTTTTGCACGTCATGATTGTGACCGGAAAACGATAACTCATCTGCAAACTATAACGTTAGTAGAGTACTTCCGAGGCCCTTCCCATTCGATTCAGCGTGGAGCAATACTAGTAAACGATACGTAACATAACCGCTACACTGGGACAACGAAAATTGACGTTTTTAGGCGATGCTAGGCAATTGGCACGAAGCGACGAGTCGAACTGACGGGTGGTTGGTGTGAGATGGGAGTCAGAACGGGGCCGTGGAGGAAAGATAACTTTGGTTACATTGCGGCGCGAGTTCCTTCAAGTAGGACAATTTGCCTCACCACATTCACTGTTGTCCATCTGGACGCAGTAATAATGTGCGTGGCAACATACAACTTTGCGTAACCCCCGTATGGATTGCAACATGTATGGGAACTATATCTTCTTCCAACGCATTTTTACAGGATCATTTATGGAGAACAAAATGTAGATACTACTTAGTTGAGAGTACACCGTAAGTTTGATCCAAATCGGGAAGTTACACAAATGTTCAAAAAAACATTATTTTCGTCACATTTTCATTTTTATCTCTTTTCAACGGACTGTAAGGGGAACATGTATAAGTTGAACATAAATAAAGTTTGGGAAGGCAACAAATCTGTTTTTAAAAAGTTCCAATTTAATTTCCACCTTTTTACTTTCCTTGCTCTACGAAGTAGAAAGGAAAGTTATGTAATCGGCTGAAAAAAATTTTTGAGTTCTCTTCAGATCTTTACGTTTCAGACCCCCCTGAGTCCGAAAAACACTATTTGGGAAAATGGTCTGTGTGTCCGTATACGATTTTTAGAAAAAACTACCGTACTAAATCCACTCAAACTTGATATCTAGCCCGGAAGTTACTATGGGACGCCAAAATAAGGGTATGAACAAAATCCACCGAAATTTAACTATAGTTATCATAGTGATCAAAACACCAAATATTTTTTTTCTCAAAAACGGCTCTAACGATTTTGATTAAATTTTTTATATTGGTAGCTCCAAATATGGTAACTATACCATAAAATTCCCATCTATGGAAAAATGACGAGAGCAGCACAATAAATTACCAAAACTTTCGACGAAATCGATTTTAGCGCGGTTTTTAGAGCAAACAACCGTACCAAATCAGCTGAAATTTGATGTCTAGCCTACGAGTTACCATGGGACGCAATAGTGAGGGTATGGGCAAAATCCACCGGAAGTTAACTATAGTCATCATAGTGATCAAAACACCAAATTGTTTTTCTAAAAAACGGCTGTAACGATTTTAATTACATTTTTTATATTGATAGCTCTCAATGAGGCAATGATACTATAAAATTCTCATTCGTCGGAAAATGACGAGAGCAGCACAATAAATTATCAAAATTTTCGACCAAAAGCGTTTTTAGCGCAGTTTTTTCCTTATAAACTCCGCTGGAATTCTTGTAGAATGTCAAAAAAATTCGGTATTGTAGTCCAATCATATACCTAAAGGGGGAGTGTTTAAAAACGCTCATGAGATACATGGGGCTCACTCCAGAAATTCCTGAATTTCAACTACTGCCGTTTCGCTTACTACCAGTTGTAACAGTTATTTTCCAATAACTCTGCAAAAGTGATTACTATCCTTTTTTTGAAAAATCGTGTTTACAGCCTCATTAATTATCTGTGTAACAATTGCTCAATAATGGTCCTGCAATGAGTACGAGCAGCACAATAAATTCCGGAACTGTAATCGCTACCGCTTTCTGCTGTCGTTTAGCGTTGTTTGACCAAGTTCAAATTAACTGAGTGATAAATGAATTGATTAAATAGAGTTAACCATGTACAAAGTGAATTGACGTAGAGCTAAGGAAAGTTGTGTGTTGCAACGCACCAGATATTTAAAGAGGATGTGACGGATTTAAAGGAAATTTACATCTGGTTAACGGATCAATTGGAGGAGAGCAAAAAAGGCACAACAAACAGTGAACGAAGACTGACTTTCGTCGTCGCGTCTCAAAAGACGTGAGGCGGGACTGGGAGAGGATTTATGGAAGTCCACAATCTAAAGAGGGACACCTCCTCAATTCGCGTTGCCCAACTCCTCGATCCTTAACACAAGAAAACTTAGGGATTAATTGGTCTCGACAGATTTCTCGTACAATTCCAAATTCGATTCAATAACACAAATAGAACATTACAAGGTGTTAATGGTTACATGAAAAAATACAAGGATAAATTGAGAAGACAACATAGCATCAAACATTTCTCAGAGGATTCCATTTAATCTGTTGGCATTTAACGATGTTGTATCCGTTACACATTGCAATCAGGATTTGGTTGACGGCACGAAAGGTGGGTTCTTCGTTTTAGAGAAGCGCAAAAGTTTTTTAGCGAAATCTTTGACAGTGGTTGTTGTCGTGGCATTTATTGTTATAGGGGTGCTTTTATTAACAGAGGTTTACCAACTGTTCCTATTTTCGGGTTGATCAAGGTAATGTTATGACAGGTTACAGTATTATTACCAGGGCTCAACAAGTAAGTGCCGCGCAGGGTTTGCGCAAAATTTCCAGAGTCGGTGCTAACTTTAATTTTGTCTTTATGAGAGGAAATGATGAGATACTGGTTTACTGCTTCGATTAATTGTACTTGGTTTGTATCGATTTCTAATTATGTGTAACTGCAATGATCGGTTGAGTTGTTCACAATAATGTCTCTCTCACAAGTGCTTTCTGAAAAGGAAAGGATGTGTTGTGGACAGATGTACGGCTTCCTTAGGTTGCAATCGCGCGTCAATAACTTGTGACCTAGTTAGAGTGGTTCCAGTACAATGTGTGGTTATGGATTTCATGTTGGTGCCTTAAGTTCGTTTCTACATTACGACATGAGTTTCAAACGACGAGGCTTCAGCTCCCATGGAAAACTCGTTAGTGATGTACTGGTTGTTGGATTTGATTGTCTCATGTGTTTTAATGAATTGTTCCGCAATGGCCTGATTGATTGTGTATTGTTGCTGTACCTGCGGTTTGATGTTTTCTTAGTCAGTTTGTAAGTGGGATAATATTTTGTCGTATTTTTCAATTTCGGTCGCATCTAAGTTGCCTATCACGAATTTTACAATCTCTTTTTATTATTAAGGAGTCGTGAAGTTTTTCTTCCCGTGCAGCGATGGAATGATTCACAAGGCTTGTTAGCAGATGAGTACGGTATACTGCTGCTCTGTTTTGATTAGGTACACCACGGAGTCAAGATTATAGTTTGCCATTGTTATCTGTTCTAGTAGTCCAGTAAGTTCATAGTAAAGTGTGATAGTATGACAAGTTTGTAACATTTCCGCGTCTCCAAGCTTATTGAGAGGAGTCCGGGGTTATCCGTTAGGTCATGGAGTTCAAAGGTCCAGGTTGCGGTGAGGGACGAGAGGAATCTGGAATAGAAGAAGATTTCTTCATTTGCTTATTTGTGACGTAGAGTTTGGTAGGAATGTCGAGTAATTCTTCTCATCCTTCGTTTCTTTTGTTAATATGTTTCTCTTTGTATCATCGTTTCGGTTATGGATTTCCATATACATTGCATTCAGTTTGCCTTTGTGGGTAGCTACGTAATCGTTTAACAATCGCAGTTCCAATTCTATTTCAAGAAGTGTGTCTTTGTTAATGTGGCGTTAGACGATTTCAAATGAAGTGAGTTTGGTTACAAAGTGAACGGATGAGTTCTATGCTACCAAAGCGTTGTCGATGTTGGTCCTAACTGAATCGCAGGAAAATTCCTCGCGATTGTTCAATATTCTCAGCTGCTTGACTAGAGTCGAGTGAAATCGTTCCACAAGACCGTTCACATCTGGATGTTGGGAGCTAATCAAATGGTCATCGGTTTTGTGAGGGGTCAGTATCTCTTTTTCCCAATGTACCAATGAAAAGTCAATTGCGGCCGCATTGTCCGCGTTGCTGGTTTTTGGCGTCCCGTGGTGGGAAAATAACTTTACAAGGGTCTTTACGACTTTACGACCCACCTGATCTAACTATTTACTTCGATGGCAAGTGTCGAAGCAACAGATCAACTATGACCACGTTTCTTAGCCATCACCTTCTTCACGAACTTTGCAAATAGTTATACTATTGCTTTGCAATAGTCAATGCTGCTAAGTTCGTCTGCCCTCCCACCTACCCTCGCTCACTGTTGTACAAACTACAGTGGAACAGCACATGGAGGCGCAAGATGTGCATGATGCCGAAGAAGTGGTGCCGCGCATTGAAGACGCCGCGTACCCTAAGGAACTGGCTCGTCCTGTGCTCTTGCTCAACCCATTTTCTAGAATGAAGCTCACGGATGTTGTAGCGTGCCACGTTCGTTTGACAGGAATTCCCACCTCGCTTGCCATTTCTCTAATGCCCCTTCGTCGATGGCGGCATGTTCCATTCTGTGGCGAGTTTTGCACGGAGTTAAGCCCAAAAAGAGAGAAGCTCCCGTTTCACGCTCCACTTGTCAACCATGCACTCAGCGGCCAAGTGAACTGGAGTGCTTCTGTTGATACAGTCTTACGCGCTAGTTGCCACAGATGTTGTGCAGGCTACTGCCATGTGGATGTTGGCACAAATCTGTTCCATTTCTGTTGGGATTACTTGTAGTAGCCAGGTTGCCAGGGTTTACTAGTGGCTGGAAGGGATGGAGGAAGCCCGTTGCCTGGTCCTTTCTGCCCTTGTTTGTTGGGAAGACGAGCAGGTTGCTCATCATCTGACGAGCGCGGAGGGGGGTGTTGAGCTTGGCGAGCCCGATGAAGAGGATGTTTGCTACTTTTTTGGCGTGGGGAGGACGATTAGAGAAGCGAACAAACGTAGTGTACCCTTGTGAGTTCAAATGTTGTGACTGTTTGTGGTATGAGCGAGAGGTGAGGAGAGGAAACAGGGTCCTCAAAGCTCCCTCCCAGGCATATTGAGTCTAACCCCTTTTGCTGGTCCGTTAAGGGTCAAGAAGTGATCCCTTCCACCTGTAGTACTTCTGTTGATACGGCTTATAGGCCTCGGTGATCCACAGGAGCACAGCTCTCTGGGATTGGGCCAATACTCTCTTTTGATTGATGGTTAGTTTGCTATACCAGACAATGGGGCAGTAGCCAATCATGCCTAGATATATGGCCTTGTACAAGAGAATAATCACAAAGCACTGACACTGAGTGGGATAAAGTAATATCAAAATTACTGTTCCTTAACACTCACAAGGGAGTTACATCAATCAAAGAAAATCATGAAGGTTGCAGATTCACTAGCATGCGAGAGGTCAGGCACTCTCTCAGCATCCACCAGACCCAGACCTTTGAAGGTAAGGCAGGTTGTCATTGAGCCACGCAGCAGGATTCTATATCTGCAATGTCTGTTTGCCATATTTCGCCGTTAACGTTCAATCTGTTCTTTCGCACAAAAATCCCATTTGGTATCTAGTTTCGCCTGTCTGCTCGGCCTATCGGGCGAAACCCATGATTTTTCTGGACAAAAAATGGTTAACAAATGAACAAAACGCAACTTTGGCAGTTTAATCGCCTTTACCTCGTGTTTGGTATCGTTTCCTAGGTATTTTTCAATAATGAGTCGAATGGAATGAGTTCCAAAAGTGTATGACTGCGTCTGGCCCGAGAATGGTGAAATCTCAGTAATTATAGTGTGTCTTTAATTGAATGAGCTCGAGGGACAATACAGCAAAAATAATCGTTTCTTCATTGTACTCCCTCCCGTCTCACTCCAACCATCCATCGACTTAGCACGTCGTGCCAATTGCCTCCAGGCGCCTGAAATATGTCATTTTCGTCGCTCTGTTGTAGCCAGATCATGTTTCGTGTCTTTTATTGGTACTCCTTGATGCTGAATCGTATGGGATGGGTCTCGGAGGTGTGAGGCTACGTCAAGCTGTACAAGAGAATAATAAACGGTTGTGTAACAATTTGCAATAAACTTCATAGGTGATGGTGGGTACAGCTTATTACAGGACAGCTTATTCCGGCGAACAAATAGTAGACGGCTCTGTATCGTTTTCCTCTTAATTCAGGGAAACACTTCATGAATAACGTAAATGAGTAACTCCACTACTCTTATTTCCAACCAGTTGGTTATTCGCTGAATCATTTATTGAGTGAAATACTCAATAAGAGTAACCGTAATTATAGAGCGTTTGCGAGGTAAAAGCTGCGAAGAGACCATGAGGTTCACGATGAGACATGGCCCACAACACGAACGTCCAGTGGTGGTCGAAGCGAGGAGACAAAGTGTTAGTGTCTGCTCACTATCAACAGAATCAGGGTCAGAGAAGCCACTGCAGCTACAGATAGGCATTCAAGTGAAATCACAAAGATATTCTGAGAGGAAACAGGCAAGACGGCATATTTCAATCGATTTCGCTGAAGATGCTCTCCAACTCAGCCTTCCATGTATATAAAGTGGCTGTGAGAGCGTGTAGAACGTACGTGAGCCCTGAATTAGTTCCATCTCATCCCTCGATACGTGGAAACGTTTTCATATTTCGCGTGTGATCTTTTCCCCTTCGTTTCTATTTTCAATTTATCGCGTTTTCTTTCGAGCTCCTCCCTAAATCTCTGAAGAAACCCCGGAAAGAAGGGAAGTAAATTTGTGAAGAATTCTCATTCCAGTAATGATATTCTCTACACGACCGCGTAACTATTTGATCCTTGTACTAAAATTAGTTAATTGCGAAGCAGATTAATGCGTTATTATAGGAGACGTGATAACCTGCGAGATGCTAAGTGTCGTTGACATGTTCCTATTCAATGCATGTCGGTGTGAAGATTTCTAATAATTGAACTTACTCGTGGCCTACAGCCGACGTAGCCAATCTTCCTCTTTCCGTTACGTCACCCCAGGTTTCTAGAGCGAGCTAGACGTTTCAAATACCTTCGTTTACGAAAACTTCCTGGAGCTCTGAAGAAATCCAACGACCGAACTAACGCAAAATCCGGATCATACGAACAATAGCCAAATGTCTACTGGTAAACACCACACAACTTCCCCCAGCCACACATTTATATATTCACAAATGTATATTGCTTTACCAACTGAGACAATTCACTCAGTTCGCATGAACCAGGTTAACTTTCTAAATTGAAACCAGTATGCATAACGTCCATGAATTTATTGAAGATACTTACTTTTTTTAGTAACTTAATTTGGGGTACTTTCGTGTTTACTGTTCTCTAGTTTTAAGGGAAATAAGGTAACAAAATTTAGTCAAACAGATGCCAGTATTTTGAATTGCGGAATTTCGTGGGTTGCTTAGAACATTTCTAGTCTTATTAAACTTGTAACCAAAACAGTATCTACAAATTGTTATTCATAAGTGCCCCTCTTGAATTCCATGGAACAGAGATAACAACCAAAATCGTGTTTTTTTACGTTTTCGAAATATCCAGAGTCATCGCATAACCGAAATTAATCAACCTGACTGAGTATCCGTTAGAAACCTATACCCACATTTTGTTCTTCACAACTATTTCTGTATCTAATCGTAGAATGCGGAGAGGGAATGAATACATAAGTTGGTGTCACAACGACGCCTCGTTTTCTAAAGACAATTGAGAGCGTTCATTTTGTTTCGTCCGGTGTCCGATTTGTTGACACTTGTTCGCGCATTTTAAATGGTTACCGGTAGTTTCACTGGGAACCCTCCTTGAGAAGACATTTCCTAACCACCAAGTAGCTCGAGATACTGAAGCCCTGTGGGCAGCAAGGGAGCTGATCATGAAGTCTCCGCTCAGTAACACAGAAGGAACAGCTCCCTACCAGGACACTGGCTAACGACCAAATACCTGCCGTACCTCCGCAGGTCTGAGTTCAGTTGATGCTGCAGGGGCCAGCCTCTTGCATATTAGCGAAACCGCCACTTCTCAGACTGATATAACCCTCGTCGAGGGCTTAGGAACAGTCATCAAATAAAGAAACGGACCCGGTTAACAGAGTTTTCGCGAGCTCGACTTACCAACGTTCAGATCTTTCATCGTCTGAAGTAGCCAATCTGATCCTGGGTTCCTGCCTGCGGCTTAGAGTCATGATAGATGCGGTCCCATCGACTTTGGCTCCAATAAATCCTGCGCAGATCTGCGAGTCTGATCATTGATGCCGTATTGCCCTCCTCAGAGTTCCAACCCACTGTTATAGTGTGACAGTGTGACGACACTGCATCCCTCGTTCCTTCCCGACTTATTGGACCCAGATATGTGTCCTGCGCTTCAACCACCTTTGGTGTACTAGGTTTGTGCAGCTTTTTCACTGCCTATCCACCAGCACACAAATGCTTGTCTAGGGAGAAGGGAAACGTGCTGTATTCACTCATACGATTTTGTGGAAACAGGTCTGACCATAACTATCCCGACTATTGATTTTTCTTTCGAAGGGCTAAGAACAGTAAACATTAATTTCTCGGCTGTTTTTGGCCCCACCCAATTCGATGGCGAAGGATTTGGGTTAATACAGAAAGTAAGACTCGACAAAGGTTGTTTGGGATGTTTGTATAATTGCGATTTGATTGTCTCGGCTGAATCTGAGATCCGTATAGTTGTGTTGGTACTCAGAGAGCAATTGCCAGAGCGCTGGATGCAGCCAGTTACAGTTTGAGGATTTCGTAGTGTCGCTCTTGGAAGAACGAGAATAAATGGCATGTTAATCGGAATGTCCGTTCAAACGGTGGTGAAAATTGCCGAAACCACCGAGCCGCTCTGTGCACTGCCCTCCGATCGAACGCAAAAGGCCGAAGTGGTTATTTGTTTAGAGAAATGGGACTTTTCGAGGGGAATTCTCTCTCGTATTAAACGAAGAGAAAAATCGTATCCATCATTTAATTAGCGGCGTCAGAGACGGAGAATATTGCTGGAATATCCCAGCAATAGCAGGGGTGACTAGACGGCCACATCTCTCCTACTCTGTTTGTGTTTCCGATCCCTTTCGCCTCAACGCCAATCATCGACTTGGGACTAGTTTAAGAATCTGTCAGAACCCGCTGGTAGTTTGATTTGAGTTGCAGCAATCGCCCGAGTTCCCTTTGTCAGTCCTCTTAACCGGAGATCAATTCTAATCCTGACACTCATTGCCGCCGGTTACTGCCTTTCCGACGAAATGTGACCCCGGGCTCACTGATTTGTTCGGCTCAGACCATTTGACCAAAACGACTTTAACCCCACGCCGTCCATATGCAGCACTTTTCGTCTATTCCCAGCACGTTTCCTCTCGAAACATCGACTCCACCGCGCCCCCGTTAAAAGCCCGTAAGCTAGTCTTCTCAAATCGATGTAGTAAACAATTTTTGATATTCTCACTTGTCTTCGTATAATTTGACTCCTCAACAGCATCTCGTTGAAAAAATTCCATGGATCGTAGTTTTTAAGTATTACGCTTTTTTTTAGTTCGAGACCAGACGCGCCGCTAAAAGTAATTCTGCAAGCCTGTTTCCACTAAAACGCAAAAATCATCTTGGTGCCGACAACCGTTTCATTAGCTAAGTCAACTTTGTAAACAGGCAACTACTTCTGTACATGGCCGCACTGCACATGAAGTGGAAATAAGATCTTTAATACAACACCAGTATAAGTTGGCGCGTTACTTATAAGTTCGTAATATCAAACAACATATGAGATAGATTGACACTGAGAATCAACTAACATAAGCACCTTCGCATTTCAAAAAGATGATAATAGCATAGCACCCCCCTCTCATACAGAGGTCGGCAGAAAAACACTAAGGACTAGCACAGCTAGCCCTTGATTGTCCCAGCTTCTTAATCGTTCTAGGATTCCAAATGTACTTCCGACTATTTTGCGGGAACCCCGAATTCGCTTTTGTAGAAAAAACAGTTCTGCAAAGACTATTTGCTTTCTACTATTTGCGCTACCGAAAGTAAAACCTTGAAAATGATTACACAACAGTTTATTATTCTCGTAAACAGCTTGACCTAGTCTCACACCTCTGAGACCATTCGACCCAGTATCTAAAAATACCTCGAAAACGATACCGATCACGGCGTATTTGCGATAGAACTGCCGAAATCTCGTTTTTATTATTTTTTTAACGATTTTTTTGCCATAACAACCACTGGGTTCGTCCGATCGAATTGCCGAACAAGCGGGCACAACTAAATACCAAACGGTGCGAATGAACGTATTTTTTAGACATTTTTCGACGGACATTGCAGATTAAGAATCCCGATGTCTTGAAACGTAAAGTATCACATTTTGATTGGGGGGGGGGGCATTGAATCGATTGAATGGAGCTCAAAGCTGTCAAAGGAAGGGGAAGGAATAGGAATGCAGGTTCAATAGATACAGTAGTGCTGAAGGCGTGGAAGTAGGCGAGTCTCAGTTTGTCTAAATTGATGACAAAGCTGCCGTTGCCAGATCGATAGTGGCGAGTAGTACAACTGATAAGCGAACGCCTAATGTGTTCTCGTCAGCATGGACCCGAGCATATGCCTCGCTTCATAAGTAATGGTCATTATCATTATATCGTAGATAGAAATAGGCTTCTCTCTCTCACCACTTTCCTCACCCGCGCGTAAAAATCTGCGGTACGCAATACACGTGCTATAACCTTGTTCCACTCTTATTTTACAAAAATGTATAGGGGTTTAGATTATTCGATTCTTCAATTCTACGCGTGTTTCGATTATTGCCCCCCCAACACAAGTTTACTCCGTGGAATTCGAACTTGAGCTCACAACAATAATACGTTTCTACCAATCGGATTTACTTAAAAAAGCAACATGAAAACCCCAACGCGGAGCCCTCGTCGAACAATGAAAGGATTTCGAGCCAACGGGTACAAGAGATTCAAATTGTGGTGTTTGCATCCAATTAACTTCAATCGGTTAACAGAGAGGGAAAGGGAAAACTATAGAGTTTCTATTCAGGTGTTGATCGAACCATGTATGGGTTGGGAAAGCCACAACCACCAATTGTGCGTGGCTCTAATGAAATTAAATATAATTCCAAAAAATAATAAAATACACATCTTCGATGCGTGTGGGGCAACCAACCGACCGAAAAACATTTTAGTAGAAAGAAAATAAATGGAAACGGGGGATAAAAGCAATGATCTGATCGTTCTTGGCCACGTGGTTTTAGGGCACATTCATTAGAGTCGGCGTCGTTTATCGTCAATTGAGACCCACTGACTGGGAACTCGTAGTCTTCTTGGAAGGGTAGGACTCCGGGAGCTATTCAGATGAACAATGACGAAACTTTTCCGACGACGGTGATTACGCTAAGTTGTCAATGCAGGTAACGCAGGTTATAAAGGCTGTCTGTCTGACTGGCTGATGAGCAAAATGGTACAGAATAAATAGCTATTGAGTTACCCTTTGATTGGCTGAATTCGACAATCGAGGTTGGTTTCGAAGGAATGGTCGAAGAATTATAATTAAGCATCAGAATCCGCGCAGCTGAACATCAGACTGGTTGAGGAGCAGGTCTGTTTCCTTATTAAATTACTGTTCCTACACCCTCGACGTCATGGAAGTAACGGTTTCGCTAGTATGCAGCATCCACCGAACTCAGACCTGCGGACGTACGGCAGGTATTTATTTGGTCGTTTGCAAGTCTCCCGTTAGAGAGCTGTTGCCCGTGTGTTACCACGTGCGAAGTTGACCAACCAAGGAATCCCGTACCACAAGGGAGTTCTTAATGTGGTTTCCCACCTGATCTAACTATTTACTTGGGTGACAAGTTTCAAAAGGACAGATCAACTGTGAACACGTTTCTTAGCTATCACCTTCTTCACGAACTCAGCGCCCAGGCGAGAGCCCGAAGAAGACTTCCCCCACTTTTACCTGAAATCCAGGCGGATCTCACCACAAAACAGAAACTTGCCGCCATCGACGAATGAGCGTTAGAGCAATGGACATAGAAGAGTGCTTTGACAATACCTCCATGTGCAGCATTGAAAGGGCGTTGATGAAATTTAATGTACATAGCAATGCAATAAAGTGGATCATCGCTGTATTAGAAAGCAGAGAGATCCAGACTACGCTAGGAAACTGCACGATCAGGGCGAGGACTGTGAAGGGATGCCCTCAGGGAGGGGTCCTACCTCCGCTCGTCTGGAACCTAGTGATTGACTTTCTACTGGGGAGACTTAATGCGGCCGGGTTTTACGCCCAAGGATACGCTGATGATGTGGTTGTACTCATTTGGGGCAGGGTGCAAAGCTTGCTGTCGGACCTGATGGGGGCGGCCTTGCGGATGGTGTTGGGAGATGGGGTTATCCATCAACCCAGCCAAGACGGTCACTGTGCCGTTCACGAGGCTAAGGCAACTGTCAGGAATGAGATTTCTAGATCGGAAATTAGTCTGGAACGAGCACATCAGATACGTGACCAAGAAGGCGACAACGGCCCTTTGGACGTGTCAGAGAATGTGCGGGAGGACATGGGGTGTAAAGCCCAGAATGGCCTGCTGGTTCTACGAAGCCATAGTGAGACCAATAATCTCATATGGGTCAATCGTATGGTGGCATAGAGCTGCCATTGGAGTGAATGGCAGCAGTCTAGCCAAAGTACAAAGGCTGGGGTGCCTACTTATAGCGGGGGTGATGAAGACTACACTCACCACGGAGAAACTGTTCGATCTTCTTCCCCTGGACATATATGTCAAGGCAGAGGCGATGAAGGTGGCTTACAGACTCACTAGGCTCGGAATAGCTAAGGTGCCACAGACGACTAATGGACACCTGGCTATATTTAGGGACTTGGAGACCTTCAAGGAGCTCAGCATGATCACAGACGAGATGAGTATGAGCTCGAGAGGAAGTATAATGTTCAGCTATTGGGAGGTCCGTGGAACAGCGAGAGCCGCCAGTTTCGGCCTCCCAATGGCGTCAACATCTTCACAGATGGATCGAAAACCCCAGAGGGGACAGGATCCAGGGTGTGGATAAGTGGCTCTGGACGGAGTGGGACGTATATTGCCCTAGGCTCCACTCCATCAGTTTTTCAAGCAGAGATTTATGCTATTATTGCTGGGGCAATCCAAATGCATGAGAAAGGCTATAGCAACAGAACTATCAATATACTGACCGATAGTCAAGCGTCGTGCAAGGCGCTAATGAACTACTGCACTACGTCCAAACTGGTGCGAGATTGCAGGATGTGGCTTAACTCCTTAGCAAGAGCCAATAGAGTTAATGTGTATTGGATTCCAGGACATAGTGGGATCATTGGAATGAGAGGGCGGACCATCTGGCCAGACGTGGTTCGTCCACAGTACCTATTGGGCCACCCCCCTCCCCCCCCATTGCGGGATTTCTCTGTCACTAGTTAAAAGGACTGTGAGAGAACATACCAGAAGACTGCATTAGACAATCTGGAACGCTGCAGGAGTAAGACACTCCAAACGATTTGTCTCAGAGCAAACAAGTGAGACAAGAAACACCCTTCTGAGGATGGAGAGGAAGGACTTAGGGCAGGTTGTTGGGATCATAACAGGGCACTGCAGAATGAACAAACACATGTATGTTATGGGTATAGCCCTACCATGTCCTGGCTCAGTGCCGGAGACTTGAGAGGGAGCGATTTTTGGTCATTGGCACCACTTCTCCCAGGATGGATACCAACGAGGACTCCTTCAGGAACTACCTGGTTTTCCTCAGAAAGCTAGGCATAGACCTTTAAGACACTAGGACTGGCACAATGGCCGCGGTGCACATCCCATCACTGGGACTACAAGAAGATTATATATAGAGCAATGGCAAGCGAGATAGGAATCCCTGTCAAAGGGATGTGACTGGTATGAGTTCTTCCCCAACATATATGAACGTCTTGAGAGAAAGTGGGTTGAGCCAGACCACAGGACGAGCCAGTTCTTTACTCAATGGGACTCACTTCATTTCATTCAATAACTCTCCATCGTGCACGTCTTGCGCCACCAGTACGTAGGAAACCAAAAACCACGGGCTGCTCCACTATAAATTCTATAACAGTGAGTGACAGTTGTTGGGAGAGCAGACGAACTTAGCAGCATTGATTGCTACAAAGCAAGCCTGTTACCCTTTCGCGGTAACACACGGGTAACAGCTCTCTACCGGGAGGCCTGCATACGATCAAATACACGCCATACCTCCGCAGGTCTGAGTTTGGTGGTTGTTGCAGGGGCCGGCCTCCTGCATATTAGCGAAACCGCAACTTTCATGACTGTCATTTAATAAGGAAACAGACCTGTGTGAAACGCTTGTTACACTAACGACTTCCGCAGTTGTTAACACACTGTGATGTGATTTGAACTATTAAACACGCATGGGTGGATTGCTTGGTACTTGGCGTTTTCCTAGTTGTAGACGCTGAGCACATTGAATGCCGCTCATCCGCTTTATCGTGTTTTTTATTCGAACCGCGAATCTTTCGAAGTAATTCTCCCATTCCGATGATATTTACAACGCTGAATTGTAGTGTTGACGCCTCAACACCTTCCTATTAGTTTGAGACCACTGTGAGCATTGCCAGAGCAGTTATGGATGTCTATGGTTTCAGTATAGTCCCAGTTTTAGCTCGTTGAGAATATTTGGTACTGGTGGGATGATTCCCTCGTATTACTGGAAAGGTCTGATCAGAGCACACATTTCTTATGCCTTAGTTATGATTAACGTGTTGCGGATACGGTGAATCAGTCAGACCATCTCTTCTTGACAAATGGGAGGTTCCACAGCTACAACAGCTGGAAAACTTAACCATTTGGTGTCTGGCGAATGAAGAATCGCCTTATTTGCTCAAACAGGGATTTCGTTTCATCTCCGAAATAGTGGAGGAGATTGAAACCATTAGCTACAGTTGGCAGAAGCATCGGTTCAGAGCGCTTGCTTGTCAAGACATCCAGAAGACTCACAACGTTTTGCTGGTCGAGGTAAAACGAGGTAGCTCTCAATTCTAAAATGAACTGATGAGGCTGGCTGAGAATGGGCTGATGATGAATTCTAAAGTGGCTGACGAGGGAATTATGGCTGCAGGAATCGTATCAAAATCGCGAGGGGTTCGAATTGCAACACGCTAAATTCATTTTTCTAGCAGGTCAGCCTTCAGGTTGAGCCTCTCTCTTTTCTCCAACAACCCAGCGCTAGCGGTCTTGAAAAGAGAGTCAGAAGACGTGTACCACTTCATTAGCCCATAACGTACAATCTCTGACGTTAAAAATGAATGCACGCAACACTCCTCAATTGATAATTGCTCGGTTTAAAATACATAAAATAACAAATATTTCTCATTTCTCTAAACGGCTTGTTCGCACTTGACTGTAAAGGCTACGTCTTCAGACTCATCGTGTTTTCAGCAGAAGGTACGGCGAGCACTTACAGGAAAAACAATATTCTTCGCAGGCATTTAATTAATCAGCACTTCTCGCGAAAGTTCACGACGGTGGAATAACTTCACTTGTGAGGCCTGTTTATCAGAAACTTGATTTGATTGAAGTTCCATTAAATGCACCTTTAAGAAGAAAAGAGTTAACAAGCAGTTAATGAAGTAGTAACTTTGAGGTCAAGTAATTTGACTTCGTAGCAAGTTCAAGACATTTGCATCTGACGGTTGAAAACAATTACTTTCCTTTTTTCAACCTCCTCGGAAGTGGAGCGCCCGAAGAAGACGTTTTATAACAATATGAAAATGAGCGGAGATTCCACATGCAAATACTATGCGGAACATTGGACTGTGAAGGTACGGAAATATCGTTGTGGCAGAGAGAGGAAGTAGAAAGCGCTAGGAAATTATACTACTCCGCGAAAAAATTGATAAGGAAGTCTCTTGGACTAAGAGTGCGCACCCACCATAGGCATCTGCTGCAAGTTATTCATCCCCCTCATCCGCAGATGAAATTAGTCAGTCGCATTTTTCATTGCGCCGTAACAGTTCTGCCATAAAATAGGTTTAATTTATTCTAAATGCACATTTTGGTGAACACGTTTAAAATTTCTACTTTCCTTGCGTTCTAGATCAATTGTTTAATAATTGAAAAGATTAGTTGATTCATCTTTGACAGTGACGAAGCCTTTCTGTCTTCATTATCCCACTTATTTTACTGCTCCAGTGATCTACTTTTCTCACCTTTTTGCTCCAGTTGGTCTTTGTCTCTTGCTCAGAACTCGAACAATCTTAATAGTATTATTCAACTATTTCAAGCCGTACAGCAACTTCGACGTCTGGAACGATCTTGGCAGCATCGCTTACCTCACCAGCCGACAGTTCAATCCGTAGTCCATGCGCGTGCCCATTACAGACGTCGGCACTGTCGAAGATACAACTTAATTTGTTTTCAATTAAGACGTTGAAACACTCATTCTTGTCGAAAGCGGATCTGATGAATAAGAAAACGATAACATGTGCAACAGTCGAATCCTAAAGCGCAGGATGCGTTTAACGAAAACTTAGTCCTCGTTGCTGGAAAACAAATATATTAGTAGGGGATTCGGAGAAATAGTTTGCAACGATCTCCGTTGTAAGTCATGTGATGATAACTCGAGGCCGCGACAAAGAGAATTGTCCCTAACAGAGCAGGGATGAAAACCCCACGTTCTAGGAATACGGCAAACCCCACGAAAGACGGTATCATCCAACGCGTATGTTGACTTTGCCAACATATCTCCTGTAAGAGAGAGAGAGATACGTGTAGGGGAAAGAGAAAAACAGACAGGGAGTGAGTTTGAAATGAGAGGTGAGGACACTAGTAGGAGATAAAAGGGCGTAAAGGTACGTATCTGATCGCTGGGTCTTTTGAGAGATATATGAGTAATTGATGGAGAAAAGCGGTAATCTATGAGAGCGGGAGGGTGACGTGCTCAACTTTATTTCGAATTGGAGTGATGGACAATTGACAGAGCTCAAGAACTTGTCAAGAAGAGGGTGTCAGTTCCGTTGAGCCACAACCAGGAGCTGAATGAATGATGTGGATGCGCACCTTGTTTCCAAATGAAGCAATCTCCGTTGAACCCGCACTAATCAGATCTTATACGTTAATTATTGAAGAGACGAGACCACTGAGCCGTACTACTTGGCTGGTACAGAGACGAAACAACTGCAGAGTCAATACTTGGACACTGGTGTTACTCTTCAAATACCTCAAAGCACTTGTTCATTTCAAGACAGGTAGATAATCGAAGGGTGGACGAAGAAATAGCCGTTGATTGTTTGAAAGAGGTGTGAGCTGTACTGTTACCAACGGACTGACTAACGCATGATTTGCACAAAGACAGAAACGAGAAGGTGAGAGCCTTAGGGCATGGCGAAGAGGGTTGAGGGTAACAAGCTAACTGTTTTAAGTGCTGGAGAGACGGACAGAATGACGAAGCTGGTCCGAGGAAAGGAAAAAGTGATAACTGAGCGGGAAAAATGCCCGGGCATGGTGTGTTAGTTTTCAAATTGCTCCAAGTACTAATCAGTAACTTCACTGTGTTCTATCCAAGCATTTCCGTACAAATGGGCTGGACAGCGTCTGTACGCATGAGGACTGCCCACCATCGAATTTACATGGGTGGTGAGGGAAGTTGTGCGATGCGTCGCACGTTGTGTTGATATCACGGAGGTGCCTGGACAATTTTCTTTGACAACTTCAGCGATACGTTTACAACTTGAATTGATCCGGATACTCGTTTGTAGATGAATCGATGTTCTGTAGAGCACAATGTTTGAAGATCTTCCAGAGGAAAGAAGCTCATTTGAGAGAAAGAAATGATGGAAGTGTGTTTCTGGTCGGTCTTGTCTATTGCTTCTATTTGAAATCGAATCATAAGGGAAAGAGGGATGATCCGAAGGCACTCTGCACGTGAGAAGTATACTGATGACGGCTGTTTACCTATTCCATTAACGAAGGCCTTGCTTTCCTTTCGATCCTACACTCGTACAACGCCCTTTATGCGGGTAATTCATATTTCCCAGTCTCGCCGACCTGTAAGCCCCTTGTTCTGGGACACCAATTAAAGGCCTAACCCCCGCACAACCACCAACCTTCCTCCACGCCCTCCACTTCACCACAACCAGAACTCACCTTCTTCACCTCCTTCTACTCCACCTTCTTCTTCCTCATGCTATTCTTCTAAATGATCGTCGAGCGCCTGCATCACTGCATTAATTAGTAGGATGCAGCACCTAGCAATCTCAGTATCGCTTCCCTCTTACATTACCAACTCGAATAGTCCGGATCTTTTAAGGGTAATTTTCTCGAGAATCCTCGATTTTTTAATAAGCGCAAGCGCAAGACTCGTTGGTAGTTGAGGAAATGCGTACCATCTGGGAGTTCTTAATGGGGCTTCCCACCTGATCTAATTATTTACTTGTGTGGCAAGTTTCAAAGGGACAGATCAACTTTGACCACGTTTCTTAGCCTTCACCTTCTTCATGGACTCGGCGAAACGGTTATAGGCTTGCTTCGTAACAGTCAATTCTGCTAAGTTCGTCTGCCCTCCCAACAACCGTCGCTGGCTCGCCGATGAAGAGGTTGGTACAGGTACAGGTACACTGGCGAGGATGAAGAGGTTCCAGGAACAGGTTCTTCTGCTGGATTCACTCTAGGTATACGTTGGCCGGCGTTTGAGCCTCCTATCCTACAATCACATTTAGCAGAAGGATGTTAGTTTGAGCCATTGACGTGACAATAAGGGTTGCTGGGAAAATTTCGCGTTTTATTCCCCTTTCCTCCTTTTGAGGTTTCATCTGTACGTCTGTTTTGACTACCTCCTGTGCACCTGTTAGGGGGGGGGGGGAGTTTGTACGGCTGGAGGGTTTGTGATTTTGATCCGTGACCATGGACGACACAACAGTCGTAGGAACGCCAGTCTGGACCAGCATTTCTTCCCCTAATGTTTCCAGTTAACCTAAAAGTCTTGTCGGCCTTTGAAGTTATGCTGGAAGTCCTTTTAAAAAGAAACTAACTGCCTACCTCTCAACATCCTGAGGAGAAAGTTTGGGACATGCTTTCTGAGCCTTGTCCCTCATCCTAGCACCAAAACCTTCGGTAGTCATGTTCTTGCCTATGGAAATGGCCATGAGTTGTTGGAATTGAAAGTCAGGCGTTTTAATTCCAACAAAACGCTTTCGTAGTTCAAACTCCAATAGCTCTAATGAGCTGGTCTGATGTTCAGCAAGTTCTCTGAGCAGCCACCTAGCTGGGCCACGTAATTAAGCTTTCACCACCTGTAAACATGTGCTAGCAAGTAGGGTGTGTATTCGTCTTTCTTCCCCCATTTGCTCAAACAACTCCTTCAGACGCTCTCCTTGCTTCCCACTATATGTTGGAAGGGATACTCTGAGCTGAATCAGCACTTAGCTCTGCTGGGGGTTATTGTAAATGGTGTGTTGTTGCTCTGCTCCTGCTGACCAAGTTCTGTTCGAGAGTAGAAAGGTTAGATGATTATTGACTGGGTACGAGGTGGTATAGGTTGGCATGCAACATTAGGTCACATACGGGGAGGGGGGGGAGGCTACAGGAATTCTTCACTGGTAGAAAGTTTCCGTTCTCTGGTGAGATCTGCACGGAGTTCGGCCCAAAGCGGGGGAAGCCCCCGTTTCACTCTCCATTTGTCAACCATGCACCCCCAACGGGGCAGTAGCCAATCACGCCTAGATAGACGGCTTTATACATGAGAATAGTGTCATGGTAACATATACTCCAAGTGGCCTTAGTAATTGCACACAGTGAGGATAACTTTGCAATAGTAGTGCCTTTAAGGGACTGGAGGCTTGGCTCAGGAACCCCATCTCTCACCTATATTCACTCCTAAATACCAGGCGAGCTTTTCGGGAAGGAGCCTGGGGCCGCCAAAGTGTATTGAGGGAGGATTAGCTGGATTTTTCTCTCAGCCACCTGCATCTTGACATGCTCGCACCATTGGATGACGGAGCACGTGGTGGGTTTTTGCTTCGATTTACCGGACCAATTCTGCAAAGATCAGCACAGTCACATCGGCCACATAGGCGTATGGCTTGCAGTTTGCCTCCATGAGCCTCCCGAGAAGACCTCCGAAGAAGGCGTTCCAGTGTGCTGGTCCAAGGACTGAGCCCTGTGGGCGGTACCCCTTCTCAATCTTTCTCTGGACAGAGACATTCCTGCATTCTGTCGTAGCAGTTCTGTGTGTCAGGTAACTTCTGACGAGCGAGTACAGGACCTTACCTTTAAGCTCGTTCAGGATGGCTCGCCACCAAAGGTTGTCAGACGCTCCCCTGATATCAATCAGAACTACTATGACAAACTAAGCCGGTGCTGCCAGGGAAACATTGCGACTTTCAACAATGACGTCCTGCGTGGACCTTCCTACGGTACACCCGTATTGCCTTCATGTGAGGTTGCGGCCAAAGACTCCTTCTAACGTTTTGCCTAGTATGGGAAGAAGGCTGAGCTGTCTCCACGATCGCAGGTCTAGCTGATGGCGGTCGCCTCCCTTTTAAAGAGCGACGACACGTGCAGACTTCCACTTAGTGAGAAAATGTCCTGCCTGCAGACATAAGATAAGTCAAGGAGGCCGCCCTTTGGGCTTCAGTATCTCGTGCTACTTGGTCGTCAGGGAACGCCTTCTCAAGGAGGGTTTCCAGCGAAGTCTGATTCATTTAGCATCGCAGCTAAGGCTTGTGGCTGCAGTGAGGGTATTGCCTGCATCCACTGTTTCAAAAAAAAAAGGGTAAACACTTTTTTTTCCTTTTTTCCGTTTTGTTTCAGTCAGTAACGTCTGATCGATCGGTGATCGGTTCAGTGGACAACATGTGCGAATACAAGAAGAGGCTGAAATGAAGCCTGCAATTCTGTAGTAAAGAGAACTATGGTCGTAGTAATTCTTGTAGTTTCAGTAAAATTCGCATTAATCGTCAAGGCAGTTTTGGAGCACAATCTAACAAATAAGGAGCTCAATATAAATAATTTATCACTTCCACAATACACGTCGAAACCGGCGCTGCAGGTTTTGATTTTTCCTCCGTAGGACACCAACAGACAGAATAAGACTGTCAAAAACAAATGATCGATGTCTCCCAGTGAACCATCGCCATTACGTTTCCTAAGTACAATCACCAATATCACCATAACGTGGTTTCATATCATTTCCCTGATTTCGCCGACTCTTAAGAACACGCTTTCGTCGATCTCTAAATAAACACGTTTGTGCACTCGCGCTTCAAAAACCTCTGTTAATTTCTTCTCAACGTAGCGGTGAAAAGCGTCGAAACAAAACCGGACTCCATCGAACTCAAAGGTCCCGCACCCGCACTGCCACTCGTAGATTGAGAATAACGAGTTGACAGCACATGTTTCATCGTTCCTTCCACTTTCGTTCAACATCCAGACATGTGCGGACGCTGGAAAACGAGCCCTACCCGTTTCCATCTGCTGAAACGTCAATCAAGTCACATATTTCACCCCCCCTCCCCTCTCACTTCCTGTACTGGCCACTGTAAATCGACCGAAGCTCCTATTCTCTAATGGCAAATTGTAAAATATAAAAATACAAATTCGGGACGAGTTCTTCTTCTTCCCGTCACATACTGTGGGAAGCTGGATTATTAAGAAGTTAGTCAAATAATCACTTTACAAGTGAAATTTAGTATCAGCCAAACCAGGGACGTCAATTAAAAAACCGTGCCACTCCGTTGTGTGGCAACCCCCAAAAATTCCCCCCGGAAAAATGGTCTTGATAAACTTTCATTCAGTCTCATAAACTTTCCGTGCACTGAATGCTCAATTGTTTATCAATGTATGATGAAACTTTGCTTCACCTTTGTCTCTTTCTTTCCTTTTTTACTTTACTACCTTTTACTATTTATCCGTCAATGCTACTTTGGTTTCTGATGAGCGTTAACGTGTGAAAATTGCTCTACTGGGAAGGGGAAGAATATGCCACTATTCAATCAAAGGAGAAGAAGAAGTCAGGCGCAGAAAACCTCCGTCCTCGACATTAGGAATAACCAGATTTGAATCGCAATTATAGAGAGATAAAATTCAAGGGGTGGAGTAGATCAAAATGATCGGTTCTGTGGAGAAAAAGTTGTGGATGTGGTTAAGCAGAAGATTAAAAATGTAGGATATGAATATTTCGAAGTGATAAATTCCAGAAAAAAGTATAGCTAATTTTTATGTTCTCATAAAGGAATTATACTGTCAAGGATAACAGGAGAAATGGAGAGCCTCTGATGCCACTAGAAAAATTTAGTGAGCACTGTTGTTCATAACTAGATAGTAATGACTTCTTCAATCCACAAAATGCAAGAAAAACCCTGCAAATGATTATAAAACGGTTTATTATTCTCATGAACAGCTTGACCTAGTATTACTGCTCCGAGACCCATTCCATTCGATTCAGCATCGAATACTAGTAAACCATACGAAACATGACCTGACTACAATGGAACTACGGAAACTAAATACCCCCCGCCCCCCAGCGCCAGGCGCCCATAAATGTCTGTAGGCATTTATGATCTGATGTAGGGGTGTGCAGAGAAAGTGGCCCTAACCTTCCTCCGCCCCATCAGGCCAAAAGAGTCGGGGAAATTGGGACGGTGACTTCCAGCGAATCCTCGGCAATTGACACGACATTGTGAGTCAATCGGGTGGGTGGTTTTGGTGAGACGGGAGGGAGGGAGCACAAACGACGAAACGTTGACTTCCGCTGTAGTTCCTGCGAGTTCATTCAACTAGTAAACTAACTCTAATAATAACTGTAATTTCCCTATACGCAGTTGTACACGTCTTATACTCATTCCATTCGACCCAGGATGTAAAAATACCTTGAAAACTATGGGAAACACGGCTTATTTGCGATTATACTGCGTTTTGTTGTTTTTTTTAAACCATTTTTTGGCCATAACAACCATGGGCTTCGTCCGATCAAATTGCCGAGATGGCGGGCACAACCAGATACCAAATGGAATTTTTGTGCGAAAGAACGGATTTTTTAGACCACGTTAAAGGCACAAAACGGCCCGGACGGGGGACGGGCATTGCAGATTTGCAATCCCCATGTCTTGAAACGTAAAGTATCAAATTTTGAGGGGGGGGTTGTAAAAACTTTTTCGTGACCGAAAACATAGGGTTATTATTGAGAATGAAGAAATTTATTCAGAAATTCAAAAGAGGTATTTACGGGAACGTAATGCATTCAAGACTAAAAAGTTCAAAGCTGTCTGTGTACGGAATACGTGTTGACCTGGCTCAAATTATTGGCCAATGTGCCCTTTGAGTTCAGTAACGCTTCTCTTCAACATATCAAATTGTTGTAGCAATCGAGATATAAGAACGAAAACAAAAAATTGCCCTTGAAGAATTAACATTCTAGTGTCATGGAAAGATTATTAATAAGAGCATCTCTAAGATGGTAGTAGAGGGGCGGGTTGTATCTTGCACATGTATACTTCATGTCCCACCAAAGTCTACGCAACCGAATTAGTTCTCCGACTGATTCAGAAGCTTCAACGTATTCAGGCTCTGTTGCAGACAAACTGACGCATCTTTTCTTCATTTAGCACCACGAAATAGCCCCACTAGCCAAACAGAATATATCCTGTTGAGGACTTTCTGGACTACCCGTCCCAATACCCAATCAATGCGTTCGCCTGTTTTACGCTTGATGACTTGCTGTGTCTAATCAACTTCCCTCGTGACCCATTTTTAAACAGAACTCCTTAGTGCACTGCCCTTTTTAAGTACCTAATAATGCGGTTTACAACATTCCAGTATACGCCGGTAGGGTTCTGACAGAATTGGCTCAATGTGTTCACTGCGAAGCAAATGTCTGTTCTATTGCCAATAGCCAAACGCATTAGACTTCCGATAGTTTCTCTATAAGGCACTCTAATTTGCTTAGAACGTCCCTCATCGAGATTCAGACTAGGTCTTAAGGGTGCTTCCATGCTCAACTTTTTCAAAATTCGTTTGTGTGTTTCAAAAAAATTGTGCATACAATAACTGAACTATCATTCGACCGGGAAATTTCAAACCGTAGATAGTATGTTGATTCCGTAACTGTTATTCGAAAAGCCTCTCCAAGATTAGCAAGAAATGAATGCTTGTAGCAGCTTCCATAAGTTTGTCTTACAAATACACAGGCGTCGCCTTCGTCCTCTACAAAATGCATTCCATCCAATCGTGACACGAGCTTATCGTTCCAACATCTTGGGACGTGTTTCAACCCGCTCAAACTTTTCTGTAGTTTTCAAACACGACCTGTCTGATCATCAAACCCCTCGGGTTGCCTCATGAAAATTTCCTCTTACAAGTCCCCATAAACAAATGCTGTTTTTACGTCAAATTGTTTTGTGATCAGTTTTGAAGAGCCACAATCGATTCGTAACGCACAACAGAGCTAAAGGTTTCATTATAGTCCACCCACATTCCTGACTGAAACCTTTTGTTAGTAGTCGAGCTTTATATTTGACAATATCTCCATCCAGATTGCGTTTGGCACGAAAAATCCTCTTACAATCCACTACTTTTCTTTCAGTAACTCGTTCTGCCCATACCCAAGTTTGGTTAACCTATCGGGATTCCATCTCATCCTTCGTGACCTCTAGCCACATTTCTAGGTCTTTACAATGCGGCACAACAATTTATACCTAGAAAGAAGTTGGATTTTAGACCTATCCCTTAGATTGTGAATTGCACTAACAACAGTTTCGTCTGTAGTCAAAAGTGTTGGTTCTTGTGAACTATGAAGTCATTCAATTCAGTCATTGGAGTTGTAGAACCTGAAGAGTTAATGTCAATCGATAATTCTACTGACCTGAGGTTTCCTGAACTCATCAGTTCAGCAAGTGCTGAATCTTCTGAATATCTAGTCATGTTTTCTTGCTGCTGCCAACAGTCCCTAAACTATCTGATTTTATGTCCATAGAACAAAACAAAAGTTCTTCTTTGTCACTCTCAGGAACCTTCTCCGTTGAAAATTACAACTCGGCTGATTTCAATTCTATTCTGATCTACATCAGAAAAAATCTTTGAACCCTTTAAATGCTTGTCATAATCCCCTAAAACAACCGGAACGTGTGAACAAAAACTTTTGAACCTGAAGTTTCGAAACTTAGAATTTTCATTCTCATCTCAGCTGAACCATTTTGCTGCAGCGTATACACTACAGTCCTCTGATGGTTGAAACCTTCTTTATTTAGAATTGGCATGACCTCTTCATTGGAAAGAACCTCTTGAAATGCCTAAAGAATAGGTCCAATTTGTTTGACACCTCATGTTAATGCCTAAGAAAGTTAACTTGCCTATAGTGCGAATAATCACCTTTCGGTTGCAAGAAAAACTGAGAACCTCTTCCCTCTGGCTAGAAGCTTTCAAAAATGGCCCTCGGTGGCTTGAATTTATGTATTTCCCAGAAATCGAGCCCCTTGTCTCTGATTTCTGGGGCTTAGAAGATCCAAAAGCCTCCCATCCCTCATTCTAGAAGTTCCTAGCTCAGCACCTAGCCCCTCCTTATCAACAGAAGTCCCCTTAATCCCCTGCCAGCAGTATGTGACCCCTCAACTGCCACATCTGCCAGCAATGCCACGATGTCAGATGAGACGTCACAGCCCATGTCCATAACATCTCTCCCCACTGTGGAGCTGCTTAACAGAAGCCTCTCCTCCTCAGTGATTGACAATTTTTCAATCGCAGTGAAAACATTTTGGCTCAGCTTGTTCCCACGAGTAGATAGGGAATTTAAAAAGTCCATCGTGACAGCCTCCCAAGGCAGAAGAACGCTACTTATTCAGAAAGGTCACTTGGTATCCCAAAGGGTCTTTTATTGACACAGATCCCCCTCGACAGCATAAGCATAGGGTTGGGAAAGCACCAGAAAATATTTAAAATGAGAGTTACCCCTCCCTCACACCCCTGTTCACGCCCTTCCTCCGCCTTCATCTGCCCGCTAACCCATCCAATCCAACGTTAAGGTCTGAAGGTCAGAGTTGCTACACAGAAGCTCGGAGCCCACTAGGATCTTACGAGTATAATCGCAATTGCAGCCTTTAGGCCCCAAGTCATAATGCACTGATATTTTTTCGAGTTGTCCTCATCACAGGAAACGGCAAATATGAGGCAATGTTTTTAGGCCGGTTAGATGATGGCTTTCCAGGCGGGATCTCCCCAAATTGTTGGAAATTAAACAGTCGTTGCCAGTGAATAGCTCCTTTTTTCCTCATAAACGGACAACAAAACTTTATTACTTTACCAATTAGTGAAAACGAAGCCTGAGAGGTGTCTACAAGAGTGGCGCTGAAGAGGGTTATAAGAGAAGCGCTGTATCTGTGTCGCACTAGCCTTTGTAGGGAAAGTATAAAAATGTTTAATTAACTAAGAGACAGAGAGGAGGGTAAAAAGAGTTTTAGCTAATGTCACCGTTGGGAAGGTAATGTTCTCAACCACTCTGCAGGTATTGTGTCGTTGTTTCTATGAGTAACAGCAGTAACCACTTCCCTCAATTACAAGGAATAACCTTCATTTGCCCTTTCAGCTCTCGGGACTCCAAACGAAACAGTCACAAACTTCCATTGCAGTTGGTGCGTCAACTTGAGCTACGTTTCTGCGTGTACTCTACTGAATCGTTAACTTGGGCTGGACGGCAAAAAACCTACGTTTGTCTTTTATTACTTCTGCTCCTCACTCCATGGTCCCGCTGCCATAAATAGAGAAATTGTAAGGGAATCTCGAGACAGGTCTTATTGTAACTCTCTTTTTTTTATTAACAAGAATGTAATAAAGTACTACGTGAGATGAATGTAGACGTGTCTCGTAAACGCCTTGTGCTACACGTCACAACAACTTCATCACTACCAACAATAGTTTTAGATTCACAAACTGCGTTTGTGTTGAGACTTATTCGAATGTGTTTGGGACTGGGACTACAGTAGATAGTGGGAAATACATCAAAGAATTTTCTAACAAAGTAGAGATAAAACTGATCGAAAACTAGAAGAAGAAGAAGAAAATACTAAAGTTAACGTACCTGTTAGGTGAGTCCGTCTCCTCTGGCTGGTGAGTTACTGTGGGCAAGCGCTTTCGATGTAAAGACATCATCGTCTGGCCGTTAAGTCAGTACTCAGGAGTACTGACTTAACGGCCAGACGATGATGTCTTTACATCGAAAGCGCTTGCCCACAGTAACTCACCAGCCAGAGGAGACGGACTCACCTAACAGGTACGTTAACTTTAGTAATTTGCCTACTGGCGGACACAACCCAATTTCTTTAATACAAGAAGAAAATAGTTTATTACAAAAAACAAATTAATTCTACCTTTCATGACAATAAATAAACCTTACGACATGGTTTTAAAACCGTCCGCCGGAGGATCGGGCCCGATTCCAATTATCTTAAGACTGATGTTTGTTAAAGGGGGAAAGAAAATTTTACAATAGATATTTTACAAAATTAACCGTAATTAAATTCCCTGATAAGACTATGCCTATAACGCCACGCCAATCTCCAGTAACGGGCAAGACCCGACCAATCAGGACCATAAAGGAGCGAGCACCAGTGCCTCATCGCGCGAAAGTGCCGGCCTTCCAAACACCACGACTCGAAACTCGGCAAGTATTGGGCATACACATAAAAAGTGGAAGACATCCTCTCGTTCCGAAAATCGACTTCCCAGTCGTTGCAATTTAAATAAACAGGCACAAGATATACAGTGGCCCCGGCACAAGTAAACTTAACAACAATGGCTCCATCTAGACTCACTATATTCATATTGCCTCGCCCTTTTTTAACAGCCACTAAAATACCACCACTGGCTCTTCCGACATTAGCCCTCTTTTCAGCATGCATCCAGCTAACTTCGAACTCAGGGAAATAATTAGCGTAAATTGACTCAGCACATTCAGTTACATGCGTTTCTATGAGAATAAATACCTGAAAAGATTTGACAAAATTAATAAAAGAAAAGTCATTCTTTTTACTAGAAAGACCTGCCACATTATAAATCAAAAAATTATAACAAAATTCATTATCCATTGACAGTCCAGTTTCAGCCACAGTGCATCCTCTCTCCGACAGACCTCCTCATTTCAGCTGCCAGCAGTAGTCGAGGCTGTATCCAACACTGGCCCCTCACGTCCCCGAGACTGGCGTTCCGAGAGTAATCCCATGATAACCAGTTTCAGATCAACTCCTGCGATGCTGCACACCTCCCGACCGTCCTATTGCGAGCATAGACCTATTTTTTCATCCCAAATAAATGGCTTGTTTTGTACCAGGAGCCTATCAGATCTCAGTTGACAGATCAATGCAGAATTTTTCTTTTTCAACTCGGAGCGAATACGAAGTAATTTGGACCTTCTAACACGCACTGCTACGGGGAAGTCCTAGGAGATGCTAAATCCAGTCCCATTCAAAACGTGTGCCTTATTAATGATCACCCATTCATCGGTATAATTGCGTAAGATTACCAATAACAATCCTCCGGTTGCGCCCTGTGAACCACCAAGACGTCGAACAGAGTCCAACACAATACGATCCAAAATCTGCAAAGTATCGGCGAAAAAACGTTGAACCACATGGTTGAGATCGTCCCCCCGCTGAACAATAAGACCCCTCAAAATCAGGTTATTTTTTCGGGAATTAAGCTCCAAAAATTCAATACGACGGTCTCTTTGGGTTGCCGCCGCCTTCAGTTCAGCAATCTCAACCCGCAGCTGCTTGTTCTCCTCCTGTAGCCCCTGCACCTCAGCACGAAGCTCTTCAAAATCTTTCTTGGTGGGCAGTACTTTAAGCTTCTCGTCCATCATTTTACTGATTGACATTAACAACTCTTTGTTGCGAGAATCACCCATTATATTAGTTCTCTTCCCAAGATTAGAAATTGCTGATTCCGGTGAACTACGGGGTCGCAGTGCTTTTAGACGAGGTACTCTGCACACTGTTACTCCAATGCAGATACCTATTTATATTTTGCAGCATTAAATGTGCGCGAGGTGAAGCAATCAACTCGGTACGTAATTTACGAGCCTCAATTACGCCGAGAACGCAGAATGCTATGACGCCAGGCCAAGAGCCAACTAAGCGTAGATGATTAGGCGATGCACCAACAAAAATATTAGCAATCGGGGGACTCACCGGCGGCCAGTCGTGGGAGAAGCAGTGGGGGCGCCCGACAACGCGTGAGGAGGGGAACACGTCCGCTTATCTCTTCGCTCGCTCGGAGCTTCAAAATATACGCCTCTTTCCGAGAAGTTTATGAACACAATCCCCGACAATTTAGTTGGATTATGGTCGACACAGTGTTTATAATGAGGGAACCCTCAGGAATACAGACACCCGTGATATACACCGTACTCTTGCACAATTTTGACGTGAACTGACAACAAGAACCCACGTATCGGAATGAATTAAGAGGGAGCAACAAAGATGCGTGTGAACTGCTTGGACTCTAGGCCCGAACTCCGATCGAAAACCAAGGAAATGACGGTGGAAGCATACGGTAGAAATATGTGAATAAGCTGTCTGTATCCAGATTTGAATTTGGTAGGCGAGTGGATGTGGTGGTTGAAGATTGAAACGGACTGAGCTCTAAACTTCTGCTTGGGTTGTAAAGCGAGGGGGTAGATGTGGTAGCTTCGCGGGGAAGTATTTGGCCAAAGATGTAGAACTTTTCATTCGAGCAACAAGGCTATGCGTATTGCACGTGAAAAAAGCTGTCCGTTGTTCACCATTTGGCGTAAACACTGATAAAGGGCTACAGTCACTTGAGTAAGAGAAATGGAGACATATTTAGGTAAAAGTCACGACTATAGTTCTTGTGTAACGTGTTTCACAGCATGTTCGATTTAGTGCCCGTGTCAAAAAAAATCATGGTGACAGTTCAATAAACTACCTGTATGTTGATTATTCAAAAACGTATATAAAAGAAGACGGGTCAGTATGTTTTAGAATATCAAGCCCTACCGGTTTCCTCATTTTCCTCACTTCTCGTCACGATCTAATAAATATCTGGTGCGTAGCAACACACAACTTTCCGCCACCCCCGTAATTTCGAACACCAGCTACATATGCGGGTGCTATATCTTCGTTCAACGCATTTTTACAGGAACGATTATGGGGTACAAAATGTACGTACTAGTTAACTGAGAGTACTCCGAAAGTTTGATCGAAATCGTTAGAGCCGTTTTTGAGAAAATTGGAATACCAATAAATTAATATTCGACAAATCTCCTTTCTTGAGTTAATTTGGCTTATATCTCCGTTCAGCATATAAATACAGAAATAATTATGGAGAACGAAATGTTGGTATGGGTGACTGAAAGACACTCCATTAGAACTTATCACATCTGGTGAAGAAGTTACCCTGGAATTTACGGAAATGTTCGAAAAAACGTTATTTTCGACACATTTTGATTTTTATCTCTGTTCAATGGACTGTCAGAGGAACATTTATTGAGAATAATATGTAGGTATTAAATATTCGGATACATCTTGAAAGTTTGGTGATAATCGTTGGAGCCGTTTTGCCAAAAAGCGTAAAAAACCTATTTTAGCTTCATGGGCCTATATCTCCGTTCACCGTATTTTCATGGAGATATGTATAGAGAAGAAAAGTTGGGTATTGATCAGTAGAAGATAATTTGAAAGTTTAATCAAAATCGTTAGAGCCGTTTTCGAGAAAAATTCAAAAAACCCTAGTTTTTGGTACATTTTCGTCCCCCCACCCCCCTTCCCATCGGCCGAAATCGTCCATAACCTTATTTTGGTGTTTACAAAAAATAACAAACAAAACAAAAAAAGAACCAGCTCAATCGGATCAGCCGTTCTCCCGCAAATCGAACTACAGACACACACACACACATACATACACACAGATCTGTTTCTTTATTTCATGACTGTACCTAAACCCTCGACGAGGGTTATATCAGTCATAGAAGTTGCGGTTTCGCTAATATGCAAGAGGCCGGCCCCTGCAGCATCCACCGAACTCAGACCTGTGGAGGTACGGCAGGTATGTGGTCGTTAGCCAGTCTCACCGTAGAGAGCTGTTGCCCGTGTGTTACCGCGCGGAGGTGACCACCTGAGGAATCCCGTACCATCTGGGAGTAGTTCTTAATCTGGTTCCCTACCTGATCTTACTGTTTACTTGGGTGGCAAGTTCCAAAAGGACTGATCAGCTATAACCACGTTTCTTAGCCATTACCTTCTTTGCGAACTTTGCAAAATGGTTATAGGCTTCCTTTGTAGCAGTCAAAGCTGCTAAGTTCGTTTGCCCTCTCAACAACCGTCGCTCACTGTTGTAGAAACTACAGTGGAGCAGCACATGGTTTCTTGTTTCCTCCGCACTGGAGGCACAAGACGCGCATAATGGAGAGTCTTTCAGAGAAAAGAAGTGGAGCCGCGCATTGAAGTCACCATGTCCCGTGAGGAACTGGCTCGTCCAGTGGTCTGGCTCAACCCATTTTCTAGAAAGACGTTCACGGATGTTGGGAAGAACTCATACGTATCACGTCCCTTTGACGAGGATTCCCATCTCGCTTGCCATTTCTCTAGAGCCCATTCATCGATGGCGGCAAGTTTCTGTTCTGTGGTGAGATCCGCACGGAGTTCAGCCCAAAGCGGGGGAAGCTCCAGTTTCACTCTCCACTTGTCAATCATGCACTCAACAGCCAAATCAACTGGTAACTGACCAGTGATCACCTGGAGTGCTTCCGTTGATACAGTCTTGTAGGCCTTGGTGATCCACAGGAGCGCGGCTCTCTGGGATTGGGCCAATACTCTCTTTTGATTGACTGTTAGTTTGCTACCCCAGACAACAGGGCAGTAGCCAATCACACCTAAATAGATGGCCTTATACATGAGGATGGTGTCGTGGTAACACACACCCCAAGTGGCCTTAGTAATGGCACGCAGTGAGGCAAACCTACATACATACACACACACACACACACACACATACACACACACACACACACATACATGGACCACGCGCCGAAATTAGGTTTTTTAGACTCAGTAGGGTCTGAAACGTAAAGATCTGAAGAAAACCCAAATTTTTTTTTTGGGCCGATTACTATACTTTCCTTCCCTTCGGGTAGCGGAAAGTAAAATAATCCACGACATCCCCCCCCCCCTCCAGTATTGTTCCACACTGAGTTTTCATTAATCTTCACTTAGGTTTCAGGATCCTGTGAGTTCAGAATACCAATTTATACTCCTCGCTCTGGAATTTGAATTTTCGTAATTCGATTTTGTTGTATTAAGAAGTATTGTTGTGTGGTTACTACATTAGTCATATGACATTGCATTGTTGTTGTGTGGTAACTATGTAGAGAGGTGTTTCAAGTTGGATTCTTCCTTGTCCGAATTCATAACAGTATGGTTAACCAACGATTCGTTTCTTTTCAGTGGCTCTATCATGCCTGGCTGTGCTCCTGTCGCTCGCGTCCATAGCCCTCGCTGTGGCAATACCTTGCCCGTCCCAGTGCATCTGCTTATCACAAGCGCAGGTACTTTCTTCATATTTTATCAACTTACACACTTAATTATTCGACATTATTCAAGGAGTAGAGTAATTTTTCTCAGGCGAGTGGCTTTTAGCGTTCCATGTTGACGTGCACGCTGTATATAATATTTGAAGTGACTTAATAAAGTCGTCACTGCCATGATCTTTTTACTCCGTCCACAGACACACATTTACACGCAGATATAAAACCGTTCACTCAAATGGTGATGTTAGCGCTCATAAGACTTTGAAGTGTTTGAAGTGCAACGATCTGAAGACCCCTCTCAACAAAAAATTGCCAGCCGACCATTGGACAGAGGCAAGGAAAGCCCGCTTAGATTTCAGATGTTCTATCCGAATTTTGTATGATGCACTGCGAACAGATTGACGACGAATCTACTGTTAAATAGTTAACATCATTTTTCACGTCAAGCTGTTTGGTTGTTGTTGTCGTAGGTAGCTGTTTGTTGTTGGTGTACGGATTCGTGGCTTCCTGAGTACCGTACGAAATGAAAGGCTGGATATGCGAAAGAAGTAGGGATCATAGACAACTGTATCAGCTATATTTCACCGTATATTCATTTGATTGCCTTCAAAACATGCAATTATCTGGAAATAAAGTACTTCAGGCGGTTCCCTTTGTTGGTTCGTGCACATTTCCCGAAATAACGGCGATTTCGATACCGTAATTTCCATGTAAAGGGAGTACAAAGGAAATTACTGTGAAAGTAAAATGGGATCGAAAGGACTATATTAATTGACCTGAGGATTTTGCTGATGGAACTGGATATTTCTTGTGATGGGAAAACCTTAGAGCTGTCACGCGGAAATAACTTGGGATTGCGAGTTGAGTTTTCTAGTACCGCAGAAAACCACCTTTCTGTAGCCCCCTCCACCTATCACCCAATCAGCCCTCTTCCCCACTCCCGTCCCATCCCCTCTCATCACTCCTCTCTCGACCCTACCACACCATGTCCCTTTGATAATTCGTAGGACAGTGATGAAAAGAGTCACGGCAGTCTTTTTGCCGCTCTCCTTCAAACGACTTTCCTTATCTATTCCTGGTAGTCCTTTTTCGTTTGAGCTCGCTTTTGGGAAACAAACGCGGAAACATCTGGCAGCCGTTTAAAGTGCCGTCCTACGTGATGCCAATTTCATGCCTTCTATTCCCTTGAAACGCTCTACTGGGGCTTCTCGTCAAATCGGTTAATTTGTGTCAACTGATGCGGAACGGGATTCGTCTTTCGATAGTCGGAGAAGGGACTGACCACTACTCAGCTCGTGGCACGAATCTCTCTCCATGTCGCCTCCCTTACGGCATCCCTTTGATGACGATTTCAAGCATTTTCTTGTCCCCAAACTGCCCCATCTAATGACTGATATAACCTTCGTCGAGGGTTTAGTAACAGGCATTTAATAAGGAAACAGACCAGCACAATATAAAAGGGGATAAAAACAATCTGCTATGTCGTGAACGAGTTGAATCATCAAGTTGCTTGACTCATTTTGAGGACGAGTTTCCAATCCATTAAAGCTAGATAGAGTTACCAACGTTAGTAACGCTAGTAATCAACGCTTGTAAAGCTCTTCCGTAACATTGTAATTAGACTGTGGGTAAATGTATGTTGAATGAGATATATGCATGCAGGTCATCTCACTCAGATATCCAAGTTATAGTAGAGTGATATTGCCATTCTAAAAAAATAGTAATATGGGGATGACTGTGGAATTGGATTGATGAAAAAATTAGGAAAATATTAGAAAAGTGAAGGCGAAGAGAGATATAAAAACCCTGCAAATTATTACACAACGATTTATTATTCGGATAATCAGCTTGACCTAGCATTAATGCTCCGAGACCCATCCTGTTCGATTCAGCATCGAAAAATATCATAATGAAACCCAAAAAAAGGTCGAAAAGAACTGAGTCGTAATATTAAAATAAACAAAAAAAAACGCAAGTATCTAGAAAAAACTGAATTTTAATAAGAAAACACGCACGCTAAATACTAATATCAAAATTTAACCAAAAATCTATGAAAAAAACCAAAATGAGAATGAAACGAAAGAATCTAAAAAAATTGAATCGTATTAAAACCAAAACGTCGGGGAAATAGGAACGGGGGCGCTCGAAGCGAAAGGCGAGTTGAGCGGCGAGTGGGGGAGGCGGAGTCGTTGGGAGGGAAGCGACCCGCCTCGAGAGAAGCGAGCCGCCTCGAGAGCGGTTGGTTTTTTAAAGAGACGGGCGGGGCGGAGGGAATTCAAACGACGAACCGCATGAAGCTCCCGCGATGTACTGCGTTTCGCTCATTTTTTTTTCCGTTTTTTGCCCATTACAACCACGGGCTTCGTCCGATCGGATTGCCGAGATGGCGGGCACAACTAGATACTAAATCGGATTTTTGGGCGAAAGAACGAATTTTTTAGACCACGTTAAAGGCACAAAACAGCCCGGACGGCAGACGGGGGACGGAGGACGGTGGGCGGCGGACGGACATTGCAAATTTGGAATCTCCATGTCTTGAAACGTAAAGTATCAAATTTTGAGGGGGGTTGTAAAAAATTTTTCGTGACCGAAAACATAGGGTTATTATTCAGAATGAATAATAAACCAAAACGCTGAAAATTATGAGACAACGGTTTACTATTCTCTAGCACAGCTCGATGTAGTCTCACACCACCGAGACTCATTCCATTCGATTTGGCATCGGAAAATTACGGGACTACAGCAGATCGACGAAAATAAGATAACTCAGGCGCCTGTAGGCAATTTGCATGACGTCATGAGCGGTTTGAGTGAGACAGGAGGAAGAGCATATGATGAGACGATTACTTTTACTGTATTGTCCCGCGAGTTCTTTCAATTAGTCACGTTGACTCAATATAATTATTGTGATTTCACCATTTTCGGTCCAAACGCAGTCGTACACCTCTGGAACTCGTTTCATTCGACGCTGCATCGAGAAATACCTTGAATACGATACCAAACTGCAGTGAACACGATTGTTGGTAAAACATTCATTTTCAACGGTGATTATCTCACAAGATTAGACGAATGCACATTACGTCCAACCTTTTTAGGGGTGTACTATAACTTTTTCAATGGCCTGCCGAAACGCGGTGCTTTCAAATTTATGAATGGTGACATCTACTTCTTCTCACCAACCAACGTCGTTGAGTACAACGAATATCTCGATGTTGCCACCGATTCTAACGTTGATGTTTTCGATAAACTTAATATAAAATGATTGGAAATGAACCTAATGGATAAATTGTACAATTTGATAGCAGAATTTTCACAAATCGATTGAAGCCGCGTCAACAAATAACGATATTTACGAGTACTGAGAGCTATAGTGCAACGGAATTAACGTAATGGACAATTTAAGGATAAATATATTTACTATTTTTTCAATCTAACGTTGCCTCTTAACAACGTCCTTTTTTCCCTTCTTCATCACTGTTGTTATGGCCAAAACGCTAAATAACCTATTCATCCCAGTTCCGGTTACTATTATATCCTCCACTCGCCGGTACGAGTAATCGAGGAAGGGAATGATGGTCCCACCTTGGGATGGTGGTTAGCACTCTCGACTCGTACAAACTACTACGCTAGAGAATTTTCGTGACGACGAATTATTTCTACTGACATCTCTTATCTGACCTGCTGACCCCCCTCGCCCGATCGCCTTCCCATCATTCATTTTACGTATATCCAGACTCCTTAAAATCCATCTACTCGCAACCCATCTTGTATACCTTGTATTCAGTAGCGATGTGCAGATAGTTGCCAAGGTAACGTCTTTATTTGCCTTCAAGTTTCCATGCGTTAAACTTCAGAAAGGTAGCTGGAAATAAATGCGACTCACTGTTCGTGCACACTCAATTCATTACTTGAAATCTGACAAAATGTGTGCCGTCGTTGATACCTTACACCAAACTCATGTTAGACGTCAGTTCATCCTCATAATGCAAAAACACACAACTTCGCAAACCCGTATATTCGATGATCTGCTATATATTGGGCGATGAATAGCTCATAGCTTATTCTAGCTGCTGTATAGTTTAGTTCAACGCATTTCTACAAACATTTGCAGGGTTAACAGTTTCAAGTTAGTCTGGGAACATCGAAAATGTTTTAAAAACACAATTCTTGACACATTTTGGTTGTTATCGCTGTTCTATGGACTGTCATAAGAAATTTAGGGAGGAAAAAAATGGGTATAGATCAGTTGAAGACATCGTGTGAGTTTGGAGAGAATCGTTATAGTCGTGTTGGCAAAAGTGAATGAAGCACTTTTGGTTTATTATTCATTCTGAATAATAACCCTATGTTTTCGGTCACGAAAAATTTTTTACAACCCCCCCTACTTTACGTTTCAAGACATGGGGATTCCAAATCTGCAATGTCCGTCCGCCGTCCCTCGTCCCCCGTCCCCCATCTGCCATCCCCAACCCCTGACCCCCGTCCACAATCCCCTGTCTGCCGTCTGGGCCGTTTTGTGCCTTTAACGTGGTCTAAAAAAATTTTTCTTTCGCACAAAAACCCTATTTGGTATCTAGTTGTCCCCGCCATCTCGGCAATCCGATCGGACGAAGCCCACGGCTGTTATGGACAAAAAAGGATTAAAAAAATAACGAAACGCAGTATAATCGCAAATGAGTATACCGTTTCGTATCGTGTTCAAGGTATTTTTACATCCTGGGTCGAACGGATGAGTATCAGACGTGTGCAACTGCGTATAGGGAAATTACAGTAATTATAGTGAGCCAAAGTCAACTAATTGAAAGAACTCGCGGGAACTACAGCGGAAGTCAACGTTTCGTCGTTTGAACTCTCCCTCACTCCCGTCTCATCTAAACCAACCGCCCGCTCGACTCGCAACGTGCCAATTGCCGAGGGTTCGCTCGGTACGAGGTTCCCCTTCCCAATTTCCCCGACTCCTTCTGCCCGACTGGCGGAGGAAGGTGAGGGCCACTTCCTCTGCACACCCCTACATCGGATCATAAATGCCTACAGACGCTTACAGGCGCTTGGGAAATATTTATTTTCCATGGTTCCATTGTAGTTAGTTCATGTTTCGTATGGTTTACTAGTATTTTAAGATGCTGAATCGAATGGAATGGGTCTGGGAGCAGTAATACTAGGTCAAGCTGTTCATGAGAATAATAAACCGTTGTGTAATAATTTGCAGGGTTTTTTCTTCATAGGCCAGTACCTCTGTCCATCAAATTTTCATGAAGATATTTTATTATACTTATTAGAAGGAAACATTTGGTACTGATTTGCAGAATATAATTTGAAAGTTTAATTAAAATCGTGGGTATCGTTTTCGAGTAAAATGCGAAAAACTCGTTTTTGGTGCATCCCCCCAACCACTCCTTCCAGTCGATTGAACTCGCACATAATCATCATAGCCGTTTGATTTTTGGATTCAGTATGCTCCATAACGAAATATGCGAAGAAAACCTTCTTTTTTTTGTACACCACCACAATAATTTTCTTACCCTTTTTCAAGTTTTCGTGAACTACTTTTCAGGTGCTGTGCAACACAGGGGGCTTGACTGAAATTCCAATAAATAAGTTGCCACCTACAGTTGAGCATCTGAGTCTCACGAAAAACAATTTCCCTCTCATTCGGAGCGACGCTTTCAACGGATTGAGGTAAGATATTCTTTGTTTATTCACCAATCAAACATTCGATACGGTCTTGGGAGTTGTAATTATACCGCGGGTTTCTGCTCAATGTCTGATGACCAGCTCTAGAGTATACTGGATCAGATTGTCATTTGACATCTAATGCATTCTATAACTCAAATTGACTGTGATCATCCCAGACGATTACGGAAACAGGCACATCTCTCCACAACAGCTACCGTTTCCATGACAACTGAATGGCCACCAAAATAAGATTACACGGGGAAACTTTCAGCTCTCACCTGATCAGTTAATTTTATTCGTTTTACTTTCAGGAGCTTCTACTGCGCATGATTATAGTCGAGGACATGTTATCACTGTTTCTAATTACAGCTGGAAACTAGTCTCCCTTCCTGCCCGTTCGCCAGTTCGGGACTGTCGTGATAACGGTCTCCAAAAATGGTCAAGACCTTTCACTAAATCTGGTTATTGAAAAGGGTTTGCCACGTACTGTGAAAATCAAGCTTGTTATACTCGTAGTTGTTACTCCAATGCTGGTTAATACCGCCGCATTAACATGGCACGCGTGAAGGAGGTGGGCATCTCCTGTTTTATATTTAATTCAGAGTGCAGTTAGGATCAAGATATGAACAAGTGCGAATAATTGATGAACGTTAGAGATGTGAGTGGTTGTGCGTACTAAGTAGTGGTGTCGCCTTGAAGGTAATGAAGGCCAACACTTTTGAACAGCCGTGTTGCGTGAGATAAGAGACAATTTAAGGAGCCAAACCTACGAAAAAAAAATGTCAACGAACAAATGCGAATAAAATAAAAACACTATACGAATCTCACTAGTTTTCTCTGAGTGAAGAAAAATGAAGCAAAATGGAAATATCCGGTGCGATGCACCAGACAACTCTCACGGAACACTCCTTAGCACTTCGTAACTTCACTAGATTTCATGGCTTTACTACTAATTTAATTTATTTTTTACTCAGTTCATTTGTACAAGGGGAAACATAACTTCAGTCGAAGAATGTAATAACTTGACTTTATGGTGGAGAGTTCCGGAATTTATTGTGGTACTCCTCATTATGGCACGAACATTATCGAGCAATCAGTTCACAGAGAATCAATGAGAAGTTAACACGATTTTTTTAGGAAGAATAGCAGTCACTGTAATAAGTGAAACGGCGGTGATTGAAATTCCGGAATTTCTGGAGTAGCCCAAAATATCTTATTGCTTCCTATTGCTATTTCACGTTCGCTGTATAGGTATTTGTTTGGACTACCATCTCGATTTTTATGAAGATTCTGTAAGAAAAAAGAACTGCGCTAAAATCTAATTTCGTCTAAATGTTCGGTAATTCGTTGTGCTGCTCTCATCATTTTCCCACAAATGAGAATTCTGTGATTAGGGCTGGTTGAGAAAATAATATTTAGTGTTTTGATCGGTGCTCGTGGGAAACCCCGAAAACCTCCAGACGATGAACCAGGGTTAGCCCCGCGCAGTCCCCGGAACGCAGGGACTTCCCCGTTACACTGAATCCAGGTATGTATGGAAACTCCTGCCGCCCGTTTTCATTCTTGTTTCAAGAGCCCTCTCGTTTGCGCTACTTTAACCCCAATTACCAAGTCTCTTCATTTTTGTTACCCTCTTGTATCCGCCTAGGGAAACGTGTCGCGTCTCCGACTTCGTTCTGAACATTTCCCCGTGATTTCAAGTGTTTTTTACGTGTTCAATACAGCCCTCCTCACACTCACCGAGTTTCCTTCTATTCCGTTGTAACCCCCCCCCCCGCATGTTTTCTCATCAAAATGACTGATCCACAATCTTCTTCAGCTAGTTATATTAGTCGCATGTGATGGGGGTTTTGTTTTCACAATCATGCAAGAGGCTAGCTCACTCGCTCAGCATCCACCAAACCCAGACCTGTGGAGGTACGATAGGTATTTGGTTGTTAGTCAGCAGAGCTCCTGGTAGAGAGCTGTTCCCTATGTGTTACTGCAAGTAGGTGACCATCTGAGGAATCCCGTACCATCTATGTGGACCCGTGTAGACCGGAATGAATCTCGTAAACGGGTTTAAGTTGAGCACGAACTTGTAATTTGAAGAATTGGTATATCTCAAGATTTGGATATTTAGATGTACAAGAAGAGATGACCTACACAGGATATGAGTTGCGTGTATAACCGCGAACAAGTACGGCTCTAGAGGCGTGAAACTGGTTGTACGGGGAAGGAAGGAGAAATCCGAATTAGATGTCGATGAGAGGTGGAACAAGTGTCCGTTGGGAGAATTGGAGACGACTGTATCACGAAAGGTGTTAGAAGAAGACTATGTTGGAGAACTGGAGACGACCGACGTCCGCCAGACTTCGTAGCAGAATGAGATTGGGAGGAGCTCTATCGTGGAGAGGAATGTGAAAAGGAGGGAAAGAAATAGTATTTCTATTCCCAGACGAAGTGGGAATTCCGTCGTTGTTGGGATACCAGCGGAGGTGGGATTTCCATAACAATAAGCAGTCCAGGAGACTACCAGATGAGCCAGAGCACAGGGTGATGAGGTTATGTGTGAAACAATGAAGTGGTGGTGAGATGAGCAGGACAACGGAGAACTTGAGCTTAGGTGCGAAGATGAGGATGAATGAGTGAGCACACGAGGAAACTCAGGAGATAGTGCACGGAGATCGAAATGATGGTGAGACAGCACTAGCATGAAGTAAGCAGGGAAGGGTCAAATCGCAGTCTTTTATCAAAAGCTGAGCACATGCACAGTAGGGGAATGAAGAAGGGATATGTACACAGGTGTGGTGTAAGTAGGAGAACGCACCTGGGGTCATGCAAGTAGGAGAACCCACACTGGGGTGGTGCAGAAGAAGGAAGCACACTAGGGTGGTGAGGATTGGGTTAGCACAATGGGGTAGTGAGAAGGATAAAGTACACAAAGGTGGTGCTAAAAGGGGCAAGTGCAGTGAGGAGAGGGTACAGATTTGGAGATGGGTTTAAGAAGTGAGACCTAGTGCTGTCACGGGATTGTGCTAATACTCTCTTTTGATGGACTGTTAGCTTGCTACCCCAGATAACGGGGCAGTAGCCAATCACGCCTTGATAGATGGCCTTATATATATGAGGATAGTGTCATGGTAACACACACACCCCAAGCGGCCTTAGTAATTGCACGCAGTGAGGCAAACCTTGCAATGGTTGAAGGACTGTAGGTGTTGGTTGAAGCCCCACCTCTCACCTATATTCACTCCTAAGTACTTGACGTGCTTTTCAAGAAGGAGCCTGTGGCCGCCAAAGCGTATAGTGGGAGGATTATTTACTTTCTCATTCAAGAGGATTAGCTGGGTTTAAACCTCAGCCACCTGCATCTGTGACAGTGCGGAGCTTGTTTGGGGGTTTTCTTCAATTTGGCGGACTGACTCGGCAAAGATAAGCACAGTCAAGTCATCCATATAACGTGTATGGCTCGCAGTCAGTCTCCATTAGCTGAACTTCGACAGATCTGTTTCTTTATTTCATGACTGTACCTAAACCCTCGACGAGGGTTATATCAGTCATAGAAGTTGCGGTTTCGCTAATATGCAAGAGGCCGGCCCCTGCAGCATCCACCGAACTCAGACCTGTGGAGGTACGGCAGGTATGTGGTCGTTAGCCAGTCTCACCGTAGAGAGCTGTTGCCCGTGTGTTACCGCGGAGGTGACCACCTGAGGAATCCCATTACCATCTGGGAGTAGTTCTTAATCTGGTTCCCTACCTGATCTTACTGTTTACTTGGGTGGCAAGTTTCAAAAGGACTGATCAACTATAACCACGTTTCTTAGCCATTACCTTCTTTGCGAACTTTGCAAAATGGTTATAGGCTTCCTTTGTAGCAGTCAAAGCTGCTAAGTTCGTTTGCCCTCTCAACAACCGTCGCTCACTGTTGTAAAAACTACAGTGGAGCAGCACATGGTTTCTTGTTTCCTCCGCACTGGAGGCACAAGACGTGCATAATGGAGAGTCTTTCAGAGTGGAGCCGCGCATTGAAGTCACCATGTCCCGTGAGGAACTGGCTCGTCCAGTGGTCTGGCTCAACCCATTTTCTAGAAAGACGTTCACGGATGTTGGGGAAGAACTCATACGTATCACGTCCCTTTGACGAGGATTCCCATCTCGCTTGCCATTTCTCTAGAGCCCATTCATCGATGGCGGCAAGTTTCTGTTCTGTGGTGAGATCCGCACGGAGTTCAGCCCAAAGCGGGGAAGCTCCCGTTTCACTCTCCACTTGTCAATCATGCACTCAACAGCCAAATCAACTGGTAACTGACCAGTGATCACCTGGAGTGCTTCCGTTGATACAGTCTTGTAGGCCTTGGTGATCCACAGGAGCGCGGCTCTCTGGGATTGGGCCAATACTCTCTTTTGATTGACTGTTAGTTTGCTACCCCAGACAACAGGGCAGTAGCCAATCACACCTAAATAGATGGCCTTATACATGAGGATGGTGTCGTGGTAACACACACCCCAAGTGGCCTTAGTAATGGCACGCAGTGAGGCAAACCTTGCAATGGTAGTGCCTTTAAGGGACTGGAGGTGTTGGTTGAAACCCCACCTCTCACCTATATTCACTCCTAAATAAAAATGTCTTAGCAGATGATATTGTCATATGCGATGGCCAAGTCAATGACCATGTGATTGCTCTGCGTTGCACCTGATACGAAACAGCAACCCTGCAAGTTGAGTAGTAGGGTGTGAGACACGGCTGTGACGTCTACGCACGACCTTCCTCCCGGCCCATCATAGGTCGCCTCAGTCATAGGTACGTTGGCAACAGCCAAGTTGTACTTGGTGAGCAACTTTATATACGCCTCGGGATTCCCTCAATGGTGATCTGGCGTTTGCATTAGCACAGACTATGCTGGGTGGTCCTGATAGGCCTGCTCGAGTGGTTGAAGGCTGTTAACAAGGGCCTGTGGCAGCCGCGCCGACCAGCGTTGACCGGAAGAGGTGTCGTATAGCAACTGCGCTTGTTTATTTTTCCTCGCTCCAAACGGACTCTAGCATTTGCGCCGCTCTTTTCTTATCGGTGAATGCGATGGCCCGATATCCTCGTGATTGGCACGGTAGGTCATAGGTTCAGTTGTTACGTGTTGCAATGTCTCTGGAATTCATTCAGTTTCAGCGCGGAAATCCCCTTTTAGTGAGAACGACCACTCGTGCTTGCAATCCCAGACCAAGAGTTGTGGGTCCTATGTATGGTTCCTGTATAGCGAGAACACTGCAGCGTTTCTTGAGTGCACTTTGCAGCAACTCAGCCATATCCGAGGAACTCTTATTTGTGTTGTGCTTAGGGATTCGAACTGTTTTTAACCTATTCATAATCCACTCGTGACTCCTGGAGGGCAATTGCTCGCTGACGAATGGTACAGCGTTGCATCTCGTGTAGAGTGCGAGACCTGTTGTAATTTGCGTTCGACGCAATTGGCACACTTGAGGGGAGCCTCACGCTTGCACTCCTTGCTCAGCCCTTCACAGCTCTTCCCTCACGACAGCCGCCACAGTTTCCCGCAGTGGGGTAATGGCAGGGGGTGACGAGGTCACGCATTGGTCCCGTCGCGTTGACCCTCATTCGCGCCAGCTGGCCGTGAATAATTTGTACGTAGGCACAAATCTGTTCCTTATCCGACAAATTAGGGTCTACTGTGTGTCTACTGCTTGTAGTAGCCAGGTTGCCTGGGCTACTAGAGGTGCTTTGCCTGGTTCTTTCCGCCCATTTTAGGGATCCACACACCCACACACGCATAGATCATTTTCCCTAATAGTAATTTTTGGGTTTCAGTGGGCCTTAAAACGCAAAGATGACTCAATTTTGTTGTTTTTTTTAGCTTAGATGACAAAAGTTTCCTTTTTACGCCGTACCGTCGAGGAATGTAAAAAGAAATTGAGTCATCGGCGAGAAGCGACCGAAGTCTGGCGGCAAGGTTTCGATCCAACAAATTTTTCAGCGGTAACAGTGATACAATTTGGAACATGCATAAGTGCATAATTCGAGAAAATCGTAGGCCACGTTCACGGCGAAGATTGTTTAGTATTACGCAAAAAGGAATGCGGATCCGGGCGATTTCTGTCGTCTTTCGGTAAAGAGCGGTCGGAAGTTGCTACATGAATGGCTACTTTCATAGTCGGCGACTCACATTTCATCGCTGTGTCTGTCTGACTAGGGTTGAAGGGTTGCCTCTCTGACGTGTTCCTGAATATCGTGATTCTATTCTAGATGAAGTCTCATTGCATCATAGCACTAGTACTGACCTGTTAGCGTAATTTATGATTGAACTTGATGATTCATCTCTAAGCACTATACCATATTACAACGTATAACTTCTCATTGTTTCTAACTCTCAGAGGCTTGTCAGATGCCATTCCACGGTGTCATATCCTAATGACCCAGTTGCTGATGGGATAATACCTATTTTCCTATACCAATTCTCGGAAGCGGTCTAGAGGATTGTGTTTAAAAATAACAAATGCCATAAAATCTGACTCGTGGCTTCAATTCAACGATCGATAATGGCGGTTCATTTTAAAGCTTTGAAATACCACGATTGAACTACAGTTAGTACAGTCTCGCTATGCGTATGGTGATGCCGTTGAGAATTCTCGAGGACGTAACCAGATTTTCTTGTTGTGAATACAATGAACCTCTTGACAGATAATTTGTCAAGGTTTCTGAACCCACCCAGACGAATGAGAGGGTTGGCCACGTCGAAATTTGCCAGTCAACTGCGTGTCTCTTGTTCCTTAGGTACCTGAAGAAGCTGTCCTTGGACGGAAACAACATTTCAGTCATCAAACCCTTCGCTTTCCGAGGCCTGCCGAAACTTAGGGAGCTGTCCATCCAACACACTCCTCTTACAACTGTAGCTCAATTCGCCTTTGCTGGCCTGCAAAATGTCACAGCAATTCTTCTAGGACACAACAAAATCCACAAAGTTGAAGGCTACGCTTTCGCAGGTACGTTCGGGTACATGAATTTCGCATTTATAGCGTTGTATAGTTCATTCAAAGCTGACAGTACATGATTTGATGATATTTTTGTTTTTCAGGAACGTCGAACGTGCGGTTGCTGATGCTCAATAGCAATCCATTACACAAAATAGAAACTTCAGCCTTTTCCGGCCTGACGGTTGTTGAACATTTGATTTTGCCTTCTGGAATTAAAGTGATCGAGCCCGACGCGTTCAGCGGTTTGGATTCGGTTGGACTCATTAAGTTGCCTTACATGGATTTGACTGCGTTGAGAAGTCACACATTCAGAGGTCTCAGTCACGTTCACGTGCTGCAAATACAAGATTCCGATTTGGGAGTCATTCAGCCCTCAGCGTTCGAAGGGATGTCGCACGTATCCAGTTTGAAACTTATTAACAATAAAATAGACGCCATTTTAGAGCTCAAATTTTCTACAGATGCCAAAGTCAAATCTTTGAAACTGCAGGGAAATCATCTTCTAGAAGCCCCTCACTCAGGTATGAGTGCACAGTCTCTAAGCTTTATTGAAAGTTTTTTCTCTTTTTTGTATTTTTATTAGATAGTAGTGTGGCTTCTCTTTCCTTCGGCCAACTAAAAACCACTGACGCTCGCAAGTCTCTTCGGAACCCAGCCCGGCGCTTACATTATATCGATCTGGGCTCATGCGTGCAACCAACCAAACGTCTATATCCACGTGCTGAAAGTGCACTCCGTCCCCCTTCTCTTCTTCTTCCTCAGCACCAACTACACAATGACTTGAGCAACCTTGAGCCAACCTCATCACTGAACGTATTGACATCTGCTTGAAAAGGATGACACCTCACAATCACGACAGCCAGCTCTACGACCTTACACCGGAAAAAGGAGACATCTGGAAGAAGGGGAGTTCTCTTCACAATCTTCAATCTGGTCAGAATAGAAAGAGCGCCATGGACACTTTTTAACAAATTTGGAGAATAGACCTGATGTGGCTGTCAGCGTCATCTTGGTGAGGATGACACTCTGGGGAAATATTCTGGTGGATATATCTGATAGTGGGCGATACGATTTACTGACCCCATACCCCATGTACCTGTTCCACACATCACCCGTAAGTTGCCATCAATCACAACTTCGGCTCACTGCGTACACATTCGGTTATATATACGAGCTAGTCAGGCAGAAAGGTTTGCAGGTTCGCAGGAGCAGGTCTAGTCACTTGTAGCAATCCCAAGAACACATACACAATCTCGTACTCGGATTTGGTGTCGGGAAAAGTGACAAAGAAATATCTGGTGAGACACATCACACAGCTTTCCTGTCCTGTACCTAAATTCACTGGTTTTCATGGCTTTTGCTACTAATTCAATTCATTTTTCTCTCTGGTCACTTGAAATTGATAGCAAAAACGCATAACTTTAATAATAAGTAATAACTTTACCTAAAACGGTGGAGAGTTGCGGAATTTATTGTGGTGCTCCTACTCATGCCCCGACCATCATTAGGCTGATATAACAGAGCTTTCTTACTTAACTTTCTTTGAAAAGGATAATAAATATCGTTCCAGAATAATCGGGTAAACACTGTGAGGAATGGTAGTAACCGAAATGGCGATGGTTGAAATTCCGGAATTTCTGGACTAACTACTGTATATCTTACGACGAGCGTTACTTAGCGCTCGTCGTTTAAGCGCTTGATTGGACTACCACCTCAATTTCCCTGAAGATTCCAGTAACATTTGAGCGGAGCGTCTAAATGCTTGGTAGTTATTGTGTTACCATCATTTTCCCACAAATGAGAATTTTATGATATTGTGTACTGGGACGAACCGAATTCTTCAATTCAGCGGAGGTTCGTCCGTGGCATTTGTGCTGACTAGGCACCTCAAATGCTTCGATTCGCTCGAAACTTTGCCCGCAACGTAATCGTAACAGTTGTGTCTATACAACAAATTTGTTCAAAATCGTCGAAGCCGTTTTTGAGAAAAAAATATTTAGTGTTTTGATTAGTATAATTACTAAAGTTGGTTTTCGGCAGATTTTGCTCTTATCCTTGGTAGAGCTAGATATCAAGAATGAGCTGATTCAGTTTAGCCGTTTTCTTTCAGTCACGTTCACAGACAGATAAGTTTCCTTATCAAAATCACTGATCCACAATCCTCTTCAGAGAGTTATATCAGTCGCATGTGATGGGAGTTGCGGTTCCGCTATCATGCAAGAGCCTGGATACTCTCTAAGCGAATCCGTACCTGTGAAAGTACGGCAGATCGTTTAGCCAGCCTCCCGATGGAGAGGTGTTACCCATGTGTCTCTCACAGAGATATGATCCTGGCGAATCCGTGCTATCTGGGAGGAGTTCTTATTCTGGTTTCCCTCCTGATCTTACTATTTACTTGGGTGACAAGTTTCAAAGGGAGAGATCAACTGCAAGGGAGAGTCAAATGAGGCCACTTTTTTGTTGTTGTTTTTATTTTCATAGTAGATACATCACTCTTCTTCGATTGACTGTGAGATGCTACCCGGACAACGCTGCAGTAGCCATTCACGCCAAAGTAAATGGCCCTGTACATGAGGCAAGTGCACCAGTAACGCACACCCCCAGTAGCTTTGCTGATTGCTCGTAATGAAGCAAACCTTGAAAGCAGGTAGTGCCTTTGAGTGACTGGAGGTATTGTCTGAAATGCTACCCTTCACCTACATTGACTCCTAGGTACTTGACTTGTGGCACTGTGTGAGAACAGTGTGGCAAATTCAGACAGTGTTGCCGAGCGACAGTTAAGCCTCGCTGGGATCATCACATGGTGGTGAGGATTCAAATACAACCTCTCACATACAGAATGCCCAGCAGAGTGCAGTGCTGTATTGGTAATGCCTACTTTTCTGTCCTTTGGGTGAAGCTGCTTGCAATATTAGATCGGTGTCTGCAGTAACAAGTTCACCTTGGAATACCTTGGAAAATTGAGGTTCGTCAGCATTTGTGGTGGCCCAGCAGGGCATTTTTTTATGTATACACGACCGCCTCCCGGCCTATCTTAGGTCACTTCAGTCATAAATCGTATTATATTTGGTGAGCGGCTCTGTATACACCTCGCCCGCCCCATCCAAGATCATAGGGATCCCCAAAGTGGTGATCTGCCGCTCACGTCTGCTTACACCATGCAGGGTCCTTCTGAAAGTTCAGTTCTGTTTCTTATTAAATGACTGTGAACACGTTTCTTAGCCATCACCTTCTTCATGAACTCGGCGAAACGGTTATAGGCTTGCTTCGTAGCAGTCAATCCTGCTAAGTTCGTCTGCCCTCCCAACAACCGTCGTTCACCATTGTAGAAACTAGTTTCTTGGTTCCTCCGCACTGGGGGCACAAGACGTGCATGATGGTGAGTCTTTGAGAGAAAGCGCATGAAGTCACTATGTCACGGGCGCGTCCAGACGTCTGGCTCAACCCATTTTCTTCCAAGACGTTCACTGAAGTTGGGGAAGCGCTCATACATGTCACGTCCCATCGACGACGATTCCCGTCTCGCTTGCCACTCATCGATGCAAGTTTCCGTTCTGCGGTGAGATCCACACGGAGTTTAGCCCAAAGCGGGAGAAGCGTCCGTTTCACTCTCCACTTGTCAACCCAGCACTCAACGGCCAAGTCAACGGACCAGTGATCATCTGGAGTGCTTCTGTTCATACAGTCTTATAGGCCTTGGTGACCCACAGTAGCGCAGCTCTCTGGGATTGGGCCAATACTCTCTTTTGATTGACTAATAGTTTGCTATTAAATAATATTCTTTTTCCCTCCGAATTTCTTCTATCCTGAAGGAAGAGCAAAATGGGTGATACATCACTTGGACTTCTTTTTCTTGGAATGAGAATCATTGGTGATAGATTGTAATCCCTTTCCCAAAATCGGTGCCCAACGTTTTGCGGTTGAATCGCAATGGGTTCGGATGGTATGGAACTGGTGGAAACAGTGGGGGTAGAATTGAAAGAAGATTGGCCGAAGTCTTTAGATTGGGTTTGGCGATCGACTGTTTCAAGGTTGCCGTTTTGTTCCGCGGCCACAAAATAATTATGCCGGCGTAATCATCACTGGTTTTGGTCGAAAAGTTAAGATTTAAACCCTGTGTTGAATAACGACGTCTTCTCTTGCCAGCTAAGACAAAGTTCGTCTACCTGAACGCTTACCCCCATTCCACACGTCCACATTCCACTTTGTGGCGTAAACAAACAAACATTTAGCGACGTTAATTGAAGAATGTTAGAGTCGCAGTTTCGGATGATCAAAACTGGACCTTAGTCCTACCGTTGTCGCTTATCGCTCTACCGTTCTGCACTTATCGCCACCTAACATCGGGATCGCCTGCTCAGCTCTGCCTCGAGCCGTGAGTTTCTTCTTGTTTCGTCCGGCAGTCTGCGTTTAGTTTGCATGAACGACATCGGTCCTGATTCCCGCACCACTACAGAGTCGAGAATTTCTTCTTTTTACTGTTTGTTTGAAGCAATTAACGAACCGGTATGAACCGGCTGCCCCTCCATACTAGTAGCCTTAACCAATCAATCAACATTTTCCAGTCTGAAAAGAAACGTGTTTTTAGTTCTCGTACCGGACCCAAAACTGCATCGAGATCAGAAGCAGCAACTGTGCCAGGCCAACCCCAACCTCCAGAAGGGTTCTCTTAATCTCGCCCTTCTTGTCCATTCAGAGAAGTTTCCTTCCCTTTTTGGTTTATTATTCATTCTGAATAATAACCCTATGTTTTCGGTCACGAAAAATTTTTTACAACCCCCCCTCAAAATTTGATACTTTACGTTTCAAGACATGGAGATTCCAAATTTGCAATGTCCGTCCGCCGTCCCCCGTCCCCCGTCCCCCGTCCGCCGTCCGCCGTCCGGGCCGTTTTGTGCCTTTAACGTGGTCTAAAAAATTCGTTCTTTCGCCCAAAAATCCGATTTGGTATCTAGTTGTGCCCGCCATCTCGGCAATCCGATCGGACGAAGCCCGTGGTTGTAATGGGCAAAAAACGGTTAAAAAAATTAACGAAACGCAGTACAACGCGGGAGCTACAAGCGTTTCGTCGTTTGAATTCCCTCCGCCCCGCCCGTCTCATTAAAAACCAACCGCTCTCGAGGCGAGCGAGTGCGACCTCCCGCTGCTTCCCTCCCAACGACCGGTCTCTCCCCATTCGCCTTACTCTTCCAATTTCCCCGACGTTTTCGTTTTAATACGATTCAATTTTTTTAGATTCTTTCGTTTCATTCTCATTATGTTTTTTTCATAGATTTTTGGTTAAATTTTGATATTAGTATTTAGCGTGCATGTTTTCATATTAAAATTCAGTTTTTTCTAGATACTTTCGTGTTTTTTTTGTTTATTTTAATATTACAATTCAGTTCTTTTCGACCTTTTTTTGGGTTTCATTATGATATTTTTCGATGCTGAATCGGACAGGATGGATCTCGGAGCATTAATGCTAGGTCAAGCTGATTGTCCGAATAATAAACCGTTGTGTAATAATTTGCAGGGTTTTTTTGTTTGTAATGAGCTCAGTTAGGAGAAAAATTAGTTAATTTTTAGTTATTTATTTGTGCTGTAGCCCTGAGATTCGTTTATTCATTAATTACAACGTTTTATATATTCAGGAAATTTTATTTTATCGTGGATTCATCCCCTTCAAGTTATTCGCGTTCACAGCACATTATAACTTTTAACGTTGTTTCTCTCCATTCACAAATGTTGGCTTCCAAGTTTCTGTTCAGGAATCTGAGGAAGAGGTCAAGAGAACCATAAATATGCAGTACATTTATCGTCTGTCGTTCTCTTCTCCTTTGCTCACCATGTTCCTTTTGCTTCATTCAACTCGTTCATTCTCTTATACAAACCACTCACTTTAGCTTACCCCACATCAGCAGTCAACTTTTTCCTCAGCCACCGTACGAAGTGAGTCTGTTCACTACCTTGTCTTAATCCTTCTCTAAATACTGTGTGGAGCGATAGGAGTTTACTTGTTTTAAGGAGAAACCATTTGTCACGTGGGTTTATTTAGATTAAATATAAATGCTTTAGCTCAGTTGAAAGCAGGGGCAGAGTTGAGCTAAAGTTTCACCCTTTCATCACATTTTAAACGCACTGGTGCTATTTCTGACGTTAAAATGACTCGATTTCATTGTTTTAGGAGCGATTTCACTGGAGGGCTTGGAATCTTTGGTCGTGATCCACAACCACTTCCCGTGCGACTGCCACACATACAGCCTTCTTGACAGTCCACTTGCGAACGGCTCAGCGTCTGATTTTGCGTCCAAAAATTACTGCATCTCGCCTTTGCAGTACAACGGGCTGACAATCAGTTCCATAAACCTCAATTCCATAGGGCGGTGCCAAGACGACATCTCGAGGGACAACTGGGACGCGGTGGCCAATTGTTCACGACTCGGGGTATGGCTTCTCGTCCTCCTGCTTGCCATCGTCATGACGATCGTCGTCCGGTAGGTCGTGCCCATCAAACCGATTTATTCAAAGATTTTGAACATTCGGTAATTTCGAAAGACTAAATATTGACCACGTTTTCTCGTTTTCACGATTGTCGAAAAAAGTAGTTGTTAGCGCTGAAGAAACGACTTTAATAAGTGAAGTTGTGAAACGGTGAAATTTGTAAAATTAATCGACGTACTCGTGTTGTGTTGTTGAGGTTTTATTTCTTTTAACAGTGAGGTGTTTTGGCACCTGATGCTACCTGTGGGAACTTTCGTCGCTAAGACAAATTCAAATAGTTCTGAAATGTGCTTCATTGTTCAAACGCAGGTTTCTACAGGCTCTACCAGTCTGGCCAAACAATCGTAAGCAGTTAAATAAACCACGCAGACAGCAACACAATAGCCTCCTCCAAGAAAGTTTTCTCGACCTAGTGTCATCAAATATGGGGTGAGCGGAAATATTTTTATAACTTGTTTCTAGTTCAGCTGAGAAGAACGTCAATATTGTTCCCGCGCGACGTAACTTCCTCATAACTAGAAGGCGACCTTTTGATTTGGCGTTCCAACGCAGCACAAGCAAACCCCACACTCATCCCCATTCGGGTTTCGGTATGTTAGTGTGCAATTAATTATCCGAAGAAAATCCATCTTCAATTTCATTAATTTGTTCTTTCTGCTTTTTTTAATCAGCACATTACATTGCACAACTATGCACATTTAGCAAATTCAATACATTTGAACTCTCACTCCCTCGCTCGCTCTCAGTTCCAGGATTGGAACCTGGGTGTATGGATTACCGGGGCTCTGGAGCAGCAGATAAGGAAAAAGAGGTAGCAACCCAGCGTCGACTCCATTAGGCTCAGACACTTCATTACCCACTTGGAGTGTGCACACACTCCAAGACTCAAAATCACCATCAGAATGCAACCCAAGCAACGGAAACTTGACTGGGCAAAAATTCAAATGCCAAAGCAGTAAAAGCTAGACGCCGTTTTCCTTCAAATATGATTGAAACGAGAGTTCTGTTTCCATTAATCGCTCTCATAGTCACTGATAAGTTTCCCACCGAAAATTCGGTATCCTCTAACCAGTCAAGATGACGAAACCACCGAGTTATCGTTAGACACGTCTGACTCATCCTCGGGAAACCATTCTCCCGAAAAGAGCAGTTAAATGGAAGCAATTTAGAGGACGGCTTGCCATGTACAACTTATGGAGCCAGTAATCACACAGCGTTTTTCGACGCACGGCAGGGTGTTTAGACCACCGTTTAGTTCACTTTCGAACGAATCGTCAAATTCGAAATCTGGAGAGAGAAAGGAAGATTGACAACTGACTATTTTATTGTTTCTAATGTTTTGCCTAGTATAAAAAGAAGGCCGGGCGATCTCTATAATCGCTGGTCTGACTGATTGCGGTGCCTTCCTTTTGAGGAGCGACGACTCGCGCGGACTTCCACTGAGTGGGGAACTGTCCGACCTGCAGACAGTCATAAAATAAATTAATGAGGCCGCTGGAGATTGGCTTTCTATCCGTCCGGCCCAGGAGATTATTGGGCTTAAAGGTTGCAAGGGCCCTGCCGAGGTCACCTGTTGTCAACAATTTGATGTTGGGCTCGTTCAGAAGGTCCATGATCACCTTCCCTGCTGCCCTCTAGACTTCAGTATCTGGAGCTACTTGTTCGTCAGGGGACGTCTTCTCAAGGAGGGTTTCCAGTGAACTTGCAATGCTGCAGGCACAGCCAGACACATTTTGCATCACAGCTAAGGCCAGCTCTACGTTTGCTTTTCCTATGGAGAGCTTGTAATGCCTGCCACAGGGCTTCTCAGTGCTCTCCACTTCCAAAAAATGTTAGTAGACTTGCCATTTGGCTCGTTTGATGGCGTGGCGTGCCTTCCTCTTTGCTGAAGGCAATTGAGAGCGTGGCTCTGTCATCAGAGTCACGAGTCTGCTGGTACATCCTTCTGGCTCTATTAACACACTGCTTGAGGGAATTAAGCTTTTCATTCCACGATGGGACTTTAATCGCCCTTTGCTTTCGTGTCCCTAGTACGGATAGCCCAGCAGTTTGAGCAGCCAGGTGTGAGATACTGCAGTGACATCTATGCACGACCTTCCTACCGGCCCATCAAAGGTTGTCTCAGTCATGAGGTCATTAGCAACAATCATTGTACTTGCTGAGATGCTCTATATACAGCTCGCCCGCCCTGTCCAGGGTTTGGGATCCTCACATTGGTGATCTGCTGTTCTCATCAGATCGTCCTGATCGTCCAGCTAGACCCCAGTTGAGTCGTTGGGGGCTGTCTGCTACTGGTGCGCCGGATTGCCTGTAAAATGATATTACTACTGGATTGGATGAGCACTGCTGCCAGGTGCTAGCATGTCTATGGATGTGTCAATGCATGCTTCTGTCGCCTTGGCTCCCATTCTCATGCCTGCGATCCCAGACCAAGGGTTTTGGAACCAATGTACCATTCTTGTATGGCAAGAACACTGCAGCTTTTTTAGTGCACTTTGCAGCAACTCGGTCATAACAGGGGAACTCTTATGTGTGTTGTGCTGAAGGATTCGAACGGTTTTTAGCCCATTCCCAACCCAATCATGACTCCTGGAGGGCAATTGCTCACTGAAAATGCTACAGCATGCATCTCGTGTAGAGTTCGAGACCCGTTGCAATTTGCGTTCTACCCAATTGGCACACTTAATCGGAGCCTTTGCACTCTCTGTTATGATGTGGCATGGCGTGCCAGGCGCACACCACAGGTCTCGTGGAGGCTACTGCCAGGTGCTCATAACGCTGGGATTTGTGGCACTGTGTGGAGACGAGGTACTTGAGGATGGCGCACTGCTACCGGACTATTTGGAGGAGATGCCTTACCCCCTCTAGTTTTTCATGTAGGCTGGGTAACACCTTGATCACTCAGTTCTTCTGCCTGCCATGCATTTTTGTAAAAAGGGGCCTGACGTCCTGTAGCTGCACGCCTGATGAACGGTTGTTTGAACAACCTGTTGGGCCCGACCCTCTTTTCGTAGGTCGGTCCGCATGTTGCACAATAGCAAACGTGGGAAGCGACCTAGAGGGACTGATGTGTGGAGCTTCAACTCCTTGGTGGAAATGTGGCTCATAAGCACCTAGGCCATGTCCACAATTTCCCTCATGATGACGACGCCCTCTACTGCAGTGCCGATGTCACACACCTTCACGCTTAGCCCTTGGAGGTCCATAGCAGGGACAGCAGCGCTTCCATAATATTACAGTTGGAGGGACCAGCCTCTCCTTCCACGAACATGGGCCTCACCACTACCACGTTTTGTCGTGGGTTTTTAGGGGGGAGTTGTTTAAGGGAAGGAGCCCTCTTATTTTTATTTTTGTGTTGTGGCGCCTTATTTTTGGGTGGAGGCGTGGGTGGGTTTGGAATATGTTGTTCATGTCAGTGTCATGTGTTTCAAGCCCCATTAATGTCGGTTTTTATGGCCACGTATACAGTCGCTTTTCCTGCTGGGGTGTGTTCTGTGATACAAGCTCAAGGTTCACAGTGTGTGGTGTGAGTGGAAGAAGTGTAAATCGTGTCCCTTTAATTCTGCCTCTTAAGGAGTACAGCAGTGGAATTCTAATGGACCTCCAACTGCAGTGGGGCGACAGAATATACTGTAACGCTCAGCCACAGCTAAGCCTCGTTGGATGTAATTTGGCGGGGACCTCGTAGAGGTGGGGTTGTCATTCTGGCTGGACCCACCCGGCTGTCCCTTTTAGTCGGACTCTTGCGGTTGTGCAGGGAATACTGCAGCTGCATTCTGGACCCTCGATGAGGGTCTATCACAGTAACAGCGGTGGTACTGGTATCTTCTGATATCTTATCTGTCATCTGAATATGCCCCATCCTCAGAGAACACCCAGTCACCCTCATTGACGTTTTTAAATTACACCTGAAATTACATTGTACAATCCAGTCATCAATAATTTACCCTTTGTGACTTGGTCATGTCGCTCTTCTGAGAGAGTTCTTTCAACGCTTCCCCCGTCAACTTCTGCTACTTTCGTTTTCCGGTGTCTCCTATTTTCTCGCGTTGTGATCCGCTATTCTTGGTTTTCCTTTTGTTTTGTTCCTCCACGGGTTTTCACTACTTCCGCTAGCCCTTCTTTCTTCAGCAGGTGCGCATTCATTTCTCGTTGCTTCTTGATTTGCAAGTTCATTTTCCGTTCATTTTTAATTACAGTGTTTTCACGTTTTCAACATCCACACTCATAAATTTTACCTTTTTTAAGCCACTATTTATGTTGCATGTCACAACTAAAGATAATACTTGATTGTTTGGTCTCGTTTGGACGGCATTCGAAGCAGCAGTGTGTTAGATACATCTTCTGAAGACCCATTATTCTCAAGTGAACCCTATGGAAATCGTCATTCCCTCCCGTCAATCCGTGGGGACGCATATTTGTCGCCAGAAGGACTGGAAGTAACTGCTTGACTACTTCATCTCATTACAAACGAAACCAGAACAAGGAACTGAGATTAAACAAATGAAATTGTATCAATTAACGTAATTGGCAAATTCTGAGTTGTCCCTGCTTCGCTAACCTGATCCTAATTTGGGCCATACGCTACGAAAACAAATTCAAGAATTATCCACATACCCTTCTACAAATATGAGCTATGCATAAAATGATAAGGACCATAATACTCGTTCATAGTATTTGAATTCTGTAGTTATCAATTAAATTGAATTAGCTTTGTGATAAACTGGCTGTACATCTAGGCTTGAGTGCTCGCTCGCTAAGCGAATAATTATAGGCATAGTGGTCATAAATGTTCTGTTATTGTTTGTTAAGCGTCGGTGCTCAAAACCACAGCTTATCACTTCTTTGAATGTCGTCGTTAACTAAGTTGACGTTTGTGGTATTAACTGTAAGTGTTATGTTAAGCTGAGTAGGACGGCCATCTTATAATCAATTCCGAAGTTTTAGAATGATCGTATTTTGAGCTCACTGTTGTTCGCTTTGCAAGGATTCTACAAACTGCGAGGACAGTAATTTCTAGAAGTGTGCAAAATACAAAATTGAATCCTGTGCTTCCTAAGAACGTCGTTGTTCGTTCAACGGCCAATATTTTGAAGTAGTTTAACAAGCCCACTTGCTCATTGTCATCTAAGTGGATATGTGATCCAGCAGCCCACTACTCGGTGTAAGTCGAGATTCGGACCTAATGCCCTCTTATCTCTATTCAATGGAATCTCAGAGGAACACTTACTGAAAAAAATTAATGGGTATGAACTATTTAAAAACATTCTGTGAGTTTGGGTAAAATCGTTGAAACCATTTTGCCAAACAGCGTGAAAAACCTATTTTGGTTTTTTAGGCCTATAGCTCCGTTCACCGTATTTTCCTGGAGATATTTATGAAGAAGAAAAGTTAGGTACTAGCTGGTAGAAGAGTATTTGAAAGTTTAATCAAAATCGTTAGAGCCATTTTCGAGAATAATGCGAAAACTCCTAAATAAATAATAAGTAAGGAAATGGGGATAGCGCCCAGACTACCCTAGGCCGGCTCTAGGGATTGGGATGGGGGAAGGGTAGGAGGATGTAGTACGATAGAACGACCACCAGTTTAGATACGTCTCCCCGAGTGACACGCAGGTGGTGATACCTTGGAGAACGCCTGCTGACACACCCAGCCGACTTATCTCCTCAGCACTTTCCTTTCACCACACACTACGCCAGGACATGGTGAATGCAACCTTGACGTTACCTGCCTCCGACACAGCCACCTTGAGTACGCAGACACAGTTCTTTTTCCTTATTAAATGACTGTTCCTATACCCTCGTAGTAGACTGTCATAGGGTACACGGACACACCTGCAACACTTGGTTCAGGGATTGAAACAGGTTACCACAGCATTCACTACATTACATTCCCGGCCTCTTATACATCTCATCGCTGCAGGCAGTGGCGCTACACGAATGGCGTGAATATGCCGGTAATCCTTCCCACGAGTCCCCCCTGAAGCCCACTCCCCCCACGGAGAAGAGTAGGAGTCTTGACACTGCCTGTATTCCCAAACGTTGACCGAACCATGCAGGGCAGCTGCAAACTCGGAAGGCTCACTGGAGCAGTTAGAGTTGCCACCACGTCACACCACTGCAGCTGATGCTGAACGAATGCAAGACCACAGCATGTGTAACATCCCATTCAGATATCTTCAAAATACAAGAGTGGAGTAGTAGTTGAGAGGTGTGGAACTCTGAGTCCCTCAGATCAGACCGAAGTGTGAATGTACACACATAGGACGCTGTGTGAGAGGCCTACCAAGCACCAACAGCAGAATGTACCATTCTATCCACCAAGCCTTTGGACAGTCAACCTCTCATAAACCAGTCCATAGGTCAGCTTTGATAGCAAGTACGCCCAAAGAAGACGCAGCTGGCAACTTTCCAGAGATAATAACCAAGCTCCATGTGGCTTCCTACCTAGGAGGCTGCATCGAGAAACTCGATCCCAAGGTACTCCCACACAAGAGACCACCGAGACACAGGATTTACCAATGACAAAACCCGCATCTACAACCTTTACACTGTTTCCGTGATAGGATGGCACCAAGGAATCTGAGTCGCCCTTCTCTGGATCCACTCCCAATCCACTGATGCCTAGTAGCCTTTCGAACTTGTCAAGGGCGATGTGCAAGCCCTGCTTGGTACCTGTGGAGAGAATGACATCACTCACAAGGCTACTTCTTGAGGCAGTTTACCCAGCACAGTATCAATCACAGGAGTGAAGAGTATAGGAGACAGAGAGTCCCCCTGCCAAACGCCATGCCCTATTGCCAGGTCCCCACACATCCCCCCTCCAACCTACAAGGCCGTCACACCCCCACAGTAAAGAAAGCTCACATAATCGATGAGTTGATTAGGAGCCCCCACACTACAGAAGCAAACGGCCAAGGCCTGGTGGCTCACCATGTCAAAAGCCTTAACAACGTCCACGGCAACCATATGAAGGTGCTTCATTTTTTGAAATGCCAGGGACAGAACTGTCTGCAGAATTGAGAGATTCTCAGCAGTACCATCCGCTGGCCAAAAGTCACCCTGGATGTCACCAATGACACCATCCACCTGGAGACGAGGTGCCAGCAATTTTTTGGAAGTGCCAAAAGACCACAGGCGATACTGAAATCGGTTTGTCGCCCCCCGTCACCACTTTTCTTGGGGAAAATGACAATTCGGGTATGCGACAATCCAGCAGAAGGTTTTCCCATGAAGAGAAGAAGTTGATAACCAGCAGCTTAACAGCCTTCGGGGCCTTATTACATTTTCAGGTCCAACTGAGTGGAATTCAGCACTCATGAGAGGCTTCCAAAACGCCACAAACTTCTAAAGAGTAGGCTGAACTTTACCATAGCCTGCACCCTCGCGTCAGTCTACCCAGATATCTCCTCCTTGACTTCTGGACCCCCTGGTACTCCATCCGACTCATCCTTTTGGTTGCCCTATGACCACTTGCAGGGGGCACATTCGAGAAATTTCAGTTTTACGCCCGCACACTGGTAAGGTTTTCAACTCTTAGGAAAATGCAGCGCAGATAATCTGCAACACCATCCACAGAAGCATCAAGACCAGAAGCAGCCCTTCTAGCCAGACTCTGCAGGTGACATCACTCACATGCTCAGCAAGCCTCAGAATCTCACTCTTCAAAAGGGACAACGAGTCTGAGGCTGCTAGGTCTGGCCAACTATCTTGGGGCTGCTGGCCCACATGTGCAATGGGAACTGCCTATACTCTGGCTTCTGGCTCAGGGCTTTAGTGACTACTGCAGTACAGGAGGGGAATCGCTCTGCCAGACATGGCGTACCCCCTCCCTTGCATCTGCAATGGGGTGCATATCCTCAGAATCATACCTGTACACTGCCCAATCGACGTTATCCTCTTCATTTCGACAGGATGCTTCAGCCAAATGTGGGCCCTTAGGCATTTCTCGTTTGTGAATCACACACACGGAACACACGCCGAATTCAGGTTTTTCCGACTCAGCAGGGCTGTCCTTTTGCAATTCTGTGTATCAGTGAGTGTGGACGATGTTGAAAAGTAGAGTATTCTACTTGGATCTTACCGAAGGGCGGAGAGGGGAAGGGGTCACCTGTTTTACTCAATTTCCCTTCACTTATTAGTTCATTTTACAACCGTTGCGCAGGTTTAATTCATTTGTACTTAATTCCCACGCGATTAGGCGCAATGATCAACGATTTTTACTTAATTCTAGAAACTCCTTGTGTACAGTTCCTTTTTCTATCTGTACACAACTCTCTACATATGGGGAGGCGGAGTAGGGTGATTAGGGGCGAGACTAATCGACACTCATTGACTTCGTTCATTCTGGAACACCTTTCTGCAGTACGTCAGGGAAGCATTTTCTAGATCTAGCATGCACTTCGACTTCTTTTTATCAGCTCTTGGTAACTCGTCAGTAAGTTGAGACTCTCGCGGACTACTTTATGTGTGAACGTAACAACGGCCTTTCACGACTCCTCGTTTCTCGGCATAGCACCAACGATCCTGGGAAGGCGCCAGACATGGCGTACCCCCTCCCTTGCATCTGCAATGAGGTGCATATCCTCAGAATCATACCTGTACACTGCCCAATCGACGTTATCTTCTTCATTCCTTTCGACAGGATGATTCAGCCAAATGTGGGCCCTTAGGCCTTTCTCGTTTCTGAATCACATACACGGAACACACGCCGAATTCAGGATCTTCCGACTCAGCAGGGCTGTCCTCCGGTATCTTTATCAACTCTCGCGATTCATCCCGCCGGTCACAGACTAACATCATGGCGTTCCTCCCTCCTGCTGAACATACTAGGTGAATCTCTTATTTTTCTCCTTCCGACGTCTCGCTCTTTTCCTCATTGTAAACATTCCATACCACGTCGATAGCCAATTGGTGAGGGTTTCCTCCTCTTTGACTCAACCACCTGCGTCTTTTACCTTTCCGGTTTAAATCCTTATCGATGTGAGATGGATGTAACATCCATCCCAGATCCCCAGTTGATGTAGCGTGCAGTCTGCACGATCGTGCCTCGCATGTTGTGGTCATAATTGTCATCTAGACTCACTTCCTCCCTTGTTTTGATGACCTCCTCCGGCTTTTTCCAAAAACTTTGTTTCACGATGGAATAAGATGGTCACTCAGCGTTGTTTCCCCGCATTTTATCATTACGTGTCGAATAAAATTAGAAAAAAAAGTTGTTATGTAGTAAATTTCGAAATGAACTACTATTTAAGACAATGTATAAAATGTATAAAAGGCAATGCAATTATTGAAATGAGGTTCGTCGTCAAAATAGTTCAAGTATATATGGACGCACTATGACTGTTATGAAATTAACTATGACTGTTGTGAAATTTAAAGTATTTGTGTTTAGCGTGTTAATAATTACGTTCTGTACTCGAATGTTTATGAAGATTTATCGTGGGCTGTACATTTATAGTGTTAATGTTGATATCGATCATAATTTGTACTAGTAATTGTCGCGCTGTTTAATTTCGTATCGTTCGTTTAGGTGGAATCGTATAATCAACAATGTAACATTCACTGCAGGCTTCAGTAAAATTATTTGGAGGTTTTGAACTCTGCTTTTGTTTGACGATTTGACTTTTTTATTCCCAATAAAACGTGTTGAATATTCGAGTAGCTTGTTCTTCTGGAGTTCTTCCTCCCTCTCCCATTACCTTCCCGTTCCACCTTCGCGTTGTTCAACTTCTAATTGTGAAAGAACATCACTTGAGTGGATGACTGGTGAGTGTCACGGGCAGAAAGGCCGTAAGTCTGAAATTCCAGAAACTCGTGATAAAATGGCGTAGACTTGAAGAGACTAGTGGTAATACTAGGACCATACGCCTGTTCCTGGGGGCTGCTGGAAACTTCGTATCTCAACTACTGATATAAAGAGTGTTAATTAACACTCCTTTGGAAAAGGAAACAAACCTATAACTAAATGCTGATTGACTCCGTGCTCATGGTGTGACTCCAGTGAGGTAAGAATTATGAACCGTAAGACTCAACATTGTGGAGAGATAAAACCTTTTTATTTTCTCAACCACTAAGATTCGTATTTCTAGTAAACATTTCTATAAATATCTTGTGCAATGCATCAAACAACATTCCTCAGTCCCACGTGGGTTCTTTTCCGACGACCCGTTGAGTGAAGATAAATCCCTCTATTTTTGTTTCGAATATCATGGAAAATGTTGACATGAGTTTTGTCAAAATAACGGAATGTCTTGTACTTATACTTATTGTTTTCAATTGATATTTGTTCCCACGAGAACGACTCTAAACATTTCAGTTACACTCGCACAGTAAATTTAACTGCCAAGTATGTAGATTTTGTTCTCGATAAGCAGCTCTCTGGAAAAGCGCTGAATGATGATATAGCGGAACATGAATTTGAATTTGCGAAGTGGCGAGGAAGGTTGTGTCGCATCACACATTTTACAGTTCAATCTGACAAAGGGAACTGCAACAAACGAATGTTTGCAGTTTTGTGGATCAATACCAGCTGTGAAATGAAATGAATGAAATAAAATATTACGTACCACATTTTGCTCCCCATAAATCAGAGTAAAAGCAAACTAAAACAAATTACAATCTTCCAAGGAAAGTTGCATCAGTAACTGTGAGTGTTTCATTTCACTCTCAAAATAACCTTTTACTGACTAACGCAAGTAATGTGAGTTCACGTCAACTTTTCAGAACGATGCAGTTTTCGATATTATTAACGTGCCTTCGTGGAAACTTCACGAAGTTAAACCTAATAAAATGCAGGGTACCTAAACATTTCACCGCACGATGAAATTTCCAGGAAATGTGATACAACCGGGGAGTCATTAGGGTGGAAATTTTTTTTAAAAGAGCCTCCACAAAGCAGTTTTTTTCACCTTTAAAGTTGCCTCTCTAGCGTGTTATCACAGCCGGCTTCAACTTCCCCCTCTACCAGTCGGCAAATCCTACGGCCAGCCAAGCTACTCGTAAATCAATGAGTTGTCACGAAATACACGTTGATGATTCATTCGTATTTTCTATAATATATATAAATTTCTGACTTGAACATTTACTTGTATTCCTGACTAATCCGTTCATACTTCAAATGACTGGGTTCAAAAGATGAGCCAAGAAAAATAACTCTCCGCCGGAAGACCAAACGAGAAATTCTCAAAGACCCGAATTTAACTTCATTCCCTGAATTGCTTGTTTCCAGAACATAGGGCATCCCTGCAGCATGAAAAAGACTGAGGAGGCCACTCGCAGTGCCCCTTCCCAATGAACCGCTGCCATCTGCCAGAGGTACGGATGTACCTGTAGAGCTTCAACTCACACTCCGCTCCTTAGAGGCACTTTCCCCCTTCTCACGTCCTCAGAAGAACGCGGACGCTAAACCTTAACCGTGGCGTATTTGCCATTAACCGCCCAGCCGGCCAAAGGCAAACACTTTTGCATTCAAGGCCTTGACGTATGCCCACCTTACTACGGATTTGGTGATGATCCCGGTTTTCCCAACGTTAATCGATCGAAATAATCCTCGGGATCAGGCGTCTCGCGGCGGGCCTTCGTCTTCCTGTCTGGCCCTGGACACATTATATGTGAGGCCTCTGTGGTGTGGGCCATCACGATGACTCTCATCAGCGTAAAAACGTTCCATAGGTCTATAGGGTACATAGGGTACTGAGACCGAACCCTGGGCAGCTCCTCCATTGAACCCCTTGGTGTGCCAGTCTCCCTCATCCGCGTACTGTGTTGAGTTAGCTCCTTATCATTCTCTAAATACTTCAATATTATGATTTTATTTGTTCGAATCGAAACCCCAACTGCTAATTTAAAGATTCTGATTTAAATAGTGAAATTGAGATAGACAAAGAGAAACAGGCCGCAAAAGGACACATAGTACAAATTACCAAAAACGCTCGCATCATGTTGGTCCAAACTGAGGACGACATCTCAGCGTAGAATGTTTTCGATAGTTTATATTTAGAGTCCTCTATCTACATGTCTCACTTCACCTTCCTCCTTCCAATAATTTCAATTGTACGTCTTCATTCAACATATACGCATGTAATGTGGATGCATGAGTACATTAAGTAGACATGTACGTCGTTATGTCCAATAATACTCAGAGGGAGTAAGGTGGATGGTTCCAATTTGACACAAAATGTGTTCATCTAATTCTCAGCTATGTCCGTTAACCAGCTGGATCTGGTTGGGGGAAGTATTCCAAATTTCAATTCAATATTTATAAATAAAAAACCGTGCAAATTATTACACAATGGTTTATTATTGTCATGAACAGCTTGACCTAGTATTAGTGCTCCCCCATCCCATTCGATTCAGCATCGAATACTAGTAAACCATACGAAACATGTCCTGGCTACAATGGAACTACGGAAACAAAACGTCTGATGATTTTGCCCTGTCGTCGGGGAAATTGGAACCCATTCTGAGGCGAAAGGGGAGTTGAGTGGCGGCGTCGTTGGGAGGCGAGTGAGCTAGCGGGTTTTTTAATGAGACGGGCGGGGAGGGAGGGAGTTCAAACGACGAAACGTTGACTTCCGCCGCTGTAGTTCCCGCGTTGTACTGCGTTTCGTTAATTTTTTTAACCGTTTTTTGCCCATTACAACCACGGGCTTCGTCCGATCGGATTGCCGAGATGGGGGGCACAACTAGATACCAAATCGGATTTTTGAGCGAAAGAACGAATTTTTTAGACCATGTTAAAGGCACAAAACGGCCCAAACGGCGGACAGGGGACGGGGGACGGCGGACGGACATTGCAAATTTGGAATCTCCAAGTCTTGAAACGTAAAGTATCAAATTTTGAGGGGGGGTTGTAAAAGATTTTTCGTGACCGAAAACATAGGGTTATTATTCAGAATGAATAATAAACCAAAAGTGGTATTTGTGGAAGAACATAATCGATTGATCTGTACTGGAACTAACATGAGTAGAGGTAACTAACCTACACGACGTCACCCTATTGGACCTCTGTAGAGTTTTAGTGATAAAAAAAAACACATATACTTGGCCGCATCCATGCGCCAAGACCTCAAGTGAGAGCGTACAAATGGAATTTACTTTACTTTTAATCAATTTCAATTTCACACCAAGTTCAGAGCCTGGTCCTACGATCGTCAACGAAAATTTGAAAATTTGCACACCATTGGAACATTCATGCATTACATTCACAGCGTATGTATGTTAGTATTTTACTGTGGTTGTAATAGGATATTGCATTGTAGGCCATGGCCGGTGTTGAGCACCCGGGGGGGGGGGGGGGAGTTAACAATGGAATAAAAGGAAACTCGGTGAGCGTGAGGAGGATTGTATTGAACACGTAAAAAACTCTTGAAATCACGGGGACGCGACACGTTTCTCTAGGCGGATACACGAAGGTAACAAAAATGAAGAGACTTGGGTTATTGGGGTTACCCGAACAGCCGGTATATTTTGCCTCGTTCGTTGAAGAAACCGTTATTGCCTCTACACTTTGCTTTCACCATCGCCTGATCAGTCTAACACCTACACACACGCTCACGGAAACCCAAAACTACACTGTTAAAAGTAAAGAGCGTCTCGTTTTATTTGGAGTCCGCCTGATTGCGATGGCTGCTCCATGGGAGCGGAAATGAATGGGAACACGCAATTGGCTGCCGTTAATCCGATCCACGCGATGGATGTAAAAGATATTTGAAGAGAAGGGGAATTTGAGAAAAGAGCCGTTAAGAATTAGATCTCAAATGCCCGAGGGTTACAAATAGAGGCCCTTTAAGAAGAAGATGCATAAACAGGGGCATTTCTCAAAGCTTCACCGGATTAAAATATTTTCCCGCTGTTCGAACTCCTCCAAGAGTTCTCCATGAAATATTGTTTGATTTCCTCTCCAAATGATCCAACATTTTCAACAAAGAGTTGGCCACTTCTAACAGCAACCAAATCCAATTTTCACAATTCTTACTTCGTCTCATAATGTAAATCAGGCTGACGACTGAAGACGCCCTTAGCGCCCGCTTATTTTATTCTGGCGGGAGTAACTTTTAGAAAGTTGGTCGAAAGATGAGGAATATCATTAGAATGAAAGGTGCTCCCTATTGGCGTTCGTTCACATCTTAATGTCAGCGGTAAGATCGAATTAGTGGCAGAATAATCCATTATGAGACGGCCGCATAAACATCCGACTTAAGATCAGAGAGAGGGAGAGAGATCACTCCTTCGCTGTTCTCTGAAAACCCAACATTAGAATATTTAAACAAGTACACCCCACTGCTTTCTCAACTACTTCCCTGTAAAGAAGAAGTGAATTACAAAGATGATATTGATTCTTTTTGATATACAACCAAACGTTTTATACGCTTTATTCTTTATTTTCTTCCTTTCTCAGTTCTTCTTGGAGGAAAAATTATATATATTAACACGTCTGTGTCATTCCATTATGACTGTTTCCTGCAGCCTTCACAGGAACCATGTAAGCCATGAAGGATTTTTTTGTGGTAGCCAAGAAACCCACACTGCAGCTCAGATGAGCTTATTGTATGGTCGTTCATGGGGAAGCTCGTGTCCTCTCGGCTTCATCTACAACTCCTTAAGGACGTCACCATCACTCCCACACAAAACGCACGATATCCTTCAGATCTATTACCGCAATCTACTATGGCTCCTGGATAGGAGAAGTCCTCTTAGGTTTTGAAATCAAAATGAACGGGGAAGTAAGAAAATATAATGAATTCAAGAAGGGAAAGTTATATTTTAGAAGAAAGAAAAAGAACAAATAAAGCTGACACAAAACCGATTTAAAATAAAAGTATAAAAGTATAAAAGTATACTGGTAGAAAAGAACTAAAATTTAAAACGCTGCAAATTATTACACAACGGTTTATTATCCACATGAACAGCTCAACCTAGTATTTCTACTCCGAGATTTCTGTTCCAAGCGGCTCGATTGGTGCCTGCACTAACGAGAGAAGAGACGCCCAGCCGCGTCAGTATCCTTCCTCTTTCGCGTTACAAGGTGTACACCGTACATGCCCCGCTGACTTCATTCCCGCCTCGCAGAATCTTTAACTCTGCCTCTGATTTAACTACCTTAGACGGGCAGTACATCAGTAAACAGTGTCCTGTGAAGTGATAACATGCCGTCCGTATATTTTCTTTCTCCAGAGACTCAAGACTCTTCGATAACTCCCTGGAGAGTCTGTTGAATAGCTTCGACTGCCTTTGGCTAAGCTCATCCCACCAATAGGCAGCCCTGCACATTGACCCCCACGTGCTCACTTCTTTTTGCAAGAGCTATTGGTGGTTCCCACCAAGGTTTCATAAAGGGGTTAAATCAGACGTCCTTTATGAGGTGACGATTGTTGCCGCCAGTGAAGGCAGTCGCTCAGCAGGTACTGCATCCAGATCTGTCACAAGGCACTGCAGGTTTTGGGTCGTTTACTCAGTACTCTTGCACCACTCATGGAGCAATACTGTTACTATGTGAGGAGTGTCAATTTTGTTATTGTGCTGTGGTTTGCAACCCGGTTTAATGGTATCCTTACATGACTTAGCGCTTGCTGAACGGGGCTTCTTAGTGGCCACACTTTTTGCCGATATCTTCTTCGCAAATAGAGCGAAACGGTTAAAGGAAGCTTTCAGGACGGATAGGTTTGATCGTTCATCCAACAACGGTCCTCATAAACAGAAACCTTGACAGTCAGGGAAAAATGTAGCGAGCTGTCGACGTGGAGGGCACAGGGACGTAGTACAACACGAGGAAGAGTTCTGTAGTCGCTTCTGATAATGCTACTTCCCCTACATCGCTCTCGTCTTGTGGCAATACTCGTATGAAGGGCAGCAACAATAACCGTCAGATAACCAAGAGCAGTCTCCTGAATCAGGTATACGAATTTATTGACTTTTATAATTTAATTTCAATTAGAAAAAGCTTTAAAAGACTTTAAAAAGATGACAGAGGGGGACTAGATACGGACAGCAAGACAGTTAAACGTTGATGTGTTTGACTTCATGAAAAATGTTGTTGTATTTATTGTTAACTACTCCTAGTAAATTATTATGTGTTGTGTTAGTGTCTGTCAATTATTATTATTACTCGTATTTTTAGTATCTTCTGCTGTGATAAGTATTTAGGCAAAGAAATTTACTGTGAGAAGGGGAGGAATATTCCAGTACTCCCCTTCGCTATGAGCAAGCGAAAATAGCAACAATTGGTAACGTGTTTGTTGGAATGAATGGTCGGTTGAATGAGCAAGTGGACGCCCATAGCTGGTCCCTGAAAGGAGGTGCAGGCGTGAGACTGTGGCAGTTTACTTGATGAATGGTGTTACGGCCAAGAGAGTGTCAGTTACTTTGTTTTCGTTTCCTTTCTTTATTTATTTATTTGGTTCTTGATACCACGGAGCTTGACGAGGATCGCCGGCGCATTGAAGACCGGACCGGACCGGACCTGACAGCCCCTCCTCTCGAGGATGTTCGCCGGCCTGGTGGGCTCGAATCTCCGGCCATGTGCGCTTGATAGCTACGAGTAAGAGGTTGATCGAAATCGCCCCTTTTTTTCTGTTTCTCAACGCGACCGTGCTAATAGTGCTCCGAAGAGACATTTACATTTGGTATACCCTCCAAATTCTGCACGTCGCGCATTGCTGTCACGCCACATTTGAGCCGACTCTCCTTCGTTGTCATCGTTCCAACAAGGTCAGAACTGCCCGATTCATACGTTCCGTGCCGAAGAAGAATTTTAATTTATTTATTTACGGACAGCAATTTTCTAGTATTAATTTTCAAATATTATTTTTATCAGTACAGCCTTATTCATTTCATTTTAATTGTCATTTCCCAATATTACACTATCAACATGAGGCCCTCATTTAATGTGCTCACCCAAATTAATTGGTGTCAATATCATCACCCCTATTTGTGCGCGAACAAATGGTGTGAAAGGTAAATTAAATGTTGGGTTGAATGTAACTTATTTGGTATAGCCGTGTTGTTTGTGATGTTTTTCTTCCTTTCAGTACTACAGTACTTACAGCATGTTAGCGAGAGGTATGGAATTGTAAATTTAGTACAACGAGGAGAATATAAATATATGTACAGATTTTTGTGAAACCTGTATCCGGGGGGGGGGGGGGGATCGAAGAGAGCCTTCGAGAGAGCCATGGCCCTAATTCCTCCAGGTGGTTAAATAAAATCAACCAATCAATCTCTCTCTCATTTATTTTGTCATGTTTTTCCTTAATCAGTTCAACTGTTGTTAAAAATCGAACCAGTAGCACATTTTTCAAAAACACTTACTCAATTCTAAAATTGTTCAGAAAACCCTTAAATGCCAAACGAAATGAAAGCACGAAGTTTGTTCTTCACACGAAGTTAATATAATAATTCTGATAGCTTCTCGATTACTAAAGCAACAACTATAACTATATTTGTCAGCTGAAGCAATTAAATTAAGTAAAAGTATGAATTTCCTCGACGCTCATCTCATACTTTCGTTTCCTCGTCTTATTCTGTTCCCACCATCATGCCAGATACGGATTAGAATGGTAAAGATGAAAGATGAAAATATAAAGAGGGCGTGATTAACGATATTAAGAAAAGCATCGGAGAATAATCCGAAAGAAAGGAGAGACCTAGTGAGAGGCAGACGATTCCAAAGATTCTTAAACGAAAGTCTACAGAAAACGGTAAACCTGGAATCGTGAAGTCAATTAGATTGTGTCAATTTCAACGTCCCGTACAGAAACCTGGTAGTGATTCGTCCAGTTCGCACTCTTTTGAGGTCGAGAGTGGACAATGTTTGTTCCTTTCAGCATTGCTCAGGTCGCATTAACTTACAACTGACTTGACGATCCTTCGCATCCTCCAACACGCGATGAGCAATTAAAGAGGAAGCAGAGCGCAAAGTGCAATGAAGATAATTGCGTCGAGTCCAGTTCCTCCAACGTCAAGAGACGGTTGAATGGAGGGAATTGTCTCATATCTCCCTCTAATCTTTCAGCTTCACGGCACGGATTATCTTAACCCTCTGAACAACCGTGGGTTTTGAAACTGCCGTTTTCCGACAACGATAAAAACAATCCACAACCTTTAGACATTATTTTGAAAATGCTGAACATTATTTTTTGTCGCGTGTCAAAGTTCGCGTGGTTTCATACAATTGAACTCTTGCATTATTAGAAATAATAAATAGAAACAACTACACCATGACAAGAAGAAGGTTTAAACTGTTGGAAAAGTGTTGACGCATCTAGCAACTGACCCTATAAATTCAGCAATTTGTATCGCTTTTAAGTACTAATCAAATCTAATCTGTACTTGACTCTGCACGTGTGAAATATAATACACCCAAGTCACCAAACCAACGTTGTTTGCACTCAAATGAGTTGACGCAGAAATGAATTAATACTAAGTGTAGACCGGTCTGTATCCTTATCAACATTACTGTCCCTTAACAATCATAAGAGATTCTGATAATGGAGCAGACCTGTATATGTAGCAATGACGTATAGTTGCACTGGGCGTTGCTAAGGCTTTTCATACGTTTTCCAGCAGGTCTTGGCCAATTACCTCTGTGTGGATGCGGTGCTCCTGGTCGACTCATTGATTATGTCTGCTCCCTGTACTTCCTGTAGCTCTCTGTGGGGGTGTGATGGTCCTGCAGGATGGAGGGACGATTTGTGCAGATGTAGGAGTGGGACGTGGTGTTCAGTGGGGTACCCCTCTGTCCCCTATATCAATCTTATGGCTGATACTGCGCTGGGTAAGCTGCTTCAAGAAGTAGGTTTTGATCTCGCTACAGGTGTGCTCATTAGCCCTCGAAGATGATGACGTCCTCCTCGCATGTACCCAAACCAGGACCTGCAAATCGCTAGATAGACATGTTTGTAAGTCAGCTAGGCGTCCGTAGTACCTTGGGGTCGAGTTTCTCGGCGTAACTCCTCTGCTGGAAGCCGCCGGGTGGACCGTAGTTATTATTTTCGAAGAGTTGCCAAGGCTCCACTGAAGCGACAGCAGAAGCTGCATCTCCTTCAGACGAACTTGCTCCAAGGCTACTTGCAGGCTGGTTTTGAGGAGGTTGGCGTTCCAAAGGCTAATAAGTCTACAATGAATGATACGATCCTGGCCAAGCCTCCCACGTAGCGTGGGAGCACATGTCCCATGTGTGTACAATTATGCTCAATACAATCTGGGGCACTCAGAGTTTCATCTCACCACAATTCCGTTCTTGCGCTGTAAGCTCCTGCTTGCTTTCCACGCACTTTGGTTGGTCTTATATTCGTTCAGACATGCACTGCACCCTAATCTGTCGGTCATCGAACAGATTTGTGCCTAAGTCCAGATTATCCAAGGCCAGTTGTCACAGATGAGGCAAACATGGAGGGACTAATGAGTGACCTCGTCACCCGCTGCCTCTTCAAAATTAAGAAGCTGGCCATAAAAGTGAGTGCCCCTTGACATCAGCCATGCAGGAAGGCGGCTGTCGTGAGGGAAGAGCTGTGTAGGGCAATTGCCACAGAGCCTGTGCAGCCATCGCCACCAGCCTCTCACGAGCATACTAAGTACCCTAGACCCTGTATATGCAGGAGTAACCGCTACTGAGCTCTCCTCCCTCCCTTACGTAGCTGAAGCCAAATGGCAGCCTGCCAGACCAGAAAGGGCACAGTGAAAAGACCCCAAAAGAGCAGAATGTGCAGGCTGAGGGCAGTGCCCTACCCACGCCTCCCCCCCTCCCCCAAACTGCCACAAAATAACAATAAGAGGGCTCCTCCTCCTAGAACCCCCTCTCTAAAAACTCATGAATAATCATAGTACTAGTAGTGAGCCTTTAAGTTCAAGGAAGGGAAGGCTGCTAATGACCTCCAAGGCCTAAGTGTTCAGGTGCTGGACATCCCTATCCGCAGGGAGTCAGGCCCCTTCACAAAAAAGCGGGGCAGACAGAAGGACTGGGTGATCAAAGTCCCATGGAGGAACTTGACCCTGCAAAGCAAAGTGTAAATAGAGCCAGAAGCATGTACCAACAGACTCGTGACCCTGATGCCAGAGCCACATTACTAACTGCCTTCATCTAAGGAAAGGAGGCTTTCCACGGTGCCATCAAACAGGCCAAATGGCAAGGCTGGCGAAATTCCGTGGAAGTGGAGAGCTCTGAGAACCCTTGGGTAGGCATTACAAGTCCTCCAAAGGAGAAGTAACGTAGAGCGATGCAAAATGAGTCAGGCTGGACCTGCAGCATCGAAAGTTCGCTGGAAACCCTCCTTGAGAAGACGTTCCCTGACGACCAAATTGCTCGAGATACTAAAGCCCAGAGGGCAGCAAGAGAACTGATTATGGACCCTCCGAATGGGCCCGACATACCATTGTCGACAACAGGTCAACTCGGCAGGGCCCAATAAATTTCCTGGGCCAGACAGAATAGAAAGTAATATGCTAAGGAAGGCTGAGCGGACAATTTAATTTATTTAATGACCCTCCTTAATTTATTTAATGACTGTCTGAAAGTCGGAGAGGTCCCCACTCACTGAAAGTCTGCAAGTGTTGTCACTCTTCAGAAGGAAGGCGACTGCAATCAGTCAGACCCACGATCATGGATACTGCTCACCCTTCTTTCCATATTAGGAAAAATATTTGAAATCTTGATGTTGCAGTCCCCTGTAGGAGCCTTTGGCCGCCCACACAGGCACTGCGGGTGTAAGAAAGGAAAGAGGCAGGATGTCATTTTTGAAATTCGCAATGTTTCCCTGCTGGCTCCAGCTAATTATGTCGTAGCAGTTCTGATTGACATCAGGGGTTTGACAGCTTGTGGTGGCGAGCGCTCCTCAATGAGCTTAAAGGCTCGTCCGGGCCATTTGTGCGGACTGGGCTTCTCAAATGCTCCGATTCGCTCAAAATTTGGCTGCCGTCAGTCGTAAATGAGCGGTTCCCTCTTCGCCCTGTCGCCAGCGCCTGGGCTCCCACCCAGTTCGCTGTGTGTGATGGTAAAACTTGTCCAATAGTAATTGCAAATAAACAAATAAAACACTGTGTTCCAATTGCACTTGGTTGATATCGTACTAACTCCCCTCATCACTTATGCGATATCGGTATTCTATTATGACACAGAGTATTAGAATAATCCCAGAGTGCTGTGGTTCTGTGGATCATCAAGGCTTATAAGACTGTATCAATAGAAGCAGTTGACTTGGCCACTTAGTACATGATTGACAAGTGGAGAGTGAAACGGGAGCTTCCCCCGTTTTGGGCTGAACTCCGCGCGGATCTCACCACAGAACAGAAACTTGGCGCCATCGACGAATGGGCTCTAGAGAAACGGCAAGCGAGATGATTCATTTCTCTTAAAGACTCTCCATCATGCACGTCTTGCGGGGCGGAGGAAACAGGAAACCATGTGCTGCTCCACCGTAGATTCTACAACAGCGAGCGACGGTTGTTGGGAGGGCAGACGAACTTTGCAGCATTGACTGCTACAAAGCAAGCCTATAACCATTTTGCAAAGTTCGCGGAGAAAGAAGTGTGATCACAGTTGATCTGTCCCTTTGAAACTTGCCACCCAAGTAAATAGTTAGATCAGATCGGAACCCAGAATAAGAAATCGCAGATGGTACGGCATTCCTCAGGTGGTCACCTCCGCGTGGTAACGAGGAGACAGATAACGACCAAATCCCTGCCACACCACCCACATCTCCGTTTTGTTAAATCAATGTTGCGTGATGAGGTTTTAATTAGTGATTATGTCAGTGCAACCTCGGATTAGATAACCCGAAGATCATTCTACGAGACGGTTGGTCTCTACTTGCTGAGACCGGCTCTGAGTTTTGGATTTTTTTTGTATTTTGTTTAGTATTTATGGCGTCTCTCTTTTCCGTGAAGAAAACTCAGATAATTCTAGAGCTTGAAACCACGTGCACGTCAAAAAGTGCGTTTCTTCGAATGTTTCCTCTGTAAATGTCTTTCGTGTTACGGTGAATTTGTTTATCACCGTTTCATCGGGTGAAATGCTCCCCTGTCGGCGGGTAACGAACGTAAATTGAATTAAGTTCTTACGAGACCTACGACTTGAGTCCGTTGACAATCGAACAGTCATCACGAGAGAACGTTTAATTTCATTCTGAAGAAAGTTCCTTTATGAGCGTGAATTAGAGGTTTTCTAATTACTTCTTCGGCTCACCATAAAAGCAGCGCAAGGTTTATCTGTCACAATAAATAAGATGTAAATTAATTTGCGTTACAAATGCGGTTTTCAACTTTCCCCTACCTCTTTTCACAGTCCGGCTAATGGACTTCGCTTCAAGTTTCCCAGCAGGTGTTGAGCAAACGTAAGATGACACAAAAGTTACCTGGACTAATTAAAAAAACGCCGTTCTCTGACAACCAATTATTTCTGCTCTCTGTGTTTCTGCTTTGAACTCAAAAGCGGTCTCGGGCCTACCCCCCCCCCCTTCTCACATCATTCTCCACTTGTGGAATGGTATCGTCGCTGAAGGTTCAGTACACAGAGTTAGGCTCCTTATTGAGAGCTGCCATTTCATTCCAAAGGTTGTCTCCGTACAGTCTTTTTAATTTCACGAATTAAAAACGTAACGGTAAATCAGAGATCCGTGTGGTGTTCAACTTCGTGATATGAAAAATATTTTCTGAATCGAATGCCTCCTCGACTCTGGACTCTGATTTTCACCCAAACATTTGTTTAAGTGCCGTCTTCGCTAAAACTTCACGCCTTCATTGTGAATTTTCAGGAATCCCCCACGTAATTCGATGACACCGTATTTAGGCAATAGGCAATTGCTCAATTCACTTGAGCTCTGCAAAAAAGTATATAGAGAGCTAAACGCAGGGGCCAAGCGAAAACAACCGCCCTTAAGTCAAAATCGTGATTTCGCAATTTAATCATAATTGTTGTTCGAGCCAGAAAATGTACCCCACAATTTCTTTCTTATGACCTGCCCCTCCTTTCTGTTAACCTTATTTATTTCCTTGTTTATTTTTATTTATTTAACCTATTATATACCTTATTCCTTGTTGAGTTAGAGTCGGAGGACAGACACCTAAGACTAAGTCACCTTGGGAGAGCCTCTGCTGCCTTCTCACTATTGGCTCTTTCCCACCCTTCTGATTCTAATCATTCCCTTCATCGCAACTATTATTACTATTCACCGGGATCCCCACCCCCCTCCTATCTGTCTATCACCCACTTGTTCTTTTTCTACCACGAAATTGTTCAATTTCGTCACCACGTTTGCTGCTCGGATGGGGGGGGGGGGAGCGCTGTACAGCCGCGAACAGCAGACGCTTCCTTGCAGCGCAATGCATAGACTGTTTTCGTGCCGGAATTATCGCATCCCTACGGGCCAGGAGCACCATTATCCACATTCACCACTGTCTCGATACCGCACTCCAACTCAACACCATCGCTTTTCTCCTTTCCCTTCCTCCTTGCAAGTACAAACAATTTTTGAAGCCGTTTTTGACAAAGAAAACAAAATTGGTGATTCGATCACTATTAGTTATGGTGGATTTGGCGCATGCCCCTATTTTCCGTTCTTTTCTACTTCGTAGAGCTGCGGAAATTTATAAGAGAATTTTATTAAACGTAGGGAGTAGTTTAAACATTGGCCGATATTTCTGGCCAGCGAAAAGGTACAGAAATAGTTGCAGCGAAAAAATGTAGCTAACTGGTGAAAGCCACTAACCGATTTGATCAATAGTGATTAAGTAGTGTCCGTAAAAAGTGAAAAAATGTCAACAAAAATATTTTACCATTTTACTGTTCTTTTTATCTCCGTTCTATGGTTAGTTGGTGAAGCATTATTTATAGTTAGCCCGACTAAAGATCTTTTTTGGTTTATTATTCAGAATGATGTTTTCGGTCACCAAAAATGTTTTACGACCCCCCTCAAAATTTGACACTTCACGTTTCAAGGCATCGGGATTCCAAGTCTGTAATGTCCGTCCTGGGCCATCTTGCTTTTAACGTGACCTAAAAAATCCGTCTTTTCGCACGAAAATCCCATTTGGTATCTAGTTGTGCCCGCCATCTTGGCAATCCGATCGGACGAAGCCCATGGTTTTTATGGACAAAAAATGGTTAAAAAAATTAACGCAACGCGGTATAATTGCAAATAAGCCGTGATTCGTATCGTTTTCAAGGTGCGTATAGGGAAATTACAGTAATTATTAGAGTCAACTAATTGAAAGAACTCGCGAGAACTACAGTGGAAGTCAACGTTTCGTCTTCAGTGCTCCCTCTCTCCAGTCTCATCAAAACCACCCGCCCGCTCGGCTCGCAACGTCATCGTGCCAATTGCCGAGGGTTCGCTGGAAGTCCCCGTCCCAATTTCCCCGACTCTTTTTGCCTGATGGGGCGGAGGAAGGTTAGGGCCACTTTCTCTGCACACCCCTACGTCGGATCATAAATACCTACAGACGTTTACAGGCGCCTTGTGCCAGGGGAATATTTAGGTTTCCGTAGTTCCATTGCAGTCAGGTCATGTTTCGTATGGTTTACTAGTATTTTTCTAGAAAAAGGGGAACTAGAACTAGGAAGGGGGAAGAGACACCGTTGACGATCGTCAAGAAGGAGGAAAGAGAGGTCACTCTCAGACAGTGGCAGCGCAGTTGGGATGCGGAGAGTCAGGGACGGTGGACCGCCCGCCTCGTACGGAGCGTTGAAACATGGACGATAAGGAGGCATGGAGAGGTAGGTTACTACCTGACCCAGTTTCTCACCGGGCATGGGTATTTCCGGGCCTACCTTAAAAAAGTGGGAAAGTCAGCAGACTCCATATGTCTTTACTGCCAGATGGAAGATGAAGATGTTCACCACACCTTTTTTGTGTGCCCCCACTGGGACAAAGAGAGGAGGCGGCTGGCTGACAAGCTTGGAGGACTGTCCGCAGAGACAATTGTCAATGTTATGATGAAAATCAGAGAAAATTGGCAAGCTGGAACAGACTACGTGCACAGCATACTCAAAAAGAAAGAGATGAACCGAGAATGGGAAGGACCCTAGGAATGATAAAGCTGTAGAGCCATGACAACACGACTGACCCAAAGTAATACAGAAAGTAGTTGCGGGTCAGTCGTTCTAGAAGAAAGGGCGGTTTTTTAGACGGTAGGGTCTGGGTTATCCCTCCCTAGTCCTACTCCGTCATATCCTGTAGGTCCTTGCAGGAATCCATAAAGGATTTTCCCGCCCTTGTAAAAAAAAAAAACTAGTATTTTTCAATGCTGAATCGAATGGAATGGGTCTCGGAGCAGTAATACTAGGTTCATCACAAGCTGTTCATGAGAATAATAAACCATTGTGTAATAATTTGCAGGGTTTTCCAAATCGTTACGGCAGTTCTTGCATAATTTATGAAAAAACTTTGTGATTGTAAGACCTATATTTTCGTTCCCTGTGTTTCCATAGGTATGCTTAGGAGTCAAAAATAATCGATAATCGTTAGTGAAAGACTCCTTAAATTTAATCAAAGCCGCTTGACCGGTTTTGAGGATAATAAATCCCTCTCTGCCGGGGTTTCTGAGTTAAGGTGCCTCAGAATGTGAAGGTATAACAATAACTAACTGGTTGGGATCGATTTCAATACTCATGACAACCACAATGCCACTGGGAGCTGGCGACAAGTCACGTCAAGTTTCCCGGAGTGGCAAGTGAGCTCGAAATACTAGTTACTCTTTAGTCAAAGCAAGCTGATCAGGAGCAACAGCGGCCACAGCCCTTCTCCTGATATCACCCGTTAGTGCTGGCTGCCCTCTCTCGATGATTTTGACGACATACCAGCCACACATATTAATAACATTCCACTTATATCGTGCAACCAACCTGCAACCCTGATCTCTAGGACACCTTACGACGTTACGGGAACTGCGTAAAAATGCGAGAAATGTGTTCTGTGGGCACCCGCGGTGAATGGATAGGGGAACGATTTGAAGCCGCAAGGCTCAGTATTTCTTTCAATCTTTGCACAAGAAAGTGATGTTGTAGGATGCACTCGCAGCACGAGCGCGCGTAGACCAGCTAATGTCAGGTCAGGTATTGTGAAGCAGGAAACTTCAAAACTCACCTTTTTCTCGGCCAATTGCCTTTGGGTCGAGGAAAGATAGAGCAATTGATGGTTCTCAAAGTAGTCAACTACGAAATAGTTTTTTGAAAGATGACGATGTTCTGGATGAGCAAGCGTGCAAAGCAGTTGGCCACTTCCCCTCTGATTTATTGTATGTGCACTCCAGATTTCTATTTCGCGAAACAGCCGTTCAAAAATGTTGTATTCGTATTTACGTGATAAGTTCACATCCATCTGACAGCAAATGTCTCCGGTGGTGCCATCCGAGTGATCGACCCGAATGCGAACGAATGGGAAAACAGGCGATATAACCTGTGTCAATGAAGTGAGGGAAACGTGAAAAGCCATCCGCCTCCTCCCCAAAGTGCTACTCAATCAGTCTCCTCCCGACACGAAACTCTTGTCTGACACGCTACACCGTTTCGCCATCCGACCAGACTCTCTTTATCCTTGAAATCTTTTCCTTTCCAATCACTAGGGACTTCCTCTGTCACTTGAATCTCCTGCATAATTGGTGAGTCGCTCCATCGCTCTAAACATATGATACACTCTTTCAACGACTGACCATTTATCCATTTCTTTAACAATGATACAGAAATTACTGGTCAGCGCTAGTAATAAACATTCTTATCACAAGCTAATTTAGTTTCAAACACTTCATACATGGCGAGCGCTAGATTTCGATGTTTTAAGGGTGTAAATCAACCCGAAACCGAAATAAAAGAGAGTTATTACCCAAAACATCTCACAACCTGATGTTGCAGCACTCAACGAATTCGTTGAAAAGGCGTAAACAGAACAGAAGTCAACCGGCCAAAGATTCGATCCTCCACCCTAACCTGCAATAAACAGAGAGATAATAACGTGAACATAAAAGCAGGTGCCCCTCAGCCCACTTCTTACTTACCTCGAAAACATGCACGTGCTTTGGTTTATTATTCATTCTGAATAATAACCCCATGTTCTCGGTCAGGGCATTATTTGTACAACCCCCCCCCCTCGAAATTTGATACTACGTTTCAAGGCATCGGGATTCCAAGTCTGTAATGTCCGTCCGCCGCCCAGTGCCATATCATGTTTTTAACGTGACCTAAAAAATCCGTTCTTTCGTACAAAAACTCCATTTGGTATCTTGTGCCTGTATGCTCTGCAATCCGATCGGACGAAGCAACTACTGGCCAAAAAATGAATAAAAACTCAATTTTGGCCGTTTTATCGCAAATACGCCGCCGTTCGTATAGGTTCCTAGGTATTTTTCGACGCTGGGAGCAATTTTCAGAGGTGTACGACTGCGTCTGGACCCAAAATAGTGAAATCACGGTAATTATAGTGAGCCAAAGTCTACTAATTGAATGAACTCGCAGGGCAATAACTACAGCCAAAGTAATGGTTTCGTCATTTGTACTCCCTTCCCGTCTCATTAAAACCACCCACCAGCTCGGCTCGCCGAGTCGTAGCTCCTACAGGCGCCTGGAATATTTAGTTTTCGTCGTTCCGTTGCAGTCACGTCATGTTTCGTTGGATTCACTGGTACTTTCCGGTGGTGAATCGAATCGGATGGGTCTGATATTAGTGGGACTACGTTGAGATGTGCAAGAGAATAAGAAACCATTGAGTAATAATTGTCAGGGTTTATTCACCCATCCTCGTAATCTCCTCGCCTTATTTTAGCGACGTCAGTAGGGTAAGAATGTACCTTCTGGGACACCATGGGGCTCAGAGACGAGGCAATCACACGGCTTTCTTTGTCATCTTCAATGAGGGAATCCTGTAGCTTGCCTCCCACTATTCAACCATCGATCCCACTCGTCCCGCAGGCGAGGCAATCTCACAGCTTTCCTCGCCCTTCTCAAGCACCTACCAGGGGGTGGTGATAGGGGCGCCCCGCCACAGCATCCAATCTGTGAGGTAATTGCGTAGCTTGCTTCACACTCCTCAGTCTTCCTGGTCATCCCCCCCCCCACCACTGAACCAATCCTATAACTTACCTCACACACTCACTCCTCAATCGCTGACCCTTCACATCCTCCTCCACACTCATCTCACCATTCTGCAATGACTCAGGTTTTGGGGTCGCCGTGATAAAGGATAAAAAAGAAACACGCTGTTTTTCTGTTTCAACAAAAAATGGAAGCTTTATTCCAATTAAAAAAATCGTCTCTCTCATGTTTGTCGAATAAATTAATAAACGAATGTAGCGTCTTCTTTTATAAAATAAGAAGTGTTCCTCTTCGATGTTGCATTCTTTAATTTAATACCAATTCAGAAACACCAGCAGAAGCAAATTTTTCTGTATTCGCGCTTCATATTCAAGCAAGCGCTCCACGACGTCTTCAATGTATCCTCGCCGATATTAGGGATAGAATTATCATCCATTTTAATCACAACATTACAAAATGTAGGTGTTACTAAGTTTTTAATTTTGATTGACGTTTTAATGCCAAATGCCGTTGGCGACCAAATGGACGGGAACATTAAAGCCAAATACGACATTTTATTGGATGTGTCTAAAACTCCGTATTTATTAGACTCCATGTTCGAAAAATTAAATACCGAATCGATTGGGATTGGAAGCTAAAGAAAGTGGATGGAAATTAGAAGCTACATACGGAGCTAGGTAGAAAATTGTCAAATACTCCCCATTGAGGGGAGGCTCGTGACTTCCACTCCCCCGAAAAATAGAAAACCGTATGAACGTTAAACATATTAATGGCAATTACTGTTTTAAATACGCACTTTTGTTTAAGCTGGTAGACTATCTCCCGACCAGAGTTTCATCGTACACCAACGTCAATCACCGATAAAATTATGAGTGTATTTCATTCCAAATTTGAAACTACTAATAATACTTCTATTAACGTGTTCACATAAGACAGCAACCAAAATGTGAGCCCCAAAAAAATGATATCTAATGGGAAATTGGACCATGAAGAGTTACTGTTAATAAAGGACGCTAGGACTGGGTGACACCAGTACGTTTGAATTAAGGAGTTTAATCAATTAGTTAGAGGGCAAATTACGAGGTGTTGTGGCAAAGTCCAGCCAGATTTGTACACAGAAGTATGATACAAAAGAAAGTATTAAAATTAATTAATCGTTGAGCTCATGTAGGATGGAGATAGAATATAAAAAGTAACTGGGTGTGAAAAATTCCGAAACGAAACCAGAAAATAAATTAGTACTTGCGCCAGTTTTCGTCGCGCGACGTTTTAGGTTCGTGCTCCCACTTGATGTACAATTGGCGTCCGGCTGTATAGTGGTCCAGGTATGGCTCTGGTAGAGATTGTCGCAGTATGACTTCCAGGTATGATGCTGGTAGACATTGTCGAACTACGAGTATGTTGTTTTCCAGCGACTGGAAATGGCAATGAATAAAATGTATCAGCCGTTCTAACGAGGCACGCGGTGAGACGACGATGGTTGGAATGGTTCATAAAATAAAAATGGTGCATGGAGCTGGTGTGCTGACGTCACTCACGTTAAAATGGAATAAAATAGAACACTTCTCAATGAAACTAAGCGTATTATATGAAATAAGTGGTGTAGCTGCCTCAACACGAGGAATTGCCGGAGGTTAGTTGGCGTTGCTCAACACGGTCTCTTGTAAAAATATACCTCAGATTGTGCAAATGCCGATCCAAAAGGCTTATATTCAGTCCGAGGATGTGAAAAAACGTATAAGAGTACCCTTTGTGATTTATGCAGACTTTGAATGTATGCTAGAGCGGATCCACTCCTGTCAATAATTTAAACAAGCTCAAGCTTATTTTTGTATGCAGTTACTCCCACATTCAGGAGGGATATGAGTCTACAATTGGCCATACCCTCATCCCCCCTTACCTTCGCAATTGTTTTTATACCGCGAGGACAAGTAGTAGATAGATTCTTAGAATTTTTAAAAGACGTGGCCGAGAAAGTAAGCCGAATCTTCAAACCCCAATGAGAAAGTTGGACGATGCAACTTTGTGTTTCTTATGTGACAAACCGTTTGCTTCCCCCTGCTTGATCGATTATTCCTACGATATCAACAAACATTCTCACGATCGCTGGATCTTCAAACCTCCACCAGGTTCCGTCATTCAAAGTGCAAAATTGAAAAGTGTGAACTAGTGGGTAACAAACCACTACCATACAATACCCTGGGAGAAGGGGTTTGAGGAATACACAGAACTGTACACTATTTTGACGAGTACTCTTTGTAAGTACAGCACAGTCTATATAAAAGAAATAATTTATACTACAGTTGATGCAAGCACACGCAGTAGGGCTTTGGGCCCGCTACACGAGAGCTCTCCTCTAGGCAATCGCGCGTCCGTCGTCACATCATCGATGTATTACTAATGATTTATATACGTTAGCTACATCTTCTTGTAAATACCTTCTTCTTATTACATTTATGATCCCCCGTTTCTTAAATTTTTCCAGATGTTACACGCTTCAATCCTAACCAGACTAAATAAGCAAAACTCGGGTACATTGAACCTGAGCGATTTGCTTATAGGGACATCTTACGAAGTTCTACCTTTCGAAAGAACGGAAATGGGAAGGCTCTAAAAAAAAAAATTTTTTATTGGAATAAAGTTTCCATTTTTTGTTAAAACAAAAAACGGCGTGTTTTCTTTTTATCCTTTATCACGGCAACCCCAAAACCCGATTCATTAGGGAAGTGCGAGATTTGCGTGAAGGAAGAGACGGGGGAAGATTTGTCAAACATTAAATTACAGTTTTCCTGATTTTCTCAAAAACTGCTTTGACGATTTCGATAAAAGTTACCCATATTTTGATCTCCATAGATATTTCCGTATAAATGCGTTGGATGTTGGTACAGCGCTTGTATGTATAGCACATTGCCGATCATCAACTCGCTGCAGGATGTGAAAATTGAGTAAAAATTGTAGGGGAATTTCGTGCGATTTAGAATTTTAGATTCGTTGGACCAACTCAGCAGAGAAACGTGTGTATGATGAAATCACTCGATATAGCGGGTCTAGAGATTCAGGATCCCTTTCCGACTACCATCGCCGGCTGAAAAAGCTGTTCATGGCAGGCGGATAACGGAGAGCAGTCCTCGGCAGGAGGGGACGCATGAAAAAGATCTTGAAATGCAATAAAACGCTACGAGGTTCGGCTCAATTATCGAGCCCAACTCTTATTTAATCGAATGCCCTCCTTCTCTTAGATTGAGTTACCAGTTACTCCCCCACAAGTCCCTCATGGCCTTTAGCATGTTTTTACCCTACCTCCCACCCAGCCACTCACTACCAGTACCACTACGAATCATCAGTACTGCTACTACCATCCCACCACCGTCATCCCCTTCAGATCAACTTTCACTAATTCGCCCAACCTGGGCTCAATCAAAAATTCTCGGATTCTCACCAAAGGTCACTAGCACGGAGGCAAATATGATTGCTGGCAATCGAATCTGCTCCTAAAAGCCGTCGGTTCTTTCTCTCCCGTGATTACCCACGCTCACTTTCGAAGCCTGACTGGATGAACCGAGATCTGAAGATGCCCCTGTGTCAAGTTGGCTATACACTAGCGCACAATAAATTCCTTATACTTAAGTAGCGCGTTTCTATACGATCCCACACTCGTATAGTTCGATATTAAACTGGAAATTCTAAGTTGACACTAAGCACATTAATGTGGACCTTACATTAATCCGCTTGTTGCGACGGAATGCTTCTGAGATGTAAAGCAAACTATCCAGATCACAAATTGAAAAAACTCAACCTGTTCAGTGCAAAACACCACACGAGTGATCACAAATATTGCGTGGTCTATGCCAATTTACACGCTGATATCGTTCCATTCGTATGCAGAAGAAGAAAGTCATTTATCTGACAACAAAAACATTTGTCCCTTCAATCTACGTGGAAATTTCCAGCAGGCTAATCATCAGATTTTCCCATCGTTTTTTTCCAATTTTCCAAACTGCCACATCATAATTACGGAATTTTGCCACCAATTTCAAATATATGTTACCCACTGCCCACTGCGACCTTGTTATATACTTATTTCTACTGAACCTTATATTCTATTATACCTTCTACATAAAATTATGGTTGTTCGGGATGGTATCCAGGTGCTGCATTTGTACAACTATGTTCTGTGCACCGTTTTCACCCAGGATGGATCGTATTTTGTATTGCTGTTGTTGTTGTTTTTTTGTTTGTTATTGTTTATGGTTTCTGCTCCCTGTGGATTGACGAAACTAGCGGAACTATCTGTGTCGAAGAGAATTTTTAAATTGAATTTAGGTAATAAAATATAAGGTAATTCACTAGTGGGGCGGTGGTTAAGGGACATAAGATTTTGTACTGTGGGTCGCCTAAAAAATGATCGGGAATTCCTTTGTGATCCTGAACTGGTTCTCCCTGTATTGGAACAGGGACGTGTGAGGTGGAACGACAGGGAAATTGATGGAAGAAAAAGGAAAGCCCTCAAGTTAGTTGTCGATGAGTGGCAGGAAAGATGGGAAAATAGTGAGAAAGGAAGATGGACGTACGCTTGGTTGCCACAGGTAAAGGAAAGAATAGAGGCCCGTTGAATGGGCTTTGGGTTCTACACCGCACAGCTTCTCTGGACACAGTGGAACACCACGTGTGTAAATTACCGGCAGGAAAGGGAATTAGCCAGGAATGAGGTGATAGGATTGGAACAACAATGGGATATGACAATGGTTAGGAATCAAGGATGTTACGTATGGTGGAAATGGTTTGGAGAAAGGGTGTTGAAGGATAGGGAAGAGATTAGACTAGGGAACGTGCGCAGGGCCTCAGAAGTAGTAGTAGGTGTTTAGATTGTGTGTCTGTGTTTGTGTTATGTGTTGGTGCTTGGTGCCAAGGATGGTCGAACATCAAGTAGCCCATCCCTGGACTGCCGGTGTGACTGTATTCAAGGGCTGAGTGTATATATTAGTGAATGTGTGTGAATGTATGTGTTGTGTATATGTGTGTTAGTGTAGATTAGGTATTGTAGGGATGGATCCAGGGGGGATGAATATTGAGTAGCCCGCCCCTGGACCATCGGGAAAAGTGTGAATGTATTTAAGGGTTAAATGGATGTGTGAGTGAATAAGTTAGGGTTAGGTGTTAGGATAGAGTGAGTTGGGTGGGTCGCGGACGAGGGCGGCCGAATATAGAGTAGTCCGCCCTCGTCACGTCGGAATGGGGATCGCAGTTCAGGCCGTAAAAGACGGCCTGACACCCTTCTCCTTGGCTGGTGCGGAGGCAAGTCCAATCCCCGCATCCCCATGGAGATAAAGCGTAGGTGCCGGCAGAACGCCTCTTGGCAATTCTGGCACCGGGGCCTGCCACCCATTTAGCTCCGTAAGCTGCTCAAGGTGCAGCCAAATAGAATGGGTACCACAGGGACTTCAGCCCGCGGCCGGCAGCGTGGAGCCGTTATAAGCGTGGCGCTGTCGGTCGTGAAGCCATGGGATTCGCCTCGTGGGGACCGTGGTTTCGCTGGAAATCCCTCCCTAGAGAAATGATAGGTGCTGGCTGGAGAGGGGTGAAGGCCATGAGGCTAGGCACCCCACCCAACGCCACGGGCAATGCTCAAGGCACGACTTACCATAGTATTGGAACAGGTAGATTCAATATTTCGGGCCAGTCTGTGTTACTTGTCTGCCAGTCTGCTTCTGGTCAGGACTCTTCTGTGGTTGTATTGTGAAAATTCGGATTCGTGGTCTGCGATGACATTGGTGACCAATGCTCGTGATGCTGTTGTCTGTGTTGTGATTAAAAGACGATCGAGTCGCTATATGTGATTTAAAGAGAGTGTCGGATGGTCAGGCCTGGGTGCACGAGAGGGGAAGCTGAGGATCACAATAAAACTGAAACTTGGTGAGCGTGAGGAGGACTGTATTATACGCGCGTGCGGAATGAGTTGAATTAAAATTGAGGTGAGATGGAGTACAAATGGGCGACACAAGGGCAGTACTCGGAACACGTGAACTGGCGGGGGCAACCGTATGAGAGAGTGAGAAGTTACTGGGGCGATAGTTGTAAGCAGAATGATTTTGTAAGAGCTCTGTTGTTGATAGGAAAATGAAATTGGAGAAAGAAATGAAGAAAGGGGAAAACCTGGGAAAGGGAGCTGGGGGACCCGCCAGTGAGGGGCAGGTATTGAAATAGTTGGAGACAATTAGGCGGTCGGAGACAATGACGCGGGGAAGTCCGAGGTCAAAGACTATAACCACACGTTCTCGTAAGACTGCGCCAGAAATATGATTGTCCTCGTGAATGGAGTTTTTTAAAACTCTTTATTACTTCTATGCAAGAAAAAAAGAGTTACGGCAAAGTACACAGCGCGAGTCTTGCTAATGCAGAGCTGAAGACAAGACTGACTGACCCTTCACTAAAGGCGAGGTCTTTAATACGAAATGAATATACGTAATGAAATGCGGTGTCAGCAGGTTGGGAGTAAAGAGGCTGATGCGTCAGGGGGTGTCTTGGGTTACGGATACATAACTTTGGTTTATTATTAAATTGATTATTATGTGTTGTGTGGGCACCACACTGGTTTTAATTAACAGGTATGCCCCTTACGCGTCAACCATTAATCAGTCTAACAGCCCACAGACTAACTGGTGCTAGCCACTGTTACTATGTTAGTTGAAATGCGCCTGAAATTTCATTTAACTTCGAATAGTTTCGTTCACCTCGAAAGTGTGATGACCCAAACTTAATTATATTGGTCTTCAATGAAGGGTACAAAGTAGTGGAAACTGAGCAAACTTTGTTTCGATCAATGGGTACTCCAGCTTGCAGAGAATCTCATGAGCACTAGTTTTACTGGTCTCCATTTGCACTTGTGCATAATGGCTGATGGTTGCTGTCTCCATTCCCTTCTTCATCAAGACTGTCAAGTTGATTTGGATTTTTAACATCATCTCTCCCACGTGATTCACCAACTGCTCATGCCCATACATCTGAAATTCCATAGTTACACCATGGAGCTTCACAATAATGCTCACGTAATAGTCGCAAATATTTAGGTATCCACAGTTGAGTCAGCTTGCACAGGTTCCTCTCGTTCATCAGTTTCAGCGAGTCCTTACTCCTAATGGGCGTGGCCCCATCCATTCTGGAACTAACGAATTCCAATCGGATTCGCATCTTGAACCATTCTGTATGTTGGGCGCACGAGAGGGCGAGAGTTGAAAATCGGAAATAATAAAAACTGTATTGAATGCAATGAAGTGAGTAACGTTTTTGTACAAAAGGGCGACGCAAGGGGACGACTCGTAATATGCGTAAACTGGCGGGAAACTATCAGAACGAGAGAGCGAGCTGTAGCCTGGAACAGGGAGACGAGTGACTTCCACGATAGTTGGTAGCGGAATGTGAGTTTTGGCAGGAGGTTTCTCTCGTGGTGTCTGAAATTGAGTAGTGGGAAAAAGATGGGAATGTCTCGACAAAGGGGAAATCCGTCAGCCTTTAAAAATAAACGTCGAACACTGTACATCACACATTCGAATCGCACTCCAACTACTACCATAATTCCTGACATATGCAGCTTCCCTTCTACGAACTAAATCACTCGCGATGAAGTTGTGGAAACCCATTTCATAAAATAAAACGGATAAAAAATATATAACGCTTGTCTATTTCCACTAACTTTGAGTTGATCAATTTCGACGGTCTCATAAATATGAAGCCATCAATGGAGGAATGCTTTGAGGGATCACCTCATTTAAACACCTATCTAACCCGTTACTTTTGATGATTTCAAACTTCTCAAGTATATCCAACATACGTCCTCCCTTGGGGCAAAAATGGAGAAATTCAATGTATTGCCTATCTGTTAGGTCAAAAGAGAAGGAGTGGCTGGATTCGGTCAGGTGATTTGCAAAAGCTGAACCACCTTTGTTATCCCTATAATCCTTTTCGTGCTCCCTAATTCTTTCCTTGAATTTCCGTTCTATTTGTCCACACTACTCTAGCGCACAAGAACATTTCAATTTAGACACCCCACTTTTATCCTGAATTTGTATTTTATCTTTAACCGAGCCTGATGAAGATTCAAGACTCCTTTGATTGACCTTATACCCTCTAGATGATAAAATTTTGGATGTTTTGTCGGAAATAGGCCCATAGTATGTATGCTAATCCAATTCCTACTTTCAACTGCAACCTCTCTAACTAGCTTGGAAATCCCGGCTCTACTATTTTTCTTAAGGACCCTATTCCAGATAGAATTGATGAGCTCTTCATTTTTAACCATTGCTCGCCGCTATATTCTTATTTACTGATTTTTCATTGAATACATTTTCCTTACTCATTGGTATAGATAATGCTCGATTTATCATACTATGGAAAGCGGCATGCTTGTGAACTCGTGGATGGTTTGATGAGTTATGAATAGTGACGTCTCTTTTCGGAAAATTGCAAATTTGTGCCGATTGTTATTCGCGGAGACAGAAAGATCAAGGAAGTTAAGAGAATTACCGCCTGACTCAAGAGTGAATTTAATATATGCATCTAGTTGATTTCCCTTCTGTTAAGCCAAACCTAAAAAAGGTACAAAGTGGCTCAAAGAAATTAACACTGTTCATTCTTTATTTCGTGAGCACATTTTTTCCGCATTTGCCGTTTAATGCTTGAAGGAGGTGTGCACTACAATTCTGTATTTTATTCATGGAACGATACGCAGTCATAAAAAGCACCAGGAAGAAGCAGAATTTTTCCTTCGATGGCGTTCGCTCTGGGAAAACCTTCGATGGAAGTGTTCGTAGCAAGCCAGTTGTTTTCTCACTACCAGCAAATGGGTACGTTCTGGCCAGTAACAAGCAGCTCCTAGGCACAACTACACACAGCCGGCGATTGTAGAGCAAAATTTAACGATGGAGCTGAGAAGACGCAACGACAGAGAGACAATTGTAATGCTGTTAAGTTGGGAAGTAAGGTTGTACAAGCTTCTCCCTCCTAAAGGGACAGTAAGCGCGTTATTTGCTTTGACGACCCAATTACAGCTCCACCCATTACGAAATAGCACTGTAAACAACACCACCCCTCCCCTCCCCTCGCGAATGTGTTTAACTTTGACGTGAACGCTAGAGCTACAAAATAGTGCACCTGTACTTGGATGAATAGTAGTTAAATTTTGTGTCAAGTGTCGTGCTTCGTTTTTCCGGTAAAATGTGGTGAAGAAAGGAGTTTTTTTCTTCAATGTTGTTTATGTATTCATTTCCTTCAGAGAAAGACACTTTGTAAGATGATCCTTCAACCTGACCTTGGCTCAAAAACACGTATTTATGTAATAATTAGTGTGAAGAATCTTCCAAGGCGATATTTTCTGGAATCCATCTGCACTCTACATTGAAGCAATTCGTCCGTGTCCCTGAACCATGCAGTAACGTAGAGCATCGTGAAGTTGGCCTAATTGTTCATATAAACCACCTGTTCTACGTTATCGAAGACTGGCTTCACTAAAACCGAAACTTAATCAGACGGTATTGACCTTTAACCTCTAGAGCCTATGAATACAGAAAATACCAGGAACCTGTTTGACCACACGCTTGGGGAGAACAGGGACACGGAGCTATGAGCTTTTTCATTAAGTCCGAGAAAAATATTATAAGGCAGTAGGTTGAGTCAAGTCAACATATTGCGTCAATTGCTTCGCGTTTCGTATAATATTGAGTTCCAAGAAAGTGAGAATCAAATAACTCCGCCTGCACTGACAGGAGAAGGATAACAGGATGGGGTGCACTTTTACTTACGATACCACGCCAACAACCTGCGCTAAACCGATGTTGAACGTTACGATCTCTGGCGGATTCTAATCAATCTTAATTAATGAGCGCTCGGTAATGATTTATAAACTTAAATTAGCGCCCAAGCGAACCTCATAATTGGAGAGTGCTTCATTTAATTGGATAGCCAAGTTCGGGTCAGCTCGTCACTACCACTTGATGATTTGTGCTTGTTTCGCTAATCCGACTCTGAAGCTTGCGGTAAGGGGGCGACTGAAGAGCACCTGGTGGGTGTCATAGAGCATTAAAAAATAGGAAAATCGACAAGCTGTTTTCCGACAAATTCGAGTGTTTTCAGCTTTGCCAGTGTTACGTGTGTGAAGACGAAGATCATTTACTAACTATCGCTGTCACTTAGCGATTGAGATACCAAATCCAGTTGTGTGAAAGTCCAAAATTGATTATACACTTCATTAAGGCACCATTTGCACAGAGATACTCAAATCTTGAAGATCCGGAATTCAACTTTTGAGGAGGAAAGACAGAAAAACCTAGCCTTTCCTACCGCCCTAGATTAGCTGCTTCTCCTTGAAGTCGTATTATCTTTAACCTTTTGTGAAATTATTGTAGTTAGAGTTGTTGTAATCGGTCGACAAAAGTTGAGTTTGCATAAGATCTTCACGTTTTGTGGCCTACTGAACTTTATTATTTATTCAAGGCTTAGTAACAAGGTTATCAGGAGTTACCATTATTGAGAAGGAATGCGGAGGGGAGCAGAATCTACCTTATCACAATGCAGCAGAGCAGAATGAGGCATATCGCAGTACAGGTAGAGAAAACAAAAAAGCAAAATGTCGCTTATCACATTATTCTCGAAAAGGGATAAATAAACATCTCTGTGAAAATTCAGTGAATGGATATATAGACCTGAGAAGCCTAAACTAAAGAAACTAAGTGTGTAGTGCGCAACAGACCGTTAAATAAGTTATATCTTGCAGTTACGTCAGCGTAGGCAACCGACCATCATGAGGCGGCTCGATTAGGATTAATTCCCCTTCCTGTAAATCTGCTGCCATGGCCACACCGAACAAGATCACTTGGTGGGGGGGGGGGGGTCAATTAAAACTGCAATATGGTTGTAAGTTGTAGTCCACGGTATATGTTAAATGACTAATTCTATCTTCTAACTGATGAGTGAACCACGCCTGCGCAAACGACGATCTTATCCGCAGCGCAGGTAGATTAGCACTCCTCGGGCCCTTTACCCCAGGGCTACTCAATCCTGAGATAGATGGCGCTAGTGGCTTCCACTTGGAGGGATCCACCAACGTTTCACAGATCCTCTTCCCCTTTATTATGCTGCTGCCGAGTCAGGATAGTTCGGATGGTCATTTTCACTAATCTCGCCGTCCTCGAATTCCCGATGCATGACAAAGAGACTGACAATTGAAGAAACTAGATTTGATGAACAACTGAAGAAATTAGATTTAACGTAAACTTTGGACAGCGCGTCAAATTGCGAAGCTCCACGTCCAGAGAGTCCGCCGTAAACTGCCCTGGCGTTGGTGAGCGTGCGCTCTTCCCCCTCCGCCCGATAGGGTGCGACGCTAGACGATCAAACTGATTATCCTGACGCTGCGGCGTAAATAGGGAGGCGAACTGCTACATGTAAGTTGCATTATGTATAATAGCACATCAAGCTAATATGACATAAAGTATTCCAGAAAGCCGACCGCTACAAGTGGTAAACACCATGACCATCACGCAGACCCACCAGAAAATCCTTTCCGCCGTTGTATATACGGCAGGCCGTCAAATTTAGGTGTGCTGCGGAAAGTTGAGTGTTGCCAAGCACCAGATACCCCCCTACAAAGCTACAAAGTAGAAAGGAAAGTTATGTAATCGGCTGGAAAAAAAGTTTATTTTTGGTGTTAGCGTCTCAGATGAATTTCAGCTCCTTTCTTAGGAATGTCGATGCTACTGTCCTTTTTGTTATGTATTGCATTTGTTTTGTTTTTACAATTACTTCAGAAGATACATCTGGGAATTACTTCATTCTGAATAAGACGCCTATGTTTTCGGTCAGAACATTTTTTTAGAACTCCCTCACAAAATTGTACACTTCACGTTGCAAGGCTCAGGGTTCGAATCAGGATTCGAAATCTGCAGTATCAGTCTGCCGTCTGGACCCTATTTTGCCTTTAACGTGGTCAAAAAAATCCATTCTTTCACGCAAAAAATATCCCATTTGTTATAGTTGTGCCTGCCTGCTCTGCGATCCGATCGGACGAAACCCATGGTTGTTATGGGCAAAAATTGGTTTAAAAAGTTGACGAAAACGAAATTTTGGTTTCGATATCTTGGTATTTTTCGGTGCTGGCTCAAATGAAACCAGTCTCAAAGGTGTAAGACTGCGTCTAGATCAAAAACAGAGAAATCACAGTAAATAGTGATCCAAAGTCTACTAATTGACAGAACTCGCGGGACAATACAGCAAGAGTTATCGTTTCTACCCATCCTGCTCTAATGTCCCGCCCTGCCTCTCGTTTCAGGTATGTTTCCTCATTTGATGACAGTTCCTGAACCCTCGACGAGGGTTATATCAGTCATGGAAGTTGCGATTTCGCTAATGTGCAAGAGGCCGGCCCCTGCAGCATCCACCGAACTAAGACCTGCGGAGGTATTTGGTTCCTCAGGTATTTGGTCGTTAGCCAGTCTCCCGGATGAGAGCTGCTGCCCGTGTGTGACCGCACGGAGCTGACCACCTGAGGAATCCCGTACCATCTTAGAGTTCTTAATCTGATTTCCCAACAGATCTAACTATTTACTTGGCTGGCACTTTCTAAGGGACTGATCAACAGTGACCACGTTTCTTAGCCATCACCTTCTCCGCGAACTTGGCAAAATGGTTACAGTCTTGCTTTGTAGCAGTCAATGCTGCTAAGTTCGTCTGGCCGCCAATGCGTGTCGAGGGTTGGTTATTAACTTTTCCTTTCAAGAGGATTAACTGGATTTTTTCCTTAGCTCCTTGACATGCACCATTGGATGACGGTGCGGAGAAAATGTCAGTTTTCGTGGTTCCGTTGTAGTCAAGATTAAAAATTAAAGGTAAGAAAGTAGTGTAATCGTGTTTAAAAAAAAGTTGGGTTCTCGTTAGATCTTAACGTTTTCTTGAAAACTTTAAAATCGTCTTCTACTAGTTAGTACCCAACTTTGCTTCGACGATAAATACCTCCATGAAAATACGGTGAACGGAGATATAGGCCTAAATGGCAAAAATAGGTTTTTTACGCTTTTTAGCAAATTGGCCTCATCAATTTTTACCAAACTCACAAGACGTTTTCAAATAGTTGATACCTATATATTGTTCTCAATAAATGTTCCTCTGACTGGCCATTGAATAGAGAAAAATCAAAATGTGTCGAAAATACTGCTTTTTCGATCATTTTTGTGCATTGCGAGGTAACTGCTTCACTAGAATGGAATCCAGGTATGGACTCTCCTGTCGCCCGTTTTCATTCTTGTTCCTAGAGCCCTCTCGACTGACCCGAGTCTCTTCCGAATTTACCCCCGTGTATCACCACAGTGAAATGTGTCGCGTCTCCATTCCCCTATGACTTCATTCTGAACTTTCTTCGTCGTGATCTCAAGTGTTTTTACGTGATCATCTATCAGTCCGAGTAAATCCGAGCATTACAGTCCCCTACAGTTTCCCACTAATTTTTGCGTTCCCTCGAGTTCACTTCTAACCCATTTTGCAATGAACAACACCTTTACCCTAAGTTAACAAACTATAAACAAGTAGATTGCAAATTCTTCAAATCACATGAAATATTCTGCAAAATCGAATGTCAAACATCATGCCTTTGCGGGGGTTTCAATGCGCGACCTGATCTTGTGTGATATTTCGATGCAACCGTTTTTTCTGGTGAGAGATTCTTCATAGCTCCAGTTGACTTTCGCGTAGCTGGTGGACTACAAGATCGCGTTCTCACCAATGACTTTCTTGGTGAGATCTACTACGTTCGTGGAGTTACGTCTGTTGTTATGGGTTATGGTCTTTTGATTTATGTTCGTGGAGTTACCATCTTGTTTGGCATGTTGATGTGTGCTTGACACATGAGCTGAAATCTTTCTGGGACGAAGAAAGGACGAATTGCGACGGTACTCAGTTCCTTTTAAGTCTCTCACTAGACTAGTTGTCTCTTGTTTCTGTTTTAGAAATCCACCCTGCCTTCCATGTATCATTCCACCTTAAGTAGATTGGTTGTCCATCGTAGAATGTGTCTGTTACGAAGGGGATTTTTGGAGACGTTTGAGGATCCACGGACTCAGGCCAAAGTTACAGCAATTGCGCGGAGCTCCGATCCATCATTGCCCAACTCTCGTCAGGAATATGAACCATTGTCTCAACCACTAGACCGCGATCGCCTGGTGCCTTTCATGTGAGTCAGGCGGTACATGTCTTCCCTCCATGCAGCCAAGTCATAGTGGCGTTTAGAGTTGTCTTGAAGCTTCTTGATGTCTTAATCGTCCACTCGAAGGCGTAAATGTCCAATAGGGGTTGGTGTTTGCGTCCTAACAAGCTGACACATCAGAAGTTGGCTTGATGATACATCAAGAAGAGATCAAGAAATCCGAATTAGATGTCTAAGAGAGGTGAAACGAGTGTCTGTCGTGAGAACTCGGGGATGAATGTCTGTTGGGAGAACTGAGAGACTACTGACCTTCGCAAGAGCTGATAGGTGACTGAGTATGGGAAGAGCTTCTTGCTGTGGATAGAAATGTAAATTGAGGGATGGGGAAAGGATATTTTGGAAAATCCAGAAAAAGGTAAAATTCGTTGTCACATGGGACTTTCAACAGCTACAAAAAAAAGGACTCGGTGTTCGGGGAAATAATGACTCAGAGGTCTGCACCGAACACGACCTATGTGCGAGACCGCCATTCAAGGTTGGTCTCTGCAAGCACTCAGCGTGACAGCGCTATCTATATTACAACAATGTTTCGCATCGTTCAATAGTATTGTTCGATGCTGAATTGAATGGGGTGAATCTCGGGGATGTGAGATTGCGCCAAGCAGTGCAAGAGTATAATAAACTGTTGTCTAGTAATCTGCAACAGTTTTGTAGTCGGTGTCGTAACAGTTTTTACACAATTTTTCGTTTTTTATTGAAATTTGAAACAACTTTCAATCAACAAACTTCTCAACGATTTCACTCGAAGTTTTAACAATTTTTCATTTTCCACTCGATTTTCCAAAATGTTTTACACAGTTTCCCAACAATTCGTTCACACAATTTTACAACAGTTTTTACAGTATTTCGTAACAATAGAAAAACAAGTTCAATTTCTATGTTCTAAAGATTTAAACTCGGTTTCCAACGATCTTTCCTCATATCCCTGGCTAATTTAACTTGATTGCTCAGCTTTTTGCAGTCCACTTTCCAACGACCTTTTCACGGCTTGAAAAGCAAAAAGTAAAAATTGAGCAGAATTAGTACCATTTCAAATACAAGAATGAGGTTTGATTCGAGCCTCATGTTACCAGGTGTTGCCGCTTTTCACTTGGTGCGCATTATCTCTTCCAGTAGACAATCGGACTAATAGTTTATTTCATTTGAATCTCCCCCCCCCCTCCTTCTTATTGCTCGGCGCTGTCATAAATCAGGAACGTCATTAGCTTATTCTGTTCATTTAATTATCATCTTCAAGAGATTCAGCAGTCCATTAGTTTACCAGCTCCCTCAAGATAGTCACAAGTGCTGAACATTGAACATGTGGTCGTGGTGCGTCAACACTCTAGTGAGTACAGCGCATTCAAATAAACATTTCAACATCTCACACGCACGTCAGTTAAATTAATTCGTCTAAAATAAACTTCTACTGCTGTTGTGGAATTACGTTACCCGGATAAATTGTATTAGTGAAATTCGTACAACTGGTCTGTTTCCTTGAACATAGAAGTCAACATTTTGGCTGGGCAAACTCTTGTTTGGAGACTCACCTTTCACAACTCTTCATGGGCACGAATCCTAGGGCGTTTCTGAGTTCGAAATCATCTCTGGCTACATTACGGCTTAGAGCTAGGACTCACCTGTTACGGCACATTGACGTTGGTAGTTATTACCAACGCTTCTAGGAACCCAGAAGAATGCACCTGGCATCAACTCCACAGGCTACATCCTCTTACCACAAATTAACTATTCTTCAAGGGTCGGAGACGTCGGTAGAGCAAGTTACAAAGAACAGAGAGCAAACCTTACAAATACCAAACAATTGTTATCCATATTTCCACAAGGTTTCACTTAATTTCCAAAACGTTTTCCTACTGAAGTTGTAATTGTCATCGAAGATATAGATTGTTTCGATCATGCCAAAAAAGTAAGTGTTCGTCTCATCAAGCGAGCCAAGCTGAGAGCAATCACGTGGTAGAATCCCAGGTACCCGACGGGACGATTGTCCATTATTGTATCTCCTTATCTCCTCACACCCTCTCTGGTCACACTTCCACCACTTGCTCTGTTGGGCCTTTCCACATCCCCCAAATTTTTGCAGCTTAGGGTTTTCATTCGCGCCCTGTTCTCCCTACGAGTTCGTTACTCTCTTCGGCTCCTATTTCTTCACTATTTAACTTTCGTTTAAGTTATGACTCTGTATGTTCCCCTTCTTCAGTTGAACACTATCACTTCTCATCAGGCCTACACGAGTGCAACCATCTAGAGACCCACTGTGTTATTTGAGCTAGTTCTACTTGTTGCTCTGCTCAGAACTTTATAGTGCTAACGAAACGATTGTTTAAACCCTCTCTCTCTCATAATTCTTGAGGCATTTTTTGAGCATTTCTCACAATTTTGAAAGGGTTGTTTGTGTATTGCGTATGTTCTGAGACTGGTTCCATGGTGATCCACAAAATTTTTGCATCATTGCATCAGAAGGGCGAACCGAAACTTTTTCTACGGGTCAAACATGATTCTTCTCCTCTTTCTTGACCGTAAACTATGATCTGCGTGACGTGAGGTAGGCAGGCAAATTGTACATTTTCCGCAGGCGGGACGGCAAGGCGAGGGCGTTGAGGGAATGAATCCTCCTAACAGAAGAAGAGAAGAGAGAAACACGAAGAAATAAATTTGTTTCGGTCTCCTGAGACACCGACACTTTCATTTAATGGAGACTCAACTTTTCTGAAAGAAGCAGTCACCCGCGTCAACTTGAAGGGTCAGTTTTTTTTTACGCAGCTCTTTCCGACAATGATTTTCACTTCGTGGGAGGTGGATTGAATGGTGTGGCTGGTCAATTCTCGTCGGTGTTATTGGAGCCGACCTCACTCCGATACTAAGGTATTCCTACTCAAAGAACACGAGTCATAAATCAAGTGATACGGAAGTAATAACTATTTATCTACTCGTATCTAGACATCTATACAGGATACACGATTATTTTACATGCTCAGCTGCTGACTCAACTTTAATATTCGAGACATAATTTATCAAATTACATTACGTGCATAAATTAATCTACGTATTGTGAGTTAACAATTTCCCCAGTTGTTATTTGTTTGGGTTACCCTGTTAACATAGACGTTGGAAGGTTGGGACTTCAGTTAAGATTATCATTGATTGATCAACTGCCACATAACACGTTAAGACGCATAACAAGGAATGCCTGCCATAGTTTCGCACCAAGCTCTGTTGTAAGGACAATTTCAATTAAACACCGGCCAGCTATTGAAGAACAAACGTCAACATCAACAGACAGTCCAACCTCCAGAACGGTTGAAGGTGATTTGGGTCCTACCAGTAAGCCTCTATTTCTGAACTTCATGCGCAGATTTGAATCGATGAAAAATCGGCTATTGGAACTGAGCTTGCAAAATTCACAGTTACAAGACCAAAACTGCTATCTCCAATAACAGAATGCCAGACTACTTTGTAGAGAACGTTAAGAAGTGGTGAAGTAAGACTACCTGTCGCGTCAAAGGAACTCATCTTGAAATGGTTGCTTCTGTAAGTGGATGCTCTCTGTTGTGCCCCCACACAACTTTCTTGATCAATTCTCAATAAAACGTACACTCAGGGCGCAGAAGTAGGAAGCTCGAGGAAGGGTGAGAAAACTTTCCCTCCCCTCTGAGGCCATGGGCTGAGCGAAGGGTTCACAACCCCCACTCCCTCCTTGAACTGGAGTGGTCAAAGTGAACCCCATAAAACCCCTGCGGTGGAAAGAATTTCATTCCTTCATTCTGAGTCCCTGTTCAGCTGGGAACAAAAAAGAGCTACTAAAGTTAACGTACCTGTTTGGTGAATCCATCTTCTCTGACTGGTGAAGTACTGTGGGCAAGTGCTCTCGATGTAAAGATGAAGAGGACCAGATATTCACAACACATTAAATCTCTTAGAAGGAACAAAGACGACTCAAACTTTTCCAACCACCTTAAGACAACTGCACATGAACCTACCAAAATACAGGACTGCACAACCTTACTATATAAACAATACAAAGAACGAAAACTGAACGCATTAGAAAACATGTAAATCTATAAACAAAAAAACTTCGATGGACATCTCATAAATGAACAAATCAACACAAAATGTGACACCATATTTACACCACTCATAACACTACACAAACGAAAACAACCAACTGACGGATTCACAGACCACCCTATACAAAAAAGACTTAAACGCGACAATCTACAGACTATTTAGGACATACAAAACTGCCCTTACATTTCTTTCCCTTCACTTCCAACAGATTTCCCAGGAGGTGTCTTACCTCCTTCCCCCCTCCATCCGCTATGCAACACCATCCCATTCACCTTTCTCTTCCTACATAAAGACCATGACTGACGCAATGGCCAGGCGATGATGTCTTTACATCAAAAGTGTTTGCCCACAGCATCCCACCAGCCAAAGAAGACAGACTCAACAACAGGTACGTTAACTTTAGGAATTTGCCTACTGGAGGAACTAACCCAATTACTTTAATAAATAAGAGCTCCTTAAAGCACCAGTGACTCTTAAAGTCAAGTTTTGATTTGTTCATATCCTCCCTACAGAATTCCAGTTAGCGAGCCGCAGATTCTATTTCACCGGAGAAGCTGGGTGGAAACTCAATCAGGTCTTTCGTATGCCATTATACCAGGGATCACGGTTACCCCTTCGGTGTGCGAACCACATGCCACCATAGTACAGAATAGCACTCAGTAAAAATGGTTGCCTTCCTGAGGCCTTGCTCTGAGGGGTAACATCTCGTGATGAGCGTATTGAGCTACACCTCTGAGACTGTTCATAGTGTACACAGCACGCTGTAATTGATGCCAGTACCTACGACGTTATACCTTATCTTGGTGTAAGGGTGGTGCATGCGGAACTAAGTACGGAATAGGTGTGTCGTTCAGTGGGTGGAGACACCCAGCCGAACCTTTGCACACACAAGGCTTGAGGAGGTGGAGGCTGACCACATCCATATGGAGTTACAACTGTGGTAACCCCGACGTACGTTCCCAACACCACCCACTCCACCATGACTGCTCAACAACTCGACGAGGTCGTCGAGACGTTGACCTCCAGCAGATTCCTTCCTTCTTGGCACAAGGCCTCAACCTCTGGGTCTTACAGATCAACACAAACTTTTCAGCCGAACGCATCAAGTGTCAACAGGCAAAATTCAATCGCCTCGTCAGTCAACTGCCCGTGGACGTCCTCTATCTCGCCGCTGACATCATTCCCTCACAGGGGGAAGCCCCTTTCCACTCCCTGATACACATGGGACATTGTACTCTATATGGCATGTCGACTCACACATGCATTCTTTTCCTCATTGATGGCGTTGGTCTCGAAGACGGGAGACCACCCCACGCATACTATTGTATGAATTACCTCACTGATGGTACCACCACACCTGACTTCGTCAAAACCCTGTGGCTTCGACAACTTCCTCTGGACATCCAGCAATCGCTCCTCGCCTTTAGCCTTCTAGATGGCGACAGCCTGGCGACCCTCGCAGACCAATTGGTTGAACTCCCTTCTGCCACCATTGCTGCGGTTTTGCCGTCTCCCGATCTCTCCAAACTTCAAGGGCAGGTAACTTTGCTCATGCATGCACTCACCCGCCACATAAACTACCCTCCTCAGACTATACTACGATCGCCGCCATACACCCTTTTGGGGCTGCTCACAATCACGCATGCACAGCACTAGCCGGGAGAGCCTCACACAAAGCCCTACCCCCGGACGCATTCCACTCTGCAGATACCATCAAAAATTCGGTAACACCGCCCACCACTGCGAGCAGCCATGCATGTTCAAAGCAAAAAAACTAAATTTGGCCGCACTGACCACCAACCACAACGCTAAACCTCTCTTCATTTAATGTAACCAATCCAATCTTCCGTTTCTTGTCGACACGAGGGCCACAAACATTCTCCCCGTAAACACATTGAAACGTCTCTATTACAAAAAGACAAAGGATTAGCCAACAGCTTTTGGGGAGTAACACTGAACAGAACTGAAGAACAGAATGCATTCAATTTCCTTTCTCAGCCCCTGGTTTGGGCTGATGCTCTTATTTGTACAGTCGCGAAGAAAGATACATAGTTTGCGACTGATATTGAACGTCTGGTTCGTTTTTCAACACCTGGCTGGCCTAAGAAGTGCAGAGTACAGGTTGCATTTCAACGTTTCCTCGAGGGATTAAAAGATCGGGAAGCTAGTAAGATCTTGATAGCTGCAAAACTGACATCACTGGAAGAAGCCTTGATTAGGTCTCTTATCGAAAACCAAGCTCATCAAGGGGCAAATGAGAAGAACTGTGGAGCAGGTGGGCACATGAAGGATAAATGTGTGAAAAGAGCTGGTAGCAGCAATAGTAAGAAACAGAGAGAAAATTGCGCAGGAAACTAAATGGAGCTTGGGGAACCAGCCTATCTTCAGCTCCTAGGAACCAAGGTCAAAAAGGGTACATTAAGGCTACTTGGACTGTAGATGGGGCTTTATTTGTAGAAGTATTAGTGGTTCGCTAAAGTGCTTCGTACTAGTCAGTACCGGGGCTACAATGTCAGTTTTGCAATCAGGCCAACTCTGACTATTGCCACCTTCTTTTGATGTCCTGAAAGGCTTCAGGAGGCTATCTGGCCATCAAAGGCCAATACACCATGAAGTTAAAAGTCGCTGGTAGACAAGTGGAACACTCCTGTCTCATTTTGGAAATTAGAGGCGAGGGATGCCTGCATTAATCTAGTTGATGCTACCTTGTGATTACCTCATATGGCAGTTACTCTTACTCACAGGTGACAATGTATGGATTGTAACCTACTAGTTCTGTGGCAGGGAAGAATCTGAATTCGTTGCGGCCATTACTAAAATATATAGATTTGATTCCACAATCAACTGAACTGGAAACAGCTTGCAAATCTACTGCATACATTCCGGTCCACTGCTGCTTCTGATGGGATGCTTGTAGTCGAACTCACGTAGTTCAACATGTCATAAACACAGTCGACCTATTAAACAACTTCCTAGATGCACCCTGCTTTCACCAGAAGACTGAGTTAATCACCTTATCCAAGATGTGATTGAGCTATCAGAAGTGTCACCAGTCATACTTGTGCCTAAGGACGGCACTACACGTTTAGGTGTTGATTACAGGAAGCTTAATCTGGTAACAAAAGACTCTTGTACGTTACCCTGTGTTCAGGACCTTCTTAGCATCTTGAGGGGATCGAAACAGTTCTGCGTCCTTGACCTAAAAAGCGGTTTTTGGCAGATTGCAATGCATACGAAAGACAAAGAGAAGAATGCTTTCTCAATATACCGAAAGGACCTGTGAGAGTTTCAAGTAATGCCCGTTGGATTGTACGATGCACCAGTAACATACCAAAGATTGATGGAACATGTGATCCCTGCTGATTTGGCCCATGATCTCACCATCTGTCAAGTTGTCCTCACTAGAAGTTTACCTCATGCCTGTTTCCTTCATCCGTCTTACAAGTGTAAATGCTTAGCGACGAGACAATTGCAGAGCTTACCTCGCAAGGTCAACTTTTCTGATTGGAGACAATGACAGTATAGTGACAACACTTTCACCACCACTGTCACTTTTCCCATTGTCTACTAGTGTATGAAGCAGTTGCAAGAAGTCATTTTCACTGCTGTGATTACCTTGATATAGGTAACATCATCACATCACTATACTTTATGAGGTCTTATGGTTAAAATTGGTACACACCTTTTTTATGGAATGATAAATAATATTTCATGTTAAATGTGGGAAACGTTACATGTAATTGCACATTCTGTACAATATTTCCTTTCTTACTGTTAATGCGGACTGTATAATTTTGACTTACCAAGTCGAATTCGGGATGCCCCGAAAGCTCGGCTGTTCAGCTGTAGAAAAGGGAAGAAGTAGGATAGGAGAAAAGGAAGAAAACAGCATACACGAAATACACAAAACACGTGAAATACTAAAGAATGAAAAAAAGACTAATAACCGGACAGGGCCAAAAACTATCAATTCAAAATGCACAAATGCAAGACAGAGAGAGTTGTGTGTAGGTTTCCGCTTTGTCGGGTTATATTGCCCGCGAAATCAATGGCCCCCAATGGACATGCAGACTCTCTTTAATGATCTTGCCAGAAACAACATCAGAGGGAACGTCCTCACGCATTGCAGCCATTTACCCACCTAGTCTGATATTGCCAGAATGGCGCAAACACTTACTATACTTTCTGCTCAGTTTTCAAACACAGAATACAACTCTCTATCTTCTTTGTTGAAGTAGTCTTATCTCCACTTTATCCTGTTTAATTTTTCATTTATAGTTTAAATCCAGCAAATAAAGAGCCTTCACGCCCTCAAAGTGTAGAACATAATGGAGTTACAAGAAGTTATTTGTATTTTCTTTCACGTGAAAACGCAAATTTTCCACTATACCTAAAGTGTTACCCTTAAAACTCGCAATTCCGTTCATATTGAATGGTCCACTTGGTTCTTCTGAGGGTAAATAGAAAATGTTTGCTTCCTTCGATTCCTCTTAGTGTTTAGTAAGGTAAGGTTGCAAACGCTGTACTGTTTAAGAGGTCTCTGTTTGCTGCTGAATTCTAGTAATTCAACTTGCACTTCTTCATCTCAATAACGTCTAACTCCAGCTGACGTTTCATCCACTTGTAACGAATAGTTCCCTAAATGGCTGCATTTCTTGTAAAGGGATACTACTTACTCCATGCATTTTTTTTGTTTTCTCAATACGAGAGGGATTACGTTGGATGTAACAATCAAACCAACATCCGAAATATTGATTTCTTTCTGGATTGTGGAATATGGTGTTAAGGGTTTCGTAAAGTAGGTCCCTGTTTAATGCAACATCTGAGGGAGATATTTATCTCATTTTGGCTACCTATGCTTGGCTATCTATTTAAGCTTCACATAGTTGGTTGGTAATAAGTTGAAGCTGAATGCTGAGAGTTTAATTATTAAATAATCATTTAATCAAGTTTTTCTCGCTTGACACTTTCCCTGAAGTATAGTATATTTAGCTAACTGCAGCGGTGGATGTTACTTTCTAACAGCTTCATACACTTGGAGACAATGGAAAAAGTGATGGCGGGGGCAGATAGTAATGTCGCTATACTGTCATTGTCTCCAATGAACTAAATTGACCTTGCGAAGAAAGCTTCACAATTGTAACGTCTCTAAGCACTTACACTCATAAGATAATGTGGAGAAGAAAACAAGTGCAAGGTAAGATTTAGGATTGCTCCTACTACATTTGTTGTCATCGACTTCATTTGTTTACTTGATTTGAGTAGATGAGGTATTAAATATACAATCAAAATGAGATCAATAATTTATTGAATTCTAGGCAATCAACTCCTAACAAATCAATATAGAACAATACTAAAGTTAAATAGCGACTAGGAATTGCACTTCTATGATATGACAGCTTCAAGCACAAAAGTAACAGCTTGAAGAAGGAAATCAGGACAAAATGTGGTCTAGTGGAATTTGCTCTTCCATTTTCGAACCCTTAGTCTTTTCACACGGGCTCTGTACATGTGAGACATCAGGCTCCATATTCCTTAAACAAATAGTTAGGACTTCAGATTACACAGGGACAATACGAATGCAAAGTTCAACAAACATATACAATTACTACAATCAATTCACCCCACAGAGATCTGAGTGTCTACATTTTATGGCGGACCAATTATACCATAAGTAATGAAAACTAACAGTCAACATAAATAGGATGGTGTGCACTATTTTATTTTTCACTCCATCAATTCAAACATTCAACAAGTTGTCTAAAGACGTCTTTGATGTTGAGAGTTATTTACGATGTATTATAAACAGCAAAACACAAGGCACCCATATATAGCTCTAGCAGAGGGTTATCTGAGATTGCATATTCGTACTAAACCCTTCACATTGTGGAATACTCGCTTCTCAGATTTACATCAGCTGCTCCGCGTTGTAGCTGTGTTCCTTCATGTAATCTACAATAATCATCACACGGGCACTTCCTCTGAAAGAGGTCCACTTTTCCCCAAACAGTCACTTCTTGATCATAAATAAAGATTACTAACACAGTGGCAGGTGGTACAATGATCCTACCAAAAATTATGGAAGCGTTGCACAACAAATATCTCACCACACTCCATGTGTCAAATAGGCGTCCTCGGTCCCTAATATTCAAGTGGTGTCAACCAGTGTCCAACTTTTCTACCATTGTGACTCTGGGTGTCAAAGGTAACCTAACAAAGGCCTCAAGTGCAGCTACTCCTCTCCCAGAATTACTCTACCCATAAATCATACAATTTTCAGTTCTTTCCTTTTTTCTTCAAATTTTGGACTGGCAGACTGTTTACTTATTTATTCAATTCCCACTCGTTGCACCTTCGTCACAAGTCATTCTTATTATCTTATCAGAGGTTGACAAGCAGTGTCTCACACGAGAGCAGAGTACATGAGTCCAACAGAAGAAGGGGGACCTCATTTCCTCCAATCTACTTTGAAGACGCAGCTCGTCTCCTTTTACTTATTCGTCCTCTATTCCATATAGTCTTTGTTTCAATAAAGTTGTTCAAATCTAGGTGTTTGATTGAAACGCTGCAAGTTATTGACATCGGCATCTTTAAACATAACCAACAATCCAGCCTACATCCTACCTCTCATCACCTAGAATTACGGTTCAGCTACCTCAGTAGCTGGTAAGGCAATAATTTTATTTTGCTCATCATGTGAATCCTAAATGAACAATTGGACACTACCAACGTGTATTTTATTTAATTGACGTTGCTCACCTTGTCGCAAACATTAAACATGTGTGGAACGTATTGAACAATTAACTTCCGTTTCAGATTAATGCGAAAACAGAAGGACTAGAAAAACAGTTTTGTGCCAAAACCTCTGAAGTTTATACTGGACATTTATAACAGTAAATATTTGGGAGTGTTCTGGTTTTAATGATGAACTATTAAAAATTCTTGATTGCTTACCTGGTATGAAAAAGACAAGGAGGTAAACTCTCATCACTGTTGGTGTGTGAAATGTGGAATTCCATTTATTAGGCATTGAAACAACAAACTTTTGAGTTTCTTCAAAGTAAGGAATATTCCTGAAACCCAGATCACAATCAACTTGTCATCAATTCATCACTTTTGAATTGAATCTGCAGAGCTGAAGTACTCCAATCTATTATCCAAACTAGATTTGTGTGATACAATTTATATGATGCATTAAACAAGCTGCTCAATCACTTGAACCAATTATGCAGATCTATCTTCATATCAAGTCTAAGGTAAATGCACCGTCAGCCATGTTGGAATCGACTTTGCACATCATGTGAGAGTCTTCTCAGAGAAAAGAGCAGGTCGCGAAAATGTACCAGATACCTTGAACAAGTTACCAGTTTGAAAACTGAGGCGTTCCTTGCATAATTTGATAGGTTCCTTTCAAGAAGAGGGTTACCTGAGATTGTATTCGCATACTCAGGAACCAATATTATTGGTACTGCGATCACTTTTGAATTTAACGCGCCGAGCTGAAGTACTTCTAGCAATGCTAATAATCTTTCTGTATATGGCTAGTCATAAAAGTAAAAAAACAATGGAAGAGAGGTTGTTCTAGTGTGAACTTTTGAATTTTTATCTACACACACTGAACAGCTTAGGCAAAACAAAATCCTCACGAAAACCTCTCACAACTGTTCTACTTCTACCACGTGTTGAACCATTTCATTGGTTGACCATATTCAACATTGTCATCTTATTGCTACCTAGTTCGCATGTAACCATTACGAACTAGTCAGAAGTTTCCTCTTCTTTTATTGTTATACACAGAACCACCTTTTGTTGAAAACCTGACTGGGAAACAAACTGAAGCACCCATAATCCTCTAGCCTTCCCCTTATTAAAAACTCAAACAAGGATTTCATAGACTGCAGCCTACTTACACCAACTACAGTAAATACTGAAATATCTTAAATGTCAAATAAATAACATTGTGAGTCGCTCAAATCAGTAGAAGACATTTGATTAACTGAGATGATTGAAGTGAAAAAACAACTGACTTCCGTGTTATTTTTTTGGGCATTAAAGGGAGGGTCTGGTCTGCTGCTAGTGGACGACAAATTTAGTGCAGCATATGAGCAGCAACCCAGAACCATTAAACAAATTGTATCAGGTTCTCTCTCATGACTTTCTGTGATGGTAGCTCTTCTCTCTTGTCCTCTTCCCCCTCACGATAATCTCGCTTCCATACATACACCCATACTGGTTTCATTGAACCACACTTGTATTGAAAGCACCCCCAATGGACAACGGTGAAGGTTGAAGATCCATATTCTGTGGAAACCATGGCATGGGTTCAGAGCTTAGGATAGCTGTAATTATTGCTCGTGTCAGTGGGTGCCCAACATAACGATTCCCTCGCACCAAACTGGTCACACAAGGTCCCAAACTCCAAAATGCTCATTTGACAAAAAATGAACAGGAACTAAAAATAAGCAGCTAAAAAGTGAACAATTAAAACAAAGAGATGAAGAAATGAAACCAGTTCTTGGCTCATGCAGTGTGGAGATCAAGTTCTAGTGAGATAGGTTCAAGAGATGAAGCACTCCAAAACCTTGAAATAAAAGCGCTCCAACTCTTCAATTGTCTTTAAAGCCAATTCTTAGAATATTAAATAGATTGGGTTAGAACCAGAAACACCAGAGTGAGTATGATTGAAGCTCCTTAAAGAGCTGTGAATTATGGCGAGAGTAGTGCCTTTACATTGAAACTACTAGCCAATAGTGCAACACTAAATGAACTCATCCAATAGGGCTGGTCGGGCACAATAAATATGCTAACTTCATCACTTGTAATCTTCAACAGACTTACCAGGAATTCTCAATTGAAGTCAGGCAGTACATGTGAAATGCCTGCCAGATGGTTGTTCTGAACTTTCAGTGATTATGTGGTCTCAACTAGTCTGGATTAAATGGGACTATACTGTATATTTTCCTAATTTGAAAAATGCACAATAGAAAGTGGTTATGTTTGACAAAATGTTATTCTGATACAGCATTATTATTGCAAGTGGTGTGTATAGAAATGACAACAGTTTAGAGCCACACAACTCTTTTAATATACAAATTTTCAGATTTCATACCAGCCTCCACTTTACTTTGACTTTAGTCCCATGAATAATTAACATTTTTATAAATCGACTTTTGATGAGAGGGGAATTTGAAATTCTCAAAAGAGTAACAAGTATACATACCTTAAGATGATAATTCCTTCACACAGAGCCCCAAGTGGATACAGTGGAATCCAAATTGAATATCGTAACCAGGTAAGCAACTGAATATCTTTCTTGTATGTTTGGCAAATATAGAAGGGATACCTAAACACAAGAGGATAAGAAATACACTATAGTAAATTCAAACGAAATTAATATTGAGTCAACTATGAACAAATTTGTAATCTATGTAAAAATAATTCAGCTTCCAGTTACTAAAATAAGGGATATGCATTAGTTTTGTGACTGAGCATTGCCCTCTTAGATCATTCTCAATAAGACTACTCTGGAGGCTGGTGAATAGAAAAAACGATTTGAAAAAAATATCTGGTGCGTTGCAACACACAACTTTCCTTAGCTCTACAACAATTCACTTTGTACATGGCTAATTATATTTAATCAATTCATTTATCACTCAGTTAATTTGAACTTGGTCAAACAACGCTTTACGGCAGCAGCAAGCGGTAGCGCTTAAAGTTCCAGATTTTGTTGTGCTGCTCGTACTCATTTCAGGACCATTATTGAGCAATTGGTACACAGAGAATTAATGAGGCTGTAAACAAGAATTTTTCGACGAAGGACAGTCTTTTGCAGAGTTATTGGGTGAAAACGTTTAGAACTGGTAGAAAGCGAAATGGCAGTAGTTGAAATTCAGAAATTCCTGGAGTGACCCCCATGTATCTCATGAGTGTTTATAAACACTCCCCTCTTAGGTACTGGATTGGACTACAAAACCTTTTTTTTTTTAACATTCTACAAAAATTCCAGCGGAGTTTATAAAGATAAATTTGGTGTTTTGATCACTATGATAACTATAGTTAACTTTCGGTGGACTTTGCCCATACCCTTATTTTGTGTCCCATGGTAACCTGTAGGCTAGACATCAAGTTTCAGCTGATTTGGTACGGTTGTTTTCTCTAGAAACCGCGCTAAAATCAATTTCATCAACAACTTCGTAGAGCCAAGGAAAGTAATAAGGGGCGTATAGTGCAAAAATGCACATCCTGTTCTATAGCCAAGTGATACTGAAGTTCAGGTATCTTTATTCCCCAAGTTCAAGGTTGGTTGTTAATACTCTTGAGGCTGTAACTGCCTGCAATAGATAGTTATCACTTATAGTGGCATTTAGGAAAATGAGGATGCTGCGTTGGTTTGTGAATAAAAAGACTTAAACACTGTAATGTCTGAGATAGTCAGCTACTAGAGAGGCGGAAAGACATCAAAGTCAAAATAGGCGAGAAAACCAGGAGAAGGCACATAATAAGTCTTATGTCTTCTTTTAGCAAAAGTGATAAGAACCTCAACTCTTTCTACTGACAGCATCTTAGCATGAAGACTGCACCTTCAGAAAGACCCACTTTGGCACATTCGAAAACATGAGCAAGCCCAGCATCCACAAATGGCTAAGAGATACTTATATGCCCAGAAGTTCATTTCCTGCGGCTTAGAGAGAAGAATTTTAGCCCAAAGGGATATCCTTAAGCTAGATCTAGAGCCCATGAACTAATGGAAAAAATGGGCACAATCTAGTAGTCAGAATACATCAAAATGATACCCTTTCCCCTCAAAACAAAAAACAAAAGTACTATACTAACCTGACCACTTCTATCAAAGACCAAACCACGATTAGGTATGAGATGACGGGTTTTGTCTGCATTCGAGGCTCAGCTTCAATCATGGCGAATAAAACCAGTGACCTGCCAGTTACTTGCATCAAAGGCAGAAGAACATTTCCCTTAGTGTAACCAAAAATTGGATTCATGACTTCCAACCATTGAAGAATTTGAGCAAATTTAAGCACAGGACCAACTGCTTCATAAGCACCATTCATATAATCTGCAGAAAAATAATCAAAATATTGTGTGAAATATGACCCACAATTTACAGGCAGTGCTTAATTCTTAACTGAGCAACACAAAGACAGTAACAATTGAAAGAGGAAGAGAACTGGGCTACCTATTTAAGATTTGAAGAGTTTTAGTGCTTATTTCGAAGAAGTTACATACTAAGAATTCATACACATCGTCAGTTTACATTACAATGGAAGCAGTATATATAATTGATTTGTAATAACACAAACACAGAAGAACATTTTCCTTAGTGTAACCAAAAATTGGATTCATGACTTCCAAACAAAACGTCTGTAAGTTCACCAATATTGTGGTTATTAGAACATTACATACAACAGTAGGTTCAACATATACTGCACATATCCAATTCAAGGTACTGCATGCTGTAATTTAAGTATTTCGTTGTTTTTTCTGGTATTTTTGTTCACATCTCAACAGAGCCAACAAATGTCTACTGCTGTAGAGAATCTCTTAGATCATCGTCATTGCCAGTTAGTACATTTGGTCATTCACAGCATGCTAGCTACTGACCTACCATGGAGTAATCAAGTAGCTTATATGCTGTTGGCTAATAATGTCAACTTCACAAAAGATTTTTTTTTTTCAATCACATCCAGCACGGGTGTATTCTTATGGCCATTTGATGAATCAGAGAGCATCTTAAGTTCCATTCACCCGTTAATGAGCGTCAGTAACCTATGGAAGGTCCAGTCAAGGTTGAGGACTTCATCACAGTATTTACAACAGTGAGGTGTCAATCATTGATGCAAAACGAATTTTTTCAAGTACTTAGGGGAGAAATATTGGACGCCGAGCCCCCATGTGTATTTATTAGCTCGAAACCTTGTTTTTAGTAAGTGTAAGTACCTATTTTACTTTCCTTGGCTCTACAAAGTTCAAAAAAGGAAAGTTATGTAATCGGCTTAACAAAAAAAAAAAAAAAAGTTGAGTTCTCTTCAGATCTACAGCGTCGGCTACAAGAGCAAAATTCAATAGCATATCACGAATACCAGTTTGAAGTTTTGGGCTAGCAAGCAGAGAGTCATTCAAGTTCAAGGAACCATTTGGAGATTTGGTCGATGCATCGAATACTACACACACAAACACTACATGTAGTTTTCGTATGTTCCCATCCAGCTTTGTGGTATTGTATATGGCAGAACACTAGGTGTGACAGTCATGTGGCCCAACTGCTTATACTCTTCTATGAAATCCTGATACTGTTTACTTAAGCCTTCATTTCTTGATAGACATGTTTCGAGGTTTTGAAATCGTCGATTAGCTAAAAGAATAATGTCTGACAAATCTGGAGATGCTGAACCGAATCGTAAGCGAACTTCGTATTTTCCATTCCCTGTCCGGTAATGAGTGAATGGGTTTTGGCACTTCTGATTCCCAAAATACTCAGAGATTTCTATTAATATCCTTAATTGGATCAGAAGTGATAAGAGATACTTCTGCAGAGGTACCAAGTAATGGAGGGGTAAACTGTCCAACAACGAGATGGCCGAAAATAGTTGGAATCAGCTTGGGTGACTTAGTAGGTAGAAAACTCTTGGGCCTACGTCCACGCAATAAATTCGCTCTAAACCATCTGAAAACGCTGAACACTAAAAACCCCATAATTAAGCCAAAGGTATACTTCACAAAAGTACGTCTGAATCACCTGACTAGTGAAGAATGACAAACCATCGTGAAACTTATAACCGATTACTCAGACCTATTCCAAGAAGATGACCAGACCCAACTTCCACAAACCAAATCGACATCACACCAGGATGACGAACAAAATCCTTGTACACGTCAAGCCTTACAGATACCAGGATGTTTTCACAAATGAAATCAAGAACCAGGTAGACTCCATGTTAGGAATGGGAATATTAAGGCCTAGCTTTTCTGTGCATAATGCCCCCCCTTTGGGTTGTTCCCAAAAACGTGTATGATTCAGGAAAGCAGAAATACCGAATAGGTACCTCTGCAACTGAGTGAGAAAACTGTATCAGACAAATTCTAGTGTATGGACTTAAACATTTCACATAATATTGATCGCTTTAGACACCTACATTATTATTATTATTATCTATTGTCCAGGAAAAAAAAGAAGTTAACAGCCTCGCAACCTTCATAAAATTTGAATGCCCCAACAATCTTTCTTCTCTATTCTTTTCAAAAAATTCTTCCATGATTTTCGATCTTATGGGGGGAGGAGTTATATTGTCATAAAAATCTGAGTACAAATTAAAAAACTTAGCGATGGCATGAACTTCTATTATTCTCAACTAAGTGAAAACTAAAAATGTACTCACCACCACCTTCTTTCATATACCTGATGCCCATTACTACTATAATATAGGCAAACAAAATGAATTGGGTGAGGTTATAAAACACCAAATAGACAGTCTTGACATCCTCTGAAACAGGAAAGAAATGCAATGTCATAGTTTTATAAGTTTTATTTTAGGAACAATTCAGAATGAGATTCAAAGCAAGATAAGCTCTGCATCAAAGAAAGCAACAAGGTCATTAATCTCTAAATCAAAGAGAGCATATGGGAGTACAGTCACTAGCTACAGTTAATGGCTCATAGCTATATCTAACGGAAGCATAGAATTTTCTTACAGAAACCACAAATGATTCTATACACATGGTAATCACTAGCAAATCTAGATATTCAAACATTGGATTCGTTGAACTAATAATACTTACCACTTATGTATCCTACTTCGTCCAATTTCAGTTTCTGAAACAGTTCAGGATAGTCTCCCATTATATCTTTAGCTCCACCATTATGATCCATCGGAGAGTCTGAATTATCCTCATAATCACCGGAATTCCAGCGATCAAAATCAACCTACAACAATGTATTTATTCTGATAACCCCAGGAAAATTTAGTTTGGGCGCCAGAGTATCTACACTCTCTTTGGGAATCCTCTATGGGTGACAATTTTTTGTTCTATCTCAAAGTAGGCCATCTATATGATGCCTCCATTCCATGGAGAGATTTGGGCTGGGCTAATTGAGGTGAAGTTATACACAATTAGCCATTGCTGTATGAATTCAGGCTCCACGAACCTTCACTGTAGGATCATTTAAATGATTGCCTGTTACTAAATCATTCCACCTTCACATGTGTGCACTGGTGACAAACTGCCATTTACTAATGTAACGAATGCTTACAAGTAGATCTCATTCACCAGTTCATTAGACACAGTGAACATCAATATCAAGTCTAATTTTTCATGGGTGTTTTCAAAACCGGTTTAGTCTTCGCTTGTGACACCCTGAGACTGCCTTCAGCTGACTCAGAATTATTTCAAGTTAAAACATAATTTAAGGAAAATGGATAAGAAATAATCAATGTATTTGTGGGCCTTACTTTCAACCAGGCAGGCTTTTGTTGATGTTTAATTAGCCTTGGCCAGTATCCTTTATTCGCTTTTTTCAATGTGAATAAATAAGCCTGAGGAGTGGATTTACCAGTGTGAACTTCATCCTGGAAAAAAATCAGTAGAAGCCAAATGTACGCAAAATACGAACATTGTGTGGAAGAAATTCCAAAGGCTTGATTTCACTTACATCCTCAAATAAATCACCATACAGATTAAGGTCAAATCCATAATTCGAAGAACCATGGGCACCAACACCAGAGGCTTTCATTTCCAAGCTCTGCTTTCCCAATGTCACCTTTTCATCCTAAAAAGTGGATAAAATTGTTACAACAGTAACGCAGTCACAGGTAAAGAGCTCTAGCTTCCACAAAGCACAGGGGCTCCAACTTGCCTCTCATCCAATTTGTTTCACATTTCTACGCTAAAGAAGTTCAATACTAAAAGATTGCGTTCCATTTCAGATTTTTTCACACTAAGAGTTCAGTCCAGCAATATAACCCCCTCATTCATTACATTTTTATTCAGTGTAATAAGTCTTGGTTTCGTCCAGAATCAGCAGCGGTGGTGTGACATGGTGACAACATCTCCCCCCACACCCAGTAAGCCAAGCCTTCAGATTCAGCCACTGCTCTGCATGATTTGGTTGACGGATTGGAACTCAGGCAATATCCTGACTTCCCCTACTCTTCTGCATGGGTGGAGTAGGCTTCAGAGGGCATCCATAAAAGGGATTACTGGCACTTTCGCTGCCTACAGCAATAAGGTGTACAAGAGGCCGGGATCCTAACATTGTGAATGCTCGCTAAGATCAACGTTGCAACCATGCCCTGGCATGATGCGTGGTGCAAGAAAAGTGCTGAGGAGATGCATCAGCTGGCGTTCTCCAAGGTATCACTACCTGTTGCTCCGGCCGTATCTAAACTGGTAGTCATTCTATCGTGGAGCATCCCCATATCCTTCTTTGCATCCCTGTCCAAATCCTTCTATCCCTAGACCCGGCATAGGGTAGTTTGGGCCCCCTCCCCATTTCTTTAATTATATTTATTTAGTGTCTACTTTTTGGGTGCCACCATCCCATTTACAATGAGCTCTAAACAGAAAAAATAAAAATATATATATCTGGTGCGTAGCAGCACCCAACATTCCACCACCCCGTAAGTCTGACTGAACACCAGCTACATATGCGAGCGCTATATCTTCGTTCAACTCATGTCTACAGAAACATTTATGGAGAACAAAATGTAGGGACTAGCTAGCTGAAAGTACTTCGTAAGTTTGATTGAAATCATTAGACCCATTTTTCAGAAAATTGGAAAACCGATAATTTAATATTCGACATATCTCCTTTTCTTAGTTAACTTGGCTAATGTATAGAGGCCTCCGTTCAACATATATGTTGTTTTGCCCGTTTACATACGAGATTTCTCTTTCTTCGTAATCTGAAGACACGTAGAACACGCGTATTCCGAATGAAACTAGTTTTAATTATAACTTTTGGGTACAACTGTCAGGGCTCAAACTAAGCCTACTCTTCCCTCAACGGCACTAAATAACAGGTTTCAAAACTGAATAGGTGCAGGTATGGAAACTAAATACGAGAGCATTGACAATTACACATGTAACACACGGACAGAACATTGATGACTCCTACCTGAAGGTGAGGAGCTCTTTGCCAGGCACTCCCCTCTTGCTTTCATTAGTTTAAAAGAAGGACGTGAGGGGTTTACTAAGTGTAAGTGTTGTTTGAGTACGTGAAATAAAATGAACAATAAGATGCAGTTTCTGGAGTTGGTGTTGACCACAATCGTCATTACATCACATTTCAGTAGATAGGGTAGTTGGTGACCAGAAACATCATTCCATCACGTATATATACAGAAATAATTACAGAGAACGAAATGTGGGTGTGAGTAGCTGAAAGACACTCTGTAATATTGACAAAATCCAGGGAAACAGTTACCCCACAATCTACGGAAATGTACGAAAAAACATTATTTTGACACATTTTCATTTTTATCTTTGTTCAATGGACTGTCAGAGGGTCATTTATTCAGAACGATACATACGTATTAACTATTTAAAAACATCCTGTGAGTTTGGTGAAAATCGTTGAAGTCGTTTGGCCAATAAGCATAAAAAACCTATTTTTGCTTCATAGGCTTTTATCTCACTTCACCATTTTCATGGAGATATGTATGGAGAAGAAAAATGTTGTACTAACTAGTAGAAGATAATTAGAAAGCTTAATCAATATTGGTGGAGCCGTTTTTGAGAAAAGTCGAAAACCCCTAGTTTTTGGTCCCCCATCCCCCTTTCCAATCTACCAAAATCGAATATTGGTGTCTACACAAAATAACCAACAAAAAAACCAGCTCAATCGGTTCAGTCGTTCTCCCACAAATCGACCTACAGACACACACCAAGTGGACCTTAAAACGTTAAGATGTGAAGAGAACATGCTTTTTTTCTCAGCTGATTAAATAACATTCCTTTCTACTTTGCACAGCCAAGGAAGTAAATATTGGAAAATTGTGAGCAAGTTGTAAGGAAACTTGATGACCACTGGTGAAAGTTGAACAGAAAGTGTTGTGGAATGAAGTGAAAAAAAACGCTGCAAATTATTACACAATTACACACCATTCGATTCAGCATCAAAATAATATCTGGTGCATTGCAACACACCACTTTCCTTAGCTCTACAAAAATTCACTTTGTACATGCCTAATTCTATTTAATCAATTCATTTATCAGTCAGTTCATTTGAACTTGGTCAAACAACGCTTTACGGCAGCAGAAAGCAGTAGCGCTTACAGTTCCGGAATTTATTGTGCTGCTCGTACTCATTGCAGGACCATTATTGAGCAATTGGTACACAGATAACTAATGAGGCTGTAAACACGATTTTTTGAAAAAGGATAGTAATCACTTTTGCAGAGTTATTGGAAAATAACTGTTAGAACTGGTAGTAAGCGAAACGGCAGTAGTTGAAATTCAGGAATTTCAGGAGTGACCCCATTGTATCTCATGAGCGTTTTCAAACACTCACCCTTTAGGTATTGGATCGGACTATAATACCAATTTTTTTTAACATTCTACTACAATTCCAGCGGAGTTTATAAGGAAAAAACTGCGCGAAAAACGCTTTTGGTCGAAAATTTTGATAATTTATTGTGCTGCTCTCGTCATTTTCCCACGAATGAGAATTTTATAGTATCATTGCCTTATTGAGAGCTATCAACATAAAAAATGTAATTAGAATCGTTGGAGCCGTTTTTGAGAAAAAAAATATTTCGTGTTTTGATCACTATGGTAACTATAGTTAACTTTCTGTGGATTTTGCTGATATCCTTATTTTGGCGTCCCATGGTAACCTGTAGGCTAGACATCAAGTTTCAGCTGATTTGGTACGGTGGTTTTCTCTAAAAACCGCGCTAAAATCGATTTCGTCAAGAGTTTTCGTAATTTATTGTGCTGCTCTCGTCATTTTCCCACGAATGAGAATTTTATAGTATCATTGCCTTATTGAGAGCTATCAACATAAAAAATGTAATTAGAATCGTTGGAGCCGTTTTTGAGAAAAAAAATATTTCGTGTTTTGATCACTATGGTAACTATAGTTAACTTTCTGTGGATTTTGCTGATATCCTTATTTTGGCGTCCCATGGTAACCTGTAGGCTAGACATCAAGTTTCAGCTGATTTGGTACGGTGGTTTTCTCTAAAAACCGCGCTAAAATCGATTTCGTCAAGAGTTTTGGTAATTTATTGTGCTGCTCTCGTCATTTTCCCACAAATGGGAATTTTATGGGATAGTTGTGTGTGTGTGGGTGGGTGTGTGTGTGTGTAGGTGCGCGTATGTGTGGGCGTGTGTGTGCGCGTGCGCGTCTGTGTGTGTGTCTGTAGTTCGATTTGCAGGAGAACGGCTGATCCGATTGAGCTGGTTCTTTTTTTGTTTTGTTCGTTATTTTTTGTAGACACCAAAATAAGGTTATGGACGATTTCGGCCGATGGGAAGGGGGGGTGGGGGACGAAAATGTACCAAAAACTAGGGTTTTTCGCATTTTTCTCGAAAACGGCTCTAACGATTTTGATTAAACTTCTACATTATCTTCTAGTGATCAATACCTAACTTTTCTTCCCAATACATATCTCCATGAAAATACGGTGAACGGAGATATAGGCCCCTGAAGCAAAAATAGGTTTTTTACGCTTTTTGGCAAAACGACTTTAACGATTATCACCAAACTTTAGAGATGTTTTCAAATAGTTGATACCTACATATTAAAGAAATTGGGTTGTGTCCGCCAGTAGGCAAATAATTAAGTTAACTTAAGTATTTGCCTACTGGCGGACACAACCCAATTTCTTTAATACCTAACACAGCCAGTCCGGCTAAGGTACTACTAACAAGACTGACCAACAAGACCTCTCCCCGCCCCTTCCCCAACGCTCCATCACTCCTTTCACTTTTCTCTTTGTATATAAAGACCACGACCAACTGACTGACTCCAGTACTGACTAAACGGCCAGACGATGATGTCTTTACATCGAAAGCGCTTGCCCACAGTAACTCACAAGCCAGAGGAGACGGACTCACCTAACAGGTACGTTAACTTTAGTACCTACATATTGTTCTCAATAAATGTTCCTGTGACGGTCCATTGAACAGAGATAAAAACCAAAATGTGTCGAAAATAACGTTTTTTCTAACATTTCCGTAAATTTCAGGGTAACTTTTTCACCAGATGTGATAAATCCTAATGGAGTGTCTTTTAGTCACCCATACCAGCATTTCGTTTTCTATAATTATTTCTGTATATATATGTTGAACGGAGATATAAGCCAAGTTAATTCAGAAAAGGAAATTAGTCGAATATTAATTTATCGGTATTCCAATTTTCTCAAAAACGGCTCTAACGATTTCGATCGAACTTTCGGAGTACTCTCAGCTAACTAGTCCCTACATTTTGTTCTCCATAAATGTTCCTGTAAAAATGCGTTGAACGAAGATATAGCGCCCGCCTATGTAGGTGGTGTTCGAACTTGAAGGGGTGGTGGAAAGTTGTGTGTTGCTACGCACCAGATATTTCGATTGAGACCCATCAAGTGGCCCTTAACTCCAGAAACTCGGTTCTGATTGATCAGATATTATTCTGGTTCCAGGAGCACTCCTTTCTTTAAAGATGGGCATCAGTCACGATCCAGACACTGCATTTCTGCCATGCTCCTAACAATCTTAAACTAGAATATAGACTACTAGTATGAATTTGATCAAAATGTTTGCATAAATCCGGATTTATACGGAAAATATTTTCAAAATCTGGGTTTCTCAAAATTGCTCTCGATTCATTGTGCAATTCACGTTTTCTTCGAATTAAAAACCGATATCGCAGTATCCATAACTAATTGGAACTATTCATGCAACAAATTCCATCAGAATTGATGTTAAGGGCTGTTTAGACAAGGAAAAACAATTGTGATGTGATACCAATAACTGAAGTTAGTTTTAGTTATTGTCACGTCCCGCGTTCACATTCAAGCTGAAAATCCCATTTGTGCCGCTTCGCATTCGATGTTCTATCATAATCTTCTACATAGAACCAGGCAGGTCTGTTTCTTTATCGAAATCACTGTTCCTTAACACTCACTAGAGAGTAATATCAGTCTTTTATGAACTTCATGGAGGTTGTAGTTTCACTAACATGCGACAGCAAGGGCACTCGCTCAGCATCCACCGAACCCAGACCGTGGCAGGTTGTCATTAGCGAGTCGCCGCAATGTGGGGCATGCGATATGTGAGTGATAAAACCTCAAATTCACCACTTCGTCTGCAATCCTGTGAGAAGCGTCGTGACGGTGGACCACAAAAAACCTCAAATCCTATGAAAACTCTAACTTAGATAACGAATGAATTAATGTAAAGGTTCAAGGTGACAAAGTTCGTGCCGGGCTTCAAGATTTCAAGCGCTTGGCGCTATGAAATAACGACTGCCTCTATAAAATATTACCTTAACATCTTTCAAATCAACTTTGAGGTAAATATTGCCGTCGTCTTGAGCCCAATAAACAAATGGGCTCGGAACTTTCATCCTGAACACAAAACTTTTGAAACACGACTGAACAGTTTGCCGCTCGTATCACATTCGAAATGACAAAACGCGAATGAAATTTGACAAGAACACTTAACTTTCGAAACAATCGGTTATGTAATCATTATATCACAGCCTCAATCAAATATTGCGGTTGCTATGAACGGTTGCTCAACGCTCCTCTTCTTCTTCTTCCCTTTCTTCAGAGACATAAACCAGCTCTTCCTGAGGCCGGTTTCACACGGAGAGCCTTTTTGGCTCTTGATCGCCTTTTTACTTTCCGCTGCCCGAAGGGAAGGAAAGTGTAGTAATAGAGTCGAAAAAAAAATTGGGTTTTCTTCTTTACGTTTTGGGGCCTACTGAGTCTAAAAAACCTAATTTCGGCGCGTGGTCCGTGTATGTGTGTGTGTGTGTGTGTGTGTGTGTGTGGGAGTGTGTGTGTGTGTGTGTGTGTGTGTGTGTGAGTGTGTGTGTGTGTGTGTGTGTGTGTGTGTGTGTGTGTGTGTGTGTGTGTGTCTGTAGTTCGATTTGCGGGAGAACGGCTGATCCGATTGAGCTGGTTCTTTTTTTGTTGTGTTCGTTATTTTTTGTAGACACCAAAATAGGGTTATGGACGATTTCGGCCGATGGGAAGGGGAGGTAGGGGACGAAAATGTACCAAAAACTAGGGTTTTTCGCATTTTTCTCGAAAACGGCTCTAACGATTTTGATTAAACTTCCACATTATCTTCTAGTGATCAATACCTAACTTTTCTTCTCAATACATATCTCCATGAAAATACGGTGAACGGAGATATAGGCCCCTGAAGCAAAAATAGGTTTTTTACGCTTTTTGGCAAAACGGCTTTAACGATTTTCACCAAACTCACAGGATGTTTTCAAATAGTTGATACCTACATATTCTTTCCAATAAATGTTCCTGTGACGGTCCATTGAACAGAGATAAAAACCAAAATGTGTCGAAAATAACGTTTTTTCTAACATTTCCGTGAATTTCAGGGTAACTTTTTCACCAGATGTGATAAATTGTAATGGAGTGTCTTTTAGTCACCCATACCAACATTTCGTTCTCTATAATTATTTCTGTATATATATGTTGAACGGAGATATAAGCCAAGTTAGCTCAGAAAAGGAGATTTGTCGAATATTAATTTATCGGTATTCCAATTTTCTCAAAAACGGCTCTAACGATTTCGATCAAACTTTCGGAGTACTCTCAGCTAACTAGTCTCTACATTTAGTTCTCCATAAATGTTCCTGTAAAAATGCGTTGAACGAAGATATTGCGCCCGCAAATGTAGGTGGTGTTCGAACTTAAAGGGGTGGCGGAAAGTTGTGTGTTGCTACGCACCAGATATTTTTGGCAGTCATCTGCAACGATGGATCGCACGCATGCTTTGGCCATTTACCTCCTTCACCGCCGTCGTGTTCAACGCCAAAAACGCAACAAAAAAAAAGTACCAGACAGTATTGGGTCCATCCGATCAACCAACAGCGGTATGAAGAAGGAGTTTACACCACACTGTACGAAAAACTTCGAAAAGATGACAAAAAGTTGTTCAACTTCTTCCGGATGGCAATCGACACATTTGTTGAGCTCCTCAGCGAGGTGAAGAATGCCATTCAACTTGAAGATACCAACATGCGTAATTGCATTAAGCCTAAATTAAGGCTTGCAATAACATTGAAGTAAGTTGAGTTGCTTTGTTTTCAATTCACATATTTCCATGTAAAACTCCAAATATCTGCGTGAATGGTTGAAATTATGCACCTTTAAATCATTTTGAGTAGGGAATAGAGTATATCCATACTTTTGTAGCATTATTTATTAAGAAAAAATAGCAATGTAGTAGCAATGTAGGTACATGAAAATGTTGAAGTACAGTAACAAGGGGAAAATACGGAATTAAGGAAGGCTAGACTAGGCACTTTCTAGTTTTTTATTTAAGTAGGTACTCACTGTAGCTGTAAGTGCTCATTTCCATATATATTCTGTGGAAATGGAGTGGTACAAGGAGAAGGAGAAGCTGAGTACTTGGAATTCGCCAGGGTTGTTATTGAATATTGAGATGGAGATGGAGACGAATAAACACGCTGAGAAGGGAAAACTGCATGTGAAGAGTGCAAGGGATGACACTGGGAATGCTGAATAGGAGTGCTGGAATGTCCCCATCCGACATGAGCTGAAATCCTTGTAGATTTTATTTGCTGTATCAACTGTAGACAGCCAACTTGGAATTTCAGAACTTCATCTTCCAAGAAAGTGTCCAGCGTTGGGAGGAGCCCTTGTACGAATGACACGTGTCTGCTGGGGGTTTCCAAAAGCTGTAACATTTTCTGTTCAAATGGGTCAGGTTTTCTGCGTTCATTCTTCTTTTTTGAACTGATAGGAGTTTGTGGGGTGGCAATGTTTTCTGGATTTATATTTCCAGAAATTTCGATTTCATCCTGAACGCTTGCCTCGTCACAAAAATATTAACAGCAACCGTGTAGATGGATGGCTGGCAATAAACTGAGGAGCGGGAGCCGTTTTCGCTCGCCGTGTGAACGCTCTCATCCCCCTCTTTGTATTTCGTCGAAGAGCCCGAGACTCGCGGCTCGAAGTCCCAAGCCTTGATCACTCGCGTCTCACGAGCCTTCACCGCTCTCGCTCTCCTTGTGAAACCTCCACTGCTCCTGGTGTATTTCAGTCTCACGCGCCGTCCTTCTCTTCACGAGCGAGAGCCGTACGGCTCCCCGTGTGAAACTGCCCTGAGGTATTGACTGGTCTCACCAGGACTGTTTCCTCATTTGATGACTGGTCCTAAACCCTCGACGAGGGTTATATCAGTCATGGAAGTTGCGGTTTCGCTAATGAGATCCGCACAGAAGAGAGACGTCCCCGTTACATTCACCACTTGTCAACCATGCACTCAGCGACCAAATCAACCAGTAACTAACCAGTGATCACCTGGAGAGCTTCTGTAGATACAGTCTTATAGGCCTTGATGATCCACAGCTCTCTTGGATAGGGCCAATACTCTCTTTTGATTGACTGTTAGTTTGCTACCCCAGACAATGGGGCAGTAGCCAATCACACATAGATAGATGGCCTTCTACATGAGGATACTGTCGTGGTAACACACACCCCAAGCAGCCTTAGTAATTGCATGCTGTGAGGCAAACGTTGCAATGTTAGTTCCATTAAGGGACTGGAGGTGTTGGTTGAAGCCCCACCTCTCACCTATATTCACTTCTAAATATACATGTTGAACAGAGATATAAGCCAAGTTAACTCAGAAAAGGAGATTTGTCTTTTATTAATGTAAGACTTAGGGTTAACATCCACAAACTGAAATAATACGGAACGATGCTCAGCATTTATTGAGAATCGAAAACTAAGTTGATTCTAACATACAAACGAATTATACTCTTCTTGTTTTCTTCATGTGCTTTTACTGAGTTTCTGAAAGCTATTTTTACATCCTTTTGATAATCAGGGATTTTTAGGAACTCTTTCGAAACCAAATCTGGCATAATACAATTCATCAGATAATTTGGAGTATATAAGGTGACACTGTGTACTGTATTGTTATACTCCACTGAACATCTTCTAGCTATTGACGTCCACGCTATCTTGTGTTTATTTTCGTTCATTTTGCATCTTATTCTATTGATTAGCGTACGGTTCAAACGTTCATTTAGTCCGTTGGAAGCAGGATGATCAATTGCTGTATAGAGATGACTTATATGGTTTTCTTGAAGAGTCAGTGAATTCATTCGAGATCAAACCTGCATGCTGGACGGTTAACTGTGCCAATTTGATGGATATTTTAAAAGATTTTAGTTAATTTAATGAATTCGCTAGCAGTTTGATTCAGTGACGTTGAAATAAAAGCATAAAGAGTGAAGTGGTCAACCATTAAATGTTGATATCTTTTCGTTGATTTATTTTTACCAAATCCGCCTACTGTGTCAATAGACATGATTTGAAACAGCGTATTGGCGGGTCGCAAGTGATCCAAAAACACTGCAAATTATTACACAACGGTTTATTATTCTCATGAACAGCTTGACCTTGTATTACTGCTCCGAGTCGGGGAAATTGGGACGGGGACTTCCAGCGAACCCTCAGCAATTGGCAACGTTGCGAGTCGAGCGGGCGGGTGGTTTTGATTAGACGGGAGGGAGTACTAACGACGAAACGTTGACTTCCGCTGTAGTTCCCGCGAGTTCTTTCAATAAGTTGACTCTAATAATTACTGTGATTTCCCTATACGCAGTTGTACACGTCTGATACTCATTCCATTCGATCCAGGATGTAAAAATACCTTGAAAACGATACGAAACACGACTTATTTGCGATTATACTGCGTTTCGTTAATTTTTTTAACCATTTTTTTGTCCATAACAACTATGGGCTTCGTCCGATCGGATTGCCGAAATGGCGGGCACAACTAAATACCAAATGGGATGGGATTGTGCGAAAGAACAGATTTTTTAGATCACGTTAAAGGCCCAAAACAGCCCGGATGGCAAATTTGGAATCCCCATGTCTTGAAACGTAAAGTATCAAATATCAAATGTTGAGGGGGGGGTTGTAAAACCTTTTTCCTGGCCGAAAACATAGGGTTATTATTCAGAATGAATAATAAACCAACAAACCAGTTTCTGCATTCCGTCTTGATTTATTTTTAAGGCAAATGTCGCACGTGGAACAGAATCGATGGAAGTTATGGGAGTAGTAATAATTTTTTATTATGTTTATTATGTGTTTCGGGCCTATGTGGCCGTATTGTAAGTGCACCTTCTTAACCAACTGCAGCCCATAATTCTTATCAAGTATTATTCGTTCTGCAGCATTAGTTTTCCGTAAAACTATCCCTTCCTTTAAAATATCTTGTTTACCCTTAATCATGTTCTTCTGTCTACTCTTTATTTCATGTAATTCCAGTAGATTAGCCATACGTAGAGGTTCATAGTCATCGTTATCATAGTCGCTCTCTAGAACAGTTTCTCGATAGACAGTCTGCTTCAGCATTGGCTGATCCAGTCCTATAAACTATCTTGAAATCGTATTATAAGAGATAATTTGGGAGGTCTCCCAACTCTTCGTCCGTCCTAGCCTTCAAGTTTAAATTTTCTAATGGCTTATAGCCAGTTACGACTTTAAATGGCCGGCCTATCAACCAATACCACCAGTATTTCACTGTTTCTCTAATCGCTATACTTTCTATGTAAATTGCCTTTTTCAGTTTTTTTTGAGAAATAGGTGACTGGCTTTTCAATGCCATCGCTTTGAGGCTGCTTAAGGATAGCCCCAATTCCTTCCTTGCTCGCGTCAGTATAAATAACAATTGGCAAGTTCCTGTCAAAAATTGCTAGTACGAAGGAAGAAGTTAGATAAGCTTCGATTTCTTCAAAAGCGCTCCGGCATTGTTGAGTCCATGAAAATTCAACGTCTTTGCGGAGGAGATTATGAAAGATGTCTAGTGTTTTTGCTGCGTTTTGAATGTATTTGTGCTAAAAGTTTATTTTCCCCCGAAACTGACGCACATTCTTCCAATTTTTTGGAGTTGGAAAATTTGTAATTGCTATCAAATTATCATTAAGAGGTCGGACAGAGTTGTGTTCTATTACATGACTTAGGTATTGAACGGAATTATTAGAAAAATTGCATTTTATAAACTTCAATTTGAAACCTTCCTTATAAATTCCTTTCAGTAATGCCTCGAGATGTACTACATGTCCTTTGAAAGTTTTAGAAAATATAAGTATGTCTTCAATATAATTGCAGCAGAAACTGGCAAGACCATTGTACCGTATAATGCTAGAGAACCCATTGAAAGGTAGCGGGTGATGTTTTGAGACCAAAAGGTAAAGCGACCCACTGCCAATGGCCATGTTGGGTTACAAACCCAGTTCTGAAACGATCTTTAGTACGAATAGGTATTGACCAAAAGGAACTGATTCTGTCTAAGGCAGAGAACCATTCAGCATCCCGAGTTTTAACTATAATATCATCGATGAGCAAAAATGGTTGGCTCCCTGGGACCAGAAGCTTGTTCAGTTCTCTGAAGTCAATGCATAACCTAGTTTTCTCTTTTTTTACTGTTCTCGTCCGTCTTTCCAAAAGCCAACACTACCGGAGCGGAGAATGGTGAAGATGATTCTTCTATCAGGCTTTCAGAATTCAACTCACTCCCATTCCCTCAGTTTCCACCCGATAATACCAAAACAGTAAAACGATTCTTCTCAGACAAACTGTGTTGACAGTATCACGAATCACCTACACACTGATTGCTAAATAGTGGTCGAAGCATAAGTCGTGGCAACTAAATCAATTCCAAAACCTACGTTAAAATTCTAGGGAACTCAAGAACACAAAATCAAAAGAAGACTTTATTGTGTCGTTGAATTAATCGTAGACAACAGTCGTTCATGATGATCACAGGTATTTAAATACTGAATTTAGAGTACACAATGAAATACACATAAATAAACTAATCAGAGCAGTGTTATGGCCCAAAGTCAGGTACAAATCTATCCATGACATGGAAATGACAATCCCAAAAATTGAACTGGAACAGAATACTTTGAGGTTTAACAGAAGACAAGTATGAACTAACAATTACTGGATGCAAAACTCTTCGCAATTTTCAAGGTTTTCTAGATGTCATGTACCAAACTTGAATGATCATCAGGAAGTCCATAATTTCTGCCAAAGCTTTTTGAGACCTGGGAGAAGGAAGTACTAAATGGTGGAAGGAAAAGGCACATACATTACCAGAATTATCAGTTAAAAATAAATCCCAAAACTTGGTGTTAATTGCAGGTGGAATTGGAAGAAATCTGATAATCCAACATGATCAGATCTTCTGACTTTGGCTTCCAGTCACTAACATGTAGCTTATAACCTATCAGGTAATTAACAAGAAGTATCAATGCGGTAAATCAAGTAATGTGCGCATAGACATACAATGCAAACAGACACACACAAAAAGAGATTTCATAGCTACAAGTAGTTTGTATCAACACAAGCAAATCTTAATCAACTCTTACTGCTCTCTCTCCCTATGGTGGTATTAGTTGAGGTTTTTCTGAATTCAGGAACATAATTATTACTCTTTAACCAAGTAAACGAACAATGAGGTGAGATTGCAATATCCTAATCATAATTAGGATAATCAACTACAGCCCATACTAATTTGGCTCTGACTGACATGGTAACCACTATGGAATGTTCACATTCTTAAAAATGGACTAAGTAGTAGTGTTTGAAACACTCTCTAAAACATTCACGTTAAAATTGTTTTATATTATAACGATTTTATTTTTGGATTTTGAGCTCTTAACTACAAATTACAGTTGTGCGGGGCAATAAATTATTGATAAAGTATTGCACCAAAATCAAATGGCAGATGACATTGAAGACACTCAATAAGACACAGATTTGAAGCCCAAGAACACATTTTTTATTGGGGTATTTCAACATTAATTGACACCGTTAGACGTATCAATGCATCACTAAAGATATTTATGTCACTACTGGTCAGATCATCTTCCAGGCTCTAATAATTCGTATTTATACTGCCAATGAAAGCAGATGGATTCACAATTTAAAAGTTTGGTGAAAAAAAGAAAGAAATGAGTACATTACTTAGCATTATAAGATTCAACACAAAGTCATGGACCAGTTCTCCTGTAATAATATCGAATTACAGCGGGCTAAGTAATGCAGTGGTCACATTGGGTTAACACAGGTAATGAGCTTTAATAGAATCTGTCATGAACATATTAAATATATAGCAACCATTGATAAATCAATCTTTATTTTCGTCATCAAATGCATTTACATTACATAAACCATTTTTAGTATACAGGCGATTTGAGATGAAACCCAGTAATTAGAAATAGTTAACATAATCAAAAACCTGTCTGATTCTTTTGAGTAGTTTACTGTAGTTAACAGTAAAGATTTAAATTATGCAAAAGGCACTTTAATTTCAGGTGCTAATCACAGTTTTGGATAGTCAAAAGCTGGGAACACCCAAAAAGTGCCAACTCATTTGAGTTAAGAAGATATCCAATGATGAACTCCCATGAGCTTTAATAGAATTGGTTCAATTCTCTAGCACAACTATTCACATGACATAACTCTGAAGTTCTTCCGGGGAGCAAATTTATGGCAATGTATCCTTCAGAAACACTATAGCTTGGGAAAGGTTGAATCTATTACTGAGACAGTTATGCCAAAGATGCTACAGCCTATGTAGGGGGTAATCAATCAAGCAACCATTTAAAACCCACTCAAGGGGAAACATAACTCCAATTTTATAAACCAATTCAAGAAATGTATTACATATATTTCAAATTAAAAAGCTTCATCTCAGATATCCTAAAGCTTGTAACCACTTAAACCTATACAATTAAACTGAAACACTTCAGAAAAAATGCAAAAATAGTAAAACCTTTACAAATGAAAACATACAAAGTATCACATTTATCAACATTCAAAAAAGTTTGTAAGAATATAGGTAGATGTAAAGAGGAATGACGGTCATTACTTAGTATTCAGCAGTTGGAAGCAGGGGGTACGAGTTTAATTGACCACATTCTTTATCCACTAGATATAACCTTTTCGCTGCGACATTTCAGAAAGTTGATTGTGACTTGCAGATGTTTTTCACGATTCTGAAACAGATTTTTTACCCTAGCCTCCCAATCACCACTCACTAAAGTTCAATGACAATTGTATGTGTTGCAAAACAGGCGACTTCATAATAAGACTGTATTGTTAGGGAAGGTACCATATGTTGGTCAATTTAAGTATCTTTTCACCATGTTTGGATAATAAACATAAAACCAACAATATTTTATAAACCAAAAATGTCAACTAAGTTCACAGTTGAAAAAAGTCCGAACCACTGGCAACTCTAAGAAGGTATCTACTATGATACATTTTGCTAGCACACACAAACAAGCAGTACAATGTTAGTGTGAACACAGGCTACAAACACTTAGTAAAATTTCCAGTAATAAATAATTTAGCTTTTATTAAAACATTTAAATGCACAATTTCCACAACTTTCTCATGACACAATCCATGGTACTAACTGAAATAATAACACAACCAAGCATATAGGCCTTAAGCAGCGAAAAGGTTTGCAGTACAAATTTTTCTTTAGTGCATAAAATTCCACAGAAAAACAATTAAAAAGTTTTGTGAGGGATAACCTTCAGGATGAACAAACTTCTGTGATCTGCAAAAAGAAGAAGAAAAGCATATGTTTGAGAATGATGGTATGTCTTGAGATAGTGAACTAATCGTTCCCAGCTTACAACCTGCGCACAGACGAAAAATCACGGTAGTTGTGAGCTGTAACACACTCAGTGAGGAGGACCGATCAATCAGTCATCGATATATCCTCACTGAGTGGGAGGCTCAAATTCAACACTTAAAATTGTCATCTAAACTATCAAACACTGTTGTCATTTTCAATGCATAAGTATTGCACAATATACAATGAGTCAACACATTCAACACAGAGCATTGTACCCAAAAAGTGCTAGGACAACGGAATCGATTTTTTTCTGTTTTCTGTGAGGGGAAGGCGCGAGAATGAGTAAAATCTGAACACTGTGTAACAATAACTAAAAAACTAGTGGCACACAACTCAACAACGAACTTTGCCCTCTGTAAGATACCCATCCAAGGAAGGTGTTTTGAACCTGGTTCTGGGTTATCTTCCCAGGAGCATGCCCATGCTACCAGGTGCGACCATGGGTTGTGGATAGTGGAACGGCCACGTCATTGTCCCCAGGGGCATGTCTGCGGCCAGCTGTGAATAAGGTCAACATGCTGACTGAATAAGCAGCCACGAACAATGGGAGAAACCCAATAGATCGCAGAAAAGATCTACATTTTCTCAGACAGCCAGACCGCCTTAAAGGCCATCGCAGCCTATAGTTTTAGGTCTAAGCTGGCATGGGAATGCCTCTACGCGCTCAAGCAGCTCGGCGCCCGTAACAGGCTCTCCCTCATTTAGGTGCCGGCTCACAGGGGGCATGAGGGCAATGAAAAGGCTGACTGCCTCGTGACAAGGGGTACAGAATCCCTACCCATCGGGCCTGAACCACACGTGGGTCTGACGAAAAGTCACCTGAACCGTCTGGTTGCTCGATGGGAGATACAGGAAAATGGCGCCCACTGGCATCGCCAGCCACGACTAAGACAGGCGAAAAGGCGATCCACGCTTTCCTGTCAAAGGGCGAAGGCGATGCTGACACTCTCTAGACAAGATCTGAGAGTACTGATATCCCCCATCCCCCACTCAGATATCACCTCAACAAGATGGGCATCTCAGAGGCGGTGGAATGCAGACTCTGCGGTGAGGAGGACGAGACAGCAGAGCATATCCTATGTGAATGCCCTGCCTTGGCAGCAAAACGCTTTGAATACTTCAGTCAGGGGACCACTGAACCCCAAACCGTAGCGGACTCTGCGGTGAAGGACATACTCGGCTTCCTAAGGGGGGCAGGTATGTACGACGCCTTCTACTAAGAAAGGGCCAGCGTCACAATAGGGGGGGGAAAAAAAAAACCAGTCACCCGTCAGTTTTCAGTGCTGCATTTAGATGAGAGAGAATGATGACTCAAATGTGTGTCATGCCATTGTTTTGGCGGGGACACGAAGCAAATTCATGTCATGCCGTACTGAATGTGTTAAGTAATCCAGCTAAATAGAAATTGTGATGGCACATTACTTAGAAGATCTTTTGCAATTACTATTTTTCCTTGGTTTTCAGTAAGAGATGACAGACACTAGAAATATTTGCTGACGGATGTCCCTGATGCTGGTTTGGGCAACATCTCATTTATAAGAGTCATTCAACCCTCTGCCACCGAGACTCCTGTAAATTAGAATATTGATTCTCTAAATCACGTACCCAGGTTTTCATTTATAAGATCCCTACCCCAGGACTGAAGGTAAGACAGACAGGAACAAACCGTACCATTATTTTTCATCAATGTTTATAGAAGCACTCTTCCAATCAATGGAGGGAGAGACAAATAAAACGGCTGTTGTTCTCATAGCACATAGTCAGCAGCACATTATTGGCTTGTATCTCTGATTGGAAAGACGTAACAGAAGATTAGATGATAAAGTCTCTCAGGCCCATACTTCTTTCTAGGGTTTATAAAATTTCGAGAAGCTTAGAGTACTGGATGAGTTGTTCAGCACACAGGTCTTTATCAGTACAAGGAGAAGAGATTGATTCCTAGCTATACTCGCAGCATCGTATTTTGGAAGAACCCCAGATCACAACTAGTCGCCATTGACAGATCTAATACAACTCAATACACAGATTGCATAAATGTCGTCTTTCCTTCAACATTTTTTTGATAACATCAAAAGCGTCCATAAAGCAGGAAAAATGTTGTACACGGAGGAGTCGATGGTGCCTTGCCATGGCTGGTAGGTTCACCAGTACATGCGCAGCAAACTCAGTACAGTGCGAAGTGAGCCATTACTTTTCATATGCATTCTGCAATAGCAGGAACACATATGCATGAAATTGGCCTTATTATCCAAGATCATGGTTTAAATCATCTACTACAAGTCAGTGTCCTCTGTTACATACATGAACGTTATAACACTGAGATATTAATTAATAAGTAAAAAGCTACCTACATGCATAAGAAACAGAGAATCATACGTGGCTGGACGAATGACGCAAGTTTTCTAATAACCCTACTCACTTTTTTAAGAACCCACAGTTGAATATGTGGGGCACTAAGACGTTAGCATTATTTTAAATACCACAATTGCGCTGACAACTACTCTACTGGTTTTCCTCACCGGCTACTTAACAGTGAGTTGAATTACTGAAAATGTTTTATTGAATGCCTTCCTGCTACTGTAACGTTACTACTGTGTCAAAAGTATTCCTCAAATAGTCAACAGAATATTTTAGCTACTCAAATATTTCCCCATCGTAAACGGTGAAATCAATTAGAAAGAGACAACCATTAACGCTTGAAAATTATGCGTCATGAAAGAAATTTTGATACGAACGAGAGGAAATCGTAATGATCTTTTGAACAGGTATATGAATTCAGAACCAGACGGTTTGCAAGAGCTTTCCCAAAAGTTCTGCTTCTAATGGATCGCAGTATACCCCAAAATTGACTTCTAGTCCAATAGATAGCGTGCAAATAAGATGAGCTATAAGAGCTTTAAAACTTGCCTAATTAGAGAATGTTTGACATGGTAAACTATAAAATAACTGTATGCAGAAAAGGGAGAAAACAAACGAGACCATACTATGTAGACATTCAAAATTAAATTTTGGCAAAGGAATCAACCAATTCTTCAAAGGAGGCATAGTGTGTACCTATTTAGCCACTCCCTTTACTTTACTATCAGATGCGGACTACACTTTTTTTTTAGCCAATATGTACTATTAACCGAATAAAGACTTGAGATATAATTTTTAAAAAGCTATAGGAAATTTAATCAACTCACCTCCTCAATTTCTGCAGCCCAATGGACGAAGAGCACAACAGATCAAAGTCAGAAGGAGTGAAATGATCACACAAACGACAATGATAATCACCAGTCTGGAAAAAAATAGCCATTTTGTAGCTGCTCATCAAATTGTGTTAACTATATAGCTTCCTGACTGTCCATCAGGTGGGATGAGCACCAAGGCTTAGCGACCTATTGTGCCAAAACTATATACATACCAGGAAGACCAATTCTTACTTTTAAAATTCGCTATAAAGCTCATAGATGCTATCACTTTTGCATCAAGCACTTAATGGATTAGTGCACCTGTCCTGTAACTCCTAAACTGTATCAACGAGGGAGCTGAAATTTGGATAATTTTCACAGCTGCAGATCCAGCAACACACATATTATGAAATCATGATAGGCACACTAATTGGGCAAGCATTCGTAATTTGCAAACAATTATATATTTATAAAATTATATTAGCAAAGTGAGGAAGGTATCAATGGGTGGGTTTGAATGAGCATTGTTAGCACTATTTTTATTTAGCAAACATCCATTACATTAGCAGGATAAAACGTGAAAAATTAATAAATAATTAGCCCCCACGCTGTCACGATAGGCTGCAGTTTTTGGGAATGGAAAAAGTTTCCTCTTATGTCCATAAGTATTGACGGCAATACATTTTTAAAAATTTGAAGGGCAGAGTGAAAATTAAACTAAGTTCTTTACAATGAAAGGTCGGAATGAGTACATGGTCAAAGAATTTTTCACTTTTCACAAATAAGTTTTTTTAACAGAAAGGGTAAATTATAAACATGTTCTTTATCTCCCAAAAACCACTTCTTGAGCACTTTCAATGTGGATGATGTACTGTGACATGCTCAATTTCCCCACTTTGTTGTTTGAATTCCGAACACACACAATAAAACTTGGTTCCACTTTTTTTTATGCCTAAACATCCAAAATTATTACAGGTGTTGGAAAAAGTATTTTCTCTTACAGTAATAAATAGCTACTGAAAAATCATTTTAATATTGAATGGATTAACAACGTCCTTGATGTGTTGCCTAGAACCTCTAGCAATTCGAAATTTAAAAATAAATTATCAAGTGTTAAAACATTGGTGTGTGTATGAAGTTTTATATCACAATTGAGGTTTCCGTTCCACAGGGTAAGATTCATACAACGTATTTTACTTAGAAAGAATCAAATGCTCACAATGGGGAAGGATCTCAGTACAACAAGTTAGAACATAATAGCACACAATGGTTCCTAATTCATAATAACATAATGAACCCAAACAAACAGGAACCTCATTTAGTTATACGTAAGAAATAAAATGCATAATATCATTAATGATATTAATAACCTGGCAAGCCTAGTGATCATTTCTAACTACCTAACTTCGATTCGCATCAAATTAATAATATTAAAAAATACATACCCTGTAAGAAGGAATGATGGAAGTTCGCAGCACTCCACCCCATCCAAATTCATGCAGCAGAATGCCTTGTCCTGGTTGAGGACAGGGCAGCTGGTGAACAACACATCACCGAGAGTTTTGGATTTGAACAAGGAGTGAAAATCAATCAAAGCTGAGCAGTCCATACCTGCATGACAGACAAACATCAAATCTTTAATGTCAACAACAATCAAATAATAATTTTTTAGATAGTGCATATAATTGACAGTGAGTTGAATAACTTCAATTTTTAATAATGGGGATCATTGAAAAAAGTTTTTGAACTTGCAAATAGAATCCAAGAGGAACTGTGGATAAAATTCAACTATTTAAGAAAATCGTTTCACACTAATGATGGTCTTCATATGAGAACAATATGCCTTAAAGGAGGAAGTAGACTCTAATGCTCCCTTTAGGCTCTCGCAGTGCCTGTTTGTCGATGAGGGGGATCGGATGAAGCAGAAATTCACAAATCCACACTGTAAGGAAGTATTCTGGCAGAGCAAGTCAAGCGCATTTGCCCCTCAGACCTTCACATTGAGTAGAGCTTCGGTGGCCAATGGTGAGACAGACAAGCAGAGGCGGGGGGCAGTGTGAACAAAGGTGTGAGGGGTGATGAATGCATCCTCAAACCCCCATACTGTCAAACGACCTATGGCTAAGGGTGAGTGGCACACGGAAATCTGTGTCGATAACAGAGCCTCAGGAATTTTCCACAACTTTAACTGACAAACTAGCTGGTGGCGAGGCAACAAGAGTTCTAATTTTTACACACAGCTGATGTAACCTGGTAACGAAAAATTATTTGAATTGATAAAAATGAAGCTATGTAATTTGTGAAGTAACTGACGCCACATCAGCCTCCCGCGGAGACCAGAGGTTTGGGAGACTGAAATGAATGCAGTGGTTGGATGATGCTGGCAGTTAGGGTAGTGCACTGATTGAGGAAGGCTGGCTTAACGCGGTCCAGGCTCACTCTTTTTTCTACACCATTGAGTGGGATCGCGACGGTCTTCTCATATCCCGGCGAAGGACAGGATAAGGTCCAGTGTAGGCGGGGCTCCAGGGAGTGCTGGATCTTATCTTCATGTGTAAATACGTGGCTGCATGATGACAATTCTTGAAAGATGAAAGGAGACTGCATTCCGTGTCAACAAGCTAAACGGGAGAAAGGCAAGCCATCTGATGTCGAAGGCGAGTGACTTATTTGCCCACATCGTCAAAAGGTGGTGGCGAAGAAGCTGCAGTGATGAACTCGGATGTTAAGCCTAAAGGTTTGCCGTAAACCAACTCTCCCGGCAAGGCTTGCAGATTCGCTTTCACTGCACTGCATAGACAGAGACTGAGTAAAAAGAGTGGTAAAGCCTCCACCCATGACAGATGGAGGCAGTCGAGAACAGTATTTAGAGGCCTGGGTTTACCACAACAATTAGGAAGAGTGGGTGGTATGCAGGGACCTCTAAGGATGAGGGGACAGCTCAGTGACTGAGGAAGTTCTCGAGTACTGCACACCAGAATCCTGGTGAATAAGACACTTAGTCTGGGTGTGGGGCCTCCTCAAACATCCCACGGGTGGGCAGCAGATGAGCACACGCCCGCTGAGCTTCCTTCAGGTGAATTTGCACACAATGAAGGCAGCAACGGCGGTGATGGGTCGGAGCTTCACCTGGACCAAGCGCAACTTGGCTTTAGTGCAAGAGCCTTGGGCGGACGACAAGAAGGTCAAGGGGATCCTAGACAGTGTCAGTAAGTTAGTCTTTTACATTTTAAAAGGTAACCCTAGGGCAGCTGTTGTGGTAAGGAACAACTTATACTTTCTAAAACTCCCAGAATTTGGTTCTAGGGACTTGGTGACAGTAATGCTGGCCAGGAACCCCAGGAACAGTACGGAGGTCCCCCCAAGATGAGTACAACCGCTGGTGAATTCCTGTACAAGGGAAAGTCTGCAGCTCATAGTTGGCTGTGATGCCAATTCCATGATCGGGTGTGAGTCAGCAAGAACACAAATGAGAGGTGAGCTCCTGCTTGACTACATTCTTAGTAGTAGGATGGAGGAGGTCAACAAAGGGGACCCTGCAGGTGCACCCTTTCATCAAGTTTGGAAGGATTCAGCTGTGATGTGCAGACTGCTGCAAAGGTAGAACAGACAACAGTCATAATTAACACAGCTATAAAGGAAGCCTATGAGGCAAGCTGCAAGTTGAAAACCTGGGCGTCAAATAGGGACTTTCCATGGTAGAACAAGGACCTAGGGAGACTCCAGAGAAATACGAGGAGGCTCTTCAATAGGGCAAAGAAAGCTGGGGATTGGGATGCCTTTGGGGCGACGCTCACAGAATATAATAAAAGGAGGAGGGATAAAAGAATAACCTGGCAGAGCTTCTGTGGAGGCATGGAGGACTTATCTACAACGGCTAAGGACAGAGGCCAAACATAGGCTCAATAAGAAAGGCAGGTAGAACGTATATTGGGAGCAGTAGGGACACACTGGAGGAACTGATGGCGGTTCACTTTCCAGGGTCACTCAGCGTACAGCACTAACCAAGCATCCCTCAGCAACCAGACAATGAGGGATACACCTGTCAGAAGCATGAAAGGGAAGCACTGCTGAGTGCATCCAGAAATATATTTACACTCAATAAAGTAAAATGGGCAATAGGCTCGTTTAAATTCTTTAAGACTCTGGGAGTGGATGGGGTGGCTCCTGTGATGCTACAGCATGGCTGGGGGACCCTAGCGCCACTGTTTGTGTAGGTGTTCAGGGTAAGTTATGTCCCGAGATATATACCCACAATTTGGAGAAAGGTGGTCTTCATACCAGAGCCAGGTGGCTCCTCTACCCAGGTGACTCCCTACTGCCCTATTAGTCTCACATCCTTCCAGCTAAAAGCTATGGAGAAGATAGTAGGTCTCAACATAAGGGGGATCCACCTTGCTCATACACCCATCCACTTTTCCCAGCACCCCTATCACAGGGAGAAATCTACAGAGACTGCTACGAATGAACCGGAGACTCAACTGGAGAACACATTTGAGGCGGGCTAAAGCGCTTTGTGCTGCTTTCTAGATATTGGTGGGGCCTTTACCAATGCATCATATGTCGCAATCACAGATGCAGCCAGGAGGAAGAGAATAATCGCCCACCTGATCGAAAGGACCAAGGAAATTTTGGGAAGCAGAGTGGTCGACTCAGAGCCCAGAGGGGAGACTCTCTTGGCCAGACCAGTGAGGGGGTTTACTCTCCCCCTTGCTCTGTTACAGAAACCCTCCTTGAGTTGTTGGAGAAAGAGGGCTGCAGAGCAATAGCATACATGGATGACTTGGTAATCATTATCAGGGGAAAATTACGACTGTGATAGGCGAGTGGATGCAATTTGCTATGAACACAGTACAAAGATGGTGTAGTGGGCAAGGGTTATATTTCAATCCAGACGAAACCCTCCTGGTCCTGTTCACCAGGAAACATATTGCAGGAACCTCCGCTAAGGGGGAAGGTGGTGACGATCCAACTCAAAGTGAAGTACTTGAGAGTCTTCTAAGACAGGAGGCTCACATGAGCCACACACATCTGTGATGTAGGCCATCTAGAAAATAGTTGGCAAGACATGGGGACGGTGGCTGAGGATGGTCCTGCGGATGTACAAAGCAGGCAGGACCATCAGGCCTATCGTCACCTAAGGGTTCCTGGTTTGGTGGACCAGGACAGGGAAGAAGACTGCGCAACTGCAACGCAGGGCCTGCTTAACTGTGACGGGTTGCATGCAAACAGCCGCCACAGCTGCGCTAGAGGTCCTGCTGGGTCTTGCACCTCTCCATATACACGTTTGGTGAGTTTTCCTAGCAGAGCTCTACGCACTGATGGTGTGCATGCAGTACCTGCAGCGTAGGGGTCTGAAACGAAAAATTGTCACACAGTTAGGCTACACACTTAAGGTCCCGGCTTCCTATACCCCTACTTCGGGGCTGGTTTGGCCTCAAGACCTTGGCAAAGAAAAACACATTAACACTGTGTTGAGTGCCAGGTCATATACAAATAGAAAGGAATGAGGAAGCTGGCAAAGTGGTGAGGAAAGGATCTGCGCTCTTCCTGGTGGGAGCTGAGCCCTTCATTGGGAACAATAAAGAGCCACTTCATCAAGGAGGCTGGTAAGTGAGAGGAGCAACGCAGGGCTGCCTATTTGCACTCATGTGATCACTTCCTCCAGGGTAATGCACTACAATTCTTTTTTGACCTTTTCGTGAAGTGATAAAGGCCACTTTCTTGGGGCATCTATAACTCGAGTTAATCTGCATAGGGTAAACGGTAATTTACCTAACCCTTCAAAACTATTAAATAGGACCTTAGAAAATTATTAATGTAATTTGTGTCGCTTATTCGAGGAGAGTCCTCTGCATTAACTCGTTGAATAAGATTAAGTTTTTGGAAGGACATGAGACTGAGAATGTGTGGCGTTCTTCATCGACGACATTAAATGGAATAACGTGAGATTTCCCATTTATCGAGTATGAAACATTGCAATTATTCATAGCATTGCTGTTACACGTAGTTATTTTCAAGACATTCGGTTGTAGTACAAACCTAAATTTACAAAAGTTGATTTTGACATGCACTCTAATTGTGCACCTGTGTCGAGTAAACATGAAATCACAGTAGTAGTTAGGGGCATGGCACTTCTGGGTTAATGACGTCCCCCCCCCCCATCAACACTACAGCTGATCTGACGTCCCCCCCCTCACTACTACAGCAGATACAGCGTTCCCCCACCACTATGAATCTCCCGTGTGATGTCATGCCCCCACAATTGGCGCAACCTCTGATTGGATCTACGTCATACCCCTACTAATTATCGCGCTAACGCCTAATTACCTCCTACCCCCAATTTCCCTCCCACACGTGTTCACGCTAAATAAATTCCGAGCACACGTGGAGCCGCTACGTTTTTTTACTGAGACGTAATTGCACCAAAAATGCTCACCCTATGCTCCTAGCAAACATTACAATCATTTCGTAATTTGCGTAATCCGACCATATTTTGGAGAAATTAGTAGTCGCTATACCACCGACGTCTGGAGGTCTGAAGTTGGGAGAGAAAGCAATAGACGACATTGGTAGATCACATGAAAATATCTGGTGCGTTGCAACACACAACTTTCCTTAGCTCTACAACAATTCACTTTGTACATGGCTAATTCTATTTAATCAATTCATTTATCACTCAGTGCATTAGAACTTGGTCAAACAACGCTTTACGTCAGCAGGAAGCCGTGCGCTTAGAGTTCCAGATTTTATTGTGCTGCTCGTACTCATTCCAGGACCATTATTGAGCACTTGGTACACAGATCATTGATGAGGCTGTGAACAAGAATTTTTTGAAGAAGGATAGTAATTACTTTTGCAGAGTTATTGGGTAAAAACTTTTAGAACTGGTATTAAGAGAAACGGCAGTAGTTGAAATTCTTGAATTTCTGGAGTGACCCGCATGTATCTCATGAGCGTTTTTAAACACACACCCTTTAGGTATTGAATTGGACTACAATACCAATTTTTTTTAACATTCTACAAAAATTCCGGCGGAGTTTATAAGGAAAAACCTGCGCTAAAAACGCTTTTCGTCGAAAGTTTTGGCAATTTATTGTGCTGCTCTCGTCATTTTCCCATAAATGGGAATTTCATGGTATAGTTGCCATATTGGGAGCTATCAATAACAAAAAAAAAACACATCAAAAAAAAAAAACCTGAAAAAAAACTTTCATTTAATCAAAATCGTTAGAGCCGTTTTTGAGAAAAAAAATATTTGGTGTTTTGATCACTATGATAACTATAGTTAAATTTCGGTGAATTTTGTTCATACCCTTATTTTGGCGTTCCATGATAACCTGTGGGCGAGATATGAAGTTTGAGCAGATTTGGTACGGTGGTTTTCTCTAAAAATCGTTCACAGACACACACACACACACACACACACACATAGACACACAGACCATTTTCCCAAGTAGTGTTTTTCGGACTCAGGGGGGTCTGGAACGTAAAGATCTGAAGAGAACTCAAAATTTTTTTTTCAGCCGATTACATAACTTTCCTTTCTACTTTGTAGAACCAAGGAAAGTAAAAATGTTAATCTTGTGAGCGACCTTTTCTAATTATTTTGTCTTTCGGAATACAATTACATTCATATTTGTTTATAGCCTGTAGCATTACATGGGTCACTCCATTACTTTTACAGCATAAGTTCCCTCAACTGATACAACTACTCCTACCCCAATGTTTATCGTGACATGCCATATCATACCTCACTCGGACGTCAAGACCCTAACATTGGGATTTTACCCCTAGTTCCCCAACTTTAACAAACTCATAGGCTCATTTAATTTTCTTTCCCTTCGGAGACTCTCTCCTCTTTTATGTACACTCATTAGAGTTATACTTCGCTTAGAAGGTGACTGGGGGCGCAGAAGGGGGTGTGGTTTGGTGATGCCTCCTAATGGTCAAGGATGGAAGGAACTTGGCTATAGTTGCTCCCTGGAGTGAGGGTAATGCCTGAAATAGAACAACGAAAACAAAACTAATAGGACATTTGGTTGTCAATCGCTCAGCGGATCAGACGCAAGACGAAACAAAGGGAACGATACGTTCAAAAAGCTCTCTCTTGCCGCTCATTTGAATTGCAGAAACGTGTTGACTTAGTCATCGTCCTCAACGAGACTCCTCGAAGTTGTAGTTTTTAGAGGAGCAGCCGAAGGCCGTCCGGAGACGCTGCGACTTGACGAGACGACCGTCCAGTCCAAATGAGCGACGCCCCCTCCCCCCCGCCACCACCGCAGCGCCACACCACACGAGGGCGAACTGTTTGAAAATGGAAAGTGGGTTACGGCAACGTCAGGTCATTACAGACAGACCTCACAAGTGTCCACTCGACTTGGGCAAACTAATCGAGACATCGATAACCCCGCCCCTCGCCTTATCGACAAGTCAAATTGACGGAACTGTTTTGTTTACTGGAGACAATCGACAAACTCAACTCAACTCACCGTAACAGGTGTTGAAGGCAAAGGCAACGAGGCCGAAGAGGGTGAGCGACGAGGGAAACATGACGAACGTCGACGATCGGACGAGAAGGTGAACACTGAACTGAGTCGTACACTAAGCAAATGTCGAATTGACCTTGTCGCCGGAAATTCGGAGAGCAGAAAGCGATGGAAGGGAAACGACTCGAAAGGACCAGACGGAGGGGATCAGCAACAGCTCTTGATTAGCGCGCAAATGCTCCTTCCGAGAACTGGCTGGTCACCAGTGAGCTGTTTCACTCGCTCCCCCGCCGTTCCGAACCGCTCGCACAGCTCCGTTTCGGGGGCCCTTCCTTTCCTTTCAATCATTAACCCCCCACCACCACCCACCCACCACCACCTTCTCCTTCATTCGCTCTCACTTCCTCCACCCCCACCCCACCCCACCACACCCCACCACACCCCACCCCACTACGCGCTCACCGATCCGAAATTTATAGTCCTCCTCGCACTCATTCCCAAACCATTATTACACAGAGAATTAATGAGGCATTAAAAACGATGTTCTTGTTGAGGATAGTTATTACTTTAGCAGAGTTATCGGGTAAAAACTTTAAGAAGTGGTAATAAACGAAACGGCGGTAGTTAAAACTAAGGAATTTCTGGAGTGAGCCCCACGTATTTCATGAGCGTTTTTAAATACTCACCCTATAAAAGTTGGGTTGGACTACAATACCAATTTTTTTAAACATTCTACTAACAATCCAGCGGAGTTTATAAGGAAAAGAACCGCGCTTTTGGTAATTTATTGTGCTGCTCTCGTCATTTTCCAACGGATGGGAATTTTATGGTATAATTCCCATATTGAGAGCTATCAATATAAAAAATTCAATCAAAATCGTTAGAGCTGTTTTTGAGAAAAAAATTTGGTGTTTTGATCACTATGATAACTATAGTTAACTTTCGGTGGATTTTGCCCATACCCTTATTTTGGCGTCCCATGGCGAGATATCAAGTTTGAGGGGATTTGGTACGGTGATTCTCTCTAAAAATCGTCAGTCGAAGAAATGAAAAGATTTCTCGGGCTTACGTTTCACATGGGAGTTGAGAAACTCAATAGAGTTCGAGACTATTAGAGCAAGGACAAAAAATTTAGTTTCCCTTTTTTTTCATCAATTATGTCGAGGAATAGGTTTTTAGGCTTGCAGCAGTCATTTCATTTGGCGGGTCCAGTTGAAGAACCTCACCCTCTTCACAAAATCGATCCCCTTATGGATTATTCTCTTGGATCCTGCAAGAGATGTTAGTATTGATGAGTCCTTGGCACCTTGGAAGGGACGGTTGTCATTCCGCCAATACTTGCCTATGAAGAGCCATAAATATGGCGACACATACACACACAGACCATTTTCCCAAATAGGGGGTCTGAAACGTAAAGATCTGAACAGAACTCAAACATTTTTTTTTCAGCTGATTACATAACTTTCCTTTCTACTTTGTAGAACCAAGGAAAGTAAAAAGGTGCGCTAAAATCGAGTTTGATGATTACTGCTCTCGTTAATTTCCCACGGATAAGAATTTTATGGAGCTATCGACATCGTTAAAGCCGTTTTTGAGAAAAATCGAAATATTTTGATCACCACGATAACTATAGTTAGTTTTGGGCGGATTTTGCTTATACCCTTATTTGGCGTCCTAAGGTGACCTGCGGGCTAGTTTGAGATGATTTGGTTCAGCTGTCCTTTCCCAATCCCGTTCACACCCAAAAAGTGTTTTTCGGACTCAGTAGGGTCTGAAACGTAAAGATTTGAAGAGAACTTATTTTCAGTCGATTACGTAACTTTCCTTTCTACTTCATATAGCCAAGGAAAGTAAAAATGCCACACGATGCACCCCTAAAGTGAATACATGGAAACGTGTGTATTTTACAGTGAAATCATGAAATCGTGAGTTTGTCAAAAGAGAAATAAATCACCATAAAAAAACCCCAACTTTTTACTTTCCGGTACCCAAAGGGTAATAAAAGTACTGTAATCGTGTAAAAACATAAAATGTTCAATTTTCTTGAGATCTTTAAGTTTTGTGGCCCACTGAGTCCGAAAAACCTGATTAGTAGTTCGACTTGCGGGAGAACGGCTGATCCAATTGAGCTGGTTCTTTTTTTGTTTTGTTCGTTATTTTTTGTAGACACCAAAATAAGGTTATGGACGATTTCGGCCGGTGGGAAGGGGGTGGGGGGACGAACATGTACCAAAAACTAGGGTTTTTCGCATTTTTCTCGAAAACGGCCATAATGATTTTGATCAAACTTTCAAATTATCTTCTACTGATCAATACCTAACTTTTCTTCTCCATACATATCTCCATGAAAATACGGTGAACGGAGATATAGGCCTATGAAGCAAAAATAGTTTTTTAATGCTTTTTGGCAAAACGGCTTCAACGATTATCACCAAACTTTCAAGATGTTTTTGAATAGTTAATACCTACATATTGTTCTCAATAAATGTTCCTCTGACAGTCCATTGAACAGAGATAAAAATCAAAATGTGTCGAAAATAACGTTTTTTCGAACATTTCCGTAAACTCCAGAGTAACTGCTTCACCAGATGTGATCAATCTTACGGAGTGTCTTCTAGCATTCTAGACCCACATTTTGTTCTCCGCAACTATCTCTGTATCCATCTGTTCAACGGCGATATAAGCCAAGTTAATTCAGAAAAGTAGATTTGTCGAATATTAATTTATCGGTATTCCAATTTTCTCAAAAATGCCCCGGACGATTTCGATCAAAATTACAGAGTACTCTCAGCTAACTAATCCCTACATTTTGTTCCGTATAAATGTTCCTGTAAAAATGCGTTGAACGAAGATATAGCGGCCGCGTATGAAGGTGGTGTTCGAACTCAAAGGGATTGCGGAAAGTTGTGTGTTGCTTCGCACCGCTCGTTGTAGACAATAAAGTAAGGTTATGGGGGATTTCGGTAAATGGGAAAGGGGATGGGGACGGAAAAGTATCAAAAACTAGGGATCACTGGATTGCATCAATCTTATGGGGTGTCTTCTAGAGCCCCACACTTTGCTGTCCGCAATTGTTTCTGTGTCTGTGTGTTGAACGGAGATACGAGCCACGATAGCTCGGAAAACGAGATTTGTCGAATGTTGATTTATCTTTTTTCCGATTTTCTCAGAATCGGCTCTAATGATTTGGATCAAATTAACGAAATACTCTCAACCAACTAATACCTACATTTTTACTTTCCGCTACCCGAAGGGAAGGAAAGTATAGTAATCGGGTAAAAAAAAAAAAAATGTGGGTTTTCTTCAGATCTTTACGTTTTCAGGCCTACTGAGTCTAAAAAACCTAATTTTGTTATCCGTAAATGTTCCTGTGAAAATGCGTTGAAAGAAGATATAGCTCCCACATATGTAGCAGGTCGTCGAATTTTTGTTTTACACGATCACTATACTGTCTTTGCCGTTTGTGTTGCGGAAATTAAATAAGTTGAGTTTTCATCAGATCTTTACGTTTTGTGGCCTGCTTAGTCTGAAAACCCTAATTTCGCCGCGTGGTCCGTGTGTGTCTGTAGTTCGAGAACGGCTGGATCCATTGAGCTTGTCCTTTTTTTTCGTGTTTTGTGGTAATTGCCGATTTCGGTCGATATGAAAGGGGGGTTGGGGGAAAAACCAGTGTTTTCGCATCAACCCTGCAACGATTTTGGTTTAATTTTCACATCACCTTCTAGTAGTTAGTAAGAAACGTGTCCTCTCCATTTATGTCTTCATTGAAATACGGTGAACGGAGACCTTTCTTACGCTTTTTGGCTAAACGGCTTCACGATTTTCACCAAGCTCACAAACTGTTTTTAAATAGTGGATACCTCTATATTGTTCTCAATAAATGTTGAAGTGACAGTCCATTGAACAGAGATAAAAACGAAAATGTGTCGAAAATACGGAGGTTGTGGAAAGTTGTGTGTTGTTATGCACCGGATGTTTTATATATTCATCGCTGTCGTTCTCGCAATATGCTCTTCTGCCCGATATACCTTTTCTGTAACGTCTCTCTCCAGTGCGGCGATAAGTAAAACTTCGCTCTCTATTCTGCTGTTCATTTCTCTCTCGCTCAGCGAAACAATTTCCTAGAAGTTTCGATGAAGAATCGTTATCTCGGTTGACCCAGCTCCCAACGGCTCGACTCCACTAGATTCCGTAGTTTTTGAAGTTTCATTTAAATATCTCAATTATTCATTTCTTGCACGTTGTCTAATCGCATTCATCTCTCTACTATTCTGGCCCACTAGAGTTTCAGATCGTTACCAGCATCAGTCGAAATTCTGAAATCACTGAAACAGTTTACTCCCGGCTTAACTTAGCTTCCGCGGAACTGTAGACGAAAATACGAACTGAAGACTCCCAATCCCTGCCCCACAATCGACAGAAATGCACTAATCAGTTACCAACAATAACAAATAATCAATTGCAGCAAATGATCCAACAACCGCTCGTCAACCAATTAAAACCAGGTAGTCAACAGTGCACCGAGCCAATAAGTTAGTTACCTGCACGATGGCTAACATAATGACGACCACAACCAACGAGAATGTTTGAATCTAATTCCTCCTTTCTCTGGAAAACCGAAATCCCCTGCACTTCATGTTCTGGAGTTGAAGGAAAAACATTGGGAAGAAAATGATTCAAAAACACGGTCAACAGTTAGAATCTCGGAATTTCGTGGCATGCTCGTAACTATCATTAAACTACCATTGTGCAGGACTACCCAATACACTTTTTGTTAGAACGCTACCATCATATAGGCGGAAATTAAACGAAAAACTCTGCACTGAATTGCTTATTGTCGTCATTTTTCATAACATACTGCGCTGTTATGTCATTTTCCTGCGTTCTAAAATTGTATATTATCGCCAAGGTGGTCACAAAAACAAATTCACTTCCTACCCCAAAAATGTATTAGAGCCGTCTTTGAAGAAAAAATTGATATTTTCATACAGTATAATCGGATAACTATAGTTACCGATTTTACCGTCGCGTTTCAAATGTTAGCTGATTTGGTTCAACTATTTGCATTTTACTTATTTATCGTACGGATTAGAAGTCCAATTAGCAAAGATCACTTAAAAGAAAAAAACATAGTAGCGAGATAGTAGAAAGGACGTATGAAGAGCACGGAGAAAGTCAAAATTAAATAGGAAAGGCGTTGGGAGTGTACAAAAACACAATCATTCGTTCCAATCATCAACATAACAGAACTCCAGCGTACTTGTTTTCTATGAGCTTTTAATGTACTTTTAACAATCAAAAAGGTTTAATTTACGTTGGAAAATAAATGTCACTTGTTCATATCAAAATCAACTGTCTCAGTCCTGCCAACTTCACAGTACAATAACGATGGAATACACTACATCTCTTCCCCCACTGGGGTTTTAAATTAAATGTAACTTAATGATGAACTTAATAGGATACTTCTTGTTGATAAATTTAGCCTCTTGACAGGTTTTGGAACTCTATTGCATCTGCGGACATGAGGTTGCGGAGCAAGGGTTGGAGCCACTGCTGAAACAGTGTTGGTGGGTGGCAATGGAGCAACATGGGGTGCTGGAGTTACTGCTGAAGATCCCTCAATTGGGGTAGATGTTCTTCTCATAGACGGTCTTGGGGTTGTTGATGGTATCTGCTTGGGTGACGACAGAGGAGTGGGAAATGACTCTTGCACCATAGATTTGCGAGGTGTCTGTTCAGTGTGCTGTTGATCATCTGTACGTTCATAATCTTGTTGGAGTTGTATTTGTGGGTGATGAAGGTTTAATTCCTGCCCAACTTTTTGTAATTGGTTCACGTGTCATCTCACTAAGTTACCATTGACATTCACAGTGTACTGGAGAACACCATCTCGATTCACAATAGTCCCAAACTCCTATTTTTTATTAGGTGACATGTAAGGTTGTGCTGCCACTTTCTTACCTATTGCAAATTCTCTAAGAGCATGAGTGGGATTCTGTGTTGCTTGGGCATACAGTTTTTGAATTTGCGATTCATTCCTCTTGAGTGGACGTAAAACATCCAGTCTGGTCCTGATTCCCTGTCCCAGAAAAAGCATAGATGGGCTTTGTCCTGTAGAAGAATGTGGTGCACGTCTGTAGGCAAGTAGGAATGCGTTAAGTTTGGTTTGCATGGTATCTGTTGAAAGCCTCATCGTTCTGATGGCATCTTCTAAGGTGGCTACATACCGCTCTGCCTGACCATTAGAGGCAGGATGGAATGGTGCAGAAGGAATGTGTTTTATTCCCTGCTGTCTCAAAAATTCTTGGAATGAGTGACTGGTGAACCCAGTTGCATTATCGGTCACAACTTTCCGGGGCAACCCAAACCTTGAGAACAATTGGCTTAGTATCCCTACAGTTTCTGTGCTTTTTGTTGATTTCACACAAAATACCTCAGGCCATTTGCTGTAGGCATCTACCACAACTAAGAATGAATGTCCATAAAATGGACCTGCATGGTCTAAATGGATTCGCTCCCAAGGCCTTTCCAGTGGCTTCTGCGGACATGAGGTTGCGGAGCAAGGGTTGAGTTGTCCTGCCAACTTCACAGTACAATAACGATGGAATACACTACAGATCTCAATGAGTCGACGAAAAAGTCGCATGTGGCTTCCTAGAGAATAGAATTCGCCACACGAGACAATTGACGGTGCAAAGGGGACATGGATATGGCAAGGCGAGTGGTTAACGAATTGAGGGGCATTAAGGGATATCGTGATGCAGAGGAAGAAAGTCAAAGGGGCCATTGAAGAGCTTATGAACCGAGACGGTCAGTGCGCATGGTGGTCTCATAGTTGACGTCTTCGGGTGAGATGCCCAACTTGACCGCGACGTAGCGCAGGAAAAGGAGCTGAACCACGTCGACCTGATGGGCCTAGATGGTATAATAGGGATATCCAACAATGGAGGCGTAATTCAAGATAGGGCAGACGACGAGCGAGCGACGAAGCGTCGTAATTCCTGTGACATTAGAGAACTCGGGGTTGTGACTCTTCAAGAAGCGTGACTCGTGATCACATCTATATGCTCGCAGAAACGGAGCTGAAGATCCAGCAAAATTCAAGGTCATTGAGTCACCTGCATACAGCTGAGTGGAGCGCCTAGAAGGCTGTAGCTGTAGGTTGTAGGATGCTGCAGATGGCAAAACGATGTTACCGAGCACTTAGAAGGGTTTAATTGGAGACTATAGTCACCGTACCACCTAACTAAATCATTTCACGGCCTCACACCCAGCGACCGACGAAACAGCCAGGCATATCTTGACACCGTCGGCAAGCATTAATTAAGAGGCACCGGCGAAGATTTTGCTGGTCCTCAGCTAAGCAATGAACAGCGGAGAAACTCTGCGGTGGTACTCCCGACGAAGCAGGGAATAAAGTAAGCAGTAAAGTTGGCTTCGTGATGATGCAAGCAAATATGCTCCTCAGAAGAATTGCCCGACTAAATTAAATGTATTTTTTTTCGACATTTAGAATTAATTGGTCTTAATTATTATCATAAAGTTTTTCTTCGGTTTTGGGAGGTTGAGAAAGCGCGGGTGTTTTCGTTTGATTCGAACGGCTACAAGGTGCACAGGGGACCTCTGCGTCCGAGGCCGTCGCAAAACACAGGCGGATCCGAAATACTTCGGAGTGTGCGGATCTCCCCGACTGCTCCAGGCTCACGAGATAATTGAGCAGCTCTCCAACGCTGGAAATTGTGCCGAGTAGTGGGAGATAGAGAGAGGGCTCGGATCCAGGGAAGTGGGAGACTTCACCTGGTCATCAAAGAGTTGGGAAAAGGAAAAGAACTTCAAGGTGGCTGGGCGACAATCCTCGTTTTGTCGACGGGAGCCTCCCAAAAGAACAATAGATTCTCACAACTCAATCTGAATACTAACGATATTTTGATTTCGAAATCCCTCTGACACACATCTAAATATAAACAAGTGTTGAAGGAGTGGGGCAGCAGTTCGAGTCCACGAAACTCGTTACGTCTTCCCACACGTAATCAGTGAATATGGGACCACACACTCGAAAACCTGTAGGTTTCATTTCGTGACATTTGTTTTCAAGTTTCTCTCGCACCGCATTCACACGACCGAAACTACAAAAAATAATGGCGTTTTAAAGCAATTTTTAGTTTTTTTTTGTATTTTGCTATCTGGAATTGTAAAAGAAACCACTGAAAAATGTTGGTCACTAAAACGAGATTTGTCGAACAATAATGTATCGTTTCTCTAACTTTCTAAAAAACGGCTCTAACGGTTTCGATCAAACGCTCGGAGTACTCTCAACTAACTAGTCCCTATATGTTGTTCCCCATATGTTTCCGTCAAAATGCGTTAAATGAAGATATAGCACCTGTATTCATAGCAGGTCATCGAATTTACGGGGCTTTGAAAAGGTGTGCGTTGTTACGCACCAGGTATTTTTGAAATTATAAAAATTTTATTTAATATGAAGTTACAATTATTGAGAACTAGGGGTTTTTCACTATTTGAGAAAATGTTCTGTGTGTGAATGCGATTGGGAGAAAACGGCTGAGCCAAATCAGCTCAAACTTGATATCCAGCCTACTGGCCACCGTGGGACGCCAAGTGTAGTTATCAAAACACTAAATATTTTTAGAATCAAAACAACAAAGCAGTCGTTTCTGGAAATATTATGGACGTTATTAAAGTCCCGACGTTAGTCGAGCTTAGTAGACTACCGCCCTGAAATGCTAATTACATTCGGGTGGAATTTGTAACGAAAAAACTGCGCTTGAATCGATTTTCTTCGAAACATATTATAATGTATTGTGCTACTCGCGCCATTCTTCCGCAAATGAGACTTTAACGGTACTGTCATGGTATTTGGAACTGTCCGAACAAAACATTTGATCAAAATAGGTTACGCCGATTTTGAGAGAAATAATGATAATTATAGTTAATTTTGGTCCGATTTCGCTCATACCCATCATGGTGACCTTCAGACTAAGTATGACATTTGAGCCAATTTGGTCTAGTGGCTTCCTCTCTTTCGTGTTTTTCGAAATTGTGTTTTCCGGTCTCCGTAGGCCTTTAAACGTAAGGATGTGGGCTAAACAAACAAAAAAGCTTTCCTTTCTGTATTGTAGTGCTGACGAAAGTAAAATCTCGCCCCACGTTATCAATAGAGCTGAAAACAATGGCAATCACGTCGAGAAATGATGGTCTTACAATGATGGGTATTGTAATTTTTTTTTCAAAGTTAGTTTATCATCAGATCTTTACGTTTCAGGACCTACTGAATAGAAAAAACCTAATTTCAGTGTGTGTTTTCTCAACTTTTGGGAAAAAACTGCCTCAATTATTTTGGTCAAACTCACAGAGTACTTTTGGGTGTCTAGGATCCAAATGTTGTTTTCTTAGGTCACTGGAATGCGTTGATTGAATATACTGGGGCTGTACATATAGTTACAGATCGAAATTAGAAGGGTTGAGGAAAGTTAAGCAATACTTTGTGCCAGATATTTTGTAAAATAGGTTTTTTATAATTCTTTCAATTACCCTTGTTACTATGAAAGGAATAGTTAGCCAATTAATTTCTGTTGTGGTTGAATAAGGGACTTGGGAAAGAAACCGTGAAGCTGTGTATTTGAAAAGTAGCGAGTTTTAAGGCACTGGTTGAAGAGTATATGATGAAGATGCTGCATGATGATGGGCAGGGAATATTCGTTTGCTGCAGCATTTGTGCCAGAGTCCTGGGGCTTTGGAGTGCAGTGCTTCTACGCTTCCAGAATTGACCACAGTGAATGATTGTCTCCCTGGCGAATATGTATAGACATCCACCTGAGCTCCATGTTGATATTTCACTCAGGAATACAATGTGCAACCAGTAGGACGCCTATGGAACAGCAAAAGCCGTCAGTTTCGGTCTCCTAATGGTATCGACATCTATACAGATGGATCGAAAACTCTGGAGGGTACAGGCTCCAGGGTGTGGATAAGTGGCTCTGGGTGGAGTGGGACGCTCCGATACTCGCTCGGAGGAAGGACCTAAGGCAGATTGTTGGGATCTTCAACAGGGCACTGCAGAATGAACAAACACACGTATGTTATGGGCCTAGTCGACACGCCTCGATGTAGGTGGAGTGGCACTGAGGAGAATCCCTACCATGTCCTGGCCCAGTGCCCAAGACTTGAGGGGGAGCGATTTCTGGTATTTGGTACCACTTCTCTAAGGGTGAACATCGAAAAAGACTCTTGCAGGAAATACCTGGCATTCGTTAGAAGGTATCCAAAGTCTCCTCACAGACATGCGAGGCTCCATTCTGTAAATTAACTCAATTCAAATAACTTCAAACAAAGAAACTAACTTCGAGGAATCACCGAGACACAATTTTCTGTACAAGTGCCTCAACTAGTAAACTATTCGTTTCACATTTTCTCGCGAATCTAATGGTGCGTTCGAAAGCATATCGACCCCACATTCTGCCTGAGAAATCTGAAGATCCTCACGTGAACTTGAACACCGTACGACGTTCGTCCCTCAAACCGCGGAACAGAAGTTGACTTCACGTCTTTTCCTCTCTCTCTCCACTAAGCGAACGAGGAAGCAAGTGCGAGCAAATCACACTCCTCTATCCGTCGCGTTTTCTCTTTTTGTATCTCCAACGCTTGGCTCCGGCCTCGTCAGCGTCGGCGCTTATCTCTCGACTTCACTTCGGGATCCTCCGCAGCTATTTATCGCTATTTAATTTTGGACATTTTATGACTTTACTTTGCTACATAAACTCGAAAATTTAACGCGGGAGATGCGGGATATGTAACGGAGAAGCGTCACGAAATACATTGTGTTGGGTTAGGTGCATGCTAACGTCTGTTACAAAATCTAACGCTTGGTAACATCACACGTTTTAATAACCTCAGTGACTAAGTGATTATGTCAATTGCAATTGACGCGGCCATTATATCGAAACCATCAACGAGCTCAATCAAATGTAGTTATCATTGCATTAAAAAAATAAATAAATAAAAGTCATAAAATGTTCCTAGTGGTTGTGTACTTGTACGAAAGCTGTATCCACCGTTTGTGTAAAGGTTTCTATCGCGCCCGCCAGCCTCAACGTGAAACGCTACTAGGTTTGGCGGCGTTTTCTCGTCGTTTCAAAGCGTGTACAATAAATTTGAAGCAATCGATTCTGCTTGATAATTTGTAAATAATAATAGGTAATATGTCGGAATAGACGTTTAATTGCAAATAACTCTAACGAATAAGTTCTTATTTTGTCAATTTGCACAATTGTCTTACCTCCTTATTTTCAGCGCTTGATGAAATTCCGGTCTACAAATTTTCCTCCTCACTGTAACTAAACAGACAAAATTCCCAAAACACTAAAGTAATACGTCCACGACCGCTTGGGCAAATATAAAGTCAACCCGAAAGCCCGGTCATGAAACAATCAACACAAAACAAAACTCACAAACAAAAAATGAGCGTCAATACACTGATCATCAATCACCAGCAAAACCAAATTCAACAATTACAAAAAATGGTACAAAACCTTGTCAGGCTTACACACCCGCTCAAGTTTGCGCCCGCTCCTGAAGATGACGACTGATTAGGCGGACGAACGCGAACGAGCATCTTGGCAAGGGCAGTACGGCTCCGGGCCTGAGCGAAGAAGTGCGTCAGAACGACAATCAATCTCATCCGCGAGTTTCAACTATACAAAACTGTTTACCGTCTGTTGGACACAGGGTGCGAAGTGTTTTATCGTTCATTTTTATTGCATTACAATTCGGGAACGCGTATATAATTTTGGATTTTTCGGGAAGAGACGTTTTATTTCATTTTAACAAATTCCAAATAAAATCAAAGTGAGTACCATTATTCACCCCGACGTTATAATTCGGGGAATCCTCACAACCTATTAGTTAGACAAGTCATACGACGCACAACGAAACCCATCAGCAAAACGAAAAACCTACCCTTCGACGAGAACACCTGGAATTGATTCCAACATTCTCGGGCGACCCCGAAACCCTGAACGAATTCTTGCGGACCACACAAAAATTACATGACAGGTTTTACATCGCGGAAGACCCGGAGCATTTTCAAAACTTAACACTTCTAAGGGCCGTTAAGGCGAAAATCGTCGCACCCGCCGCTAGTCAAATCTTCTCTAGCAGTCTGACCTCGTACGACGAAATTAAAACAGCCCTACTAAAAACGTACACCGATCGAAGAGACGATGTGACGTTGGTAATGGAACTCATATGTATGAGACAAGGCGGAGGAGAACCATCATTCTTTTTCCACGATAAAATTCAAAAACTTTTAAACTTAATCATCGCCTATGTGAGGAATCACGAACCGCATAACGCAGAAGTACGTACTTCAAAATATGCGAAATTCGCGATTCGGGTTTTCCTCCAGCAGCTAAAAGGTTCGATAGGTTCCGATTTGAGAACACGACAACCCCCAGATCTGAGCACAGCTTTGTCTTGGCTGAGCAACGATTATCAGCTGCAACCCGCATATAGCAAACCAGAACTTCCACCAAATACAAACAGGCCACAGAACCACAAAACCACCTGCCCCAACCTTTTCACCAAAATACCCTCCACAAAAAACTCACTGGCCGAATTTCCACTCACAACGTGCGGCTCGTGCCCAAAGCGCGATTCCAATGTCCTGGCGAACTACAAACCTTAATCTTCATCCGACTCTTAACTTCAGTCCGGAACAGGGAGACAACGAAAACGTTGACAAACCACCCGACCAAACGGACGAAACACAACAATACGATTCTGTTTTAGACGACACCCCGAATTTGAATTAATGAATCTAGAACGCAAAACAATTAGCGAACTACCCTACATTGAAATCCCCAAGTTAAATCTGAAAATGTTAATAGATACCGGCAGCACAAAGAGCTACGTTAACCCAAACGTGGCCGAAACCCTACTTACCGAAAACCTAAAAAAGGAACCATTTGAGGTTAAAACCGCACATGTATCATCCGTACCCTGCGGCGAACTTATCCGCAACCGCAACATGAACTTAAAATTCAACTTTTTCAAGTTCCATGCTGCGTTTGATTTATTTTTTGGTTTACATAATTTGAAGATCCTCAATGCCGATGTCGACTTGAGAAATAATCTTCTAAAACCCCCAAAAAATACATCCCGATCAAATATTTAGACTCCAAATTCGCGGACTTGAATCTGATCGGAGCAAGATCCCTGCAGCAAGTCAGGCTCCCAGCAGAGTAAGGAACGTGGGAAACGGAGATGCCATCATCCCTTACAAAAGAATAGGAAAAATCGAAATTCTGAGTGCTTGGTGCGAGTAACCAACCACGAAACCCACGTCAGAGCCCTGAACCCCAGCAACGTAGCAGAAAAACTTGTACAGATCCGACCAGTCCCCGTCGAACCATTAGGAAACTTAAATAACCTACTTAACTATTACCCCGAAGATTTTAATTTCAAATTCGACCCATCCAAATTAAGACTTGACCGCATGAATCAAGTTCATGTATTTCGTGTCTCGGTATTTCAATTCCCTGTGCCTTTAGGTTATGGGAAGTGCGCTCGTGTCGAACAGTTAATTGTTTTCGTTTCAATATTTGAAAAACATCGCGCAAAGTTGGCGAACCGGAAAATGGCGACCGCAAACCTACCCGTCGGAATTAAGCCGTTTGATGGAACTGGATTTCCTAGCTGGGAATACCGTGTCAAACTACTTATGGAACAGGCAGGTGTTTCTGAGGTTCTAGAAACTAAACATCCACCAACTGAAGAAAGACCCCTCGCAATCTTTCAAGCCAAGGACGTTAAGGCGCGTGGAATTATAGTTCAATGCTTGGCCGACAAAATGCTGGAAATAACGAAAAATAAGAAGACTGCGAAAGCTATGTGGGATTGCCTTACTGAGACGTTTACGTCTTCGGGTACGATTGCGCTCGCTCGTCTGAACGTGATTTTCAGAATTTGTCTTACGATGGTTCAAAACCACTTTGTGAATTTCTACATGAATGTGGTAACGAATTTATTGACTACAATGCCCGAATGTTCCGACTCCGTGACCACTGCCATTGACATTCTCTTGTCTAAGACTGAAGATGCAAAAATCGTTACTCTTGAGTTTGAATAATCTGCTTTCCCTCGACCAACAAATGCAAAAATTGTTAGAAGAAGTGGGTGTTCCGAAAAGAATCTGGCGATGAAAAGACAGCAAGGCTAGTTGCCTTGGGATATCAGCAGGAAAGTGGGCTAGAAGACATTTATGCACCAGTTGCCAGGATGAAAGAAAGAAGAACATGCACATCAGACAAATTGATGTTAAAAATGCGTTCTTACAATCAAAGTTAACAACTCCTGTTTATCTAGCTCAACCTGTGGGTCTAAATGATATACCACCTGGAAATGTACTGCGGCTAAAAAAGGCTTTGTATGGTCTACGTGTAAGTCCACGATGCTGGAACGAGTAATTCAATAGACATCTCATTGATCTAAAGTTTAAACGTTCGCATTCTGATCCGTGTTTATATTTTAACGATTCAATTTACTTACTAATTTGGGTTGATGACGTGATCATGATATCTGAGTCTGTGTCAGACCTTGATACTTTTGTTAAGTCTTTAAAAACAAAAATTGAATTAAGAGAAGTGACGAATAATGAAAATACCTACTTTTTTCTTGAAATAAAAATCGAAAAATACGATAGTTGTATTAAAATATCACAGAGAGATTTGATTGAAAAATTGTTGATAAAATTTGATATGTCTGACTGTAAGGAAAAACAAATGCCAATGGAACATAAATTAATTATTTGTAAAAATGATGATGTACCTTTACCTGCTTTACCATGTAGGGAATTGTTAGGCTCCCTGATGTACATAATGCTAGGAAGCCGACCTGATCTATGTTTTTCAGTTTCATTCTTTGGTCGATATCAAAATTCTCATTCAGTAGTTCACTGGAAACATCTAAAAAATGTAGTTCGCTATTTGAAGGGAACCCCAAATCTGACCTTACGCTTTGCGCGATATGTGGCTCTCTCGTCTTGCATGACAGAATGTATTTTTCTGAATAATCTTTTGAGTGAAATATCAACCACTGCTCCTCCTGTAATTATTTTTGAAGATAATCAAGGTTGTATAAAAATGTCTCAAACCAATGAAACCAAAAGATCAAAACATATTGATTTAAGGCACTATTTTGTTAAAGACTTTTTTCAAAGAGGTTTATTCAAAATCAAGTATATTTCCACAAATCTTCCAATTGCAGGTGTTTTGACAAAATCTTTGTCCAGTGAAAAATTCATTAAGTTCAGAACAAATCTAGGACGTCAATAGTTGTATCAGTTTTATTGCTACAATATTGGCTGATTGATGTTTTTATTTTGTATCTTTTTGAACTGTGAAATGCTTCTCACTTGAGAGGGGATGTTATTTTAGTTAGCTACAAGTGATTTCTTCCAGTCACACATTTCTCAGTAGCTTGGTTCACTGTTCTGTGTTCTGTATGTCAAGTAGTCCGTTCGTTTACCGATATCAGTAATTAAAATAAAGTGCGTCAAGTTCATGTATTTTGTGTCTCGGCATTTCAATTCCCTGTGTCTTTAATGAACACCGAAGAGAAACACGAAATCACAAAATTAGTCACAAAATACGCAGACATTTCCCACAAGGACCAAGAACCCCTTTCTTACACAAACAATGTAAAACACCAAATTAGGACGACTGATGACCGACCGTTATACTCGAAACTATAGATTCTCAGAGATTTTTAAAAAGGAGGTAGATAATCAAATCGAGGAAATGCTCGAGCAAGGCATTGTGAGACACAGCGAAAGGGCATACAACAGCCCCATTTGGATCGTACCCAAAAGAGCCGATGCCAGTGGCAAGCAAAAATTTAGGATAGTGATAGACTATTGAAAGCTCAATGAGAAGACTAGAGAAGATGAATATCCGCTACCGCAAATATCAGAGCTTCTAGATAAACTTGGGCGCAGCCAGTATTTTAGCGTCATTGACTAAAATCTGGTTTTCATCAAATAGAGATGCATCCGGACAACACCAGTAAAACTGCTTTTAGCACTCCGAACTACTACCTCGAGTTCACTAGAATGCTGTTTGGTTTGAAGAATTCCCCGTCAACCTTCCAACGTATGATGGACTCCGTCTTACGTAGAGTAGCCAAAAAAAATTGCTGTGTGTATCTGGATGATATAATCATCTTTAGTACCACACTAGCCGAACATCTCATAAAGCTGGAGGAAATCTTCAAATGTCTGCACAAAGCAAACCTGAAAGTCCAGTTGGACAAGACCGAATTCCTTCATAAGGAAATCGCGTATCTTGGCCGTGTCATTCTGCCAACGGAGTCCAGCCCAATCCGGACAAAATGAAGGCGATCCTAAATTATGCACTACCTAAGACAAATACAGAAATCAAATCCTTCTTAGGTCTTCTTGGATATTATAGGAAATTTATTAAAGACTTTGCCACAATGACCAAACCTTTCACCGAATGACCTCAAGAACCTCAAGAAATGGAACAAAATTGACCCACGTGACCCTGAATATTTAAACTGTTTCGAGACATGCAAGACAATACTGACAAATAATCGAATACTTCAATGCCCAGACTTTGACAAACCATTTCACCTGACTACAGACGCAAGCAGCGGCTATCGGAGCTGTTTTGAGCCAAAACATTTATGGAGCTGTCCTTTCGATAGTCTATGCTAGTCGTACCTTGAACGACGACTCTCTACAATTGAAAGAGAGCTACTCGCCGCCGTTTGGGGAGTCCAGTACTTCCGATCCTATCTCTATGGGAGGAAGTTTCACATCTTTTGTGACCACAAACTTTTCAAGTGAAGAACTAAGCTAGCAGCATACGACTTCGACATCAACTACAAAAAGGGCTTGTTGAACATGAACACCGATGCCCTGCCAAGAGCCGAAATCTTAATAACAAAAACTCGGACGTCAAAACAGACGTAGACAATGCGCTCGACGACTTCTTTGCCACATGTACACCCAACACCCTAGAAAAAATAACTAAGCTACCACTGACTGACGCAGACGAAACAGAATCAGTAATCGTTAACATCGACCCGGATGAACAATTACCAGATCCTACAGACAACACCAATGCAAACTCAAACTTGGAAGATACAAACATAAAAGCCACAATTCACTCAGACGTAATTGGTCACGCTATCGTTGCCGTCCCCATTAAGGACGAACCAGTGAACAATTGCAACCGCCAAATCATAATAAAAACAATAAAACAACCGATCACAAACGCCATCAAAATCGAAAAACTTTTCGGGACAAAAACCAGACTAACTGTACAACTCTCAACCTCAAACTTAGAAGAAGAACTCGTAAAATTCGTGAAGGAATATGTTGTCCCTAAAATTAAATACGGAATATATTTCCAAGACGACATTTACGAAGACTTCGTCCGCATCTTATCAAAACGACTTTCATCTTCACACATCATAATGACAAAATATACGAAAAAACTAACTGACGTACCTGATGAAACAGAACGACGTGAGCTAGTGCAAAAATACCACGAAGGTGTTACGAACCATACGAACATATAAGGAGGACTCATTATTGGCCCAATATGAAAGTGACCATACAAAGGTGCCTCAATAATTGTGAAATCTGCCTCCCACGCAAGTATGACCGCAAGCCTTTAAAGGTGAAATACAACATTACACAGACAGCCTCACACCCATTAGAAACAGTTCATGCTGACACACTGACACTAGACGGATCCAAATTCCTGACAATCATAGACTCATTCTCACGACACGCCCAGGCAGACATGCTAAAGACAGCCAACGCCACAGAAGTAGTAAACGGACTACTCAACCATTTCACTCACCTCGGAACCCCTGTCTACCTCATTGTAGACAATGTGGACCCCGAGTTCCAAAATACGTTAGTCAAAGAATTTCTACTCCTACACCAAATTAACATCCACTTCACGGCCTCGCAACACCCACAATCAAATGGTTTAGTAGAGAGATTTCACTCAACCTTAATAGAACACACACGAATCCTAAAAGAAAGGGATGAGTTCAGAAATGAAAGAATCAAATCTAAAGTCATGCACACAATTTTAGCCTACAACTCAATACACTCCACAGCAAAATTAACACCTTTCGAGCTACTACCTGGACACACGAACAGAGACACATTATTAGACTTGGATATCGACCAAGACTTATCCAATAACTACTTGATATTACATAAAGAAAAAATGAGAATCCTGTACACCCAAATCCAAAACAAATTACACTCCAAAAAAGAAGGAATAACCAATGAGAGAAACGAAAACAGAGAAGACCCACCTTTAATACTGACTGAAGTCTTCATCAAAACAATACAGAAACAAACGAAAACATAACCGAAATTGAACAAGGAAACAATTAAAACCATGAACCACCATCTCAAAACAGCCAACATAATACCACCACACCACAATACGCAAGGGAAGATTCACAATGCAAATATCTGCCGACCTAAAAACTTCTCCGAATCAGTTGCCAATGCTTGGGACGAATCTTTGGACTAGTCGGGAATCTTGGTCACAAAATTTGGACTCCGAATTACCAGGAAAGATCTAGTCAACCTAAAACCCAACAACCGGGTTAATGATAAAGTCGTTAATTTCTGTATGGAACTGATTGACCAGAAAAGCCGCCAAAACCAGAACCTCCCAACCACATTTAGTTTTAACACTTTCCTATATGTGTCATTGTCAGCCGGAGGGTATGAACGCGTAAGAAACTATACACACAAGACCAACCTTTTCGAATAAGACCTAGTGATCATTCCTATATTCAAGTCGTCCCATTGGGGGCTAATTACGATTCGAATGAAAGAGTTGCGCAGAGAGCATCCTTGGAGCCCGCTCACTCAGAAGGGAATGAAACCGATTAACCAAATTTTATGGACCCCGATTCTTGAACCACTCAGGCAAAGACCTATTTGAGATCCAAAATCACATCAAGATCCAATGCTTCGTTCGGACAAATGAAATAGTCAATTTTCTCGATGTCCCAATCGTCAATGCGCAAAACTTTGAGCTGTACCACTTACAACAACTGGTACGAGCAGCCTCAGAACCTGGCTACATCACCATTCTCCCTACACTTCGCTATTTTCTCAAATCCACGAATGCTGTACTACCCTTGAAAAATGAGTGCCACTCCGGGCACATGTACTACCTATGCCCCAACCAGTCCATTATCGAAACAACCTCTTCCTGCAAAGTTTAGTTCCTCTGAACTGAATCAACACTGAAATGCAGTTATAAAGAATTTGAATTCCGAATAATTTAGTTATCATTCTCCCTGAAATAAACCAATACCTTCTTGTGTTCTCCCACACAGACTTTCTACATCTATCATCAGACGTTGGACACGAACAATACACACTGCGGGGAATATACCTCGCGAAACCTGCTGATAGAAATTTACAATACCACAACAAAACCTTATTCACAGCACATAGAAGTACAACAGGCACACCACTCATAACAAACAACTTCCAACCCAAAATTTACTTTCACGCGTCCCTGAAACGAAATTTTTTTTGACAGACCTGGAATTATCCTCAATGAAAATTGAACAAATCGAACCTTTGCGGAAAATCAATGTGTACAATTTAATAACCCCCAGCTTATGGTCCGTACTCTTGTACATCATATTTTCAGCACTACTAATATACTTTTTCAGAGGATACCTCAAGTACCCTCAAACCCTATTACCCAGCTAAAAGTAACAAAATTATATCCCATTCACAATCGCTGTACCCAAACTCTTTATTAATGTTAATCAATTAAATATCATTGTAATTCATTCTATTTCACCTAAATTGCTGTACAATACGATCTGCAACTATGTACCTATTATATCTTAACATTGTACGACTCTATTCCAAGGTGACACGAAAATTCTAGCTCGTAATTTGATTCTTTGGGAAGGACGAGTTACATACGCCTAAATCGATGTATCAACACCTATTAGAGATGTGTAAGCATTTATCAGACGCCTAGTGCTTATGATGCAAAGCGTCCCTATAAATAAGAGTGGCTTGACTCTCAGCAGTTAGTCTCATTTCTGTCACCATTTTGAACGTGTTTTGTTCATAAGAAATAAATTTCTTTTTAAAAAGACATGTGCGTGGTTGGCCTTTTGACCTGTAAAAGTAAGCAAGCTTTTAATTGTAACATACATCGACATTATTCTATGCCTGATTTATAAACATATCTTAATTATGTTTGTGTGACGAGCAATGGAAAAGATAGTGTCTGAGTACTATAACACACGAAAAGTAGTTGGTTACACATTGACTTCGTTTGTGTTCATAACCAAACAAAGTCAAATTTCAAGCTAAAAAACTTCCTTTCTTCTTTTGCTCTACAATCATTGAAGTGCAAGATCTCAACATTCATCGAAAAAGGAACATGGAGTTAGATTAAACGGCCAGAAAAATGATATAGAGCATTTATTAAAAACAATTTTGTAACCGTGATCCCTACATGGGAACAAATAATAATTTATAGTTGTCTGATGATATTTAAAGCCATGTTAGCTCTTGTCCATAGTAGATGAGATCATTGTTCATAACATAGTGCTGTGGCTGCAACAAAAACTGAGTTTAATCCTTCATTTGTCAATAATAAGGGGTTATACAATTTTCACTGTACGATACCCAAATGGTAAAGTATTACAATCGTGTAAAAAAAAACAGTTCAGTTTTCTTCAGATGCACAACGTTCTTCAGTCCTACGTGGGCCCAGCAACTTTCATTTCCAACTAATCCAATCCATTACTTTCTGCTACCCAGAGGGTTAAAAAAAAAGGTTTTCCTGAGATCTTCACGTTTTGAAGCCAACTGAGACAAAAAACCTAATTTCCAGGCATGGTCGGTGTGCGGCTCAAGTTCAATTTGTGGGAGAACGACTGAACTGGATGAGCTGGTTCTTTGGTGTATTATTCTGAATAATAATTTTTTACAACTGATTCCATTTAGTACCTAGTTGTGCCTGTCTGATAGGCAATCTGATTGGATGACGCCCATGGTTGTTATGGGCAAAAAAATGGTTACAAAAATTAACAAAACGCAGTTGAATCGTAAATACACCATGTTTGGTATCGTTTTCAAGGTATCATCAGATGTGTACAACTGAATAGTGAAATTATAGTAATTATAGTGAGCAAAAATCTATTAATTGAAAGAACTCGCGAGGGAATAACTACTACGAAAGTAATCGTTTCGTCGTTTGTGCTCCCTCCCTCCCATCTCATCAAAACTGGCCGCCAAATACGTTGAACAAAGATACAGTACTTGTATACATAGCAGGTCATCGAATTTACCGGTTTTGGGGAAAGGTGTGCATTGTTACACCCCAGGCATTTTTTTGACACGATCACAGTACTTTCATAACCATCTACAGCAAGTATTCAGAAGCATGGAGGAAGACAGTCAAATAATAAAAGTTAATGTACCTGTTGGTGGGTCTGTCTTCTTTGGCAGGTGAGATACTGTGGGTGAGCGCTTTTGATGTAAAGACACTTAACAGTCAGTGACTTAACGGCCAGATGATGATGTCTTTACATTGAAACAGCTCGCCCACAGTGTGTCACCAGCCAGAGAAGACAGACCCACCAAACAGGTACGTTAACTTTACTAATTTACTTACAGGCGGAATTAACCCAATCACTTTAATAACAGTGAAATAAAACAGAAGGAACCAGATAAAAGCGAGCATTCCCAAAGATAGGGGCTCAGTTGACACTTTTTCATTCACCCCTTGGTGACTACTCATCATTGAATTTTATTAATCTGAACTTTCTATACTTTGAGGGAAACCCACAATCGTTTGGCAGACTCTTTTCTGATATCATATGATCCAGTGCACATCAGCTCACCAGCAATTAAGCAGAACGACTATACAAATATGCATGAAAATCAGTGGCTTACCCACAATGCCTGACTAACCTTGATTCTGATTTCTCCCCTGTACAGTATATTCGTACTTTCGACACATCATTCTCATTTGTTTCATGGCAAGGTTCTCCGTGGTATGTGTCCAGTGACTCAGCTATTGTTTTACTGCAAGGAAATGTTGACAGTATTTTTAGAATTGGTCTTAATACAAATTGGTAGAAAGATAGAGCATAGATTGGCAGTAACTAACAATTATAACAACGGTGTCTATGATTATAACTCTAAAGCGGAATTCTGTCATTCACTAGAAGCTCATAACTTTTGGACTGACATCCTACAGCCAACTGCTAGCTTAACACCAAATTCAACACATCTGAATTTAACCATTGTACTTGTATTATGGCTGTACCCCATACATAACTATATGACCATCAAGCGTTTTTTTGGAGCAGACAGTCAATGCTTCAGGGGTATCAATACATTCTCCAGCAAGTTAGGATCTAGAATATAAAAATGCTAGCAGCTTTCATCCACTCATCCCACCCCCATCCCTTTCAATCAAGGAATTCAGTTGTTGACTGCGCCTTGTTGATTACACTCCTTCTCCAATAACTGAAGAGCTGCACGGGTTTGGCTTGATGGATGGTAACTAATGTGATCTACAGCCTTGTCACCATCAACTTAGCTCTGATACAATTGAACTTGACCTTCCATTCATCCATTGACTATTGCTATGGGAAAAAGCTAGTGATACCCAAAAATGTAAATTTATACAGCAAGGTCATTATTGATAATTTTCAATGTGGCGATGCAGTGATGTTTTTTTTACCTCAATAAAAATTGCTGTCTGTTCTCAAATCTCAATCAAATGATTTAATTTGGACATTCTAGTAGGTTAAGGTTGCCCAGGTCTGTTTTTTGTTGTTGGATTGTTTACGACGAACTTCATTGAGTATGAGCAGTACAATACGAATTGAACTGTTAGGCAGGAAAAATGTCGATACTTGGCAGATTCATTTCCCTCCTCATAAGGACCAGTGGATGACAGTATTCCAACAGTGAGAAGTGGAAACCTGAAGAGGCTACTCCTCTTCTTATAATGAAGATAAGAAAGGTACAGGTAGATCTGATATAATTTCAGTTATTAGTCCATCCAAGCTGAATTTGATAAAGAGTTGCAAAACTTCAAACAAGGTGTGAAATAAACTGTGCGAAGTACACCAAACAAAAGCTCCTTCTCATAACGCAACACTGTTCGAAAGACTTAGGTGAATACGAAAATTTCCACTGAGCAATAGGGTCTACACATGATCTTCCAAAACCCTATTTTAACAACGAAAATATAGGAAGTCATATGCGCTGAACAGCAAACCGATGAATGATGTTCCAGATGCTGTTAGCCGAAAGTAAAAGCTATTCTAAATTCAACATAACAAAGAGAGTCTATGTTGCTAAATTGGGCGAATCTGGCATGGAAGAATTCATAAACAAAGTAACTGTCCACTACATGGGCAGAGAGCTGGGAGTGCTAAAAAACGTCATTTCACCTTGGAATCAAGGGACAAACAAGATTAAGTTAAAAAAATATGAACTGGTGCATAGATAGAGGATGTACTAGTAGAGATAAAAGTAAGTTCTTATATAAGGAATCCACAAGTAATATGTAACTTGTATTAGCTACTAAACCCAGTACTCAAATTACAGCACAAAAGAAGTCAAATTTCACTCATATAAAGGTGTAATTCCTTTGAAAGATGCTTTGAACACGCTTGATCTGAGAACAGGATTGTTATCTGTATCCAAAATTACAGATAGTGGATTCAATATTCATTTTACAAAAGGTAAGGCAACAGTTCACAATAAAGGTATCAAGAAGTACTTTCTGCTGATCGAATGAATGGTTTGTACAACATTAAAGAAGTGAGTGAAGCAGCAAGTAAACTGACAGTTCTTTTGAAATTTCGAAATTAATCGTGTGGCACAATAAATTTCAACATTTGAATGAAAGTGATATAAAGAAAATCGTCAAATCAAATAAACTTATAAGTGTTCACTTGAATTTAAACGATAAGCTCCCTGTTTGTGAAACAAGTCTCAATGGCAAAGTGACTCAGAATAAATGTCTAAAGAAATCTCGGAACAAAGTAGGACCATTGGAAGTAGTCTGGGGACCAGTAAAAACACAAGTTAATGGTGGATCGCGATATTATGTGCCGTTTATAGATGAAGCTACTAGATGGTGTGTTGTCTAGTTTCTGAAAGCTAAAAGTTCTACATTTAAAGCTTTCAAAGTGTACAAAAAGTATGCTGAAAATCAAATGGGGAAGGCAAAGACAAAGTTTCCCCTATCTGAAAATGGTGGGGAATATGACAGGAGAGAATTTCTGGAAGATCTGGAAAACTGTGGCATCGGCCATTCAACAGTTCCACATACTCCACGACAAAATAGTATTTCAGAGCGAAGACATCGAACCATTCTAAATATGGTTCGGTGCATGTTGGTTGAATCAAAACTACCCCACAACTTCTAGGTTGAAGCTGTGGCAATGGCCATTTACATAAGAAATAGGTGTCCTTCCTCTGGAATTAAAGCTGGAAAATTCCTTACTAACTGTGGTAAAATAAAACTCCAGTTATATCATATTTCCGATAGTTCGAATACCATGGGTACATGTTAGATAAATCTGTCAAGAGGAAATTGGAACCAAGGTGAAGAGAATGCATTTTTTATTTTTAGGTCACTCCGAGACGTCTAAGGTGATATGCTCCAGTATCAAATGTGGGATACGGAGAAAAATAAAATGGTTGTTATCAGAGATTTGAAACTTGTTAATAAAATTAATACAAAAGAAATAGTCGCAAATTGTATAGAATTTTATAGAATAGAAAAGAAGTTACTTCATTTCTTCTCAATGATACTTGGACATTGGGAGAAAACTTGAGGACCCATAATGCTGTGAGAAGCAAATTGACACATGGAACCAATTCATCAAGCAAACTTTCGAAAATGCATGTTATCTACCTCAAGATGGAAGACCTACCAGCAGATTTCCTGGCCAAAACCTCTACCCCAAGATAAACATATTTTCTGCACCTTAGGAACAGGACTCAGCTGATGAGGAAGAGTTTTGAATTAAGGAGGGGTGTTGGAATTTACATTATTATGTAACTTTATACGGCAAGTCCAAAGTCATTATTGATTTTCAATATGATAACTAGGTGATGTTCTATCTACCTCAATTGATATTTCTACCCATTCCCACTTTCGAACCACGAATAGATATTCTATTAAAAATGAGGGTTTTTTTCCTTTCCTTGGATCTACAAAGTAGAAAGGAAAGTTATGTAATCGGCTGAAAATTGTTTTTTGAGTTTTCTTCAGATCTTTATGTTTCAGACCCTAGTGAGTCCGAAAAACACTATTTGGGAAAAATGGTCTGTGTGTGTGTGTGTTCTGCCACATAAGCCAGATGAGTATCCCAGGCCCCTCATATCCAGCAGTAGCCGCTACTGAGCCCACCACCCTCCCTCATCGAGCCGAGGCTGAATGGCAGCCTGCCAGGGTCAGGAAGCACAGGGGAAAAAGAAAAGTCCCCCAAAAAGCAGGACGTGCAGGCCGAGGGCAGCACCCCGCCCACACACCTGCCCAAAAACAAGGGCAAAAATAAAAATAAAGTCTCCACCCCTTACCAAACTCCCCCCTAAAAACCCATGACAAAACGTGGTAGTGGTTAGGCCTACCTGTGAAGAAGGAGAGGCTGGTCCCTCCACCACTAATGCAATGGAAGCGCTGATGTGGGGTGTCCCTGCCTCCAAGGACCTCCAAGCACTAAGCGTTCGAGTGCTTGACATTCGCACCGCAGTGGGAGGTGGTGCCGTCATTGTGACAGAAACTCCATAAATGGCCAAGGCGCTTACGAGCCATATTTACACCAAGAAGGAGTTAAAGCTACAAGCGTCAGCCCCCCTAGGTCTGCTATTGTGTGACGTGTGAACCGACTTACAAAAAGAGGACCTGCCCCAACAAGTTGAGCACAACCCTGCATTGGGCTTCCAGCTGCAGGACGTCAGGCCCCTTTTCACTAAAAAAGAGAACAGACAGAAGGATCGGGAGGGAGTCGGGCTCAGAAAAACTAGAGGGGGCAAGGCACCTCCAAATAGCCTAGCGGTCGTGCGCCATCTGTAAGTACCAAGCCCCCACGCAGTGCTACAAATGTTACAAATTACAACAGGTCTCCCACTGTACACGTCAGATCTGTCAATTGCGTTGAACGCAAATTACAACAGGTCTCTCAATCTACACGAGACGGACGCTGAACCATTTGTCAGCGAGCAATTGCCCTCCACGAGTGGATTATGAATAGGTTAAAAACAGTTCGAATTCTTCAGCACAACACAAATAAGAGTTCCCCGGTTATGGCTGAGTTGCTGCAAAGTGCACTCAACAAATGCTGCAGTGTTCCATACATAGGATCCAAAACTCTTGGTCTGGGATCGCAAACACAAGTGGTGGTGAGAGCAAGAACAGAAGCCAAGGCAACAGTGGCCTGCAATGACCTTTCCATCGACATGCTCACACTCACCCACCTGAACAGCCAGCACTTGGCCGCTATGCTCATCCGAGCTGGTTGTAATATCATATATATATTTTACAGGCAATTTGGCGCACCAGTTGCCAACAGCCTTCAACCACTCGAGTGGGCTCTAGCAGGCCTATCTGGACGACCCTGCATATTCTGTGCTGATGCAAACGCCAGATCACCATTGTGGGGATCCCCGACCCTGGATGGGGCATGGAGTATATAGAGTTGCTCACCTAGTACAACTGGGTTGTTGACAATGACCAAATGACTGACGCGACCTATGATGGGCCGAGAAGAAGGCTGTGCATAGATGTCACAGCTGTGGTTTGGCGAGTCGTACCAGGTGCAACGCAAAGCGAGGGCAACAGCTTTCTACCGGGAGACTGGCTAATGGCCAAATACCTTCCATACCTCCGCAGGTCTGAGTACGGTGGATGCTGTAGGACCCTGCCTCTTGCATATTAGTGTATCCGCAACTTCCATGACTGATAAAACCCTAGTCGAGGGTTTAGGAACAGTCAGTCATCAAATAAGGAAATAGACTTGTGTGTGTATATGTGTGTCTGTGAACAATTTTTTGAGGAAACGATCGAACCAAATCAGCTCAAACTTGATGTCTGGCCTGCAGGTTACCATGGGACGCGAAATAAGGCCATGAGCAAAATCTACTGTATCTGAGACAGGGGCAACTACTTTTTCAAACCTGTCAAATCAGTTACACTGTCAATTCGTCTCTTCAGGCCAATAAGAAGATGCTCAGAGTGCCACAACTTGCCATTTACCTCCCCTGAAAGTCGAGGCTAAGACTGTCAAGCACCATTATTGCAATAGGAGTGCATAGGGCTATATACAGTCAAGCCCGAGGCTGGTCAATTGATCCTAACTGACACCATTCCACCAACCCACTGTCTCACATGTAATTAATCATTAGTGTTAATAAATGATATTAAACTAATTTGATCTTTTGAAATCTTAAAATCACATAAATGTAATTAAAATGTTGACAGTTGTTGGACAATGATTACATTTTATCTTCAAGGTTCTGAACAGACATTCGCATAGCAGAGAGCTGTTTTGTCAATTCTTCATTTTCCCGATTGGTCATCATTGCTTCCTCTCGTGTGGTCTTGATAACGTCATGTAAATGTTTAGATGTTCTTCTTTCTGTCATCAGCTCTTGGTGAAGCCCATTCAGCTTGAGATCATACACTGAGTAGGGCAAACAGTTAACTTCCTTCGACACAGTCTACAAGGAGAAACAACCATTACTCATGACTGAACCCTGAAAATCATCCATAAAAAAATCTAAAAACTAAAAAAAACCGTACATACACATAAATTAATAACCCTAACATTTCATCTCAGAGAGCCCCTTGGAAGTCAACTCAGGACACATCAACTGGGAAATTTAGGACAAGCCTTATCATGGATGACGAATGACTACCAGACTTGGTCCAATAAAAAAAAACGCCAATCCCCCAAAGCCTCAAAGAACTTTTAATAACTCAGCACGGGAATTAAACTGATCTCAAAAGAATGAAACAAACCACTTTAAATCCGCACCGTCAGCAGCAAATTGGTGCACCAGTGGCCGACAGCCTTTAATCACTCAGGTGGGCTCTATAGCAGGACTATCAGGACGGCCCTGTACAGTTTGTGCCAATGCCATGTAGGGATCCCTGACCCTGGACAAGATGAGCGAGGTACACCATTCCTAATGATACCATTACTGAGGCGACCAATGATGGGACCTTGCTGCTCTAATTGCTGGGCTGGCGATTCATGCCAGGTGCAACACAGAGTGATCACATGCTTATTGACTCTGACATTGCAGATGACATCATTCTCTGCAAAAACACACATGAAAAGTGGTTTCATACAAAAAGTTGGACTGGTACAATTCTTTAGGGTACTGGAAGGTGAGCTGGGAGCATCAGACACCAACCTAATAGCGCAAGCTGCCACACCCGAAGAGGTGGACAGCAAAGTGGACTTACCAAAGCACTGCACTCTGCATGTACTTGAGCACTAGACGCACAGGGCGATCAAAGTCCCATGGTGGACTGACAAACTTAACCCCCTCTGACAGAAAGTAAATAAAGCCAGAAGGATGTACCAACACACTCGTGACCCTGATGCCAGAGCCACGCTCCAAATTGCCTTCGTCAATGACTTCCACGAGTTAAACAGCAAGGCTGGCGAAATTTCATGGAAGCGGAGACCTCTGAGAACCCTGGAGTAGACATTACAAGTTCTCCATAGGAAAAGCAAACATAGAGCAGATCTTAGCGGCGATGCAAAATGAGTCAAGCAGAGCATATAGCATCGAAAGTTCTCTGGAAACCCGAGCCCCAAGACATGCAGAGCTCTGTCTCAGGTGACCATTTATTTCCCTAGCTACTTGTGGGACCTACATGGATAACAATAGAAATGAATTTAAAAAAACAAAAAAACCAAGACGCAGACGTTGGCCTCGGAGATCGAAGAGGAGCTTCTGTCGTGTACTACACCAGACCTCGACAATCAGATGTCCATGGACGAAAACACAATGGTGTCTGGGGAGGCTTCTTCCTCAATGCCAATAGGAGTGTTGTCTCCAGCAAGCGTATAGCGTCTATTTGGTGACCCAAGATCCTTTGCCCTGGTAGGAGAGAGGAGTTCTCATCTCCAAGGGGAGGATACCCCTTCGCTCTCAGCCATTGGCTGTGTGGCTTCCAGGGCTCCCATGGTGGATCACCAAACAGAGGCTGGGACGGAGGAATGGATAGGGAAATTCACTAGGTGGAAGACCTGGACACCATGGCCAGTCTTATACAAGGGGGGATCATCTGCTCCTATGAAAACAACTGCCCATCTCCTACCCACAAGACCAATGGTGAGACACCAGTTGAGGGCAGAGGTGAAATACCTCGTGGTGATACTAGACAAGCAGTTCACATAGAACTTGCACATGAGGCATGTAGGAGGCTATGCAGCAATTATAGGGCATCACTCCAAAAATGATGGAGTGGCTCTACAAGGGGATAAAAAGACCCCGGGTCACATATGGCTCCGCTGGGGCTAGAAGTAAGCTGGTATTTTGCGAGCCACTGGACTATCTGGGTGGCTTATGCCAGACCTTAGGGGATGGCACTTAGCATAGCCAGGCTTAAAAACATCTCCAACATACACGTGGTCTAGCCTGTTAGCCTAAAGCAACCCATGGCGAAGGGTGAATGGCACAGGGATCACTGAGTCAAATAAGGAGCCTCAAGGATACCAGGCAACCTCCTTGCAGTAAGTAGCCTTGTAAAGGCATGCAGGGCTCTGCCGTGATCTACTGCTTATTATTACCCTTGCTACTCGTGGGAACATGAATGATGAAAATAAAATAAATTTGAGCATTCAGGAGCTTACCTTAGCTGAGGAAGAGAGACTGCTATTTAGTCCCTCCTCAGTAATGGAGGAGGAGGTCATGGACTTGTGCTGTGATCTCTCAGTTGAAGAAGGAGGTTCGATTGCAGCAGATAGAGACGTACGGTCACATCCTGCGAGCGGGGGGTCCTCAAGGGCTCCTGAGAACCAGGTGGAGAAGGGCTTGGACCTGCTAACCAAAGGGTCGAATGAAGGCCATCGAGCACGCATTCTGGGCACAAGCGGGGGCGCCATGTGAGGTTAACTGGCTCGCAGAAGCTTTCTGAGCTCTCCTGTCAGAGAGTAAGAGTGTGGCTGATGCCAGGGCTCTTGTCATGAGAGGAGGGCTGACGAAAGAGGTTGGAGGGGGCCAGAAAAGAGGACGGCCAACCCCAGGGGACACTCCTGAGGGGAGGAAGAAAGTGAGGCGCTCCTTGGGAGTGAAATGAGGTGGGGGGGGGGCAATGTGGCGGCGTAGGGTCCCTGTCTACAATCCGCCTCAGTGGGGCCAGTGGGTGCGGGGTCAGGGCGTGCCAAAGGGCACCTTGGCTGCTGGCTAGGGGTCTGTGGGTGGTGGTGATCTAGGGTTCAGCTGTGCAGTCCTGGCTGGGGCCTCGCCTCCGCTGCGCAGTGGTTGCAGCTCCTGGAAACAGCGGTGCTGGGGCCCCGGTGGATCCTCCTGTGCCAACAGTGTCGGCTGGGGCTGTGGGTGGAGTAGGGAGGCTGGTGGGGCTGGAATTGGCAGGGCAGGCGGAGCAGACATCAAGGTCCTACCGGCCCAAGCTGCAGAGAAACTGCAGGCAAGTCGTGCCAGCTTGCCCTCCAGGCACTCCGCAGGAACGTAAGGCCCCAGGTGGGTTTGGGGGTCGGCGTGGGTGTTGATGAGCGTGCATCACCTTAGCTTCCTCCAGAGCAGAAGGGAAGAACTTGAGTTGATTGTCAGGTGCAACGTCAATGCACACAAGGCATGGGGCAGCACAGACACAAATGAAAGAGGTGAGTCCCTTCTTGACTACTTACTGTGCAATGGAATGGTGGTAGTCAATAGGGGGAGCGTGCCAACTTCTGTTATGCGCCGGAGGCGGGAGGTACTGGACATCACAGTCTCAAGTGCCTTCTACACTAGTAGAATAATAAATTAGCATGTCTCAAGGGAAACCTCAGTGTCTGATCATCGGATGGTGATGTTCAGGATGAGGTTCCCAAATAGTGTGACAGAAACATATTGGAACCCCAAGAACACGGATTAGGTTCTGTACAGCTGTGCCTCCAGTTTGGAGAGCTACAGCTAGAAGATACAAACTGTCGAAGGTGCGGAAAGGGCGGCAGGTGGTAGAGACGTATGAAGAAAGCTGCGAGTTGAAAACCCGAAGATGTAATAAGGAGGGAGGCCCCTTGGTGGAACAAAGAACTGGATAGGCTTCAGAAAGAAATGAGAGGGCTCTTCAACAGGGCAAAGAAATGGGGTGAGTGGGACGCGTTACTGGGGTTCCCTCACAGTGCATAATGAATCCCTCTGACAGGCAAAAAGGAAATCCTGGAGAGATTTCTATGGGGTCATGAAAGACTTGTCCACCATGTCCAAGGTGCAGAAAATCCTCACTAGAGGAGAGAGGCCGCAGATCGGCTTTACTAAAGGCAGGGGGAACACATACAAGGGGCAGCAGGGAGACCTTTGAGGAGCTACTGGCAGCTCACTTCCCAGGGTCTCATAGCCTGCAGTGGGGAGATAGCCACCACCATTAGCTGAGGGCTGATGGAGGAACCTGCAACAGGCAATTGAGGAACCCAGTGCCTCCAGGGAAATGTTCACGCTCAATATGGAGTTTGCTAAGAAACGTGGTCACAGTTGATCTGTCTGTTTGAAACTTACCACCCATGTAAATAGTGGGATCAGGTGGAAAATCAGATTAAGGTGGTCACCTCCGCACGGTAACACACGGGCCACAGCTCTCTACTGGGAGACTAGCTATTGACCATATAAGCGCCATACTTCAACAGGCCTGAGTTTGGTGGATGCTGCATATTAACGAAATCGCAACTTCCCTGACATATAACCCTCGTAAAGGGTTTGGGAACATCTATTAAGGAAACAGATCTGTAGTGAAGCTAAGTAGATACAAATTCTTACTTCATTGGAGAGGTCTTCCTCATAATTGCTCTCAGGACTAGCATTAGTTCCCACTGAAGTCCCAATGTCCTAGAACGTAGAACTCAATACTTTGGGAAACATGTCTTTCCTTACTCATAACAAGTATTGCACACATGTAATTTTTAAGCAGCGATGTGGTCAGATATTCAAGATATCGCATTAAACTAGAACTATGTGAAAAATTATGAACTTTTTGTTTCCAAGGAAAAACAAAAAATTTGGGGGGAACTGAGACTGAGATTGATAGGGAATGATGCACTAAGAAATTTGACTTGATGACGCTAACTCACCTTGCACACGTGTTTTTCACTCATTCCTTTAAATTGCTCAAAAACAAATTCTCTTTCCTGCTCCTGAAAGTGGTAAAATGAACAATAAAGAAGAAAATAGCAATCAAAATCCCTACTACGTAGATCCGTTGAAAACACATTTAAATTTTAGTAAAATTAATGTCAGATTTTACTGACGCCCATGTAACTATCATGACCCGCCTTGAATTATCGGAATTGATGTGAGTTCTATAATCCCAAAATACCCTCAAGTCCATTTGTTTCAATTCAATCATAATTATAATGTGAATAGTAAGGCTGCTATTCAACAAATCTTCACCAAGAAAAAATAAGGAGTTGGACAGAAGCTGAGCAGTCAAAGTTCTTCTCACTAATAGAACACAGAAAGCGGTTTTATATTCTATTAGGGGAGAACCTCAATGTTAGTATATCATGTTATTTGGAACTGACTACTGGAATACTGGAACTACTTTGTTAGCCAAACACCCAGTGAGAATCAACTGAAAATCTTTATTCCACAATGTGGCTGAATAACATAACTTCACACAACATATGCCACCTACAAGTAAATTCATCGATTTACCTCACTTTTTCACCCTCATTCAACAAATTCAGCAGTACATCAAAGTCCAGATGAGAAGGGAAAGTGAGTCAAATATGGGAGCTCCTCAAAAGTTATAGTGTCTCTGCTTTAACTAAATACCTTGAATACCCTTGAAGATGATGTCACTCCTCACTATTTGTAAATTAATTGCACAGATGCCATCTGTTACATTAAATTGATGTAATAGATTACATGACTAATTTCGATGAAATATATCAAATGCCCATTGTGATTATGATACTGCTGGACTGATTCATCTTACATTTAAAGTTGAGTAGATTTTGTAGCTTCTCTAAATTCGTTAGGATTTACAGTCTAGCCAAGTATCCTCCACCCTCAGCTTTTCAAACGTTCACAAGCGTTCCTGTTCGATGCAAAACGCTGAATCAGCATGAGTTTTTTGACCTCGGAATTCCAGCACCTGCCCTAACAGGCTTCCCTGGCCCTTAATGCCAAAGTCCTTGTTTCCCCAAAGACCTTCGTCCTCAACCCCTTATTGTTACCTATGGCAATTCCACCTCTTCCATTATTTCCAATTGATGACAGATTTCCTGCTTCGTCTGGACATTCCGAAATATCATTTCCTCCCCTCTTGTCACATTCCCCTCCACGAAGACAGCTCCTCCCAAACTCATTCTCTTCAAAGCCTCGCAAAAGTCGGTCGTCTCCAATTCTCCCAACACAGTTATCTAACACCTTTCACGATACAGTCGTCTCCCATGCTCCCAACGGACCACTTGTTTCACCTCTCATCGACATCTAATTCGGATTTCTACTTCCTCCCCAGTACTACCAGTTTCACGCCTTCAGAGCCTTCCTTGTCCGTGCTTATATACTCAACTTATATCCTGTTTAAAACACCTTTTCTTGTGCATATAAGTCTCCAAATCTTGTTTCCAAAGTACAAGTTCGTGCTCAACTAAACCAGTCCCCTAGATTCATTCAAGTTTATACTGGTCAAAACAGTTCCTCATGCCTTGCATATTTCATGCTTTGCCCAACTTCTCCTACCTCAATAGAAATTTCCTAATTTTACTCTCCTCACTAATTGATCTACTCAATCTTTCCGAAATGACAAAATATATAGTTGTTTCCTGAACATCAGAGGGACCAGTGTTGGGCAACCCGCAATTCGCGCCTTCTCCCATCCTTCAAAGTTCATCCTTCTTCTTCACTTGCTCCGACCTTCGCCTAATGCGTGTCCACCTCCAATCATATTTTCCTTTTATTTCCTTTCAAATTTCCCTGAAATTATTTCCCTTTGGGGTTTTTCATCTCATTAGATTGCTGAGTTGTTTACATACACCCAGCTCCTCTTTTTCCAAAACTACGAGGAAAACTGCTGCCAGACACCCCAGGGGCCTGGGAAGAAACCACAAGAACATCGTACGAAAGTTATTCCATGTACTTCTCATCCTCATGCACCTTGTCTTCCAGGATTGTCATCAGTTTGCTCTGAGTGATGTCTTGGCAAAGCCATTGGGGTCGATGTGCAATATCCTCCTTCTCTTTTTTTTAAAATATACAGTCCTTTCAAATTACTCATCCACAATAGTTATCAACTAGTTTGTAAAAAATTTGAAGCTTTTTATCAAAAACACTCGAAAACGTTTTGAAGGGAAATCTCTTTAGTTTATATCTCTATTTAACAAAATGTTGGGCATGATGCCAACTCATAACTCATTCATTCCTGTTTCAGAAATTGAAGTTTGGTAGATACACTTAATTTTCCAACAACTGCCCTCTAGTAAAATATGAAGGGAGGGAAGCCTAAATTTCCAGTGATCATATTTTGAAGCAAGCAAAACTATCTACCTATACCTAACCTCATGCTACCCATCTAGCCCTACTGTTAACCTCTGTGGCAAGTGTCGAAGCATGCCTAGCAGTTACCACATTTTTATCATAGGAATATTGGAGCCTCCCTCCTGTTTTTTTTTAATACTTATTTGTTTGGTTTGTTTTCTTGTTGTTTTTCCCGGGCACTGAGCAGCCACAATTAATTTTCCCTCCCGGATAAGTGCTGCACATTAATCGCTATTTTTCTTGCCTTTTTCTGGCACCCAATCTGAGATGATGTTATTTGTGTTCAGGAGAGATTGCTCACCATGCATTCAATGGCAAAGTCAACTGACAACTGATCTGCAACCACTTGTAGTGCTTTGGTGCTTCATCCAACAGGCACAAATAATCCGGAGAAGCGCTGCTAGCTGGGACTGAATAACCAACTTCTTTTTCATTGGTAAGTTTGCTATTTCACCCAATACAAGCACAGCCCATTCCTCTCAGACAAACTGGTATCTCAATAACACACATATTTATAGCGTCCAAAAATGCGAAGCTGATAAGGCACACACCTTTCAGGTTCTAACGAATCAGAGGAGATGCCACATCTCACCTGTTATAACGCTTAATCTGCACTTTTAAAACAGCCATTTCTCATGCACATGCAAGATGGCAGTGATGAGCAAAGTCAAATTGCAGTTGTAACGAGAAACATATCCTGTAATACGAATTATATCCCCAGTTCTTTAACAAAATGTGGCAAATGATAGTTGAATTTTGAATAATACTAAACCAGTATATAATACGCCTACAGAACCTTTTGAAGCAGCATGTCTTCAATAATTCGCACTTTGTTGACGTATTCCTGCAACTGGGACTGCAGAACCTTTTTCTCGTCATTGGAATCCAATAATTCTTTCTTATACCTTTTGAGATGCTTTGAACAATGTCGGTGCTTGAATTTGAGAGTGCTAAAAAAAAAATCAACAAACTTTTTTTCAATGCAAAAAAGTTGCAGACACAATAAATATCCAGTTTTGAAAAAATATCGTCAGAAACTGCTTTCTTCAAAATTTTTGGAACTTACTGAACCTGCTGTCTGATAATATTGTCAATGTAACAATACATTGTCATTATATGTTTGTGATCTACTAACTCAAAATAGTTGAAGTGCAGAACATTCCTACTTGAACTAACTCACACATACCAAATTCAATAACAAGAACAGTGATAGATTTGCCACAAACTTACTCATAAGACTTCTCTAAAGATGATAATTTAGCAGTAGTTTTTCCAAATTCCTTTGCAAGCTCCATTGTTTGTCTTTTTGACTCATTTACTATCTTTTCAGAACTATCCAACAGTTCCTCAAGTTTACTGGAAACAGATTTTCAATTACTTGTGTGTTAAGAAGGCAGGTTTCGCAAAAATCTGTGTTATTTTATAGAAATGGGGAAACCAAAATACTGGGTAGAAAGGGGAGTGCTACCTACCCCTGCGCATATCCTCAATCATCCACTTCATTTAACGAAACTTTGCATATTTATACATGCATTTTAACTGCAGAGGAAGCAAGCCCTTATGGTACACGAACAGATTCCAACAGAGATGAACTGGCGCATAAGTGCATGCAAATGGCATGCTATGCTGATGATAATTAATGCAACCACAAGAGCACGTGCGGCGTATAACTGAAAGCCACCTAACGACTAATGAGTCAGTCACCTTCCAGATCAGATAGGTTCTAAGAACACCAAGTTTCCTCTTCTTTTCTACATTCACACCACAGGGGGAGTACTCCGCACCCCTGTTTATTACCTACACTACTGAGTGGTGGGAGGAGGGCAAGTACTTTTTTATTCCTCCCCACCACCCTACACGCCTGTACTATTCAACAAGCCTATCTAACTCACACTCAAGTTGGGGCCTGGGTCAAGGTCAGGCAGCCTGCTATCACTTACAGGGCTGCTGTTGATCTCGTTCAATATGCTTGTGTGATGCCTACCAGGATAGCACTCTGGATGCCATTTGCCCTATTCCTTGTGCTATACGAGGGGTTGTTACACCAATTAAATGCTCCGTAAGTGACAGCTGGCAGGAATAACATACGATAATACAGCTTCCCGACTTAATAAGATGCTCCCCATTCTGATCCTGCTATTTTCCTCATCATTGCTATCGAACTGCTCAGTTTCAACGACAGATAATTTATCTGAGAGACTGCCAGGAAGCTCTTCCGAAGGATTATCCAAGTACTTTACCTCCTCCCTCAACTGTACTCGTGCATCTCCCATTCCAAAGGCTACTGGGTGCTGTGGGTCACTTTTCCCTATAAATTGGATGGCCGCTGCCTCCCCTTCCTCCAAAGTCAGCCTCGCTTTATGGCACCATTGCTTCACCATCTCTGCTGCTTGCTCAGCCGCCATCTCGGTTTCCTGCTGATTGCTACCACGTACCGCTATTGTTACCTAGCTATCCTTGCCTCCTCCAACCTTTTTATGAGCCTGCTGAGTTCCAGAATGCAGCCCCGAGGACTGACCCCGGGGGGCATCCCCGCTCGACTTTGACTTCTGCAGCCTACCCAGGCCCAGCCTTGTGCATTCTGGCGACTCTATCCTTAAAGTAGTCACTTATTAGCTTATACATATTAGGTGGCATGCTCATCTTTCTTATCAGGACTGCATGATGCAGGTCCCTTGCCATTCCATCCACATCATAGGTGTCCCCATCCATCCAGTAACCCTTCTTTGTGGAGTACTTACGGCGCTTATTGCCCAACTGTCCATGGTCACTTGTAGTTTCAAAATCGGCAGACCATTTCACTTCTTGCACCGAGGACAACATTCTGGCCTGTGTTAAATCTGTACATGCCTGGCCCTGTGGTCCTGAGAATGTAGCTGTCACTGATATATCATTGAAGAGGGAAAGCTCCGTCTCAGCCACCCAGAGCATACAGCTCCTGCCTCTCATGTCCGTGAGTCCGTCTCCCCATGTCTGAGATCTGGCATTGAAATCAACAATAACTATGACTTTGGTGCTACCACTAATGGATCTGCTCAGCTCTGATATTATTCCTAATATGCGCTCCATTGCTCCATGATTTGGTAAGTAAACGCTAATTAGTACTATGGAGTGCTCTTTCACTGTTAAGTGTGCTACTACCATGTGCTTGGACCACCAAGCACATGGCAAGCAGCATGGCTTTGTGCTTGTCCTGGCTAGCCACTGCAACCCGCCTATCAAATATCGCGATGGCCGCCCATAGGTTCACCCTCAGATCCCTATTGTACACTAGACAGGTGCTGACCCCAAAACACCTCACCTTATTCTGGGTGGTGGGTGGCTCTTGTACTGTGGCTAACCCTACTTTCTTTTCCGAAATCAACTGTGTTAGTAGATTCGCCAAGAGGCCCTGCCTATTCATATTATGTTGAGTGATCATAATACTCAGCGCTAACATTTGCCATAGTCTGTTGCTATTACCTAATGCAACATAGTCCTGCTCATGCACGGGTAGCTAGCATTGCCCACGTCGTGGTTGCCTGCCAACCACTCAAGTGGCACTCTTCTTTCCTATAGGAGCACAGTCTCATCATGGCACAGTACCATCATCATGATATCATAGGGTGATACGCGGACCTTGAAAAGTATCTGCGAGATAGAAAACATTGTACCAAAAAGCTAATGTGGCCACCTGAACACCCTGGTGAGATACTCAATTAGATCCACCTAATTCGTTTGGCACCTAGCTCAGGGATTTATCAGTTACAAAGTAGTGTCAGAGAGCGCCCCCGAAAAATGTGAAGTTTTCTGGTAACACCCCTTGACCCTCCCCCCTATTCCCCCGCCACACTTCAATGTACAGAGAACCCATATAATTATCAAGCTGAGTAGGAACCCACACCCTGCAAGGATGTCATTCATCAGCCAAGGTCTGGTGAATAATCATACCAAACGTTTAGAAAACCACCTTGTTCATGTTCAGCTGAGCACTGTCAAAAGTGTCAGAAACTCATTGCAGCACAGCATGTTCTGCAGTGCAAAATTCTCTCTCAAAGTGGTACTGGTAGTGAGTGAAAATGGGAGAGTAGTACTTTTTGGAAGTGCTAAATGACTGCTGACACAGAAACAGCCCCCTTCCAAACCATTCAAGTTATGAGAGTAGAGTAGAAGATTTTCTCGTAACCTAACTGGTGCAAGCACAGGGCGTTACACGAGTCATGAAGAGCCGCTCACAAATCCAAAACTTGAAAGGGATTTTTGTAATCAGAGCATAAAAATTGTTCACTCCACAAATCCAATACCATCATTGTTTGTGAGGTTTACTGTTTCACAGAAGCGCAGATTCAGAGCTCTCCTGTCAGACAGTAAGAGTGTGGCTGATGCCAGGGCTCTTGCGATGAAAGGAGGGCTGATGAAAGGGGTTGAAGGGGGCCAAAAAAGAGTACGGAAGGAGAGGAAGAAGGTGAGGCACTCCTTGGGAGTAAAAGGAGGTGGAGGGCAGTGTGGCGGTGTAGAGTCCCTGTCTGCAATCCTCCTCAGTAGGGCCAGTAGGTCTGGTGGTCAGGGCATGCCAAGGGGCAGCCCTGGCTGGCGACCACCAGTATCATACAGCTCTGCTGTGTCGGGGGTGAAGCTGGGGGGTTCCATGAGGACTACCCTGCAGAGCTCCTCACAGCGGAGCAGATAAAGGCCGTAGAGGAGAGCATGGTGAAGACTGTGTTCGTCCTCAATGAGGATAAGGGTCTGGAGTCAGGGTTCACTGATACCATGTGTAGGAGGGGATGGTATGCAGTGACCTGTAATGATGGGGGCACAGCAGCATGGCTGAGGGAGCACATTGCCACCCCACAGCCCTGGGAGGGTGCCAGACTGAAGGTCTGTGAAGATAAAGACGTTCCAAGACCAAGGAGGGTATCGATAAGTGTGCATCACTTCAACTTCCTCCAGATCAACCTGCGGAAAGAAACGAGGAGGCTCTTCAACAGGGCAAAGAAATGGGGTGAGTGGGACGCGTTAAAGGGGTTCCCTCACAGTGCATAATGAAGCCCTCAGACAGGCAAAAAGGAAATCCTGAAGAGACTTCTATGGGGGCATGAAAGACCTGTCCACCACGTCCAAGGTACAGAAGAGCCTCACTAGAGGAGAGATCGGCTTTTTACTAAAGGCAGGGGGAACATACACAAGGGGCAGCAGGGAGACCTTTGAGGAGCTACTGTCAGCTTACTTCCCAGGGTCTCATAGCCTGCAGTGGGGAGATAGCCACCACCATTAGCTGAGGGCTGATGGAGGAACCTACCTCAGGCAATCAAGGAACCCGCTGCCTCCAGGGAAATGTTCACGCTCAATAAGATTAGATGGGCATTGGGGCATTCAAACCTTACAAGGCCTCAGGTACAGATGGGATCTTCCCGGCCATGTTACAGAATTTTCAGGGCAAGTCCTGGTGTACATACCCACTATGTGGAGGAAGGTGAAGGTGGTCTTTATACTGGAGCCGGTTGGCTCCTCAGCCAGGGCTACTGCCCCATCAGTCTCAAGTCCTTCGTGTTGAAAACAATGGAGAAGATAGTGTGCCTATCGATAAGGGAGTACTATCTCACTCAGAACCCCATTTAGAGTTCCCAGCATGCCTATCAGAGGGGGAGATCTACTGAGACTGCTCTGAACGAATTTGCAACAATGCTGGAGGATACTCTGAGATCCGGAGAGATTGCGCTGTGCTGCTTTCTGGACATTAGGGGGGGCTTTTGACAATACGTCATATGCCTCAATTACGGCCTTGGCTAGTAGGAAGGGTGTAGATCCTAACCTAATTTCTTGGACCAAGGAGATGCTGAGTAGCAGGGTGGTCTCAAAACTTGCGGATGTCCTCCGCTTTGTGCGGGGGTGGTGGAGGCGTATAGATGATGAGGGGGTGATGCCCCCATGATCTGAGGCTCATGGACGCCCTTACAATAGGCCCGTTTGTGGCCACAGTGAGGGTATCGCCTGCATCCACCGTTTCAAAGAATAAAACGGCCCAACAACAGTACTACTTCTGTTGCAAAATCGACAGCTTTCTCACTCCACTGAATCACTTGCGGTCATTTTGGCTCCATCTGCGAGTCGTCATCCATCATTGACCCTCCCAAACTATTTCTTGAGGAATCGATTAAATGGAAATACAGGAAACAAAAACGAAACATGATATCAATTTCCACTAACCTCCTTATAAGCAAACTTTCATGGATCAACGTGGAGCCAGTTACAATTTTCCGTAGCTTGGTCATCCAAGAAATATTACAGAACTTTCCCACAACTACGTAAAATACCCTGAAAACTTCAGACCTTGGATCACTTCGCTCACAGCATTTACTGACATTTGGCTCACTGCACGAACTTAAAAAGCGGTTATTTACTGTTTAGTCGTAAACGGGAAATGCACCGCAGCGATTACAACAATTTCTACCCGAAAAATATTCAGCAGGACCTCATCATGGCGTTTTAACAATTGTAGGCAACGGGAAACTCGTGATATTTCCATAACGGTTCAAGCTACCAATGGCGCAGTCAGTCTCATTCAAATAATTAAAATAAATAATACGCTGAAGCCACGTCAGGGGGACGTGGCTTTATCAGCCTAGCCTAAGTTTAGGCGAATTTCGGTTATTTTGAAAAACATATTTCAACTTCCCGTAACCCAATTTGGGTGGTTACAACGAGAACAATGAAGAGATTATGATTTTATTCTAACATAGCATATTCAATATTATTTTCTGACGAATATGAACCCCGAAGTCACTCAAGGGCAAAAAGTCACTTGATGCATCCCTCTAAATATTTCGTTGGAAAACTAAAGCGTTTGCCGTCGGATTGTAGGATCATACTGTAACTCATTTATGTTATGCACTCGAATAAACTCCAATGGAAAGTAAACGAAGCTATTGAAGCAGTTGAATTAAACTCAAATCAATTGGAAAGTCGATGCACAACACAACATTTGGTTGTAAAATATTTTTTGAATTATCACGAACCCCCGCGTCACAAATTGTGAGAGCAATTTTTTTTTAGCAAAAGGTTGCACGACTGACTTTCAGTGACTATTTCAAGCGCTCTTTACATAACAGTGTTTCGATTCGAGTTTCGTCATGCATTCGGCTCACCTTCCCCATTCTTCACGCTCAGATTTAATTCAACTAGAACACAAAGGGAGACAGGACGGGAAATCGAGTTCATGGGACGAGCCACTCAAAGATTTGGAGGCACTCGACTTTCTTCGGCACGCGACCTTGTGCAAATCAATTAATGCCGATAAAGCGCTTAATATGCTCTGTTGAAGGCAACATTTTGTCACGAACTGATGTTTTTGTCGTAGAGTGTAAAAATGAGTACCGAGAACATGTTTCTGCGCTGCCCAGGCATTTAATTGAATTTCCAGTAACGTGCTGCCGTACTCTCATCATCGTGTTCCAAACCCCAACAAAACGTAGTTCATCAGACTCAGACAAGTTTAGTTCAGTGGCTGAGATATGGCGAGCTTGTTATTTAATGTTCATCACAATTTTCAAATGGCTGCGAGACGGTCATCTGTTTGTGTATACAATTTGTTTATTCTGTACGTTCTGAGGTTATTTCACGATGATCCACGAAAATTCTCTTATACTCGTAAGATGTGAAAATTCGTTCATCTGCACAATACGGAAATTTCAAACAGCAAGCTGTTTTTGCTTTCCATTACCTGAAGGGTAAGGGAAGTGTAGTGATCGTGTCGAAAAAAGTCTAGTTTTCTTCAGATCATTGACGCAATACGGATTTCATCAATCATATGGAGGACCTTTTAGCAACTTATCCCCACATTTTATTCTCCATGATTATTTCTGTATCTATCTGTTCAACGAGGACGTAAGCCACGATAACGCGAAAACCAATTTTCTCAAAAACGGCTCCAACGATCAAACTTAGGGAGTACTCTCAATTAACTAGTCCCTACATTTTGATCTCAATAAACGTTCCTGTAGAAATGCATTCAACGAAGATATAGCGTCCGTATATACCGCAGGTAGCCAAATTTTGTACAGGGGTTGGGGAAAGTAGTGTGCTGCTACGCACCATATATTTTAGGATAGTTTTTTTTTACGGAGGAAAACATTCTGAAATGAAGCACCGATATCGCACCCTTTACCAACGATGAGAGTTGATCCCAATTTTCCAATATAATTATCAAACAACTGTCCTTGTTAACATAGCAAGCAGTTTTTAGACGTTATAAACGACTTTTTATAGATCTTCGTGGAATAACCTCACAAGCTCACGAGTAAACAAATAACCGCTGAACAGTGAGGAATACACCAAAACAAATTCCAAAGACAAGGTCACTGTATCTCCACAACGGTTCAAGGTTCAGGATTCTGTTTATAAAATATGAGAGACCCCTCTCCCTCACCAGTTAACATTTTTTCTCTTGGCCAACCCTCCACGAATTTTTGAAGTTTCTAAAATCCAATTTGAAGCGCTTCTCGTTACCATACTTCTCTGATTGACAAACTTCGTTTAGGAAATTTGAGAACAATATTTGTGCATATTTTGAAGTTTCCAGTTTACTTCTGTCGAAACCAGTAACGTATACATCTCCAACGTTGAAATATAGTTAGAGAATGCCAGGAACTAGATTTTGATACAAATAATTTTTGATACGATCGCAATAGCTTCATTTTCTATTAATAAATATGTAACGGAGGGGAATCGGAACCAGAGACTTAGATCCGCAAGTTGCTCTTCGCATGTGGATGAGGGACAAGGTCGACTTGACTGCCCGTTTCGAGGAAGCTGTTGTCTCTGTGCCGGCCCGTGGAAGCGGATTGAGCTGCGCGACCACATGAATCATCGAACGCGATTACGTCACCTACGAACAGAGCATACCTTCCGGCGGCAGCACGACAGTTGACGCGAGAGCCTTGCAGACCCAGCTCCGCGGAAGCGGAGCCGGAGGAATCGGACCTTGACTCGGATTCTCTTCTAGTTAACAGGACCAAGCGATGACTGTAGGAGACGGAGGGGGGGGGGTTAAGAAATTTCGTTTAATACGCAACCGTTGCAGGGGGATTTCACCTAAGCCAACTCCACTTTCCAATGAAATACGCGACCCTCGTCACCCCCACGCGCCGGAGGAGACAGACCGGGGAATTGGCGGGAGCAAGTGAAGTGCAGAAGACACGACCTGTGTGTCCGTAGACAGTTCAGTTCATTGTTTGGCGTCGACGACGCACCAACAGCGGCCTGATGGCCCTCGTCACTCTTCTCCCGTAAGTACGAACTCCAGGCAGCTTAAGGGCGACAAGGGGACCGCAATCGACCATATGTAGGTTTTATAAGTTCAGTGACGGACATAAACTAGTGAATCCACTGTCAATAATATGCGAGTCAAACAGGGGTGCCATAGTTTGTATTATGAAGTAGTTAGCGCTAAATTAATGGCTAGCTTCCAAATCAGTCAACCTCCTAGAAAAAAACACAACACACCTCAATCAAGCCCTAAAAACGTACTTCAGGCAGGAGTTAGTTGATTTCTGCGAAATGTATGGCTACATGCTCTGCTCTGCAAGAGCCAGCTGCAGACACTCGTTAGAGAAGCGTTGCAAATTTGCATGCTGGTAGAAATGGAAACTATAGTGGAAGGAATCAGGCACCAGGCAAACTGTCACCGTAAATTGTAATGACACTAAATTACACAATAAGCGTTGGACGCTGTTAGTTCTTAAAACCTAAAAGAGTGGATAAAACCTCTGGCTCTGAGGATACCAACCACCATGTCGTTCAAAATGACAGCTCAGCTTGCTTCATAGTGCGATACGTGGGCAGATGTTAAAACGCATGAACGAGTGCAAACGCACACATGCAGGTCAACGCTTCAAGTTCGTACCACATTTCGGTCCACTCCTCTGAGTGAGCTTGCTGATACCTGAGGGCTCCATCTTACCTTGCAGACATCTAGCTGGGGTATCATACCAAACTACCTACAATCTTCAAAGCGGCTCATTTCCCGTGTCAACAAAACTCATCTAATGTTTCATCTTGTACGCGGAAAAATAAAGGGAGGCACATTATCACGACATTAAAATAACTAGCGTGAAGGCAACAACTTTCTTCAACCAAAGTAAATTCGATGATGCGTTATGTATACAGGTGCTGTATTACCAGGAAAATGATCTGTTTCTTCGTGAACGCGATTGTGAGAAAACGGCTGAACCAAATCGGCTCAAATTTTATATTTAACCAACAGGTCATCGCGGAAAGCCAAATAAGGGTAAGAGAAATATCTGGTGCGTTGCAACACACAACTTTCCCTAGCTCTACGTCAATTCACTTTGTACATGGCTAATTCTATTTAATCAATTCATTTATCACTCAGTTAATTTGAACTTGGTCAAACAACGCTTTACGGCAGCAGAGATTATTGAGCAATTGGTACACAGATAATTAATGAGGCTGTAAACGCGATTTAAAAAAAAAAAAAAAAGGATAGTAATCACTTTTGCAGAGTTATTGGAAAATAACTGTTAGAACTGGTAGTAACCGCAACGACAGTAGTTGAAATTCAGGAATTTCTGGAGTGAGCCTCATGTATCTCATGAGCGTTTTTAAACACTCACCCTTTAGGTATTGGATTGGACTACATTACCAATTTTTTTTAAACATTCTACAAGAATTCCAGCGGAGTTTATAAGGAAAAAACTGCGCGAAAAACGCTTTTGGTCGAAAAGTTTGATAATTTATTGTGCTGCTCTCGTCATTTTCCCACGAATGAGAATTTTATAGTATCATTACCTGATTGAGAGCTATCAATATAAAAAATGTAATTAAAATCGTTAGAGCCGTTTTTAAGGAAAAAATTTGGTGTTTTGATCACTATGATAACTATAGTTAAATTTCGGTGAATTTTGTTCATACCCTTATTTTGGCGTCCCATGATGACCTGCGGGCGAGATATGAAGTTTGAGCTGATTTGGTTCGGTGGTTTTCTCTAAAAATCGTATACAGACACACACACACACACACACACACACAGACCATTTTCCCAAATAGTGTTTTTCGGACTCAGGAGGGTCTGAAACGTAAAGATCTGAAGAAAACTCAAAATTTTTTTTTCTGCAGATTAGATAACTTTCCTTTCTACTTCGTAGAGCCAAGGAAAGTAAAAATCTACCGAATTATGATCAGTTCATAGTGATCAAAACACCATATATTTTTCCACTTCAAAACGGCTCTAACGATTTTGATTCAATGGTTTGTATGGACAGTTCAAGATAAGATAACAATAGTACGAAATTCTCATCATTGGGGAAATGACGAGAGCCACACAATAAATTATCAAACATTTTCGAATAAAATCCGATCAAATGATAAATTCTCAGAACAATTAGGATCCCGTCAAACTACCTACACTACGAGAGTTTAATAACGCTCACAATACATGTACAGCCACTTCAGAAATGACATAACTTTGAGCGCTACCGCTTTCTACTTAAAACGTGAAGTTGTTTAACTAGATTCAAATGAACTGAGAGAAAAAAAGATTTAATTGGTAGCAATGGTTGCATGAACAGAAGCAACTGAATAAATTCCGAAACCTCAAGGATTAAATTATAGGTCTCCTCGAATAGTAGAGAGGGAAATGAGCACAAGTAACTCACAGACCTTACAGCAATATTACAGCGTTCGCTGCTGTCTTTTATCTCATCTCCAGTGATTCACACTGAACCCTTAATCGACAAACACAACACACACGTACAAAAGCGGGTACGCGTCTGCGCGCGACTGAACTCAATCTTCATGTAGAAATACAATACAAAAAGATTAATATTACACGTGGAGATCCAGGATTTGTGGAAGAACGTCATGGAAACGCGAAAAAATACTTTTGCAAATTGTTCACAATCGTATCGACATCAATTTGTACGACAATTATGTCAAAATCGGCGACAAGCTTTTGAAATCGGTCGTTAGCCAGTCTCCTGGTAGAGAGCTGTTGCCCGTGTGTGACCGCGCAGAGGTGACCACCTGAGGAATCCCGTACCATCTGGGAGGAGTTCTTAATCTGGTTTCCTACCTGATCTAACTATTTACTTGGGTGGCAAGTTTCAAAAGGACAGATCAACTATGACCAAATTTCTTAGCCATCACCTTCTTCGCGAACTTTGAAAAATGGTTATAGGCTTGCTTTGAAGCAGTCAATGCTGCTAAGTTCGTTTGCCCACCCAACAACCGTCGCTCACTGTTGTAGAAACTACAGTGGAGCAGCACATGGTTTCTTGTTTCCTCCGCACTGGAGGCACAAGACGTGCATAATGGAGTCTTTCAGAGAAAAGAAGTGGAGCCGTGCATTGAAGTTACCATGTCCCGTGAGGAACTGACTCAACCCATTTTCTTGAAAGACGTTCACGGATGTTGGGGAAGAACTCATACGTATCACGTCCCTTTGACGAGGATTCCCATCTCGCTTGCCATTTCTCTAGAGCCCATTCATCGATGGCGGCAAGTTTCTGTTCTGTGGTGAGATCCGCACGGAGTTCAGCCCAAAGCGGGGGAAGCTCCTGTTTCACTTTCCACTTGTCAACCATGCACTCAACGGCCAAATCAACTGGTAACTAACCAGTGATCACCTGGAGTGCTTCTGTTGATACAGTCTTGTAGGCCTTGGTGATCCACAGGAGCGCAGCTCTCTGGGATTGGGCCAATACTCTCTTTTGATTGACTGTTAGTTTGCTACCCCAGACAACAGGGCAGTAGCCAATCACGCCTAGATATATGGCCTTATACATGAGGATAGTGTCATGGTAACACACTCCCCAAGTGGCCTTTGTGATTGCACACAGTGAGGCAAACCTTGCAATGGTAGTGCCTTTGAGGGACTGGAGGTGTTGGTTGAAACCCCACCTCTCACCTATATTCACTCCTAAATACTTGACGTGCTTTTCAAGAAGGAGCCTGTGGCCGCCAAAGCGTATTGTGGGTGGATTATTCACTTTCCCCTTCAAGAGGATTAGCTGGGTTTTTTCCTCAGCCACCTGTGTCTTGACATGCTCACACCATTGGGTGACGGTGCGGAGCACGTGGTGGGTTTTTTCTTCAATTTGGCGGACTGACTCTGCAAAGATCAGCACAGTCAAGTCATCCACATAGGCGTACGGCTCGCAGTCAGTCTCCATGAGTTTCCTGAGAAGACCTTCGAAGAAGCTTCCAAGGACCGAGCCCTGTGGGCACCCCTTCTCAATCTTTCTCCGGACGGAGACATGCCTGCTTTCGATCGTAGCAGTTCTGTCTGTCAGGTAACTTCTGACGAGCGAGTACAGGTTGCGGGGGATTCCCCTACCTTTAAGCTCATTAAGGAGTGCTGGCGACCAAAGGTTGTCAAACGCTCCTCTGATGTCAATCAGAACTGCTACGACGTACTTAGCCGGTGCCAGCAGGGAAACACGCCGAATCTCGACAATGACATCCTGCGTGGACCTTCCTTTGGTACACCCGTATTGCCTGCCTGTGAGGTTGCAGCCAAAGACTCCTTCAAGGGACTGCAACATCAAGATTTCTAGTGTTTTGCCTAATATGGAAAGAAGGCTGAGTGGTCTCCATGATCGCGGGTCTGACTGATTGCGGTCGCCTCCCTTTTGAAGAGTGACAACACGCGCAGACTTCCACTGAGTGGGGAACTGTCCAACCTGCAGACAGTCATTAGATAAATTAAGGAGGCCGCTGGAGATTGTCCGCTCAGCCTTATTTAGCATATTGCTTTCTATTTTATCTGGCCCAGGAGATTTGTTGGGCTTTAAGGTCGCAAGAGCCCTGCCGAGGTCGCCTGTTGTCCACAATGGGATGTCGGGCTCGTTCGGAGGGTCCATGATCAGCTCCCTTGCTGCCCTCTGGGCTTCAGTGTCTCGAGCTACTTGGTCATCTGGGAACGCCTTCTCAAGGAGGGTTTCCAGTGAACTTTCGATGCTGCAGGCCCAGCCTGACTCATTTTGCATCGCTGCTAAGACCTGCTCTACATTTGCTTTTCCTATGGAGGACTTGTATGTCTGCCCCAGAGGTTCTCAGAGCTCTCCGCTTCCACAACATTTCGCCAGCCTTGCCGTTTGGCTCGTTTGATGGCATGGTGAAAGGAGTGTGGCTCTGGTATCAGGGTCACGAGTGTTTTGGTACATCCTTCTGGCTCTATTTACACTTTGCTTGAGGGGATTAAGTTCCTCTGTCCACCATGGGACTTTGATCGCCCTGTGCTTCTGTTGCCCTAGTACAGAGAGCCCAGAGCTGTGGTAAATATGTCTACTTTGCTGTCCACCTCTTCCAGTGTGGCATCTTGCACTATCAGGTCAGTGTCTGCAGCACGCAGTTCACCTTCCAGTACCCTACAGAATTGTGGCCAGTCAGCATTTTTGGTGCGGAATCGCTTTTCACACGTGTCTTTGCACAGGATGTTGTCATCTGCGATGGCAAAGTCAATAACCATGTGATCGCTCTGTGTTGCACCTGGTACGACTCGCCAACCCTGCAATTTGAGTAGCAGAGTGTGAGACACGGTTGTACCTGTACAAGTTGTACCTGGTGAACAGCTCTATATACGCTTTGCCCGCCCCATCAAGGGTTGGGGATCCCCACAATGGTGATCTGGCGTTTGCATCAGCACAGACTATGCAGGGTCGTCCTGATAGGCCTGCTAGCGCCCACTCGAGTGGTTGAAGGCTGTTGACAACTGGTGTGCCAAATTGCCTGTAAAATGATATTACAACCAGCTCAAAGCCACCAGCTCGGATGAGCACAGCGGCCATGTGCTGGCTGTTCAGGTGGGTGAGTGCGAGCATATCAATGGACGGGTCAATGCAGGCCACTGCTGCCTTCGCTCCCATTCTTGCTCCAGCCACCACTCGTGCCTGTGATCCCAGACCAAGAGTTTTGGATCCTATGTATGGTTCCTGTATGGCGAGAACACTGCAGCGTTTCTTGAGTGCATTTTGCAGCAACTCAGCCATTACTGGGGAACTCTTATTTGTGTTGTGCTGAAGGATTCGAACTGTTTTTAACCTACTCATAATCCACTCGTGACTCCTGGAGGGCAATCGCTCGCTGACGAATGGTACAGCGTGCAACTCGTGTAGAGTGCGAGACCAGTTGGCATTTGCGTTCGACGCAATTGGCACACTTGAGGGGAGCCTCTCGCTTGCATTCCTTGCTCAGATGTGGCAAGGCGCACCAGGCGCACACTACAGGTCTCGTACAGGCCACTGCCAGGGGGCCATAGCGCTGGCATTTGTAGCACCTTGTAGGGGCTTGGTACCTTTGGATGGCGCACCGCTGCCAGGCTATTTGGAGGTGCCTTGCCCCCTCCAGTTTTCTGTGTAGGCTGGGTGATACCTCGATCACCCAATCCTTTTGTCTGCCACGCTTTTTCGTGAAAAGGGGCCTGACGTCCTGCGGCTGGAAGCCTAACGCAGGGTTGTGTTCAACAACTTGTTGGGCCAAGTTCTCTTTTTGTAGGCCATTCCACACGTCGCACAATAGCAGGCGTGGGAATCGACCCAGGGGGGCTGATGCTTGTAGCTTCAACTCCTTCTTCGTGGAGATATGACTCGTAAGCGCCTTGGCCATTTCCGGCGTTTCCGTCACAATGACGGCGCCACCTCCTACTGCGGTGCGGATGTCAAGCACTCGGACGCTCAGTGCTTGGAGGTCCGTAGCAGGGACACCCCGCATCAGCGCTTCCATTGCATCAGGGGTGGAGGGACCAGCCACTCCTTCCTCACACATATGCCTAACCACTACCACGTTTTCTCGTGGGTTTTTAGGGAAGTGTTTGGTAGGCGGTGGAGGCTTCTTATTTTTGTTTTTATTTTTATTTTTGCCCTTGTTTTTGGGCGGGGCGCTGCCCTCGGCCGGCACGTCCTGCTTAGTTGGGGCCTTTTTCTTCTTCCCCCTGCGCTTCCTGGCCCTGGTTGACTGCCATTCAGCCTCACCACCATGAAGGAGGGAGGAGGGCGCAGTAGCGGCTACTGCTGCATATGAGGGGCCTGGGGTACTACCCTGGCTTGTTGAAGCACCATGAGCTTCAGGGGCTGGTGGCACTGGCTGCTGGGCAATTGCTCTACGCAGCTCTTCCCTCACGACAGCCGCCACAGTTTCCCGCAGGGGTGGAGTGGCAGGGGGGGGATGTCTTGGCGGGGGGGGGGGCACTAGCTTTGATAGCCAGCTTCGATAATTCGAAGAGGCAGCTAGTGACGAGGTCCCGCATTGGTCCCGTCGCGTTGACCCTCATCTGTACCAGCTGGCTGTGGATAATTTGGACATACGCACAAATCTGTTCCATGTCCGACAGGTTAGGGTCCACGGGGTGTCTAGTGCTTGTAGTAGCCAGGTTGCCCGGGCTACCGGTTCTTTCTGCCCTTGTTTGTTTGGACGACGAGTAGGTTGCTCATCGTCCGAAGAGGGAGGGGTCGAGCTTGGCGAGCCCGAGGAAGAGGCGCAGGTGGCGTTTTTATTACCTGCTATTGTTTTATTTGACTTTGTCATGTTATTTTTACTAATGGGGGGGGGGGGAGAGATTGAAGAAGCAGAATGGTGTAGTGTATCCTTGTGAGTTCATTTGTTGTGTGTGTTAGTGGTATGAGCGAGAGGTGCTTGAAGCAGTGTCCTGGAAGCACCCCCTCAGGCTTATTGATTCTAGCCCCTTTCGCTGGTCCGTTGAGGGTCAAAGGGAGGCCCCCACATGCGCCGCAGCTGCCAGTCCGGCCACCCACCGGGACTAAGACGCATGAACGATTATTCAGCTGCTGCTCAGAGTCAGCCCTCGGCCACTGGTGATGTGGTGAGCGGGACACACGCTATCAGCCGCCCCAGGAACGCTCAAACCTGGTTTTTCCCCCTCCTCATTCCGAAGGCCGCACCTATATAGGGGATCGCTCATAGGTGTTAGTGAGCTACTTCCAGGACTGTCTTCCGCTCATTATGAGTGTTTTAAGTCAATGTGTTCTGCCACGCAAGCCGTTGCAGTGTATTTTGTATCTGGAATATGTTGTGTATGTCAGTGTCGTGAGCTTTAAGCCCCTCTAAGGCCGGCTTTTACGGCCACGCAGAGGATACAGCAGGAGAATTCTGTCCCCCTTCCTGCGGGGGTCTTCAGGCCCCGACACAGGAAGTGCTGCACACACACTGACACAGCGAAGAGCTCTAGTTGGAAAACTGTCATTGGCGCACCCAGTGGTATCGCTGTCCAGATCCCTGGCCCATAGACGCGTGCACCTGCTAGGCCACCCCTCACTGATCCATCTGTATGATATAGCATGGCCCCAGCCTCAAGAGAGGAATGACCCCCTTCCCACCTGGATCTTCCGTAGATTCATACCATGAAGGGAAGCTCTCAAGGTTTGAGCTGAGGAGTCAGGTTCACCAGACTGAGATTCCTCTGAACATGAGGAGGCACCAGATTACTTGTTCATACCAGTAGTATAAAATTCGGTAGCATAATAAATTTAATAGTTAAGAGCTATGGGCTACTGGCCTTACTTGGGGTATGCAGGTAAAACCTTCTTCAGGCCATAAACTCACCTCTATGATTGAACTAGTTGCACAATCTATTTTTCGCACACTGCCATTTCTATTAATAAAATAAGTACTTCAATGTTTTCGTGATCATGATTCTGAAAATTTTGCCCCATTGCTGAAAGCTCAATCAATTTATTGATTTTTTTAGATGATCATTTTTTACTACTGGCAATATAATTAAACACTTGCAATGGCCTGAGAGTTCACTCTAAGAAACGTGAAGCATGTAATAATTTTTACTTTGGGGAGCTCAAAATACAAAGTTTCGACAAAAACGGTAATTTTTACTCTCTGTGAAGTGATGTTTTACCTAGTTCTGAGTAACAAATGAGTTGAATCGGTGGAAAGAGCAATGAACACCAGTGAGTTTACGTAGAATTAAGGAAAGTTGAGTGGTCTGGTGCACCCAATATTTCAAAGGGCATTACAATAATTCGTCCATCCTTTACAATTGCAGGAACTGAAATAAAATTCTGGAATACTTGACATTATTTACGTTGTAAATGTAAATTAATCTTGAAGTTGTTTAATTCAAGTCTTTTCTCTTTAAGGATTTTACTCATTTCAAAGTCAAACATTCTGCTTGAGGCAGCTGAGGATGTGCCACCTTGGGGAAACCAAAAAGAAAACCCATGTTTCAATGAACCAAATGGATGGCAGCTTCTCTATTGGCCACTCGATGGAAAATGTCACAAAATGTTTCAAAAGGGATACCCATGCCCTGAAAGTATGGAGCTTACTTTAGGAAAAGGTGGCGTAGCTGAGTGTCAGTGCCCACCAGGTACAGCACAAAGCCCTAGGGACGCAATTTGCTATAAACTATTTACCAAAGGTCCGTGTGACAAAAATGAGTACTTCGCACCAATAGCAGCAACCCCAAAGAGGTGAAAACTTCATAGGAGGTAGAGTAAGTTGCATTATGATCAGATCAATTGTGAAATTTGTAACAGCTAAATTGTCTTTTATTTATTGCAGGCAAAGATGGGGGATTTGTATACCAATTGAGAAATGCCAGAATGATGAAGTTTATTGGCCCAAAGACAAAAAGTGCTACGGGTTACTGACGCAAGGACCATGTCGAGATGGAAGATTGTTGGGAGAGAAAGGGGGAATTGGAGAGTGCATGTGCAACCGAACCCTAATGGCTACCAACTATTGGGAACCAAGTGCAACATGTTATGAACAATACACCCAGGGTCCATGCGAGAAAGGTCAAGTATTCTTCCCTGGTGGAAAATGCAGTTGTGATAAGGAATTAAAGCAGTACCATCCAGAAACCAATCTATGTTACAGCCTAGGTAAGGATAATACAAAGATGGAAAATAGCTGTATTACCTAACATGTATTGATAATGACATTCTTTGTAATTGTTGATGCTCTAACGGGGCAAGCAGCAACATAACTGAATTCATTTTCAACCATTGAGCTGAGCTTCATATCACATATTGATGCCAACATGCAATACACAAGTACTACATCATCACGAAAATTTAAAATGTTGCTTTCACTGACAATGATACAGTTAGGTAACTTCCTCTTCTTGATCGTCATTGATGACAAGAAAAGATTGTGCATACAGACATATTTTAAATATTGCAGACATGCCTATCAATTTGGATAACAATACACAAGTTGAATAATATGTACCTCAACATGTTTAACTGTGTAACAGGTGGAACTGGGCCATGCTTGGCAGGAAATAAGTTCACTGAAGTACATAATGAGACTACTGGGCGAATTAATGGAATCTGTGCATGCAAGGAAGGGTACATCCGGTGGCCAAATAGTCATAAGTGTTATCAACCATTCACCAAAGGACCTTGTGAAGAGGAAGAAATTCTGGAAGTAACCGTTGATGGGGTAATTATCAATAATTATTGTGCAGGGTTCAGTCATTGAGCCAAATGTATGAGATGGGGTCAATCTTTCACGAGTTTGCAGTTCAAATTTAATTTTCATGGACCAGCATTCAAGTAGCGTTTATTCAAATTGGATTATTACAATTCCAATTCTCCGCATAGATAATTCCCCTCCCTCTCCCTCCGCAGGAACTCCTACTGAGGAATGCACATCAAATGAACAGTGTCATCAAATAGCTTGAAAAACACCTACATGTATGGTTTGTACCATTCATTTAAAATGTCAGTTCTGGTAGATAGGTGTGATACCTGACCACCAGTTTGGACACATTCAGTTCACAGAACCATCAACATACAACAAAGAGTAATAGAGAGGTTTACTCTGCTATTTTGCTTGATGTCACTCAAGCAGTCAACACAGTTTGGCAAAGAAGTCTGAAATATAAACTGAGAAAATTACTACCTCAATCTAAGATGCACATTCAAAGCCTAAACCAATAGGAGCAAGTACAAAACGTAGAATATACTTGGCCCAGTTCTGTACCAACTCTATAGCAGCAATCCATTTAAGGAACCTCGTTGATGCAACCTAGTACGTATGTAATATAACCGATTGCAAGAATGAAGAGAGAGATAGGCATCTGCAAGAAAGAGAGTGGGAAAACGTTGAATATTTAGGCTAATGATTGCTTGAAAGTAGATGGCTATTCGGAAAGTGCGGGTTAGTCCACAATGGCAAAAGTCAGAGATGTAGCCAACAAAGTATTACCATACGTGTCAAAGACGACAGCACTAAGAGAAGGGAACAGCCATGCCATGGTACACTGATCTTGATTCTGACCCAACTGAGCACAGAGTGTGGGTTTCCAACTTACGCAATGTTAACTGTTCACATGTAATTAATTTAATTGAGTTTGCAATGTGCATTTCACTCACACAACTTTGGTCCATCAACCTTGTTTTTAGGAGTGCCACACTTACAGAAGAGCTTGAACTCACAGGATAGTGAAAAACGCGTGACTAAAATTCACTTGTCGATTCGGAAATAATTAGATCCAATTTCGATGCCACTGTTTGAAGAAAGTGGATGATGTTTGCCATTGCAATCATGTTCAACTAGTATTTCATCCTCTCAAGTAAAACCAGTTATGTGACCAGCACCGCAATATCTTCACCATTTTAGTATCACGTGTTTCAGGATTATTCTATCCAGTTCTTTCATACTTTCATTCCAATTCATATCAAAATTACCTCTACTGATGCCATAGTAGGCTGTAATTCTGAGTGACTCTATTAAGCTCTCAAGGGATGCTAGCAATTATGATCCATTTCGTTTCATTAGCTATCTGTAATTCTAATCTTCTTCCAAGTACACCAAATTTATCAGAAGTGTTGGTTTTATTTGGAAAAGGGGATAAGAGTGAGTGTTCAATTTATTCATTTCAAATTATAAGAAATGAAATTTATGCATGAAAAAAAATTTCGATTGCCAATATCTTGAAGCTTCCAAGTATAAAACATACCAACACTTGAGCATACTATCTTGTTTTAGGAAATACCAGCATTACAGTGTATACCCAAACCTTGTGGTCCAGGAAAACTGTATTTCCCAGGTGGGAAAGGCTGTCATAAAGTAGGTACGAGGGGACCATGCCCAGAAGACCAAGTTGTGCTCTTTCAGGATAGCTCAGAAACCAGTCAAGAAAGCATATCATATCAAGGCGTATGTGGATGCCCTTTGTATCAGCAAAACACCGAGTAAGTCGGATTTTTACCCTAACTGTTTATAAAACTGACCACAGTATTTCACAGTAAGTAGGAGCAACAAAGGAAAAAATGCAAAGGCAAAGCTCCCCAGGTACTTTGGTTCTGTGCCAAAGGCTGACGAATATTAGCTAAGGAAGCATGCTAGCACCAACGTATCCCCCGGTGCTAGTAGATCAACCTGGACAAGCTCACTGAGTTGTGCAATAGGTTCATGGGCAAGTTGCTTCTAGATCAACGAGGACTGTGTGTAGAAATTCTAGATACAGGTAGTCCTTAAGGCAGTTTCTTCACTTACCATGAAACGAAATCCACACAGGGGAAGGAAGGAAGTCTTCATCTCACGAAGAAGAGACAGAAAAATTCAACTTTGCAGTGTTGACTGACCTAGGACCAACTGTGTGGTACAGGAAAAGCCATGAGAGGATACATCTGGTGGATGTCAGTAGGCATTCTATTGACATTGTTATCCACAATTTTTTTTAGGTTGTGAAGTGAATGTATTTACAGTACAAAAGGATTGCAGAACTTCGATAGTCTGCATTATGATTCAGTTGACTGCCCAAACTGTCCTCCAGCTTTTGCACTACATGACTAATTTTGATAGCATTTACAAGGATTATTAAATTACCGGAGTTCATAGGGCTATCTTCTATAAATGTTAGCCTACTTCACACATCTGTTTTTGGCTCCAGATACAACGCTTCGAAACTATCTGATAAGTGTCGATAAACTCACATAACTGATGGGGAGTTGCATCCCTACACAGTAGTGTTGTGACATGTGGTACCATGCACATTGCTCTTCTGCCTTCACACATTGTGGCATCAAGCGCTACGAACAGTAGTACTTCGTAATATTCAATCACGTTCAAATGAACCCAGATGTTTCGTGTGTTTCTTTGTCATTTTAAGTCAAAATCACATGGTTGCTAGGTGCCACGACTTTATATAATACGTTCAGTTTGTTTACTGATTTCCAACCTCATGTTAAGATAACCTATGTACGAGGGCAGATATTTTATCCCACTGTTGAGCCACAAGCTTTGAGAGGACAAAGTCATAAAACAGTTATTGATCATAAAATGTTTCTACTCCATTAAAAACCACACTCAGGGTGGCATCAACAATTTATGGCAAAATAATACCGTATTCATTGCTTACAGGTCTTTTTACCCCACCCTCCGAGGACTGAAGCCCAACGAAAATGGGAAATGCTTAACCACAAGGAAATTGGAGCCTCGAATTAATTCAAATGATGAAGGAACCAAAAATATGTTCAATGAATCTGATTCAGCACTGTATCTCTGTGATCACAAACGTGGAGCAGTACTGTGGACAGATAACTCATGCCAATTATTGTATAACCAGGGCCCTTGTAAGGACAGTGAATGGATTGTGCCTGATCGAGGCAAAGGACAACGACAAGGTAGAGGGTGGAAAATGGGAAAATGTGAATGCCGCCCTGGTTACACGATCACAACAGCACATAGGGGCACAATTTGCCAATCTCCTTCAATGATGCTTGCTAGGCTCTTAAATACTAATGCACATAGTGAGGATAAGACAATTCCAGAGGATTAAAAACCATTTATAGAGTCAGCGAATGAGGCTACTGTCAACAACTCACGGACATAAAACATGATCATTTTCAGCTATCTGAATAAAATTGAAGGGTAACTAGGAAGAATGATAACCAATTTCTGATCAGTGATCGAAGTATGGTGTCAACTTGATCTTATCTTTGAGAGGCATGGCAAAGCAGCCATTGCAAATTGCAAAGCAGCAAATTGTTAGATCCTACTAAATTACGCTTAGATATTAACATGACGTTCAAAAGCTTTTATGGTTTCGAAAGCCCTTCTATTGTGTCCATTTGTATCAATGAAAACAGAGGCGTAATCCTATGAACAGTTTTTACATCAATTAGAAATTCCATTTGTAATATCCACGAACTTTAACGAATCTAGTTCACCTCAGGTGGGAAGTAGTGAACTAAGTAGTGTTGCGATATCGTACTAAGTGAGAGGGCGAGTGAGTACAATATTTACCGGGTGCAGCAATTAGAATAAGGAGTTTTATTTGCAATTGAACTCGGATAAGTTTTACCACCACAATCAGGGGACTGGGTGGGAGCAAACGTGAGCACAGGCGACGCCTTGATGAGACAAAGCTCAATAATATATCAACAAATTTTTCATTTGCTGGAAAACAGGGAAATAGTTCCTTTAGTTAGTATGTTATCAAGATTGTTAAAGTCCTTTCAATTTTCATTTTCCTTGGCTCTACAAAGTAGAAAGAAAAGTTATGCAATTAGCTGGAAAAAAACCATCTTGAATTCTCTTCAGGTGTTTATGTTTTAAGGCCTACTGAGTCCAAAAAACACTGTTTTGAAAACTGGTATGCGTGTTTGTGAACGGGATTGAACAACCACCAAAGAAAACAACCAAATTAGCTCAAACGAGATATCTAGCCCACATATTACCATGGGACGCCCAAATAAGGGTTCGAAACACTAAATATTTTTCTCTCAAAAACGGCTCCAACTATTTCAATTAAATTTTTAATGTAAACAGTTCTAAATAATACAACAGTACCATAAAATTCCCGTCAGCGAATTTCTGGGTATCTGACATTTGACATCAGGCTACCATTTCTCACAGTTTTTACCCAATAATTCTTATCATTATCGTTATCAAAAAACCATGTGTACAATCTCATCAATTTTCTGTGTACTAATTGCATCATGATGGTCATGTTTCAAGTAAGAGCACCACAATAAATTCTGGAACTGCACTTTCTACCACTGTGAAATTATGTTTGACCAAGTTCTAAAGAACTGAGTGAAAAATGACGACATAGCGGCAAAAGCTACAACAACCAGCGAATTTACATAAGTTGTGTAATGCGTCGCACCCGGTTTTTTAAAAAATAATCTGCGAACTAGAAAGAAGGGCCATCATGTACTGAGTACTGAATTGGCAAACTGGATCTTTCAGTCTAAATAGTTAAGCTAAGTTGTTACCTACTTAGTAATTCATGTCAGTAAGTCTAGCTTATGTGCCTGTGATTGTAATATGAGTGCTGTGTGGTTAATTATAATATTTGTGTAAATGAATTTTATGTTATATCTTCAATTTGATACCTTGATTTTCTATGGCATACCTACATACCAAGTAACCCTGAGTTCTGAAGAGCTGGGTTTTCGGAGGTTGTTCGGGATTGAAAAATGAAACTGAGATGCGTTAATACTGTGATTGAAAGTCAGTTCATTTCTTGAGATCGCTCAATAGAGATTGTGCTAGTTTTCTCACAGGGTACCTACACAACATATAGCAAGCACAGGGAAGAGAGAGAGAGAGAGAGAGAGAGAGATTGATTGGTTTATATATTAACCAGGGGAAATTAGGGCCATGCAGCCCTCTCTACCATTTCCTCGGGAATTTAAACACAACAATATATTGTAGGGTGAACATACCAACAATATATAAAGGCTACCAAACAACATAATTGTCTTAGTTGATTTTATGTTTTTACTCAAAAACACTCCACTCAAAAGCTCTGAAGCCATCCCAGCTGAAGCTCATTCATTCATTATTACTGCCACACTAAAAATAAATTACATTTACCCCAATACTAAAAACACAGGTACTCACAGAAACTAAAGTCATATGATATAAATTACATGCACACCAAAAATCTTAGAAGCATATCGATCTGAAAACAGAACACTAGCAAACAGTGAGATGGGCGAGTACTTGTATATTCCTCCCCTTCTCCAACGATACACAACCAAACCTAAAAAGATAAATCGCACACAAAACCGCTTCCACACTCCATGTTGAAAATGATGAAAGGTAGTTTGCAGAGAGAATCTCGAGTTCGCCTAATATTCCTGCTTCAAAAATCAATCCTTAATAATAACGACAATGACACTATAATGAGTAATAATAATAGATATAATAATAATCCTCTTTGATCAGCAAAGGTATCTGCTCAATAACATCTTGTGAAAATTATTTTTGAATACACCAGCATTGCACGACAGGTCAAACAGATCGATGTTTTCATTAAACACGTTTGCATCTTGCACATAAAAAGACCCTGCTAGCATTTCTGTCCTATGGCATAGAATTCTCAACACTTTGTTCATCACACGCCTGTCTCTATGGGGTAGGAACACGAACCTCTGGTACAAGTAGGCGGGCTTTTTGAATATGAGGGTCTTATAGACTAATGGGTGAGAGGACTTATAGTCATGCACGAAATTTTGAATTGAAACAGTAGAAGCAAGTTTTAATGTCTTTTTTTATATTACTGCAAACAAAGGGAATTTTGAAGTGTACCTTCACGAGATCAACACAAAAAGAGCAAAAAGAAATTCCATAAATTTCACAGCCAGGGAAATCAGAATGGCTGTTTCGTCATCAGCAATCACTTCATTACTCCCTGCCATTTTGCTCTTACCAACCCAGACAAATTCCGTGTTACCTTCGAATTTGGGAAATCCTCCTTAGAGACAACCCCCTATCCAATCAATGTTGTTGCACATCGTCAATTTTGTTAAATTCTATCAGTCAATTTCCTTATAGCCTTGTTCCCAGCCTGAGAAGTGGACCAATTGAGTTTACACAATTAATATTCTCTATACCTTCTCTTTCAACAATATACTTTTTATCTTCAATTGGTTTATTACCGGTGTGAACATGCAGTGTTTACTTTAATAATATTATTACAAGTTTCCAGTGTTTTCTTGTTGTTGTGCATTACTTATGGATTTATTCTGTCTTGTCAATGACGGAATCGTACCGATGTCTGAACGCTGTAAGGAAAGTGGGTTCAAGACTCTTCAGATCTGTGCCCTCTTGCATCACAATACATGTAGTACGAGGTCAACTTTGTTTATCAAGCAGTCAAGCTCATACTGGCCCAAGCAATAATGAGAATAACAATCAAATCAAATCAAATATTCAACAAAGAACGTCAAAATAAATTACGGGAGATTTGAAGTGAGAGAAAAGAGCGTTGATGCAAAGTGGAAAGGACAGAAAGACAGTACAACAGCTTGAACAGGACAACAGTTTCCTAGGAGATAGAATTCCACTAGAAGTGTGTAGAAGAGGGTGTACCAGTGGGTGAGGAAAAAGATTGAATACACATTCACCTTGAGGATAGGTTTTATGCCTTCCTCTCCTTTCCTACAGCCATTTCTTCTCAATTTATTTTACCTTTAGAGGGTTAAAGAAAGGTTAGGCAACTGAGCCATGTGTCAATTGATTCTCCAGTGCAGGAAACACCCCTTTTCATGAACTTTGTTCACGCCCCGTGAAAGAATTTTCACCAAAGTGCCGTGAAAGAATTTTTGGCAAAGTTGACAGCCGAGCGATCATCGAGGATTGTTCGATCCTGACGCCCCGGCACCTGGACTCTTCATTCAGCCCCAGTACCTCAACATATGCTACAACCGCTCCCAACTTTTCTATTCTTCTCCATTCTGCTCCCGATTTTGATTCTCGCACTCCTCGACTGACTTTAACCTTTTTTCAATTTCCTCGACAAAGTATCACATAATCACCTCAGAGTTTTTGTGACCCAAGCCCGACGTGTCTGTGAATTTCGGCCCCGACTTTCGTGATTTTCAACAACATATCTCTCGTCATCTTCTCATCAGCGTCTCAGAAGATCAGAAGTTGAATTTCTAATCAAGAGACTTTTAATTTTATTCGATAGATTAATTTTAGCTTATCCTTTCGTTGTGAATTAATTTTAATTATTTTCAATATAATATTTCACCTTCAATTCAGTAATTTTTCACGCTAAATAACCACCGATCTTCCCAGCATTCAATCCTACACCAACAGCCTAGTTCGTGTAACCGACTTTAAGCAGCGGCAGAAGCCTCAGGCCTCTCCTCATTGACTAAATTGGATCATTGTGGGCCACAGAATTACCTACAACACTCAGTAACCGGTAAACGATCAAATGTGTTCAACAAAACTAAGAACAATGTGGCAGCACAGGTGTCCTTAGGAATATTTGATCAAACGAGTAAAGTAGTAGCATTCCATCTAATCTGATGCACTACTTCAGTAAATCCCCAGGAATCATACCCAGGATTGAGATGGTAAATGCTAAAACACCACATTATTTTTTAGTAGAACACGATGTACAGAAAATCCCTGAATCTGTATTTGAATGAAATGCTAAAACAAATAGCACAGGTGCAGGCCATTGTTAAAAACTGGTAGCTAAAGCTAGAGTGGTCAAAGGTCGTTCAGTTTTAACTATGCATTTCTACATGTTCTCTGGTCCCAAAACCAATTCAACAACGCCAAACTTCACTTTCACTCACCATTTTTTCTCAGAAATCAAATTGAATTGACTTTCAAAATAGAGCACCTGCTTCGCTGACTCTTCTAACTGTGTTTTTAGTTTCGCCAGAGATTCTTCCGTGCAATCTAATTCTTTCTGAAAGCATAAAAACCACACCTCAATAGATATTGATGCTTACAGTTATAGCTAATTCTCTGACAACCTATATATATTTTTAGATAACTAGTAGTTGTGCTTGTAAGTAGTTATCTTTTCATAATCAGATTACATGGAGTTTCATTACAAAACAACCAGTTGAAGGCGAGGGCTTTTAGCTCAAACCTTAAACGGTTCTGAGTGGCCATTGACTTCACCCACAAGAAAGTCCCACAATTATGCACATTTTGGGAATTCACTTTCTAACCAAACTCTCCCTGTCACAAATGACAGTGCAACCTCATAATCTCAACTTCCCCAAGTGTCCTTCATTTCCAGTCTTCATTCTAATCTCTACTCATGGCACACTTCTTGAACAGCTCAGATGGTGCCTTGTACGTACATGGTACGTGGAAATGGTTATTCAGATTTTGATGATGTAGGAGCATCAAATCCAAAAGTATATGGACCACATTGCACCTTCCATTACAGAGCAGACTAATATTCTACAAAACAATGATAGCAGTCAGCCATATAGCTAGCAATGTTTCATCTGAAGTGCTAACTAATAGTCCCAATAATAGATAACTTGGATGGAGCACAAGTTAGGTAAGTGCTTGAGCATATTAATGTGACTATCCTGACCAATTGCTAATCAGAATTTCTATTTAGGAAATGTTGAATCGTGAGGATGACACAGCGACATGAAGCCCAATAGGAATCCTACGTTGGCCCACCATCTTTTGTTTATGGCCAACATCATCCCCAGCCTTTATTGTATTCCTCATTGACCATTCCTGAGATTAGCACCATAATCCCAACATGCAGTAGGAGTTGATGTGTAAGAAGTAGAGTAAGGACAATAATACCTGCATGATCCACTCCACATCAGTAACAGGTAACAACATAGAAATACAAACACACCCATATTTCTATAGCAGTCTCTAGAGAAGCACATGTTATTAAGGGGTTTGGCAAAAATTACAACGATCCTGAGCTCTGATCCAATGCCCTACTTTCGGAAAATGAATCTTCATCTTTGACCGCTATACTACGATCACTGGGGTGCCTACAATTAGAATCAGGTGGTACATCTCCCCCCTCATTGTTAGCCGCTGCTTCTGGAGTGGACGACTTTAACAAACAGATTTGGAGAGTTGGAGCGAATACTATGAAAATACGGTCAAAAATTCGAAGAACGACGCTTAGCTATATCGAAACTTTTAGCCAAGTCAAAGATAGGACAAGGGAAGGGTGCGTACAATTCTTTTCACGTTGTAGTAGGTGTGTCACCACTTCAAGTGAAGTAGGTTATTGTGCAATTAGTACAAAGAGCATTAGTGTTTCGATCACACTACAATAACTATAGTTAGTTTCAGGAGTATTTTGCTCATGCCCTTATTTTGGCATCCCATTGTAACCTGGTGGCTAGATATCACATTTGAGCTGATTTAGTTTAGCAGTTTGCACTCAATCACGTTCATAGAAACACAGTTACGATTCAGCATTTGAGGATGTCTCGGGGAGTACCGACTGGGTGGTTTGACCTCCCTCAGATCCTGCAGGGTAAGTATATTTTCCAGCTTTTTCAGGCCTTGTCCTGGGTAGGAATTGGATTGCTCCGTTCTACCTACCCCAATCCCATAATGTACCAGCGCAAGGCCGTGAGCCGTGCATTCCCGTGGTACCATGTTTGGGTCAAACAACCCTTAAGGCCGGAATGGTCACTGACCCCATCTTTCAATGGCACTTACGGCTTTTCCTCATCCCAGAACAAAATGGTTCAGACTTTTTACCTTCCTTGAGGTTCGGAAAGTCCCCAGTAAGCCTCGGCAGAGGTGCACACACACACACACACACACACACACACACACACACGTAAACGTAAGCGTTTTTCAGACTCAGTAGGCCTCAAAACGTAAAGAGCTGAAGAGAATTCGAAATAGTTTTTTCCAGCCAATTACATAACTGTTCTTTCTACTTCGTAGAGCCAAGGAAAGTAAAAATTAATAGAACTTCAATGATCTGGACATTACCCATGGGAACTATTTCTCCAAGGAAAGTAGAAACTCTTAACTTATATTCATAGGATCTGCATAGAAGATTGATTTGTATACCCAATCTTTTTTTAAAATATTTTTCAAGATGATTGAAAGATTTCGTTAGGAAATGATGTATAGGCGAGAAATGGATGTGATGTTCTTTGAAAGTGTTAAGTACTACTACAAGCTCGAAACTTACAACTACTCTGTCTCGTTCACTGTCGATTTTTCGAATGTTGAGCTTAAGTTTTTCATTTTGCTCCTGTAAGTCAGAGACATAATTTTTGGTATTTCTTTCTCTGTGAGTAGCCTCTTCAATAGTCTTCGCCATTGTCAGATTCTTTTCATTCAATGTGCTTATCACTGTTTCAAGCCTTCGACTCTCAGCTTCCAAGTGCTGCAAGTGTTGCTTCAAATGCCCATTAAGTGCTCTGAGAAGTAAAATGAAATATTACGATGAAGAACGTATACAATATAACTTGGTCATAAGCATGTTTGGGAACACTAAACAACCTAATCTAGATATATACTCGGCCCACATACAATAATTAATACAACACAAAATATATAGTTATACTTTTATAGCTTAAAAAAAAGAAAAAAGAAGTTATTCCCAAAATAATATATTGGGGTTTTTGGTATGTTACAGGCCTCATCTACTGCAGCATACTTTGGGAAAAGTATACAAATTGGTTTCTGTCGTGACATATAAAACTAGTCCTTATTCTAGTTCAATTGGTACCCCATTGTGTTTCTCTATTTATAACAAAAGAGAAACTCACTTTTGCTGTTTGGCTGTCTCACTTGGGGCTAGATCAAACAGAGAGAACTGTTCTACTTGCAATGGTGAAGAGGTAATTTACATTAGAATTGCCATATCAGCCTGAATAGCAGAATGGCACAGATAAGAAGATTGGTGATGGGGATTGGCCATGAACTTTGTGCCACATCAAACAAGAAAGTATTGGGTATTCATACTAGGTCTTTTGTTTACATTATACAATTTAACCACTTTTAAACCTATTTCATTTTTATAGATAAGGTACTAGGCCATTATAATGAACCACTTTATTATGCATTATATATAGTATTATTGGGTGTGTAGATAACATAACAAATTATTTTTAAAATCTGTTCCCCCATTTATTATCCTTAACATAACAGTAGTAATCCAATGTGATTAAACAGCAAACCAAATAATTTATCTAACCTTTCTTTTGCAAGTAGTTCCTCCCCACCAGTTCCCGAATAAATCACTGAGGTAGTGCTAGCCTGAGGCTGAAATGAGAAGTTCATGATTAGTGTAAATACTTTAAATTGCAATAAAAACACTTAGTAACCCCAATTTCTCATTTATTTTTCCACTTTCCTGTGTGTTTTCATGTGCTCATTCTCAAAGTACGATTTGACCTACTATTTTGAGTGAGCACTTGATGTTTGAAAACCCTTTCCAAGAGGTAAATATCTGATGCGTAGAAACAGAAATCTTTCCTCAACCCTCATAAAGTCCTACTATGTACATAGGCACTGTGTCTTCATTCGACACATTTCTACGAAAATATTTACAGAGTACAATACATAGGTACTAGTTAGATAGGAGTACCCCTTAAGTTTTATCTGAATCGTTACAGCCATTCTCGAGAAAATTGGAAAAACGATAAATTAATGTTCGACAAATTTAATTTCCCCAGGTATTATGGCTTATATTTCAGGCTCGACAGATAGACAAAGAAATAGTAGCAGACACAAAATAAGAGTATAGGTTGCTTGAAGGCATTCTGTAAGATTGATCAAATCCCGTGAAGCAGTTAGCTTTGAAAGTGATTAAAATACACAATTTTAGGCACATTTTGGTTTTATCTTTGTTCAATAAACAAAGGATGTCAGAGGAACATTTATGCGGAACACATATAGTCGTTCTGGAAAAAAGTGAAAAAAAAACTATTTATGCTTCATACGTCCATATCTCTGTTCACTGAATTTCAACGGAAATATTTATTAAGGAAACACTCTGCAAATTATTACACAACGGTTTATTATTCTCATGAACAGCTTGACCTAGTATTACTGCTCCAAAACCCATCCCATTTGATTCAGCATCGAAAAATACTAGTAAACCATACGAAACATGACCTGACTACAATGGAACTACGAAAACTAAATATTCCCCCAGCACCCGTTGCTAGGTCTGGCCAGCTTCCTGGGGGCAACAGGAGAGCCAATCCTAAGAAAGAAATGTTGAATAGAAAAAAGTATAACTAAACCGAACTACACTCACCTCACAAGTATTTGTTGCAGCATTAACCAAAGTTTTAGGTGGTGAAGTTTGTTCAGTACTGGAAAATTGTCTGTCATTTTTGTCAATTTTTTGTAATGGGCAGTAAGTTTCCTCTGCAAATTAAAAACCAGGATAACAGAAAACATGAAAAGTACAAAAACATAGTGAAGGAAGGGGAAATCTTCTAATCCCGCACAGTAAGATTGGCAGCCAGAAAAATTGTCTTAAGCAGTGGTATAAATTTAGTTTCGAAATCTCGATTATAAATTAAGGGATCAGGAAATTATAAACTCCCAGATCCATTAAATCAAAATGTGCTGTTTGGGTTTAATACAGCGTATGCTGTTTTTTAAAACAAAGGAGAACAGCTGCACATCCATATCTTGAACTGTTCTGAATTTCATGTTTTTGTTGTGCTTCCAACAAGATTACAAAAAGCCATGAAAGTGTAAAAAACCCCTTGTTTCAGGTACATGCCAACAACCCCCCCCCCCTCCCCCCTAACTAACAAACACAGGCTCAATAGGTTCAAGCATTAAACAAACAACCCCCCCCCAAACACAGACAACATGCAAAAATCAAACCCTTTAATCAACTAAATCTACATTTTCGCCTTAAACAGTAGTTTTAGATTGATAAATAAAACCTGTTAGCCATAATATCATCGGACCTTTATTACAACATGAGGTAGACACTTTCCTCAGACATTCAGTTTGTGGAACTTCAAGAGCTTCAATTCTTCTTTTTAAAATTACCATATTATTAGCTTGTTCATTCTGCATATGTATGGCATCTGAAAAAATAGGAACTTTCAAACAAAACCAATTACAATGGGAATGGGCGCTAGTGTCATATATTACCATTGCCACGTGGATCTATCAATAGCCTTTCCAATGCAGCTTGATAATCAATTCTGGCCTTGAGATCTTCCTCGTTTGACCACTACTCTTGTATAGCATGTACATTACACAGATCATAAGCAAAATCATTTGCTTTTCAAACCGAAAGATAGTGTAAAATATTTTTGAACGTAGCTAAGGTTTTATTAATTATTAATATAAAATATTGTGAATATTATCAATGTTATATTGTAAATATTATGAATCATAATATTCTTGACTGCAACTGAGGTTTTATGAATCAGTGAAATTTTCGAAATTATATTCTGAGTATTTGCTTTTATTTGACCTAGCTTGTTAACAAACCTGGTCTAGAAAATTACCAGAGCCATTTTCCAAATTTTTAATTTCCTAGTGACAGTGTCCTGTGTATTGGGAAGGCAAGCCCGATCTTTATCATAAGACAGCTGTTGTCAGATGCATTTTGTAACTACTTTGCTAGGTGAGACAAAAATGCATATATCTTTGAAGTTGAAATAAAGTTAGTTCATGACGTTTCTATAGAGTTTCCGATGTGTAGTAACAATTGTGACTTACAAGTGTTAATGTTCCTTTATTGCTATTTGTGATCGAAAACTCCACCAATATATTTTTTTCTCCTATACTGTGATACTGCATACCATCTGTATATTTTCTCTCTCCTGACTGAGGACCCTCTCCCTGGAGGGTCTAATAAAGCTTAGCTTTATTGGCTGCACTTCTCCTCCCTCTTGCCGATCTCCTTATCCAAGCAGCTCCTGATGGTCCCTACAAGGGACTCAGATGCCATCGGGAGAAGAGCAGATCCGCCTCACCAGTTTGTCTAAGCTATTTTTAATTTTCCTACATTACTGTCACCAAGTTATCAATCCCAATGATGAATTCTATTTTCACAGAACTATAATAACTTCATTTTCTATGACACTAGTTCGGCTTTAGGATGAAACATGCTTTGACCCCATATTTACCTTCAATTAGCTTGATGGCTTGGTTCAATGACGGATCTTCACAGAGATGCTTCATTGTATGGTTTCCACTTTGTATTAAGTTCTCCAATTTATTGACTAAGTTGTTTCTTTCTTCCACCTAAAACACGGGAAATTATATGCGTAGGCAAATCCACTAAATGAAATATATAGTGCATGTATAACAAGATATGATTATACAGGATATGATGTATTGTAGAAACTGCTTAGCTTCACTTTCATTATTAAGTTCAGTTGGTAATTAGCCCGAAGCCCACCTCTTCTAGACCTTCGGTATTACCAGATGCCGCATATGTGGAAACCATTCAAGCTACAATAGGAGGGTCAAAAATTGCCAGTCTTCGTTGCCACCCTCATCTGTCACGGGTCGATGCTTTACCACTCAGTCCACATTGTGCAGTGAAAGAGGAAATGCAAGCCTCGCCGGCAGAGTTGGTTTCATCGCAGCTTCTTCACCACCACCCTTTGACGACGTAGGTAATTTTGTCACTCGCCTTTGTTCGCCTTCGTCCTGTGCCAGCTTCTAGACACGACAATCAGCCAGCTTTCATTTTTCAAGAATTGTCATTGTGCCACATATTTCTACGCAAAGATACCCTGGAGCCACCCTACATTGAGCCCTATGCTGTCCTTGACTGGGATGAGAAAATCGTCACAATTCTACTTAATGGCATAGAAAAACGAGTGCATTTGGACACTGTTAAGCCAGCCTTCCTTGATCAGCGCGCTCAACCCCCTCACTGCAAACCACTGCATTCCCACTTCCAGCCATGCAGTCTCCCAGTCCTTCAGCCTCCACCCCCCCCCTCCCACTGATGTGACGTCCGGCAATTTACAAACTACGTAGCTTCACTTTCATCATTAAATTCAGTCAGCATTTGTTTTACTATTACCAGGTTACATCAGCTGTTTGGAAGATTGCATTCCTGTTAAGCTCACCAGCCAGTCAGTCAGTCAGTAAAAGTTCTCGTAAAAATTAAAGTAATTTCAAACAATTAAAACGATCATTCAGACGCCTTACAAATACTAGATGAATAGAATTAGTCAGGGAGTTATACTCAACACAGCTAGATCATCATAAGTGTTTGGAAATATTATTCGAATTTTTCCCACAGGGGGTTATTGCCTTCAGTTTTGGTCATATCAAGAACTGGATAAGGTTAGCCCAACTAGCCTTTGCTAATGGATCCCTCGCTATCATTTTAGCACCTTTGTCTAGTGAATGACTACAACAATGATCGTACCTTCTCTGCATTTTCGTAAGAGTTGCTTGCCCAACCAGGGCAAGGGTACAGATCTGAAGTTATTCGAATAAGCCTCCAGCAGTAGTGCCAAAAAGAGAGAGATGAGATGAACTACTGCCTCAATCAGATTCAGGGCTTGGATTTTTGTGGGTACCTTCATGCCATGGGTAAGATACTGTGAGGCTGAAGAGGACTGAATACTCTTTGTGTGCTCCAGAAAAGTGATGGTGGTGAGGAGGAAAACTGAGAGTGTGTCCCAAGAACCATGTTCAAAGTGTAATGCTTGACTCAATAACGAGATATGTGTTCATTGAACAGGTGCTTCCAACAAAAAAAGCATGAACAAACCCCCCTAAAGTAAACTAAGAAACTATTACTTCATATAGCTGTTGATTAAGGCAGCTTTTATACTGGATCAGGATGGGAAACATCGAGCGGGACATTACTCATGCAAGTAATGGAGTGGCTAGTAGTACAGTGGTTGAAGGTCACTGACCACTGTGGGTGTAGTTCCTTCAGTTCCCATGATGAAAAGCAAGCGATTCAAACCCTGTCCATCTACTGCAGGATAAAAGCCGCCTAATAGATAGATAACAATATTGTAGAGACCTCAGATGTGGCTTCCAGGTATTTATACTTAAAACTCATGAAGTAATTGATAAAATATCATGAAAATAATAGAATAAGGGTTACAACGACAATTGCTGAGCTGGTTTAGATAACTTCATGATTCGCCCTGCTAAAAATGTCTAACTTTTAAGAAAAACATAAGCCCCCAAGACCCACTTTCAGTGCAGCCTGAGTAACTCATTTGAGCTACCAGATGAATCCAGATTATAGTGGGAAAGGAGAACTACGAAGCCAGAGTCCTTCATTCAGTAGCAGTGGATAATGACTCAAAGTAGCTTACTTGAACTCTTTCAAGGAAACCAACACTACTTTTCCCAAGGCTTCAGGGAATAGCATTGACAATGCGACCATTAACTGAAAACATGTAGGAGAAAAGACAAAAACAGTTTATCTGAGGTATAGGCTTAGGCTCATAGAATCTTGAGACAAACGCATTTTTAATGGATAATTCAAAAAACTAATTGTTTCCTTTAATGAGCATAATACCTGATGTTTAGCAAGAAGCAGTTCATGTTGCAACAGTTCAATTTGGGTATTGAGAGAGCACAGAACTTTGTTGCACTCACTTTTGGTGAGCAAACAACATTTTTTCACAGAATCTGTTCCACTAGAGTTGTCATCTAAAATATGATAACAGTCTTTTAGAATATAACAAAAACGATTATAGAAGCTGATTCATCACTAAACACAAATGTTGAACTGCATTCACATCGCCCCAATATTTGAACATCCATCCTATGCAACACATCATTATTCACAATGTATGTAATTTATAAGATGAAGATCACTGTTTCACCTGTAAAATATCTGGTGTGTAGCAAGACACGACTTTTTGCAACCCTAACGACCCACTTGGGGCACCAGGCGACACCCCATTGTATTTTAGCCTTCCACAAGCATAGGAGGCTCTAGCTGTTGTGACTGTTTAGCTCCCCTGTACACCTCGGACCAAGTTATGGATACCAAATTTAAACATAATTAAAAAAAAACAAAGAGGATACCTCAAATGCAAAGCAATCCAGTAATCAGTCAGTCATTAACTCAATGGCTGTGCTGGAAAAGGAAGAGGGGACTGGCAGGGGAGTTGGGGGGGAACCCACTGCCAAAACCATTCCATGCCTCTCAGCTGAGAAAGCCTCTGCTGGAGAGCATGGGCTCCAGGGTGTGGATAAATGGCTCTGGGAGGAGTACATTGCCCTGGGTCCTGCCCCAACAAGTTGTAGCCACAAAACTATCAACATAATGACTGATAGTGATGCATACTGTAAGGCGCTGAAGCACTACTACACAACATCACAACAGGTGTGAGAGTGCCGGATGCGGCTTAACTCCTTAGCAAACATGAATAGAGTTAATGTGAATTGGATTCCTGGGCATAAAGGGATCATTGGAAACGAGAGGACCGACCTTCTGGCCAGACTCAGTTTGTCTACTGTACCTATAGGGCTCCCACTCCCCATTGTGGGACTTCTCTGTCACTAGTCAAGAGGACTGAGGGAGAATATGCAAGGAGGATGCATCAGACAGTCAGAAATGCTGTGGAAGTGAGGCACTCCAAACGCTTTATTTCAAGGCAAACTCATGACATAAGACGTAGGACGTGGGACACCCTCGGTGTAGGTGGTGTGGCACAGATTAGGAGACTTTCTACCATGTCCTGGCCCAGTACTGGAGACTAGAGAGGAAGCGATTTCTGGTCTTCAGTTCTACTTTTCCAAGAGTGGACAGTAAAGAAGACTCTTGCAGGAAATGCCTGGCATTCTCTAAAGGCTAGGCATGCGCCTGTGAGACTTGTGGGCTGGCACAATAGGTCATTAGGCCGCAGTTAACTGGATAATATCTAGCGCGTAGCAACACACTACTTTTCAAAACCCTCGTAAAGTAGACAGCTGTGCTACGTGTACAGGTGCTGTATCTTCGTTGACCACATTTCTAAGGAAGCATTTATCCAGAACAAAAGGTAAATACTGGTTAGTTGAAAGTACTTTGTAAGCTTGATCGAAACCGTTGAAGCCATTTTTGTGAAAAATGGAAAAACTAATAACCGTTTGACAAACTTCGTTTTCCGAGTTATCATGGCTTATATGTCCATTCAACAGATAGTACAGAGATAATTGCAGAGAATAAAATGTGGATATAGAATGCTAGGAGACACCTTGTAAGATTGAGTGAAACAGCTAGTCTGGAAATTACGAAAATGTTCAAAAAATGTGATTTTCGACACTTTTCGATTTCATTCTCTGTTCAACAGGCTATCAGAGGACCATTTTTCAAGAATGATATATAGCTATCAACTATTTGAAAACATTCTGTGAGTTTGGTCAAAATTGTCATAGAGCGTAAAAAGCCTATTTTTCTTTCATAGCCCTATATGTCCATTCACCAATGTAGAGAACACATTCATGGAGAAGAAAAGTTGGGTGCTTACTTCTAGAAAATAATTTGAAAGTTTAATCAAATTCGATAGAGTCGTTTTTGAGAAAAGGGTAGGTCTGGCCTGAGAAGGTAGCATTACCTCCTATGCCTGAGATGCTGAGGGACTAGGCAGGTGATGTGGGCAACCGGCCTTGGTTGACAGTTTGAGCAGAAAATAGATTGATTTCTGTGCCTGTGTTGAGAATTGCGCTCAGTAGTAGCCACCCAATGGGGGTCAAGATAAGGACAACTGCAGTGGGAATAATGGACAGGAATTTGGATTGATTCAAGATGAGAGAGTGCAGTGTTGTAGTGATGGTCACAGACCCTGTTGGTTGCTCCACTGGGGCCATTTCTGAGGCTTCTGAGGTCGGCAGAGTGGGTTCCTGGGGAAACGGGATGAACCAGGCATTAGAGGTCATTCTTGCACACCAGTACCATTGTGCAGTCTACAGGAGCAAGCTCAGTACACTCAAGCTGCTAAGGTGTTGTGTGTGCATGGTCGATGATGAACTGAGAACTGAGGGCAGGCCACAAGTGCTGCATAAGAATGCTTTTGCTGTGAGTGTGGTGCCATGTGCTGCTGAGGGTGATCACTGCTTATCGCCACCAGACTGTAATTGGGGTTTGCCTGGCAGGGTCGTAAGATGAAGGGTGCTGTGGTGTCACCTGCCCCAGCTGACGCATATGTTTTGGCTTGGGCAACGAACAATGGTATGGGAAGGGTCCAGGCAATTGTAGCATAACCCAGCCTCTTCTACTAATCTCCTTCTCTCCAGCTCTTAAAGAGGCAGATATGATGGGCTCCATCAGAGGGGATGGTGGGCTAGGCGCAACATACAAGCGAAGCAACTTGATGTTTGGGTTGAGTTGATGTTCGATACAAGTGCCCAGAGCAGAGTGGGCTTCCAACAATGGTGATATATGACGGTGGCGGTGAGTGGTGCCATTTCTGCCCTTGCCTGCAGTTTTGCTTCCTTAGCTGTCAGGAAATCCATCACGTAGTCAAAGTCAAGAATAGTACTGGTGTAACAGGACAGTTGTAGGAACTCCTAACGTAGTTGAGGAGTTAGACAACAGTGGATGTGACAAAACTTCTCATACCCTAGCCTGTTTACTACATCAAGATCGTCCATCAAACGGTTTGAACTGATGAATCACAGGCGGAATGTGGAGACATCATCGGCAGTTAATAAATTAAAGTGTGGGGGGTGGGACCAAAAAGAGGTCAAGCTCACAGCTGATGTAACCTTTGTTGTAATTCAAAACGCACCGGAAGGCTGAGTCAATTTGATGTTAGGAACATCTCTGCCTTTACAAGGACCTTGAGGATTTCTTCGAGCTTCTTGTTTTGCAAGTTGTACAATGGAGGGAGTAAGATTATATTGATCAGAAAGTGACTTAACTAGCTGCAAGCAGATGCTGGTCAATCTATGAAGGTCTTTAAATGCTCTATTGACAACTGGTGTTGACTCTGTTGGGGTTGGTGATGCGTCCAGAGCAGAGGAGCTGTCCTCGCTTTGTTCCTGGTTGCAGCGGGTGTTAGGCATTCTGTTAATTTTCAAAACTGAACTGTGAATCCTACCCGGAAGACCAAATGTTGGGTGCAAGTAAGAAGAAATATAGATTTGAACTAATTGATGATTGATGGTTGGTTAGATACATGTAGGACTGCATTGATACACTGGATTTAAATAGTGACTTTTACTATAGAGTTCTGAGTAGAGCATCATGAAGAACTAGTTCACGCAACACAGTGGGTCTCTAGATGGTTGCACAGGTGTAGGCTGAACAAGAGGTGATAGTGTTCAAATGAAGAAGGAGAACGTACTGAGTCATGAAGTACAACTTGAGCGCAAGTGTAACTTTGACACAGCTGCTTAGGTTTTAATCAGTGAGTGCCCACAGCTTCACTTCTGTCCCATAAATCCTTTAACAACTCTAACATCAACCCCCTACTAATAATTTAGTAATTTATAAGTTCTCCTTGGGGACGAAGATGTTTTTTAAAAGCACTAATTTATTTTACACAAGATTAAATATGAAATATACAGTGATTTAAGGGGGACAGATAAAGGCAGGAGGACAGCTAAACGTGAACACATTGAGCTGAGCTCGGGTCGTAATCGGGCATCTTTACTTGATACATCTGCATAGTTGGCTATGAGTCATGCTGTTTGCAACTCCTCCAGGAAGCTTCTCGGAATGCTTTGCCTCATACCGTCTCCATTAGCAATTATACATAACGTAACTTATATAGTTTTATGTAGGGGAAATACATACAACAGAAGGAGATTCTGTCAAGCTTTCGACTTGATGCTGTTGTTATAACTATGTTTCTCATCTGTCCAGGCCCCGTTTCATCAGAGAGTTGTTTGGAGGGAGCAGTTCAAGAAACAGAAAGAAGGTCAAAGATAAGATGTAAGCCGGGGTTATGGACGAAATATTCAAGGACTTCGAATAATAATGATCACAATGTTTCTTTTTCAATTAAAGAACAAATTATTTCTTAATTGGCCCTTTTCGCATTGCCTTGTTCGCTTGATTTTATCGTTTCTAACTGCATTGCCTTCATTCAGCTTCCACCTTTTCCGCATTTTCACTTACTTCTCCTTACAAACTTTTCTATTTTAACGATTTAATAACCTGGACTTAGCTTGCTTTAACAAGTGAACAGTTTTTCGTGTTGACCAGCTGAGCCCCATGAGCATTGTGAAGTCGAAGAGACGGTTTATGCAAAAAATGGCGAAATGTTTTCTGAACCCATTAACCGCCTGATTCCAAACCACTCGTAACACAAGAAAGAGAACTTCATAGCTCGCATTCAATAAATCCCTAACCTCCTTGGAATCGTTCAAACAGAAACATTTATTTACAAAACATTACTTCCAAATACTAATTCCCTCGCCAAGGTTAAGACCTCAATCGAGCGTGAGTTCCTATATTTCTCTGCGTTTCTTTTAGCGTCGGAAACACCATGGAAATTCGACAAGTACTCACCAGAATTTGTAAGTGGCTCGCCTGTGAATGAGTAGCAGTTGTGAGTAACACACATGCAGGCTTTTTCTTTCGACTGAAAACAATTAAAGTATGCAATTTTAGTTGAAACAGGAATATAGCATACGGTTTTCCATACAGCAGATCGTGCAATGCAAAGAACAAAACCGTTAGAGCAAGCCGATTGTGATTAATCGTGATAACCGAAATATTGCATCGTAAATGTGTATTTCCACTCACTACTGTTGAGGGTTTTTTCAATTCGTTTAGGGTTGAAGAGCCATGAAGTGCCATGAGAACCGAAATAACAAATTTTTATCGTATGCAACAGTAAACAACAGATTCCAACAAACCAACTTGACAGCAAAAACCGCGCGAAGTTATCTTATCTAATATTGCTTATCTACGCTCAAGCTCAAAATGTGTATCGATTAAACATCATCGATAGATCGTGCATCAATGCTACCTTCATTACAAACCCCAGGGGTCGATCGCTATGTATGTTCAGGAATGTTCCGGAATTTACATGATCGTGTGATAGAAACACGTAGTGGTGAAAGCTGCTCTGGAAGCCACTGTTGGATCCGGAGAATTGTACTGAGCTGTGCAGGAGAGTGCTAATTTTCATTTTCTTATTTCTGGGTATTGTTGTTATTATGTAACTACAGAATCTTTATTTTCTTATGTAAGAAAGCTAATAAACTAGCTTAAAAAATTGCATCCGAAATTTTCCATTGAATGCACCACGGTACCCATTCATGACATCTTCTATGTGAGTGAGCCAAATGGTGACATGGGTCTGTTCCAATTACCTATTCACTGATGTGTGCATAAAAAACAAAAGAGTGCAGTTCAACCAGTTTTATTCAACTACAACTTGAGGAAACAAAGTAAGGAAGGTTTTGATTTATCGCGCATTTATTGTTTAAATTGTTCTTCCTTCCTACAGCGCTGTTTTGTTTTTTTTGCGCCATTGGTCTCCCTGAATTCAGTCTGCACACATAGAAGTTCTAAGTTTCTTTTTGTTTAGGGGCTTTTTAAAAAATGTTTATTTACTTTTCTTCAATTTTTTAAGTTTAATAAAAAGCGTTAAAAGACTAAAAAACGACAGAGGGGGAACTAGAAACAAACACCAAGATGTCTGACCAAGAACACACCGAGCTGTCGTGAGGTGAGAACATTTATACCCTCTTATGAGCTGACATGGCAGCAATAAGTAGGGATTCCAGTGGTGTAAGTTAGATATATAGCCCGTGTATTTAATTTTTGTACCCTAGGGTGTTGAGGGTCAGCCAGACAAACAGCTTGATACATTTCAGTACCATTATCAACACATATGATAATTTGGCACCAAGAACATACTGAACACGGACATTGAAGACCGAAAATGCCTGATGAAAAGACATCGTGTACTGAGCATTAGTAGGTTATATGTTAGTTATATGTGAGCAGATCTCGAACCTCATAATAACACCTAAAAACCCTGAAAAATGGTTTATTATTCTCATGAACACCTTGACCTAGTGTTACTGCTCCGAGACCCATTCCATTCATTTCAGCATTGAAAAGTACTAGTAAACCATACGAAAGATGACCTGACTACAATGGGACTACGGAAACTAAATACCCCCCCCCCCATGGTGCCAGGTGCCCGTAAACGTCTGTAGTATGTCACGAGTGTGCGGAAGAAGTGGCCTTAACCTTCCTCCGCCCCTTCGGGAAAAAAGTGTCGGGGAAATTGGGACGGGGATACGACGTTGCGAGGGGGGCGGGTGGTTTTAATGAGACGGGAGGGAGGAAGGGAGTACTAACGACGAAACTTTAACTTCTGCTGTAGTTCCCGCGAGTTCTTGCAATTAGTAGACTCTAACAATAACTGTAATTTCCCGATACACAGTTGTACACGTCTTATACTCATTCCATTCGACCCAGGATGTAAAAATACCTTGAAAATGATACGAAACACGGCTTATTTGCGATTATACTGCGTTTCGTTAATTGTTTTGACCATTTTTCATCCATAACAACCATGTGCTTCATTCGATCGGATTGCCCAGATGGCGGGCACAACTAGATACCAAATGGGATTTTTGTGCGAAAGAACAGATTTTTTAGATCACGTTAAAGGCCCAAAACGGCCTGGATGGCATTTACACACTTATTAGGTATAATATATAAGCATTAACTATTTGGAAACCTGATTTGAGTTTGGTCAAAATTGTTGTAGCTGTTTGCCAAAACCCTGCAAATTATTACACAACGGTTTATTATTCGGATAATCAGCTTGACCTAGCATTAATGCTCCGAGACCCATCCTGTTCGATTCAGCATCGAAAAATATCATAATGAAATCCAAAAAAAGGTCGAAAAGAACTGAATCGTAATATTAAAATAAACAAAAAAAAAAAAAACGAAAGTATCTCGAAAAAACTGAATTTTAATATGAAAACATGCACGCTAAATACTAATATCAAAATTTAACCTAAAATCTATGAAAAAACCAAAATGAGAATGAAACGAAAGAATCTAAAAAAATTGAATCGTATTAAAACCAAAACGTTGGGGAAATTGGAACTGGGGCGCTCGAAGGGAAAGGCGAACGGGGAGTTGAGGCGAGTTGAGTTTAGCCTCCCGTCGCCCGCGAGGCGAGGACGCCCCCCCCCCCGCCACCGGTTGTTTTGGTTTATTATTCATTCTGAATAATAACCCTATGTTTTCGGTCACGAAAAATTTTTTACAACCCCCCCTCAAAATTTGATACTTTACGTTTCAAGGTATGGAGATTCCAAATTTGCAATGTCCGTCCGCCGTCCGCCGTCCCCCGTCCGCCGTCCCCCGTCCCCCGTCCGCCGTCCGGGCCGTTTTGTGCCTTTAACGTGGTCTAAAAAATTCGTTCTTTCGCACAAGAATCCCATTTGGTATCTAGTTGTGCCCGCCTGCTCGGCAATCCGATCGGAAGAAGCCCGTGGTTGTAATGGGCAAAAAACGGTTAAAAAATTAACGAAACGTAGTACAACGCGTCCCTCCCGTCTGAATAAAAAACAGCCGGAGGCGGGGGGGGGGGGGGGGGGTCCTCGCCACACGGGCGACGGGAGGCTAAACTCAACTCGCCTCAACTCCCCGTTCGCCTTTCCCTTCGAGCGCCCCAGTTCCAATTTCCCCAACGTTTTGGTTTTAATACGATTCAATTTTTTTAGATTCTTTCGTTTCATTCTCATTTTGGTTTTTTCATAGATTTTAGGTTAAATTTTGATATTAGTATTTAGCGTGCATGTTTTCATATTAAAATTCAGTTTTTTCTAGATACTTTCGTTTTTTTTTTTTTTTGTTTATTTTAATATTACGATTCAGTTCTTTTCGACCTTTTTTTGGGTTTCATTATGATATTTTTCGATGCTGAATCGAACAGGATGGGTCTCGGAGCATTAATGCTAGGTCAAGCTGATTATCCGAATAATAAACCGTTGTGTAATAATTTGCAGGGTTTTTATTCAGACGGGAGGGACGCGTTGTACTGCGTTTCGTTAATTTTTTTAACCGTTTTTTGCCCATTACAACCACGGGCTTCGTCCGATCGGATTGCCGAGATGGCGGGCACAACAAAATACCAAATCGGATTTTTGGGCGAAAGAACGAATTTTTTAGACCACGTTAAAGGCACAAAACGGCCCGGACGGCGGACAGGGGACGGGGGACGTGGACGGGGGACGGCGGATGGGTGACGGCGGACGGCGGACGGGGGACGGCGGACGGACATTGCAAATTTGGAATCTCCATGCCTTGAAACGTAAAGTATCAAATTTTGAGGGGGGGTTGTAAAATATTTTTCGTGACCGAAAACATAGGGTTATTATTCAGAATGAATAATAAACCAAAAACAAAAGAAAACGGCTGATTTTAACTTCATAAGCCTATATCCTCTTTCGATGAATTTTCAGGCAGATATTCATAAAGGAAAAAAGTTGGATACAAACTAGTAGAAGAGTAATTGTAGATTGTTGGTTCAATTATATAGATTTTTATAGCCATTTTCGAGAATTACTAGTTTTTGGTATGTTTCCCCCCCCCCCCTCATTTCAGCCTACTCTTCAGGAGTTTGTGGCATTTTGGATGCCTCTAATGAGTGCTTCGAGCCACATTTCTGAAGAGTGTGTGGCGTCACCTCTAGGGAATATCAGCCAGTGTTACGTGCTCCCCTGTCCTCCGCGATGAGTTCCTCAAGTACTGGCATCTTGTCTCCAGGTGGCTGGGGTCATTGGGGAGTCCCAGGCCTCGGATCCTGTCTCGAGGGTCGAGTTTCTTAGAGCAACCTTCTCAGCTGGAAACTGTGAGGACATCGGTTATTACCTTCAGAAAGTTGCCAAGGTCCACTAAGCCACAGCAGAATCTGTGCCTACTTTGGACATACTTGCTCCTAGAGCTGACCTGAAGACTGGTTTCTCAGAATAGTACGCTATGCTGTAGGTGATTGCCTAGACCTCCCACATAATGCTCAAGTTCTATCCAGGGTACTTGGTGTTCCATTTTTTGCTCGATAAGTGCGCCCTTGCTTCACCGGTATCAGGCTGAGATTTCGCACCCCTGTGGTGACTAGTCTTGGATTTATTCAGGATCAGCTGCAGTGGTGTGACATTATGACTCCATCTGCCCCTAATAAGCCAGTAAGCTTTTAAATTTGCAGCTGCTCTGCATGGTTCAGTCAATCAACGAGAACTCAGGCAGTGCCCTGACTCTCCCTAGTCTTCTGTGTGGGGTACAGATGGCACCCATGCAAGTTGGTTACCACCACTGCGAAGCAAGCTGGTGCTTACGATGCAAGAACAGGTTCTCAACTCTTGGGAAAATGCAGAGCAGATGATATGCAACCTTGTCCACAGAAATACAAGGGGAGAGCCTGGTGGAGCCCAGTCACTGTTTGCAGAGGTTTGACTCTACAGAAGCTGCGAATACTCAGGCTTTTGGCACAGGGCTTTAATGGCTGCTACAGTGCGGGAGGGGAATCACTGTGCCAGAAGTTCATTGACGTGGTGTGCTCACTCCCTCGCTGCATGTGCCACAGCAACTGCAATTTCTCCAGATATTTTAGTTTATCTAGTATTATCTACTCTATTTCTCAACTACTTGAATTCGATTTCCTCCATATTTATCACACGAATTCCTATCAACAATCTTATCCCACATCCTCAACTATTTTCCTCAATTCCCCAACGACTATTGTCAAACCACCCAACAATTTTGGCTCAATTATTTCCCGTTTCCTTTTCTGAATTGTCTATCGTCTCAAATACATTTCCAAATACTGCACTCGTATGTGCACTCATTTCCCAACTCTGGTTTAGCTGAAATATGTACTAAAAGTCACGTGTTCGGCTTATTTCCTACCTCTTGAGGTTTTGAAATGATCGCCCCTGTCATAGTGATTTCCCAAATTAGCTCAAACTTCAAATTCGACCTCTTATCACACGTCGCTAATAATTTTGAGCAATACCAGCTTCACTTATAGTTGTAGTCAGCCCAAAAAAATGTTTTCTTCAAATTGTTCAGAAGGATTTGACCACTTTTTTGAAAATGGTGAATTCAGAACTGTCGTGAAATAGTCATGTGCTCGGAATGAGATGAGGGTCACACAAAAAATTACATGGGTTAGCGGAATAATCCTTATATTGAGCGTACTTGATTTTTGTTTGTTAGATGAGGTTATTTTGATAAACACTGTTTCTCAACGGTGGTGAACGGTGGTGCAACGGTGGCACAAGTGGTTACACCTAGGCACTGTGTTTCTGAACGATTTAGAAGGTATTGGCGTTCCGTTCGATGTTCTTTCCCTAGTACGCTTAATAAACTAACCTATTTGAAATAGCCTTCCTGAAATTTAAGCGTGGCAATATACCGCCTGTCACACTAGTTTGGTTGGAGTTCTGTAGTCTTGAGAAAGTCGGCCACTCTGGCTTCTAGTTGTCTGTTCCGTGTGTGTATGTGTTGTCTCCTCTGTACACCTCTCGTGGATGTATCATTTTGCACTCTGAAAGTATCCTGAAGCTCTTCGAAACATGTGGCAGAGGTACGCTTTCATCTCGCTTGTTTCAGTAAATTATTCACAATTTTGAAATGTGGGAACAACGGCTTTTTGTTTGAAAATTTGGAAATATGACTCGACAATAATTTTGATGACTGGTTTCATAGTATCGATTTTGTTCAAAATAGCTGGACGGGAGTTGGCGTTTCAAACTCTGGACCCACTTGTTTCTGAAGCTTAAGTGAACATTGTAGTGAAATAGTTTCTATCTAAGCCCTCGATGGGATGTGTAAACTGCCACGTACGATGAAATTATTATTGTAATTCAGACCATTTTAATGCAAATTAGGAACTAACGTTGAACGTTGAAGAAAAAAATGGAAGTTCGGATGGTGACGAGTTGAGAGTTGTAATAATTGTATAATCTATCTGCTGCTTGAGATGCAACTGTGCTCGTTATCAACTACGTGGGTTGTTGAGTTCGTCGTGTTACACGCGTTTCTTTCTTCTGCAATCCTTTCATCATCGTGTTTCTTGGAAACATTATAACATTTCTCACAGTTATGTTGTAACGGCCGTCCGTGTTTGTGTAAAAACCGTATGGTTCGGGTGGGGAATGTTTGAGTTCTCTGTTTGGCGATTTAATGATGAACGTAGGTATTTTGTCACCAGTTACAACTCGCGACATTCAATATCAGTAATTGCAACACAAGACCCTAACCCCCTAATGATTGAGCTGGATTCTCAAAACAAGGGCCGTGAGTAGATAAGGCTGGAACTTCCGTTCAGGATTCGGAACAGTCGGGGGGCCAGTCAGTAGAGTCAGTGTTACTGGTGAGCTAAACAGTACCAGTAACAAGTGAGCAAAGTTTTGTCGTAAATATGAATGTAAACAACTCATTTGAAAGTAACGGGAAGAATGTAAACAATGACGATGCGCGCTAAATCGAGTCCCCGTAAAGGATGGGGAATTTGAACAAATCCTCAAACTCCTAATGCGCATGACGCAGCCGACCACAAAAATAATAGAAAATATTTCTGGCCTAGTGCAGCAGAACAGTTATCGACATGATTTTGGCGCATTCAATTTGAAAATATCTGCTAAAAATAGTTCGTTGTTTCAAAGAAAAAACATCAGGTACGCGCATTACACAACTTTCCTTAGCTCTACATAAATTCGCTGGGTATCATGGCTTTTGCTACTGATTCAATTTATTATTCACTCTCAGTTCATTTAAACTTGGTAAAACACCACCAGAAAGAGGTGCCTAGTTCCAGAATTTATTGTGCTGCTCGTACTTGTATTGTTACACAGAGAATTATTGATGCTGTTGACACCTTTTTTGTTGAGAAGAATAGTAATAACTTTTTCAGAGCTATTGGGTAAAAACTTTTAGAAAAAGGAGTAAGTGAAACAGCGGTGGTTGAAATTCCGGACTTTCTGGAGTAGTGTCTGTATATCTTACAATCTTTAAAAAAAACTCATCGTATAGGCACTTGATTGTGCTACCACCTGAATTTTTCTGATCATTGTAAATGACATTTGAACGGATTTTTTGTCGAAATGGTTGGTAATTTATTGTGCTGCTCTCGTAATTTTCCCAGCGATGTTTTGCTGACTGGGCAATTTATGAAGCTGACTCGCATCGAAACGACGGAACAGTTTTCTGACCTGGTGATTGAGGTATGCAGAGCGCCTATGCCCATTAGGAAAGAAAGCGGGATGAAGACTGTTCTGTGGTGGTCCGCTGAGCTGACTGCTCGCTGTGGTGAACTAAGAAGAATTCTACGCAGATACTAGCAGACAAAGAACAGCGCTGCATTGAGGGAAGTGAGAAGGCAGGAGTACTGGGACATGAAGGATAAAGCGTGCTGAATTTGAGTCATGGAAGAATTATTGTAATACTGAAGGGAATCAAATACCATGGGGTCCCATATATAAGGCAGCAGCAGGAGAGGCTAGAACCCCTCTTGATGTGACGACTCTGTGGCTGGTGGGATGGTGACTGAGGGATTGAGGTGACGACTCTGTAAGCGGGTGGGATTGTAACTGAGGGATTGAGGGACACATTACAGTGCATAATAGACTCATGTGTACTGTCTGCAAACTTCATTTCGCACAGAGGTTAAGATGCAGGTTGAGAACTACTCAGACGAAGAGAATGATATTCTTTTTATTAGGCCAGAAGCCGATGGTGTCATTGGTGGATTTATGTGTAATACGGCTCCAGGTGAAGGTGGCATGATGCTAGAGATTTTGAGGAATGCGTTTAGGATGTTCCCGGCAGCCGTTACATCTGTATGTGGGTTGTCTTCAGCAGGGGGTGTTCCCATGTCGTTGGAAAAAGTTGAATATATTGATTACCAAGCCTGGGAAGCATGGTAGTTTCAGTCCTAATAAATATAGGCCAATCAGTCTGCTTCCATTAATAGGAAAGGCGCTTGATAAGTTGATGATAAATCGAATCATGCACAGTTTGTGATGTAAGGGGGGCTTCTCAGGAAGACAGTTTGGCCAACAAACTAGCTAAGGAAGTGGCAATAGATTCCTCTCTCTCTCTGTCTAGTTTACATTCAAGTTGTTGTCTAGGTTGAAGAAGAAGGTTCAGGCAGACAGTGTTGGTGAGTAGGAGAGTAATTGGTAGTCAACAGCTCCCAATGAGACAAAAATACCTAAAATTCCCATCTGTGGGCAAATGACGAGAGTAGCACAATAAATTAGCAAACATTTCGATGAAATTTATTCTATCACAGTGTTTTCCTTATAAACTCTGCTCAAATGATACTAGAATCTGTAAAAAAAAAATTGAGGTGCTAGTCCAACCAGATACCGACTAGATATGGGCTACTCCAGAAATTCCGGAATTTCTACTGCAGCTGTTTCAGTTACTACAATTTATAAACGTTTTCCCCGATAACTCTGGAAAAGTGTTTATTATCTTTTTACTTCCTATTTAATTATCCGAGTACACATTGCTCAATAATGGTCAAGGAATGTAAGTTCTACCGCTTTCTGCCATTGTGGTGTGTTAACAAGTTCAAATGAACAGAGTGAAAACTAAATTAGGTTAGAAGAAAAAGCCATGAACATAAGTGAATTGACGTGGAGCTGTTTTACTGTGATTCTAATTCCTCTGTACGTTTCAGGTGTTTTCTCATTCTTTGTGCCTTAACTGTCGGCTCCCTATCATTAGAAGAAAATGATGCAGCAGCTCGACTTCTTGTATCTAAACAGATACTGAATAGGTACATTGTTGAAGATATGGATCTCATTGTTAAGGTGAGTGTGTGGCTAGTTTTTTAAAAATTAAAAATAAAGGAGATTCTTGAGGTAATACCGACTTTTATATTGTCATCTAGGTGGTGGAATATTATGTGCTATAACCTAAATGGCTCTTGTAAAATTACAGTCTGGTGCAAATAATTATAGGCCCAACTGCTCACTTCCCTGTAACTAACTGTATGGCGATGTTTAATTTGCTTTTTATTCTAACTACACATAACATCATTAGAAGAATTGTTCAACCACACTGTCTATATCTACAGGTACAGGAACATGTACATACACCAAACCAAATATCTTTCATATGTACCAAGTCTATACATGCAAAAATTTGAACTGTCTATGTGTTCACTAGGCTGCCTGCTATTTTGAGAGAAAGGTGGAATTTTGATGACCTCCTTCCGAAATTTGGTTTAAAATGTCAATACAATGACCCGTGAATGTTTTTGCATAACAAAAACCTGCGCTGGTCGATAGCTTGATTTTGTTTTTTTTAATATGCATTTGTTGCCAGTTGCAGACTTTTGAATGTAACTTTCACAAACTTCTTTGTAAAATTGTGAAACTTTGAATACTTAAAGTTTTTGGGGTCACTGGACTCGAATATGCAGTTAAAACAAGTTAACTGCAACAACTCTTGATAGCTTGGAATCTCAAAATCGCCCAAACCATGTCAAAAATTCACAATTAGCTGTCAAAAAATCAATTTTTGGAAAAGAAATGGGCATACGCTTGTAAAATGATGAGTCAAATACATCACAAACATAATTTGTATTCTCCTCGATCACCTTACTCAACAATCATAGTTTATCCAACATTTCTTTTGTCGTCTTTAAGTACGATTTATTATGCTTTTCCACGACCTGAAACACTTACTGCTTCTGTTCTTCATTAGTACCGTAGCCTTTGTTGTAATCTCTAATGGTTTTGATATCTCTTTCTGCTATTTTGGTCCAGATGCCAATCAGACACATTTGCACCAAAAAAGGTTTTCAAATCGTTTTATAAAATGCCTTCTATTCAGGAGTTATAAAAAAAGCATCATCTTCATTCAAAATGGGGCTTTAATTTTGTTTCGGTAGTGTAAAGCGGTTTGCAATGATTACTTTCATTAAAGTCAAAATCTTCACTGTGAATGTTTTGAACCATTTTTTCTCCGATTTCTGAACACATGTTCTCATCGTAGAAAGCTAACATGGCTGTTTCTGTTAGCAAGATATCTCAGTTGGTTGGATAATTTATTGAGCGCAACTAATGCTATCTAAGAATTTACAGCTTTGAATGTAATGCAAGCTTAAATCGTTGTTCGGAGCAGACGGAGTCGCCGTAAACCACACTTTAATATAAACTGGAACAATGAAAATGTTAATTTGCTTGATTGCTGGTTCTGTACTTTCGCTCAAAGAGATTTGGTTACAGAACGTGAACATTTTCAAGCAGTAAATGGCACGAGACATCCATCGAGCATGAGAAACAGTAGGCAAGCACAACGATTAGCGTCATCCTTTGAAATTCAAGAATGATATATATAGAATGAATTTATCGTCATAGTTTATTATCATAGTATAATTATAATTTTTGTTCTGTTCATAATGAATTTTCAACGTCAAATTTGAGTTTAGCTACCTAAATACCAATGCAATAAAAACAAAAATCAAATATTAAAAATTTGCTTTTTTCGGTGAATTTAATGAAAATTCTAACAGAAAATCGTAAAAATACAAATTTTCATAATTTTACAATGAATTTTGAAAAATTGTTATTTTTTGACATGATTTTGACTATTTAGGGTTTTTGGATCTATTCTAACTACCATAAAGTTAGGTAGTTGGAACCCACTCAACATGAAGGACCTTGTAAAAACTATGCCAGTACCCAATTTTATCTACTTATACCGTAATGTTGGAACTGCACTGACAAACTAGTTTCATTGCTGGTATATGATAGGATTAGCTTTGAAATTACTTGTAAATTAGTTAAATACATAGATCTTCCTCTTTTGATTTGTTTCAGTATACCTTGTACAACATTGGACGCAGCCCTGCAATTAATGTGGTGCTGAATGACTACAGTTTCAATAAAGAAGTGTTCAACGTTGTAGGGGGTCATCTTAATGTTAAAATACCTCGTATTCCACCTGCTACCAATGTAACTCATGCAGTGATTCTCAAGCCAATTCAAGTCGGCTTCTATAATTTTACTGCTGCTGAAGTAACTTACCAGAGTTCTGAAGATGCTACACAAGTAAGTGTTACTTGTATTTTAATAGTGAGGTTAAATGTCTTCTTTGGTTTATTATTCATTCTTAATAATACACCTATCTTTTCAATCAGCGAATATTTTTTACGCCCTCCTAGTAAATGATACTTTGCGTTTCAAGACATTGGGATTCTGAATCTACAATGCCTGTCTGCTGGGCTGTTTTGTGCCTTTAACGTTGTTCAAAAAATCTATTATTTGGCATAAAAATCCCATTTGGTATCTGTTTGTGCTCGCCTGCTTAGCAATTCGGTAAGACAAAGCCCATGGTTGCTATGGGCAGAAAATGATAACTACAGCAAAAGTAATCGTTTCATCATTTGTCCCCTTGTCTCATTAAAACCACCCACGAGCTCGCCTTACAATGTTGTGCCACTTGTCTACAGGTGCCTGGAATATTCAGTTTCCGTCGTTCCATAGTAGTTATGTATTTCATATCGTTTACTTGTATTTTTCGATGCTGAGATGAGTGGGATGGGTGTCGGAGGTATGAGACAGGTGGGCGGGGGTAGTGGAGTTGCAGTTGCAGTCCAGTACGCTACACTTTTTCTCATGAACACGTTCTTTTATTTAGGTTAGGTTGGGACTCAAACAAATGGATACCTCAAGTGTAAAAGGGAGATGGAGCGGAGTGAGTGGACTTCAAGAAAGAAGTCAATACATAATACTATTCCCTGGTAGTTAAAAATCAACGAAAAACTCTTCCACGGAACATAAATGAAATTGATTGTGTAAGTGCTCATGGAGTCTGTGCGAATGCGAATCCCCTGGCAGGATGATGCTTGCTCAGAGGGTATCTGCGTTGAGGAATGGGGTGTCTGGTCTTGTTAATTGAGGACTTGAGGCAGCACTCGTTGTTGGAGTGAACTACAGGCCGAATTTCCGAAGTACGTCAGCCACCCTAGGCACATCAAGTGTATTTTGATCAGTTGGAGCAGAACGCAGTTGATATATGTGCCGTTTAGAACAGATCCCATTACTTCCTACGAGATAGTGGAGGTCTCCTAGTTTGGCTGAGATGACACCAGGTTTCCAAATGGATGTGTTGTTGCTGTATGAGCGGAACATGACATTGTCTCCAGCATTGAACGACCGGAATTTTTGGGCATAATTGGTTGTTTGACTTTCTGACATCCGTGCTTTGAGATCTGGCCTAACTTGATCAATCCTAGATGATATGAACATTATATGTATGTCAACAAATGCAAATATTTTCTGTCTGATGTGATGTTTGATGCATACATAACTTCTTCATTTCAGATGCAGCTTGCTGTAACCAGCGAACCTGGAGAGGGTTATATTGTTGCATTCCGTGACTATGACAAGAAATTCTCCCCTCATTTGGTAGGTGGTACAAACACTTAAGTCAACTCTAATAAATGGATAATTATTGATTTGATCCTTGTAAGTGAAGTAAGGAGTAAGAAAACAATACCCTGCAATAAATAAAGGCTTGGGAAATCATTAAAATTCGTGTTGGAAGTACAGCCACTTGCCAATCACTATTCTGTTTATTACTATTCATCCTAGAATGATGGGAATTATTGCTCAACTATTGCTACCTAAATAAAATAACAAGATTTACAACTGGTTAGTAGTTAGTTTATGATTTTCAACAGAATGACCAAATTTTGATGATACGGAGGTTGATATGTGGTGCTATAGAGCTACATTACATAGTGCATTGGAGTGTGACAGCTTAGAGAATTTCGTTTTGTACTACACTGGGTGGAGGAAAGCTGTCTCCTCTCGGGTGAAAACTGTTGCAAGAGTGGCTTTGGCTTTAGGATCATGGATGTTTCAATACAGACCTTCACTCTCTGTTTGGATGGGATTAAGCTGATCAGTCCACCGTGGGACTGTGACTGCCCTGTGCTTCTGTTGCCCACGTACAGAAAGCCTGACATAGTGTAGCTGGGTTGTAGTGTTGCTCGATATTGTACCCCATCCCCTAGTAGAAGTACTAGAGGATTGGTTGTCATAATGAAAAGGTTCATTGCTAGTTTACATCAATACCTACCATAATGCTCTATGTGATATTCATCATTTAATATGTTTTCCACAGCTCGACTGGTGTGCATTTGGAGTTATGACCTTCCCATCACTAGCTATTCCATTTTTCTTGTGGTGGTCGAGCAAATCCAAATATGAGGCTTTTTCGAAACCTAAGAAGGCTTCCAAAGAAAATTGACTGACATCAAATGAAGAAAGGGAATGAGTCTTTGGACTTGATGCTCATTCAATTCATACTTTTTCACAGTTTCTGTGCAGAATCAATTGCATTTGTGATACACTCGTGAACTAAATCAGTTAACCAGATAATCTCAATTAATACTTCAAATGAGTGTGTTGTTGCTCATCTTTTCGCCTTCCTGTTCTTTCTGGCCTTTCTCAATAAATGTTATCATTGGTCAGTCTGTATAAAATTCAGTTCTTACAGAGTATTTTTTAACTTTTCATTATTTCTGCATGTATTAGTGTGAACCAGAATTTGCCAAAACCCTGCCTATCACACCTCTGTAGCTTATTTGTATGAAATTGAGAATATTCAACTTAATTTGTGTGTAAGGTTGTTGTGTGATAAGAAGTACATAAATGAATTAAATAGTTAGTTGCCAGCCTACTGCTTGCAATTTATTTCTTGGAAAAGAGGAGAAACAAAAAGTGGAGAATTTTCTTACAAAGGGCTTGGTTTGTTGTATGTACCAATGCTGCAGTTTTGACAGAATTTTGCTGTACAAAATAAAGATTTGAGGTTACACTTGACTTGAGTCTGTTTCACACTTGTATCATCAACGTCATAATTTATTTTGTCATTGTGCTCAGGTTGAGATACATGTGATTATGGATTTTAAACAAAATCCTATCTCATTTTCTAATCTTTCAGTTAACGTGACCTCTCTTTTTGGACTTTTTATTCGTCACAAGAATGAAAATTAAATAAAATGGTTGTAATTACATTTTCATTTGTTATCAACCCTTTTATGTTGAATTTTTCAAGACAAAATTAAGATTAACATCATTGATTGATCCAGATACTAAGAGGCCTGGCAAACCAGTAGCTCGGTTATTAGTTGTGTTGGCAAATCATGACATGTTTGGGTGTCAGTATTGAACTGAAATGGAAAATACTATTATTCAGAATGAGAAATTATCAGTTGCAGGATCTATAATTTCGGAATTTGTTTAATGATTTACTTTGTTAATTGGCCACTTCCTGATCCAAAAGTATCCAGTGGTTACTGTAATGTTCGAGAAATAAAATGGATTGTGATTCAGTATTCAACACTTTTCATTCAGACTCATTCTTTTATTTCCATATGAGTTAGGTTAGGTGGAAAGCAAACCAAGTGGTAAGTTGAGTGTAAATGGGATATGGAGCAACATGACGTCAAGTAGGCAATTCATAATATTATCCCCCTGGTAATTTGAAACTATTGAAAAACTCTTCTTCTGAATATAAATCAAATTGGATGTGAATGTGCCTATGGAGAATGAATCTCCAAGGAGGATGACACTCAACACGAAAGATATCTGTGTCGAGGACTACTGGTTGGTGTGGTCTCGTTACTCAAAGATTTGAGGAAACACTCTGAGTGAGAGGATGAGAGCATTGGGAAGTACAACAATGGTGATAGAGGCACATGAGGTGTATTTTGATCAATCGGAAGAGAACGAAGTTGATCTATGTGCCATTTAAAACAGATCCGATTCTCTACGAGATAGTGAAGGTCTCCCAGTTTCGCTGAATTGATACCAGGTTTCCAAAGTGGGGTACAGTTGCCGTATGAGGAACATGACATTATCAACAGCATTGAACAAATGGAAATTTTGGGCATAATGGGTCGTTTGCCTTTCTGACATCCTTTGAGATCTGGCTTAACTTGATCAATCCTGGACTGGGTGATTCTTCCTATGAACAGAAGAGGTTGTTTGATGTGGAGCTTTATAATACTGAAGTAAGAACTGGTTAACCAAATTTTCAGAGTGGTTGTATTAGCACCAGACATGGCTTGGGCCTTCTTTAAAGCTTAGACGTTTCATTCGGCCTGTCCATTGCTTATGGGGTCCCTACGGCACATACCTGCTGTCCGGGGCTGCCTGGAAATGGGGGGATGGCACCCTTCTTTCCCTGCAGTCCTGCTACTCTCTGGACACGGAGCCTTCAACCGGCGTCTATTCATCTTTAGGCACCGCACATTCGATGTCTGCCCAAATGGGAGAGGGGTCAGTGAGGACGCTGAACACATCCTCTCTACGAGAATGTACGTGTCAGGACACGCATCCCTGCCCCTGAAAGTGCTGCCACACTCCTTGCTACTGGATCAGCAGATTTTCGTTATTCGCTCAAGCGTGGGTGGCTAGGAGGAGACATGGTCTCCTTCCACCTTTCTCACCATGGGTAGCGTGCTCAGTCCTGCTGTAGCCTTCTGTACTGCAACTTGAAGCAGCAAAGCGCCCAACAGACCAGGGTAGGCCATAACCTCTACTCCCCCCCCCCCTTGCACCAGCGAGCTGGCAGGCTACACTAGGCCTGGCTCGTTCCCCCATCAGGTTAAGGGGTGATGTGGAACTGGTGCAGTGGAAGTGTACACCTTGTTCCTTCAAGACAGTCTGGTAGAGATCAAAGGTGAATTGTGAACCATCATCCGCGACGACAGATGTTAGGATGCCAAATTGGGAAAAAACTTTACCCAAGATACTACATGTTACTTGGGCAGTTGTTGATGTGGTGACAGCTGTGTGAACCCATTTGGAATAGGTGTCGATGATTATGATAAGTAAATAAGTCCCATGAACTGGCCCTCCATGATCACAATGTATCTTCTTCTAAGGGGAGTTGAGTATTCAGCGCATGACTTTGACATTGATAAAATTGAGAGCCAAAAAATGAAGGAGTGGGCTGATCCCTTCATCCTGACTATATCAATGTGGGCTGTTGCAGCATTGCATGTCAGAAGTTCTATGGTACCACTGCTCTACGTCCAAGTAAAAGACAACCTTCACATCACGAATACTGAGCCTCATTGCCACGTAAACCCAGGGTTGTAAGATTCTTCCCTGCTTGAACAGCATTTAGAATCTGCGGCAGTCTGGAGTCTCTCCATGTTTCATTGGCAATGTCGAATGAAGTCAAGTGCAGTTGACGAATTTGGTGTTGGATAAAACAGTCAAAATCATCCAGTTGCAAGTGAGCGGTCTGTTTGGACTGAGATAAAATTGGCGAGTTATCATTATTTTTGGTGGTCGTGAAAGGAAGTCCGTATTTTGATTTTGGGAGTTTGGGTTTCTTATACGAAATCACTTAGATAACTGGCATAATGTGCGCAAATATGTGTGCCATAGGTTTATTGTCAGAGCAATGGTGAATTTATGAGCGTATAAATACTAGTCATACTGCCATTAAAATCTGAGCACAAAATAAAAAAGATTAGCGAATTATGTTTTACAGAGGGCGTTGGGAAGTTGGGAATGAATGTGTGGTAGTACGTTACAAAAATCTGTAACTGGCTCATTTTAGATGGTAGAGGAAACTGCAGGATTGTTTCAACATGTTTATTTTGGGGTGTAGGCCAGGCCAGCAACATCGATTGTGTGACGTAGAAAGTCTATGGAATTCAGAAGGAAAGCACATTTGGATTTTCGAAGCATGAACCCTAAATGTTGGATCATCTCAGAAATTTAGTTCACGGGCAGTTAGTATTTCTTCCTCTGAAGTCGTGCATCTTCACTCTTCAAAAGGGAGGCCACTGCAATCAGTCAGACTCGCCATCATAGAGACTGCTCAGCCGTCTTTCCATATTAGGCAAAACATAACAGAATCTTGATGTTGCAGACCCTCGAACGAGTCTTTGGCCGCAACCTCAAAGGCAGGCAATACAGGTGTACCAAGGGAAGGTCCACGCAGGACGTCATTATCGAAATTTGCGATGTTTCCCTGCTGGCTTCGACTAAGTATGCCGTAGCAGTTTTGATTGACATTAGGTGAGTGTTTGACAACTGTTGGCGGCCAGCGCGTCAGACGACACCTGAAAGACAGAACTGCTACGATTGAAAGATTGAGAAGGGGTGCCCATAAGGCTCGGTCCTTGTACATCTATGTGTATGACCAGACTGTGCTGATCGGTGCAGAATCAGTCTGCCAAATCAGGGCTAAAACCCACCACGTGCTGAGCACAGTCACACATTGGTGCGACCATGTCAAGATGCAGGTGGCTGAGGAAAAAACCCAGCTAATCCTCTAAAAAGGAAAAGTAAATAGCCAATCCTCCATATTGTTTGGAAGCCACAGGCTTCTTCTTGAATAGCATGTCATGTATTTAGGAGTGAATATAGGTGAGAGGTGGGGCTTCAGCCAACACCTCCAGTCCCGTAAAGGGTCCCAAGGCTTGCGACACTATCAACAGAAGTATTCCAGGTAATCACCAGTCAGTTACCTGTTGAATTGGCCGAGGTGGAGAGTGAAACGGGAGCTTCCCCCGCTTTGGGCTGAACTCCGTGTGGATCTCATCACAGAACGAAAACTTGCCGCTATCGACGAAAGGGCGTCAGAGAAATGGCAAGAGAGATGGGAATCCTCGTCAACGGGACATGACACGTATGAGTTCTTCTCCAACATCCGTAAATGCTTCGGAAGAAAATGGGTTGAGCCAGACCATTGGACGAGCTAGTTCCTTGTTGGACACGGTGACTTCAATGCCCCATGCGGTTTATTTTTTCTTCTTAAGACTCTCCATCATGCATGTCTTGCGCCTCCAGGTGGGAGGAAACAAGAAACTACATGCTGCTCTACTGTAGTTTCTACAGCAGTGAGAGAGGGTTGTTGGGAGGGCAAAAGAACTTGGCAAGCCTATAACCATTGTACAAGGTTCGCGAAGAATGTGATGGCTAAGAAACGTGGCCACAGTTGATCTGTCCTTTCGAAACTTGCCTCCGAAGTAAATAGTTGGATCAGGTGGGAAACCGGATTAATAACTCCTTCCAGATGGTACGGGATTGCTCAGGTGGTCACCTCCATGAGGTCACAAACGAGCAACAGCTCTCTACCAGGAGACTGGTTAACGACCAAATACCTGCCATACCTCTGCGGGTCTGAGTTCGGTGGATGCTGCAGTGCCCGGCCTCTTGCATATTAGCGAAACAGCACCTTCTATGACTGCTATAACCCTCATTGTGGGTCTAGGAACAGTCATCAAATAAGGATCAGACCTGTGTCCGTAGTTTAATTTGCAGGAAAACGCCTGGACAGATTGGGATGGTTCTTTTATTCATTCAGAATAATAACCCTATGTTTTCGGTCACGAAAATTTTTTTACAACCCCCCCTCAAAATTTGATTCTTTACGTTTCAAGACATGGAGATTCCAAATTTGCAATGTCCGTCCGCCGTCCCCCATCTGCCGTCCCCCGTCCGCCGTCCAGGCCGTTTTGTGCCTTTAACGTGGTCTAAAAAATTCGTTCTTTCGCCCAAAAATCCGATTTGGTATCTAGTTGTGCCCGCCATCTCGGCAATCCGATCGGACGAAGCCCGTGGTTGTAATGGGCAAAAAACGGTTAAAAAAATTAACGAAACGCAGTACAACGCGGGAGCTACAAGCGTTTCGTCGTTCGAATTCCCTCCCGCCCCGCCCGTCATTTTAAAAAAGCAACCGCTCTCGAGGCTCGCTTCCCTCCCAACGACGCCGCCTCTCCCCTTTCGCCTTTCGCTTCGAGCGCCCCCGTTCCAATTTCCCCGACGTTTTGGTTTTAATACGATTCAATTTTTTTAGATTCTTTCGTTTCATTCTCATTTTGGTTTTTTTCATAGATTTTTGGTTAAATTTTGATATTAGTATTTAGCGTGCGTGTTTTCATATTAAAATTCATTTTTTTCTAGATACTTGCGTTTTTTTTTGTTTATTTTAATATTACGATTCAGTTCTTTTCGACCTTTTTTTGGGTTTCATTATGATATTTTTCGATGCTGAATCGAACAGGATTGGGTCTCGGAGCATTAATGCTACGTCAAGCTGATTATCCGAATAATAAACCGTTGTGTAATAATTTGCAGGGTTTTTGTTTTGTTGTTTATTTTTTTAGGCGCGAAAATAAGGTTATTGGTGACTTCCATTGATGGAAAGGGAGGATGGGGGGACGAAAATGCATCCAAAAACTAGGGGTTTCTCATTTTTCTCGTAACTGGCTGTGAAGATTTTGATTAAACATTCATATTATCTTCTACTAGTTGATACCTATCTTTTCTTCTCCCTAAATATCTCCGTGAAAGTACAGTTAACGAAGATATAGGCCTAGGAAGCAAAACTATGTTTTTAACGCTTTTAGGCTTCAATAATTTTCACAAAACTTACAGAATGTTTTCAAATAGTTAATATATTGCTCTCAATAAATGTTCTCTTACAGTCCATTGAGCAGAGATAATAATGAAATGTGCCGAAAATAATGTGTTTTTTGAACATTTTGGTAATTTTCTGAGTAATCGCAGGATTTCATCAATCTTACAGGGTGTCTTCTAGCAACCTATACCCACATTTTGTTCTGAGCAACTATTTATGTATCTATCCGTTAAATGGAGAGATAAGCCACGATAGCTCGGAAAACGGAATTTTTCGAATATTAGTTTACTGGTTTTCCGATTTTCTCGAAAAAGGCTGACAATTTTGATCAAACTCACAGAGTAACTAGTACGTACAGCACTCACAGTACAGTCACTAGTACATTTTGTTCTCCATAAATGTTCCTGTAGAATTGCGCTGAACGACGATATAGCTAGTGCCCGCATTTGTGGCAGGTCGTCAAATTTACGGGGGTTGCGTAAAGTTGTGTGTTGATACGCAACAGATATTTCTTAGAAGAAGAGAGACTCAATTACCTCACACGGCTGGCCACCTGTCATGGGGTGGCCTCAGTCATTGAGTCATGCAACAACCGATTTGGAACTCTATAGGCGTGTACCGGGACGTACCAAACCCTTCCATTCAGTGGAGGCTCGTCCGGGGCATTTATGCTGACTGGGCACCTCAAATGCCCCGATTCGCTCGCGACTTCGCTGCCATCAGTTGTAACTGAGCCGGTTCCCTCGTCGCCGTGTCGCCCGCACTCGCGTTCGCTCCTAATCAGTCCCCTGTCTGTGGTGTAAAACTTCTCCGAATGTAATTGAGAATGAAACTCTTTTCCAATAGCAATCGGCTTCTATCGTACTACTTCCCGACTCACCTAGTGCGATACCGCTTAGCTTACTATATGAATCCCCCCCTGTTACAGGCGTATATACGCCTTGCCTGCCCAGTACAGCATATACTGGGTCGCCCTGATAGTCCTGCTAGAGCCTGCTCAAGTGGTGGAAGGCTGTTGGCAACTGGTGTGCCAAATTGCCTGTAAAATGATATTACAACCAGCTAAACCATTCAGGTGGGTGAGTGCAAGTGTTTGGGCTATTGTAAGCCTTATCCTGGTAAGAAGGGGCTAATTCCAATATGCAACTCTAAATGAGAAGTGTTATTGAACATAGAAGAACGATACGGCATTTAGTGATAGATGTTAATTATTACAACCCCCCCCCCCCCCACCATAAAATTTGATACTTTACGTTTCAATATCTGCTATGTCAGGTCACAGCCTTAAATGAGGTCTAAAAAATCCGTTCTTTACCACAATAATCCCATTTGGTATCTAGTTGTGCCAGCCTGTTCGGCAATCCGACCGGACGAATCCCATGGTTGTTATGGGCAAAAAATGGTTTGAAAATTAACAAAAACGGATTTTATCTCAATACGCTGTGTTCGGTATCGTTTTCTAGGTACTTATAGATGCTGGGTCGAATGAAACAATTCTCAGATGTGAACGCCTACGTCTAGTAGTGAAAATAGTGAAATTACAGTAATTATAGTGCGCCAAAGTATACTAATTGGAAGAACTCGCGGGACGATAACTACAGGAAATGTTTTCGTTTCTTTGTTTGTACTCCTGCAATCCTGGTTTTGATGAGGCGGGAGGGTGGGAGTACTAACGACGAAACGTTTCCTTCCGCTGTAGTCCCCGCGAGTTCTTTCAATTAGTTGACTTTGGCTCGCTATAATTACTGTAATTTCACTATACGCAGTTGTACACATCTGATACTCATTCCATTCGACCCTGGATGTAAAAATACCTTGAAAACGATACGAAACACGGCGTATTTGCGATTATATTGCGTTTTGTTACTTTGTTAAACCATTTTTTGTCCATTACAACCACGGGCTTCGTCCGATCGGATTGCCGAGATGGCAGGCACAACTAGATACCAAATGGGATTTTTGTGCGAAAGAACGAATTTTTTAGACCACGGTAAAGGCACAAAACGGCGCGGACGGCGGACGGACATTGCAAATTTGGAATCTCCATGTCTTGAAACGTGAAGTATCAAATTTTGAGAGGGGGTTGTAAAACAATTTTCGTGACCAAAAACATAGGGTTATTATTCAGAATGAATAATAAACCAAAACCACGCGAAAACCAACAATTTAGACAATTAATTGTGCTGCTCTCATTATTTTCCCACGAATGGGAATGTTATGGTGTAATTGCCTTATTGAGAGCTATCAATATAAAAAATGTAATCAAAATCGTTATAGCTGTTTTTGAGAAAAAATTGGTGTTTTGATCACTATGATAACTATAGTTAACTTTCGGTGGATTTGGTTCATACCCTTATTTTGGCGTCCCACGGTAACCTGTGGGCTAGATATCAAGTTTGAGCTGATTTGGTACGATGGTTTCATCTAAAAATCGTTCACAGACACACACACACACACACAGACCAATTTCCCATATACTGTTTTTCGGACTCAGGAGGGTCTGAAACCCAAAGATCTGGAGACTACTGAAAATTTTTTTTTCTTCAGCCGATTACATAACTTTCCTCTCTACTTTGCAGAGCCAAGGATGGTTTCCACTCTGGCTGGTTGTCATAGGTGGTGAGTGAGTCTAGGAGATTGACAGCACTACGAGACCACATCCCGCTACAAATTGATAGGTGGTAATAATAATAAAAGAGAATGGGGATAAAACAGAACATGTCCTTGATTTAAGAAAATAAAATAAAACTCACTTTTTTCCTAATTCGCCACCTTATGCTTGATACTATTCAAAATGAGAATATCCACTATAGTCAATATTCCTATGGATCAACTATGCCAGAATAGTCAATTAGCACATGGACAGGGCAATGCAGGCCACTGCCGCAATGGCTCCTATTGCTGCTTCAGCCACCACTCGTGCCTGTGATCCCAGCCCAAGGGTTTTGGAACCTACGTACAATGTTTGTATGGCAAGAACACTGCAGCAACTGTTGAGTCGGCTTTGCAGCAACTTATTCAAGACTAAGGAACTCATCTCATGTAGAGTGAGAGACCTGCTGTAATTTGCGTTCTATGCAATTGGCACATTTGAGGGAAGCCTCACGCTTGTACTCCTTGCTAAGATTTGGCATGGCACACCAGGCACACACCAGGCTCTCGTGCAGGCTACTGCAGGGTGGCCATATTGCCGGCTTTCATAGCACTATGTGGGGGCTAGGTACTTGTGGATGACACACGGAACACTGCTGCCAGGCTACTAGGAGGTGGCTTGCCCCCTCTTGCTTTTTATGTAGGCTGGGTGACACCTCGATAACCTAGTCCTTCAGCCTGCCACGCCTTTTTGGGAAAAGGAGCCTGACATCCAGTGGCTGCACGCCTAACATAGGATTGGGTTCTACAACCTGTTGGGCCAGGTCCTCTTTTTGTAGGTCGGTCCACGCATCGCACAATAGCAGGTGTGGGAAGCGACCTAGAGGGGGGGGGGGGTTGATGCAAAAGTAGTTTCAATCTTTCTAGGTGGAAATGTGGCTAGTATGTGCCTTCACACCCCACACCAGCACTTCCATTGTAATAGGGTAGGAGGGACCAGCCTCTCTTTCCCCACACATAGGCCTCACTACTACCTCATTTTGTCGTGGGTTTTTGAGGGGAATTTTTTAAGAGGAGGAGCTCTCTTATTGTTCCTTTATTGACTGCCTACGTCCTGCCTTTTGATGGCTAATGCATTCGAATAGGCAGTGAGGGACAAGCTCATGCATTGGTTCTGTAGCATTGACCCTCATTTGCGCCAACTGGCCTTCCATGTCCGAGAGATTAGGGTCCACTGTGTGACTACTCCCCCCCCCCATACCGGGTGTTGAGGATTTACGATTAGTTTTGGCCTCTTCTCTGGCATACCTGCCAGGCACTTCTGTGCTGGTCCTGGGGGGCTTGCCTTTTCTGTGCAGCTATCCGTCCCAAGCTTGCATGCCCCACCTCCCCTAGACGCTGGTATAGCAGGCACTCTGCCTGAGGGACCTGGCCCTTCCTCCCTCTGGATGATACGCCAGAAATGGGTATTCAGACCTCTCTTCTAATTATACAGGGTGAGCCATAACAAATGGTGCAGTTTCAAAGGGCGATTTAAAAAAACGGTGAAGATTACGGTTTGTTTTATTGAACGCCATACATCACCCCATTTCGGTAGATTAAGTTCAGATAATTACATCATTAAGGTGGGGGGCCTCAGCAGCGACGCACTGATGTAGGCGATTCCTGAAATTTTCAGCCGCCCTCTGGCACATTTCGATGGGAATCGCGGCGATTTCTTCCCTGATTCGAATCTTGAGGTCTTCCAGAGTGTGAGGTCGATGTTTGAACACCTTTTCCTTCAAGTAGCCCCATAGGAAAAAATCACACGCGCTCATATCTGGTGATCTTGCCGGCCACCCCAAGTCACCCCTGAGAGAGACGAGGCGTGCAGGGAACATCTGCCGCAGTTTCACCATTGAGATTTGCGCTGTGTGGGCCGTAGCCCCATCTTGCTGAAACCAAATATCCCCCAGATCCTCTTCTTCAGCTAACTGGTTCAATTCGGGTTCAAAACATCTTTCCAGCATGAAAAGATAACGCTGAGCATTGACGGTAACAGTCCTCCCATCCTCGGAAAAAAAGGCCCCATCACCCCAAATTTTGAAATGGCACACCAGACAGTGACTTTCGGGGAGTGGAGAGGTCTCTCGTGAATTTGTCTTGGGTTGTGGTCACACCAATAGCGGAAATTTTGTTTATTAACCGCTCCAGAGAGATGGAAGTGGGCTTCGTCCGAACTGAAAAAAGTGGACGTTGGTGGAATGCGGTTTATCATCTCTTGGCATCGATTCAAGCGGTTTTGGTAGTCTGGAGGTGACAATTCCTGAACAATCATAATCTTGTACGGATGGAATGACAAGTCCATGTGCAAAATCCTCCTTAGTGAGGTGTTAGAGATGTTCAGTGCTACTGCGTGCCTCCGAGCAGAGCGCCGAGGCGACTGTTCCACTGCTGCTCTCACTCGAGCCAAATTTTCAGGTGTTTTTGCGTTTCTTGGTCTTCCCGCACCTCTACGCCTTACTGTGGAACCAGTTTCTTCCAACGCTTGAACCCAACGTGCGATAGCATTGCGGTGAGGGACGGGATCACGACGTGGGATGTTGTAACGCAGTCGGAAGGCCCGCTGGGTGGCGATGAACGAACGGCCACTTTCAAAAAACGTGCGAATGACGAAACCTCGTTGCTCTCCGCTCCAAACCATTGTAACGACTGAAAACGGGACCACTGCCCGGGCACAATGAGACCCCTCCCAGGTCGTTAACCCCACTACAAGGCATGCAGCACCGCTTCGAAACTGCACCATTAGTTATAGCTCACCCTGTACAACATCCTGAGTATGAGGCCACTAGAGACCTCTTGTGTGCTTGGTAAATATTTTACCGCTACCAACTGCCCCGGTATCTCATCCCCCTCAACAATTTGGAGAGGGGTGTCCCTGAGCAACCAGGCTCTTATCAGGATGGCTTGCAGCCAGTCAACAGTTCTCCTGTTCTGGCAATGAATCAACAGCCAGCCAGATCTGTGACTACTTGCTGTAGTCTCGAAGGCTGGCCAGCTGACAGGACACTGCCCATGATGTCTTGATCCAGGCTGTCCAGCTGCGCATTGGTGAGCGGTGAGTCAGGGTAATCCCCGTGTACCACACCTACCCTCACCCCCTCCACAACGTCCCTGTAGCTTGCCCTACTCTGCAGATGGGTAGCCCCCAGCTGCTCCTTCCATCTTGGGGATCCAGATTGAGGCCATGCCCTCCTCTTCCGATCCCCACCCTTCTGGCATTGCGGTGTAGATCCAGTTGAGGGTCTGAATCTCTTCCATCCCTCGCCTGATGGAATGATTGTATCTTGTTCTCCTTGCACCACTGATCCTGTCACCTCTGAGTCCCACCCCAGAGGTCTTCTCTTTAGCCTCATTTCTCCCCTCTCTCCCTGCCACTGCTTGGTGGTTCACCATGGGAGCCCTTGAGGTTGCACAGCCCTCAGCTGAGGTACCCTCTGACAGCAAGGCTGAGCACGAAGGGGTATTCTTCCCCTGGAGATGAGAACTCCTTTCTCCTACCAAGGTGAAGGATCTTAGGCCACCAAATAGACCTTCTATGCTTGCTGGAGACACTGCCTTGAGGCAGTAGCCTCTCCAGACTCCGTCATAGTTTTGTCCATGGCCATCTGATCGTCGAGGTCTGGTGTGAAGCTCCTCTTCTATAACCGAGGCAATTTCTGCCTCTTGATCTTTATTTTTTGGTTTTTGTGTAGGCCCCACGAGCAGCAAGGGAAATAAGGAAGGCTACTTTAAACTGGGTGTCGCCTGGTGCCCAGAGTCTCCATCAATAGGCGCCACAGAGAGTGCTCCCCCCCCCTCGCCACCTTAAATGACTGTTCTGCTGCCTAGCATCTCCCTGGTCTAAGAAATTAGGTGAGGATCTACAGTCTTACTACTGGCTGCAACAATGATTGAGCCATATGACGTATTATGGCCATATCCAGAATGCTGCACAATGCAATTGTTGGGGAATGGAATGACCACGGTCCCCTCTCGAATCTCAAATCGAATCGACTGCGTAGCGGGATACGAGTAATTGGTGTAGTGGACGTAAATATATATAACGCATAGGCTGGCACAAAAGATTATAATAAACAATAATATTCTAGAACAGTAAGCTAGAACAGTTGAGTAAGTGGAGGACCGTTCGAAATGAAATAGTGAAAATAAAAGGAAACTTCTGACCAGTTCGTCGTAGTCGGACAGATCGAGTGGCGTCGAAAATGAAGGAGGATAATAGACAGGCAACCGGCGTTGGGCTCAGAAGCAGACTGACAAAGGCCCCGTCGCGTCGAAGTCACGTCGGATCGAGTCGGAGCGTTGTCGTGTGGCAAAAAGGTCGGCAGTCAGCGAGTTGGAGGCGACGATAAGCTCCTGTCGGCGTTTACAAACAGCCTCCACAATTGACGCTCCGTGGCGCAATTGGCGCCAACATACCGCCCACCAAATTGGGTACCAATTTATTTCTTGGAGTCATAGGCTGGGACAACCAGTGGGCGAAGAGGTATCAGCTTGGCGACTGGGCGTTTCAAGAGGGAAGTTCCGCAGCGAACAGTTGCGACACGAACCTGGTTATCGTTGCCAGGATATACAGAGGTGACCCGGCCTGTTGGCCAATAGAGGGGTGGCACATTGGCTTCCTTTAGAAGTACCAGGTCTCCTACTCGGAGATTCTGGCTGGGAGTGGTCCACTTGGATCTTTGTTGCAAGTTGGAAAGATATTCAATCTTCCACCGTTTCCAGAGATGTTCGATGTGGCGTTTCACCAGCTGCCAGCGTGATAGGCGATTTTCAGGTACATCGAGTAAGGAGGGTTCTGGGTCTGCCATGAGGTGATCTCCAATGAGAAAGTGCCCAGGAGTGAGGAATCTCTCCAGACCTCAGAGTATCCACCAGAACTGTCACTAATTCGTCTAGAGCAGTATCTGTAGATCTCCCCCTCTGATAGGCATGCTGAGAACTCTGACTAGGGTCTTGAGTAAGATGCTCCTCCCTTATCTATAGACTAATCAATTCATTTACAACTCAGTTCATTTGAGCTTGGTCAAACAACACTTCACGGCAGCAGAAAGCGGTAGCGCTTACAGTCCCGGAATTTATTGTGCTGCTCGTACTCATTCCAGAACCATTACTGGGCAATTGTTGCACAGAGGATTAATGAGGCTGGGAACACGATTGTTTTGAAGAGGATAGTATTCATTTTTGCAGAGTTATCGAGGAAACCGCTAGAACTGGTAGTAAGCGAAACGGCGGTAGTTGAAATTCAAGAATTTCTGGAGTGAGCCCTATGTATCTCACGAGCGTTTTTCAACACTCACACTTTAGGTATTGGATTGGACTACAATACCAATTTTTTTTAAACATTCTAGTAACATTTTAGCGGAGTCCATAAGCAAAAAAACCGCGCTAAAAACGCGTTTCGTCGAATATTTTGATAATTTATTGTGCTCCTGTCGACATTTTCCCACGAATGGGAATTTTATAGTATAATTGCCTTATTGAGAGCGATTAATATAAAAAATTTAATCAAAATCGTTAGAGCCGTTTTTGAGAAAAAAATTGATGTTATGATCACTATGATAACTATAGTTAACTTTCGGTGGATTTTGCTCATACCCTTATTTTGGCGTCCCATGATGACCCGCGGGCGAGATATCAAGTTTGAGCTGATTTGGTACTGTCGTTTTCTCTAAAAACCACTCTAAAATCGATTACCCCGAAAATTTTGGTAATTTATTGTGCTGCTCTCGTCATTTTCCCATGAATAGGAATTTTATTGTATAGTTGCCATATTGAGAGCTATCAATATACAAAATTTAATCAAAATAATCGGAGCTGTTTTTGAGCTAAAAAATATTTGGTGTTTTGATCACTATGATAACTATAGTTAAATTTCGGTGGATTTTGTTCAGACCCTTATTTTGGCGTCCCATGGTAACTTGCGAGCGAGATATGAAGTTTGAGCTGATTTGGTACGGTGGTTTCCTCTAAAAATCGTTCACAGACACACACACACACAGACCATTTTCTCAAATAGTGTTTTTCGGACTCAGGAGGCTGTGAAACGTAAAGATCTGAAGAAAACTCAAAATTTTTTTTTCAGCTGATTACTTTCCTTTCTACCAAGTAGAGCCAAGGAAAGTAAAAACGCTGCAAATTATTGCACAACGGTTTATTATTCGGATAATCAGCTTGACCTAGCATTAATGCTCCGAGACCCATCCTGTTCGATTCAGCATCGAAAAATATCATAATGAAACCCAAAAAAAGGCCGAAAAGAACTGAATCGTAATATTAAAATAAACAAAAAAAACACGAAAGTATCTAGAAAAAACTGAATTTTAATATGAAAACATGCACGCTAAATACTAATATCAAAATTTAACCAAAAATCTATGAAAAACATAATGAGAATGAAACGAAAGAATCTAAAAAAATTGAATCGTATTAAAACGAAAACGTCGGGGAAATTGGAAGAGTAAGGCGAATGGGGAGAGACCGGTCGTTGGGAGGAAGCGAGCGGGAGGTCGCACTCGCTCGCCTCGAGAGCGGTTGGTTTTTTAATGAGACGGGCGGGCGGAGGGAATTCAAACGACGAAACGCTTGTAGCTCCCGCGATGTACTGCGTTTCGTTAATTTTTTAACCGTTTTTTGCCCATTACAACCACGGGCTTCGTCCGATCGGATTGCCGAGATGGCGGGCACAACTAGATACCAAATCGGATTTTTGGGCGAAAGAACGAATTTTAGACCACGTTAAAGGCACAAAACGGCCGGACGGCGGACGGCGGACGGGGACGGGGACGGGGACGGCGGACGGACATTGCAAATTTGGAATCTCCATGTCTTGAAACGTAAAGTATCAAATTTTGAGGGGGGGTTGTAAAAAATTTTTCGTGACCGAAAACATAGGGTTATTATTCAGAATGAATAATAAACCAAAAGCGGTGAATTATGTAGAGCCAAGGATAGTTCAGTGATGCGGCGCATAAGCTGGGGGTTCTTAACCGTCGTATACATAAATTGAACTCCTGTTTTATTGGGGTTTGGGCTAAAAAAAATGTAGAAACGTTAAAAGTGGGACATGGCACAAAAAAAGGTTGAGATGCAGTCGCCTAATGCGAAATAACCCCGAAAGAAAGGAATAGAAATAGTTAACATGCGAAAACAACGTTTGCCCAGTCAGCTAGTATTACGTAATTATTGATATTATAAACAATTTAATGTTATCGAATAACGTCGCTCTACGTAGCGTAAAGGCTTGTAAATAAGCGTACACATTGCGAATAACCGTGAAACAATTTTTGTTTTGGAACTACTTCCAGTGCAGGGGTCTAACACGTGTTGAACAGTTAGGATCTGAGCTACAAGTGTCGATGAATGATTCAGGTAACGAAATTGAACAGCTGAGCGGCGGCGTAAGTGATGGGGAGGAGGGGTGGGGGAGCTGTTCCCGAACCTTCCTCATCCAAGGGTGCACCATGTGACTCTCCGGGCCCCTCGAGCCGGCGGCCGCTGCGCACGGTCCTTGAGCCACCGGTGGTAGTGGGGATGAGGCCGTTGGGAAGTGAAGCGGTAAGGGGGGGGGATCCTGGCAAGGGGCCCCTGGAGCGGAAAGTGGGGGGTTCTCCCGCGCTCGGGCCGGTCATTTCCACCCAGTGTCGCAAGGGCCGCCATGGTTCGCGCGTGAGCCCGGCTCTCGAGCCCGACGCGTTCAAAAATATTTGTCAACCAAATTTGACTTCCGCCGCTTCGGGTTCGAAAATTGTCGCCGCTTCCCCCGAAAAAAAATGCTTCGAAACCACAAAACTGTAAGTCGTTTCGTTTTGTTTACAAAATTTTCAACCGAATTTGAGCTCAAAATTTAAAGTTGTTTCGTCGAACCGCAATTTGCGTCACAATTGTCACGAGGCGCTGTCATTAGAGTTGGCGCAAATGCGTCGCCTTACATGTTTGGCGCCAACCCTCCCCTCCCCCCTCCACAATGTGCATACTGTACAACAACATTACCCCTCCGATCGTGTCGCTCGTTTCTGTTATTTACACAGTTCTACGTCGTCGCTACTTCCAACGCGTCCCCCTCAAACCCAGTCACCTGTCATCGCATCGCTATAGTTCCACATTTCCACCAGTCGAACTGCTTATTGGGCCGAGAGGAACTCGCCGTGACCCCCAATTAATTGGTTCTGGAGGGGTCCCTTGGTGATTGATAGGAGATGGGCAGGGGGAGGGGGGAGGTACGCGCCGAAATTTGTCGCGCCGAGACGTCACTCGCGTACCACCTGCTCAGCCACACTCATAGCGTGACTTTCCCCAGTCTATACCTAAATATTGTACTATTCTACTTCGTTTTAACCCGCAAAGCATCATACGCGTGGCAATACCTAACTATTGTCATGCGTGTTGACAATCCGTTGGACGGCGATAAAAGTCAAAATGGTCCCCCACGAAACGCGCTTTTTCGACTTCATCAATCGGTCGATTTTCTTCAAAATGAAAGGGGAACGGTTTAGTTGAATCCCCTGGGGTGTCTTGATGTAGTCAATACCTAAATATCCCACTCACACGCGCAGAAATATCTTCGTTATCTGCACATTACTTTCCATGACTATCCGCCCGCGCAATAAACGGCTCCGAAACTTCTGTCTTTCCCACGTCTTTACTTCCCTTTGCCCGAAGGGGTTTTCTTCAGATCTTCACGTTTTGAGATCTACAGAATCCGAAGAACCTTATGTCCGCAGGTATCCAGCGGGTCTTGCAGATCGCCCTAGACAAGTTGTTAGGTTGTTTGGCGTGTGTCGATTGGGGGTGAATCCTGAGAAGTGCGGTTCGGTCTCCCTGGTGCTTCATTGGGTGAATCCCGGGTCCCCGTGTCCACGAGATGTGGCGGTACCTCGGGATTGAGTTTCTCCGTGCAACCTCCTCGGCTGGAAGGGGGACCTAGGTGATTGATTATCTTGGGAAAGTTGTCAAGGCTCCACTGAAGCCTAGTTCGGACGTACTTGCTCCTGAACCTGACCTGCGGGATGGGTATTGGGAGGTGGACTGTCAGAAGGATAATACGTCTCGACAGAATGGTGCGCTCAGCTGTGTCTGGTTCGCTAGGTTGTCTTACGCGCTGTGGCTGATCTTAAATCGTTCAGGATCAGCTGCTGTGGTGTGACAAGGCGACTCCATCTGCCCCTAAGCTCAGTAAGCCTTGGGAGATTAGGGGCGCTTTGCATGGTTCGGTTGACAGATGGGAACTCAGGTAGTGCCCTGGCTCACCCTACTCTTTTGCGTCAGTGGAGTGGGCTTTAGAGGGCATCCAGAGGAAGGGATTACCTGAACGTTAGTGTGCGGCACTGGCACGATGAGGTGTATAAGAGGTTGGGATTGTAACGCAATTACAATTTGATGCAGCACGAAGGCAGTAACTTTTTGCTTGTCTTGACTCAGCAAAGTAGAAAGGAATTTTTGATTTATTGATTCCCTTCAAATCTTTGCGTTTTAAGACCTAGTGTTAATGCGGACTGTATAATTTGGACTTACCCAGTCGAATTCTGGATGCCGCGAAACCTCGTCTGTTCCGCTGTTGAAGGGGGAAGGAGAAGTAGGAAAGGACAAACGAGCGTAGGAGAGAAGGAAGAAAACAGCATAGACGAAATGCATGAATCACGTGAGAACTAAAGATTGAAAACCCAACTAATAACCGGACAGGGCCGAAAATTATATCGAGATGCGCGTATGCAAGACAGAGAGAGTCGTACAGGTTTCCGTCTCGCCAGGTTACACCGCACGCGACATCAACTGCTTCCAATGGACATGCAGACACTCTCTATTGACCTGGCCAGAAACAACATCGGAGGGTATGTCCTCACGCATTGCAGCCCTGTGCCCACCTAGTCTAATATTGCAAGAATGGCGCAAACACCTACTGAGACCGAAAACGCTATTTAGGAGTTCTCACAGTTTTTATCCAAGTATTCCAGAATGGTGAACGCGATCCTTCTAAAAAACTTTCCGCAATCCCTTCAAGTTCGAACACCACCTACATATGCGGGCGCTATATCTTCGTTCAACGCATTTTTACAGGAACATTTATGGAGAACAAAATGTAGGGACTAGTTAGCTGAGAGTACTCCGAAAGTTTGATCGAAATCGTAAGAGCCGTTTTTGAGACAATTGGAATACCGATAAATTAATATTCGACAAATCTCCTTTTCTGAGTTAACTTGGCTTATATCTCCGTTCAACATATATATACAGAAATAATTATGGAGAACGAAATGTTGGTATAGGTGACTGAAAGACACTCCATTAGGATTTATCACATCTAGTGAATAAGTTACCCTGAAATTTACGGAAATGTTCGAAAAAACGTTATTTTTGACACATTTTAATTTTTATCTCTGTTCAATGGACCGTCACAGGAACATTTATTGAGAAGAGTATGTAGGTATTAACTATTTGAAAACATCCTGTGAGTTTGGTGGAAATCGCTGAAGCCGTTTTGCCAAAAAGCGTAAAAAACCTATTCTTGCTTCAGGGGCCCTTATCTCCGTTCACCGTATTTTCATGGAGATATGTATAGAGAAGAAAAGTTAGGTATTGATTAGGAGAAGATAATTTGAAAGTTTAATCAAAATCGTTAGAGCCGTTTTTGAGAAAAATGCGAAAAACCCTAGTTTTTGGTACATTTTCGTCCCCCACCACCCTTCCCATCGGCCGAAATTGTTCATAACCTTATTTTGGTGTCTACAAAAAATAACGAACAAAACAAAAAAAGAACCAGCTCAATCGGATCAGCCGTTCTCCCGCAAATCGAACTACAGACACACACACACGGACCACGCGCCGAAATTAGGTTTTTTAGACTCAGTAGGGTCTGAAACGTAAAGATCTGAAGAAAACCCAAATTTTTTTTTTGAGCCGATTACTATACTTTCCTTCCCTTCGGGTAGCGGAAAGTAATACGTATGCAGTCTCTTGAATGACCTGTCAGCTGATTGAACTACTATAACGGTCGTGACGCTAGTAGGAGCAGCACAATAACTTCCAGAACCATAAACACCTCCCACATGTGGACCGTTGTTATAAAGAACGAAAAACAGATTTGATTAGTTGCCGAAGCCAATTGAATCGCTGAATGCACGTGAGGCCGAGGAAAGTTGTGTGATGCGTCGCACCAGATATTTTGATTAAACTTACCGTGTGCTTTCCTCTGGTTAATAACTATTGCTTATATAAAATAATATATAGGGGCTGGTACGTCAGGTCCATGAGCCACATGACGCATTCTCTGTTTCTTTATCCTAGAAGTTATAGCCGTTAAAATCTTTACAACATAATTAAAAGTCATCACTCTGGTTGTTTGGTTCTCTTTAAACCATAGGGATCTCAAATTTGAATCATTAATTCCTACTCGACGACCACTTTCTGAGATCCTCTCCACTCTGTATGTAATGTGCCTGTATGTCAAGCGAATTACGACAACCACGGCTGTAAAACACGTTGGCAAGAGTTGAAACAAAAATAAAGCGTTGAGCAGAATGGACGTACCCAGAGGGTTTGTACGGACGAGTCATCGGAGTAAGAACCACGAGACTCATTTTGAAATCATCAGAGCGCTCTCATCGAGGGCGTTAGCGTGTGTGTTGGCTGTGACTGATATAACCCTCGTCGAGGGTTTAGGTACAGTCATCAAATAAGGAAACAGACCTGTGTGTGTTGGCTGCTTCTCAATACGCACTAGTAAATTTATGGGGGACACCAGAAGCAAGGCTTGTAAATAACTTGTGGGTGAACAGCTCTTAATAACAGCACGGTAATGCAAAACGTTCCTCCTGCTCAAAAATGAGGAGGGCAGCACGATAAATTGTCAAAAAGATCATATGACACCATCATTCTCACAAAAATCACGCTCGCGGTCCAACGAGCTGCCGCCTACGATGGACGTTTAACAACACCAGCTATTCGAATTACCGTCCTTCCACTTAATTCTTACAGGACGTTTTCTCTAAATTGAGGAACAGCGAACAGGAACCTTCTCAAGAAATCGTGACTTACGCGCTGCTAAAGCAATAAAAAGCGGAGCAACTCAATAAGTATCTCAACAGCTTCAAGTTTCCATTACGTTTTTACGCCTTTGGTATATTATTCAATACGAGGCTTCCAGATCTGCTCTGTCCGTTCGCCGTTCAGTCCACATTATGAATAATAAAACGCGCCGACGTGAGGGCGCAAATCGAATAAAATTTCAAATTATCTTCTATTGATCAATTTCTAACTCTTTTCTTCTTCACGAGTGTGTCTGTGAACGAGGTTTTTAAAACTTTTTACTTTCCTTGGCTCTACGAAGTAGAAAGGAAAGTTATGTAATCGGCTGAAAAAAAAATTTTGAGTTTTCTTCAGATCTTCACGTTTCAGACCCTCCTGAGTCCGAAAAACACTATTTGGGAAAATGGTCTGTGTGTGTATCTGTGAACGATTTTAGAGAAAACTACCGTATCAAATCTGCTCAAACTCGATATATCGCGTGCAGCGTACAATGGGACGCCAAAATAAGGGTATGAACAAAATCCACCGAAAGTTAACTATAGTTATCATAGTGATCAAAACACCAAATATTTTTTTTCTCAAAAACGACTCTAACGATTTTGATTAAATTTTTTATATTGATAGCTCTCAATAAGGAAATCATAGTATAAAATTCCCATTTGTGGGAAAATGACGAGAGCAGCACAATAAATTACCAAAACTTTGGACGAAATCGATTTTAGCGCGGTTTTTAGAGAAAACAACCGTACCAAATCAGCTGAAACTTGATGTCTAGCCTACAGGTTACCATGGGACGCCAAAATAAGGGCATGGACAAAATCCACCGAAAGTCAACTATAGTTAGCATAGTGATCGAAACACCAAATTTTTTTCTGAAAAACGGCTGTAACGATTTTGATTAAATTTTTTATATTGGTAACTCTCAATAAGACAAATATACCACAAAATCCCCATTTGTGGGAAAATGTCGAGAGCAGCACAATAAATTATCAACATTTTCGATGATAAGCGTTTTTACCGCGGTTTTTTCCTTGTAAACTCCGCTGGAATGTTAGTAGAATGTTAAAGAAAATTGGTACTGTAGTCCAATCCAATACCTAAAGGGTGAGTGTTTAAAAACGCTCATGAGATAGATGGTGCTCACTCCAGAAATTCCTGAATTTCAACTACCGCCGTTTCGCTTACTACCAGTTCCAACAGTTATTACCCAATAACTCTGCAAAAATGATTATTATCTTTCTTCTAAAAAATTCGTGTTTGCAGCCTCATTAATTATCTGTGTACCAGTTGCTCAATAAAGGTCCTGCATTGAATACGAGCAGCATAATAAAATCTGGAACTGTAAGCGCTACCGCTTCCTGCTGCTATGCAGTGTTGTTTGACCGAGTTCAAATTAACTGAATGATAAATGAATTGATTAAATAGAATTAGCCATGTACAAAGTTAATTGTTGTAGAGCTAAGGAAAGTTGTGTGTTGCGACGCACCAGATATTTGGTAAAGCGGCTGTAACGATTTCGACACGTACGGAGCACTCTCAACTAACTAGAATCCATGTTCTTGATCTCGATAAATGTTGTGCAGAATTGCTGGGCACTAGATATTTTGTAATATGCAACTGATGTTGCAAAACTACCTCGCGTAGATTAGGACGAATAAATAAGACGACCCTCTTTGGTTATTATAGCACAAGCGTCACGGCGGTCTTCTGAAATGAGTTGAATTTGGTAAACAGTTTTTGCAAAGTGTCACACATCGCTTGCCTTGGCACCGAATACTCACATCCGCGTGGCGCTTGTATCATTATCGAATGCCGAAGAGTCAGTTTGTTGAAATAATCCCTAGATATGATCTGTCTGTTGGGTTCGTTCGCCTCCTCTGGTCAATGGCTCGCTGTGGGCGAGCGCTCTAGATGTCAAAACGTCGTCGCCGATGAGTGAGGGTCGTCGCTTGCGTCAAAGCGCTCGCTTACAGCTTTCCACAGTTTGCACAGTTTGATGTCCTCATGTAGAGCAGTTTTCTGGGTTGGAGTATTCATGCACGCTAGCGGTAATACACTAATTGAATAAAAGTAACTGTGTTCAATGGAGCAATAATGAAATATCTGGTGCGTTGCAACTCACAACTTTCCTTAGCTCTCCGTCACTTCACTCGGGTACATGGCTTTTTTTCTACTTACTCAATTCATTTACCGCTCAGTCAATTTGAACTTGGTCAAACAACGCTTTACGGCAGCATGAAGCGGTAGGTCTGAAAGTTTTTAACCAATAACTCTGCAAAAGTGATTACTATCCTCTCCAAAAAAATCGTGTTTACAGCCTCATCAATTATTCGTGTAGCAATTGTTCAATAATGGTCCGAGCACGAGTACGAGAAGCACAATAAATTCCAGAACTGTAAGCGCTACTGCTTCCTGCTGCTATGAAGTGTTGTTTGACCAAGTTAAAATGAACTGTGTGACAAATGAATTGATTTAATAGAAAAAGCCATGTAGAAAGTGAATGCTAGTAACATTTCAGAGGATTTTACAAAGGAAAACAACCACGCTAAAACCGATTTTTCGTCGAAAATTTTGGTAATTTATTATGCTGCTCTCGTCATTTTCCCACGAATGGGAGTTTTATGGTATAATTGTCCATTACTGCAGAAGGGAAGACCTTCAGTTGATTGTCGGGTGCGACGCCAATGCACATAACATGGCATGGGGCAGCACAGACACAAATGAAAGAGGTGAGTCCCTTCTTGACTACTTACTGTGCAATGAAATGGTGGTGGTTAATAGGGGGAGCACGCCAACTTTTGTTACACGCAGGCGGAGGGAGGTGCTGGACATTACGGTCTCAAGTACCCCCTATGCCAGCAGAATAACAGACATGTCTCGAGGGAAACTTCAATGGATGGTGAGGTTCAGGCTGCGGTTCCCTAATAGTGTGATGGAGACATATTGGAACCCCAAGAACACGGGTTGGGTTCTGTACAGCTGTGTCTTGGCCTCAAGTTTGGAGAGCTACTGTGAAATGCAAACTGTCGAAGGTGTGGAAAGGGCGACAGGGGAGATCTCAAGAGCATGGTAGAGGCAAGAAGAAAGCTGCGAGTTGAAACCTCAAGATCCAATAGGAGGTTCCTTGGTGAACAAGGAACTGGAAAGGCTTCGAAAGAATGAGGAGGCTCTTTAACAGAGCAAAAGAAGGGGTGGGACGCATATAGGGGTTCCTCACAGCATACAATAAAGCCCTTAGACAGGCTAAAGGAAATCCTGGAGAGACTTCTGTGGGGCATGAAAGACTTGTCTACCATGTCCAAGGTACAGAAGATCTCTCTGAGAAGAGAGACCGCAAATCGGTTTTCTTCAAAGGCAGGGGAACATTCACAAGGGCAGCAAGGAGACCTTGGAGGAGCTACTGACAGCTCACTCCCAGGGTCTCAAGCCTGCGTGGGGAGATAGCCACCACCATCAGCTGAGCCGATGGTGGTACCTGTCATGGGCAAACAAGGAACCCACTGCTAGCTGCAGCCTCCAGAGAAATGTTCACACTTAATAAGGTTAAATGGGCTATTGGTTCATTTAAACCTTACATAAGGCGCCAGGTGCGGATGGGATCTTCCCAGCCATGTTGCAGCATGGTAGGGAGGCTCTGGGTCCGATACTGGTGAGGTTTCTTCAGGCGTAGCTATGTCCTTGGGTACATACCCACTATGTGGAGGAAGGTGAAGGTGGTCTTTATACCAAAGCCGGGTGGCTCCTCGGTTCTGGCCAAGGCTACGCCCCATCAGTCTCATGTCCTTCGTGGTTGAAAACAATGGAGAAGATAGTGTGCCTATCAATAAAGGAGAACTATCTAACTCAGAACCCCATCTGAGTTCCCAGCATGCCTATCAGAGGGGAGATCCACTGAGACTGCTCTGAACGAACTGGCAACAGTGCTGGAGGATACTCTGAGATCCGAGAGATTGCGCTGTGCTGCTTTCTGGATATTGGGGGCTCGACAATACGTCAGATGCCTCAATTACGCCGCGGCTGGTAGGAAGGGTGTAGATCCTTACCTAATCTCTTGACCAACGAGATGCTGAGTAGCAGGGTGGTCTTCTCGGAGTTGGGGGAGACACTCTGTGGTGCCCACCAGGATGCCCGCAGGGGGTGCTCTCCTCTCCTCTGGTTACTGGTAGCTGATACCCTTCTCGAGCTGCTGGAGGAGGAGGGCTACAAGGTAATAGGATACGCGGATGACCTGGTAATTATAGTCAGGGGTAAATTGAATGTAATCAGTGAATGCATGCAGCATGCACTGAATACCTTACAGACATGGTGCAATGGGCAGGGACTGTTTGTCAATCCAGACAAAACGAGCTCTGATCCATTCTACCAGAAGGCGCAGCCTTACGCTGCGGAACTCAGGCTGAGTGGCAAGGTGGTGAAGATCCAGCATGAGATCAAGTACTTGGGAGTCTTTGATGGAAAGTTTCTTGGGCCACACACGTGAAAAAGCCTTACAGCGTGGCGTCGGTGGTGATGTGGGCAGCTCAAAGAATGGTGGAAGACATGGGGCTGAGGCCTGGGATGATCCGGTGGTTGTACACCTGCGGTTGTTAGGCCTGTAGTCACCTATGGAGCCCTGGTCTGGTGGACTAGGTGGAAAACAAAACAGTGCAGTTGCAGCTAAATAAACTGCGCGAGGGCGGTCTAGCCATTACAGGCTGTATGACAACATGCCTCTACGGTTGCACTGGAGGTCTTGCTAGATTTAGCTCCACTCCTACATACATGTTAAAAGGATGGCGCCTCCAGGCTGCCGCGCGCGTATGTTGGAGTTGGGTCTGACTGGCGCGGGAGGAGGAGTTCCTGCCACTTGATCCTTGACAAGGTGAAGGTGGGGGCCTGAACTGCATGTGGTAGACTCAATGCCCGCGAGGTTCAACTTCGCTACCTCTTTCGGATACTCATTCATGAGCGATCCAGGTGGGTAGGGAGCTCCGCTGAAGCTGGGGCCCTGGGTATACTACACTGATGGCTCGGTGCAGGGTGGACTGCAGGGCAGGCATCTTTGGGCCGAGGATCAGAGCAGCAATCCCATTGGGGTCGCTGGCCACGTGTTCCAGGCAGAGGTGGCTGGCGGTGACAGTCTGTGTGCAGCGGCTGCTGCAGAGGGGACTGAAGCGGCAGAGAATCTACATCATGGTGGACAGTCAGGCCACTCTCAAGGCCTTAGCCTTCATACTGTCTTACATCGCGCAGGTGGGAGTGTCTGACTGGACTGAAGGCCCTGGGCCGAGGACAACAGGGTAACACTGTGTTGGGTGCCAGGGCATCAGGGTATAGAGGGAAACGAACGGGCTGATAGGTTGGCCAAGAAGGGATCAGAGTAGATCCCTATTGGCCCTGGAGCCCTTGTTGGGACTACCAGGAGCCATCTACGAGAGAGGTTGGGCAAATGGGAGGATAGGTGCAGGGCTGCTCATTGGCAGGGCTGCCCGGCCTTAGACAGTCAAAACTCTTATCCGCTCTCCAGAGAGAGGTCCAAGGAGGTGCTTGCTCTGGGAGGAAGGATATGAGGATCATATGTGGCCTCGTTCACAGGTCACCTGTCCGCTGAGGTACCACCTTGCAAATATTGGCAAGTGCGAGGTACAGGGTATGCAGGTTCTGCGAGGTAGGGCTAGAGACGGCAGAGCACGCGCGTGATGATGGACTCGCGGCGTATCGCGCCGTTTGTGTTTGGGAGGCCCTTTCTTCAGCCCGAAGAGTTGACAAATGCAGAACTTGCCGATATCCTCCGCTATGTGCGGGGGTGGTGGGGGCGCATAGGTGACGTCACACCAAGTGAGACCAGTGCCGTGGGGCCTGGGGGTGGTGCAGGTGGGCCATGATCCGAGTATCATGGACGCCCTTACAATAGGCCCGTTTGTGGCTGCAGTGAGGGTATTGCCTGCATCCACCGTTTCAAAGGAAAAAAAAAAAAAAAAAAAAAAAATGGTATAATTGCCTTATTGAGAGCTATTAATATAAAAAATATAATCAAAATCGTTAGAGCCGTTTTTGAGAAAATAAATATTTGGTGTTTTGATCACTATGACAACTATAGTTAACTTTCGGTGGATTTTGCTCATACCCTTATTTTGGCGTCCCATTGTGACCAGCGGGCGAGGTATGAAGTTTGAGCTGATTTGGTACGGTGGTTTGCTCTAAAAATCGTTCACAGACACACACACACACACACACACACACAGACCATTTTCCCAAATAGTGTTTCTCGGACTCAGGAGTGTCTGAAACGTAAAGATTTGAAGATAACTCAAAATTTTTTTTTCAGCCGATTACATAACTTTCCTTTTTACTTCGTAGAGCCAAGGAAAGTAAAGAGCGATCCATAACTTTCCTCACCTTTTGGCGAATTTGCAAATTAACTTCGTCCCTGTAAACAATTTTATTTGTGCACCCTTATCTTTTTGTTTCATGTCCTTCACAAAAGCTGAATATAGATATTGAGTTTAATTAAAAAGCGTTTCTAACAATTGTTGAACGATTTAAAGGACATCATTTTTACTTCGTTTTGTCCGACTCTCGTAATTTCTATTCAACGAGTGGTTCGGGAAGTAATTTCGAAGAGCACAGTGTAAATATTAATTTTGTGAGCGACATTCCGTCATTTTGGTCAAAACTAATCGCATGTTTTCGTGAAAAAGTAACGCGTCATTTATCTCCGTTCACCGGATTGTTTGATAACCGGATTATCCGTTTTAGGGTTTATTACATGGGGATTTCACATCTGTGGATAGATAGATTCTGTATGTACTGACGGTGGTGTAAAAACTGAAACCGGTTTACAAGTATAAAATGGCCGTGGGATTAAGCAGTGAGTAAGTGTTTGTGGCTGGTTGACGGCACAGTTCTGAAGTGAGAGGGTATTTGTAGAACCCTGTGTTAGCTTTAGAGGTAGAGCGAAGGAAAGAAGTGTAAGAGGATGTCCACCCATCAGATGAGCAATACAAGGAGTAGTAATATTGCGAAGAACGCTTGGTGATGTGCAACGAGCTGATTTTGCTCCTCAGCAATACACGCGCTACTCGGCTTATAGGGACTACCTGGTCATATCATATAGCAGACTCGTTGAGTTTCAAGCTGGTTACCTGTTGTGCACCTCATCGTGCTGGGGAGTGGGCAGTGGCGCCAAACAACAGCTTGAAAATTCCAGGAATCCGTTTTGTGGGTGTGCGTTAAAACCCATTCCAGCGGGGGTGGGTTCCTGGCCTGGTTTCCATTACCCAAACCCCGCATAGCAGTTGTTTACTCTAAAAGATTACTCGGCTATGGGCCAGATGGTGTTGCTGTATCACTCATCCCCTACTGGTCCCGTGTAAATCATTCGCACATGCGTGGCAGTTACCTCACAGTTAGTTGCTTGTAGGGAAAAACATCTCTTACGGCGCAAGAAAGTGATGCATAGGAGGAGAGAGGTAATGAGGAAGAACCGGGGAGGAGTGGACACTCTAGTCCTTTCTCAAATCTGTACGTTCAAATACACTGTGCATTTATTCCAGGTAAGTAACATTCCAGTTCAAATAAATGTCATTCATTCTTACGGGCATGATTATAACATGCCACACGAACATACGCCCATATATAAAACCCTCACTCCCCGTTTGTGCTAGCTGGCTGGGGTGGGTGGTGAACGTGTGGGCTGTCCAAAAGCCTGTCACCCTGCAGTTGGGGGTCCAGAATTCCACTGCCCCGTGTGTTGGTGTGAGCCAGACTTGAAGGGACACAACTTACACTTCTTCCACATAGTCGATACACTGTGAACCCCCTATATTGAACTCCTCCTATCCTCTGGGTGTCTGTAAAAGCCGACCTTAAAGGGGATTAAAGCTCATAATACTGACATACACAACATGTTCCAAATACAAAAACAACACTTTGACGTTGTACTGTAGGCTTACGTGGCACAACACATTGACTCAAAACACTCATAATGAGCGGAAGACAGTCCTGTAAGTAGCTCACTAACACCTACGAGCGATCCCCTGTATAGATGCAGCCTTCGGAATGAGAAGGGGGAAAACCGGGTTTAAGCGTTCCTGGGAAGGCTATAGCGTGTGTCCTGCTCAGCACATCACCAGTAGCTGAGGGCTGACTCTGAGGAGCAGGCGATAAATCACTCATGCGTCTTAGTCCCGGTGGATGGCCAGACTGGCAGCTGTGGCGCATTGGAGGCCTCCCTTTGACCCTCAATGGACCAGCGAAGGGGTCTAGAATCATTATGCCTGAGGTGGAGCCTGATTGCCCAGCAGCCTGTGCGGCCAGCGCCCCCCACCAATTTCATGGAGCTCTACCAAGCCAGCTGAGCTCGGCCATGGAGCCGATGACAAATGGCAGCCTGCCAGGGCCATGAAGCGCAGAGGTAAATAGAAAAAGACCCCAAAAAAGCAGGACGTGCAGGCTGAGGGCAGCGCCCATGCCTCCACCCAATAACAATGGCAAAAATAAAAAGGCTTCTCTTCTTAACAAACTGAAGGCACTGGGTGATCGAGGTGTCACCCAGCCTACACAAAAAACTCAAGGGGGCAAGGCACCTCCAAGTAGCCTGGCAACGGTGCACCATCCGCAAGTACCATGCCCCCAGCATTCAGCGAGCAGTTGCCCTCTAGGAGTCACAAGTGAATTATGAATAGCCTAAAAACGGTTTGAATCTTTCAGCACAACACAAATAAGAGTTCCTCGGTTATGGCTGAGTGGATGGACCCTCTGAACGAGTCCGATATCCAATTGTGGACGATAGGCGACCTTGGCAGAGCCCTTGCGCGTGTCGTCACTCTAACAGGTGTAATGGTTCGCGGTGTACTGCAGGAGGTGGCAACACTGACCGCCACCTGTGCAGCCCGCCGCTGTTTATATTGGCGGCGGAGCCACGTTTCATCATCAGATCGGCTACCGACTTCGCAGACGAATCGTCCCCCTTTTCCTAAGCCAGTGAATCAGTTCTTAAACGTCCCTTATATTGTGTGAAGTAAGGTAAGCGATCAGAGCTTGGTGTTTCATTTTCCCATTGTCCCTTTATTGTTATTAATACAATCCGAGCATAGGTTATTTATTTCATTCTAAAAGGAGTTCATTTCATTTCATTCATTTCGAGTTTTTGCTGATTAAATTCAAGTGGGTCTTAATCGCTTTTATAATTTCATTTCCCATTACTTTCGTGAGAGCCATTATTTTATTATTTCATCAAGTGAGTATAATTGAGCGTAATTGGTTTGTTCTTTTCCTTTGGGCCCAGACATGACTTTCACGCGTGTTCTGTACACGGCGAATTGTGAGACAATTCCCCAAGTACGTTACACAGGCGACTACGGTTTTCAGGCTTATGGGTACGTACGAATTGTGTTGTATCCCTCTCATCACTCCGCATCATAGTCGACGAATGCGCCTCAATGCAGTGTGAAACAAATGAGCAAAGGCAAACTGAAAAAGCGAATGTTGCTCAAACTGAAAATCCAATCTCCAAGTATTGTTTAGTCTTGAAGAGGCAAAAACCCCTTTTACTTTCTCTTGTGGGACTCCTATGAAGTAGAAAAGGAACTTGTGAAAAAGCCTGAAAAGGCTGAAAACATTTTTCACTGTTTTTTGTTAAGGATTATTGAGTCCAAGTTTAGGAAAATGGTCCTTGACCGGCCATCAACGACAACAGCCAAATCGAATCTACTTAAACTTCATATTTACCACACAGATCACCGTGGGACGCCAAAATCAGTAACTAACTATAATTATGTTATAATAGTAAACAAAAACGACAGGTTTTTTTCCAAAAAAAGATACGATTTTGATGAATATTTTTAGTATGGACGGGCCCTAATAACACGACAGTACCATAAAATTCTCGTCTGTTGGGGAAATGACGCACGAAGAGTTATCAAAAATTTCGAAAATACTTTCTTAGCGCGGTCTTTTCCTTATGAATCCTATTCATATGGTACCAGTATCGTCAGGAAGATCGAGAGAGTGGTCAAATAAACTACCTATACGATGACGGTTTAGTAACGGCTATAAGATTTTTAGAAGCAACCCCAGAAATTTCATAATTATTTACTGGATTTCTCGCCTGATAATTTCCAAATCAGTGAAAACGATCCTTCTAAAGGGAAATCAAGTAGAGACTCTCATAAATCAGCTATGAACTGATAACTCAATCGCGTTATCATAGGATAAGTAGGAGCAACTCGATAAATGTCGGCACTTAAAGCGCGACCAGTTTGAGAAAGTTGCGCTACGCTCATGCGGGGGTGAGTGAAAAATGTATTTTATTAATGGCTACAATGAATGCATTTGGAGCTAAGGAAAGTTGTGTTGCTTTGCACCAGATATTTGGCACTGTGATAAACTGTCTGTGTCCCAAAGAAAAGGGAGGTTCTGTGCGGGGGCGGCAAACCAGTCCGTTACAATTAGGTGATGGTTCTGAGGAGACGTTTACTGTTCCCCAGCGGTGTCGAGGGTTTAGGTGCTGTCACTGGAATAGAAAAATGAATTGCAATTGCATATAGTTGTTAGCCCGCTAAATCGTTCCCACCTAATAGTAGTCTACAGCAACTATTCTGTTTATCAAATTCATCTGGCCGATGAGTTTGAATAGTCTCCTGCTTTCACTCGGCCACGTGTGATTATTTAACGTTGATCTTGAAGGTGAATTATGGTGCCGTGGTTAAAGTTGAAAATAGAAGACGGCAGACAAACTTTCAAACGATAAGCAATGTCGAGGGGTGTCAGCGTGGTTGGATAATTTTGACCTGGGCTTAGCGAAGAGATTATAACTTCGCGAAGAGGCGGTCCTGAACCATTAAAGACCTTCCGGCCCGTCTGAATGCTGATAATCGAAGTTATTAGAATCTAGATATAAATTCGAAGAGTTTTTCGAAGTTGTTAATGAAACAATCTTCCGAGCAGTTCAATTAGCTTTTCTCGTGGAGCGGAGAAGACTTGCTCGATACTTACAATACTTAAATGTTTCAAAGCCGTCAAATGAAGTTATGCTCAAAGTTTTGTACTTCGCACTCATTAGCAAAATCATGTTTTAAAAGTTGTTAAAGGTCTGAATGAAAGCCACGAGACCCTGTTTCCAGTTGTTTAGATAATCGACAAAAATAAGAAGAAAGTTGATACAGCGGTCTCTCGATTTACCGTGATGGAAGTGAGTAGGAGATGCACGGAATTCTTCGTGAAATCTGGTAAATTCGCAGAGGAGGGGGGAAGGGGAAAATGTCGTGCGTACACGAACGTCTGTTGCCTTCTCGAAATGTGTGGCACTTTCGCTATAGTGCGAGAGCACGGGCACTCGCTCAGCATCCACCGAGTTATTGCAGCTCGTCATTAATTGCGTTTTTTACTTTCCTTGGCTCTGCAAAGTAGAAAGGAAAGTTATGTAATCGGCTGAAAAAAAAATTTTGAGTTCTCTTCAAATCTTTACGTTTCAGACCCCCCTGAGTCCGAAAAACACTATTTGGGAAAATGGTCGGTGTGTCTGTGTCTGTGAACGATTTTTAGAGAGAACCATCGTACCAAATCCACTCAAACTTGATATCTCACCTGCAGGTTACCATGGGACGCCAAAATAAGGGTTTGAACCAAATCCACCGAAATTTAATCATAGTTATCATAGTGATCAAAACACCAAATATTTTTTTTCTCAAAAATGGCTCTAACGATTTTGATTAAATTTTTTATATTAGTAGCTCTTAATAAGATAATTATACCATAGAATTCCCATTCCTGGGAAAATGACGAGAGCAGCACAATAAATTATCAAAATTGTCGACGAAATTGATTTTAGCGCGGTTTCTAGAGATAACAACCGTACCAAATCAGCTGAAACTTAATGTCTAGCCTACAAGTTACGATGGGACGCAAAAATACGGGTATGGGCAAAATCCATCGAAAGTTAACTATAGTTATCATAGTGATCAAAACACCAAATTTTTTTTCTCAAAAACGGCTCTAACGATTTTGAATAAATTTTTTATATAGATAGCTCTTATTAAGATAATTATACCATAAAATTCCCATTTGTGGGAAAATGACGAGAGCAGCACAATAAATTATCAAAATTTACGACCAAAAGCGTTTTTCGCGCAGTTTTTTCCTTATAAACTCCGCTGGAATTTTTGTAGAATGTTAAAAAAATTCGTATTGTAGTCCAATCTAATACATGAAGAGTGAGTGTTTAAAAACGCTCATGAGATACATGGGGGTCACTCCAGAAATTCCTGAATTTCAACTTTTGCCGTTTCGCTTACTACCAGTTCTAAACGTTTTTACCCAATAACTCTACAAAAGTAATTACTATCCTTCTTCAAAAAATTCTTGTTTACAGCCCCATTCTCTGTGTACCAATTGCTCAATAATGGTCCTGAAATGAGTACGAGCAGCACAATAAATTCTGGAACTGTAAGCGCTACCGCTTCCTGCTGCTGTGAAGTGCTGTTTGACCGAGTTCAAATTAACTGAGTGATAAATGAATTGATTAAATAGAATTAGCCATGTACAAAGTGAATTGTTGTAGAGCTAAGGAAAGTTGTGTGTTGCAACGCACCAGATATTTTTACCCTGTGTCACGTCTCTTTGACGAGGACTCCCACCTCGCTTGCCCAGCCGGCGATATTCGAGACGGTGAGATTAGAAGGGCCGAAGACAGCGAATGAGACGACGTGATGAGGAGTAACAGTCTACGCGAGGACCGTGCTCTGGATCTTACCATAGACGATTTGAATATAAACGTCATTCAATTTTGGATTAAAAACACTTGAATCGTGATCCCCGGAACAACTGGAACAATTTTCATAGTCAACTGTGAGGCTTATAAGCAACTGAAAACTCTCAGGATTCACGTAAGCTCAACTTCGATTTACTGGTGTACGTTTAAACATGTGCCGATCATTGATTGAGTGACCATTTCGCTCAGTTCATGAACTGTGTTATGACAAACAAAAGGTGTTCACAATTGATCTCTCGCTTTGAAACTTGTCTCCCAAGTAAATAGTTAGACCAGGTGGGAAATCAGATTTATAACTCTTCTCAGATGCTACGGATTCCCCTGGGTCATACCTCCGCATGATAACGCATGAGTAACAGCTCAATCCCTGGAGACTAGCTAATTGACAACCTCGCTGTACCTCCACAGGTCTGGGCTCGGTGGATGCTGAGTGGGTGCCCGTCCTCTCGCATGTTAGCACAACTGCAACCTCCGTGACTTTCAACTGATATTACTTTATAACTCGGATAAAAATTAACGTAATGTACGTGAAACGGCGTAAAAAGGGAAATGGGCGCTGCAAGTAGAACTGACAGGTGGATGGAGTGAGTTGGGAGGCAGTGCGGAAAATGAGCCCAGGCCAGGGAGTAATGATAACTTTTGCTATAACTGCCATAGGAGGAGCGATCGATTTGACGAGTGGGTGGCACAACTAGATTCCAAATAGACTTTTTGTGCGAAAGAACGGATTTTGTAGGTGACGTCACGGTAGGTAGAAGAGAGCGGTAGGGGTCGTTAGGAAGCGGTCGACGCCGTGTGACGTCACTGGTGAATAGTCCAGACCAGGCGTTCCGTTTCTCTTGCATTCAACTGAACGTTTTTCGAGAAAGCGCCAAGTGGTTCAACCGTTATCCTCATTTAGAACTTGTTCTGCTAATTGTTTATCCCCTCTCCAATCTTGACTAAGGAGGAAGGAATACCTATAATAAAAAATTAAAAGCAAAAGAGCCAAACTGACGAGTGTAAACAGGGTTGAAATAATTAAAAACATGTCAAAATTCCCATGCTTATGTTAAGTTTATTTAAATAATATCATGAAATAAAGTATACACATATAATTATATATCCTTACACATGTTGTGTGAACATTCAGTCAAAATTGTATTCAGTTGTACAATTAGGTACATATTTTACACTATTTAACTATTTTACGAAATTTTTTCGCGATTTTTCGTTCATTTGAGTTTTTACGTTTTCTTGGCTTCTGCTGCTTCAGTTCTGACGCACTCTTATTAAGTCTCTTCATTCTGATGAAGGTCCGAGTTCTAACATAACATGAAATGACAAAATCTTCAAACTGTGGATATTTGTTTTTTATTTGTTGTGTGAGTGTTTTGAAAACACAAGGTTCGCGATTAATATATTTTCCATGAAACCCGATGAACTCATTTTCCATTTTTGTTATCATGTCCATACACCCTTCGGTAGGCTCCATCAGAGAACCCCGAGACAAAGTGTGGAGCCATTTATTATCACTTGATGCTGACTCTCTAGTATACCGGCCGTACAACGATGCTTTTTCTGGGAACTTTTTTCGAACTCTGTAGGCAATATATCCCGCCATGGTTTCCAGAAGCTCCAACTTCTCATTCGTTTCCGTCAAATCAGTGGTTTCTTCTTCATTTAGATCAAGCTGGTTTAAAATTTCGTCGATTGTAGTGATGTACTCATCTTCGTTTTCCTTGCTGTTGCTTTCGTCCCCAATTATGGCGTCAGCAGGTGGAAAATGTTCGTTGTTTTCCAAAGGGGCTACTGATTCTTCATAGATGGGCGAAAGAATATCAGCACTCAAACTTCCGCTGGTCTCGACTGTGCAATTACTGCTGTTAATAATTTCTTCTGCTTGGTGACAGAGCATTAGTGCCTTTATTCTTTGGGACACGGTCGTTGGAAGCGGATGATCATAAAATCTTCCTAAACACCTTATTTTTGAAAAATAACTCTCTTCTACCTACCGTGGGTGACGTTAAAGGCAAAATATGGCCAGTACCGCGGACGGACATTGCAGATTAGGAACCCCGATGTTTTAAAACGTTAATAGTCGATTTTTGAGGGGGGGGAATATCAACCTATCATTGATCATAGTGATCATAACAGCATTCCGCCCCCCCCAGAACTCACGAATAAACAAGATTAGACTACGCCGCTTGTTTAGATTTTCATTTAGTTTCGTTTTTGTAGCCAATATGCAACAAGTGCGCGGTAATATAACATTCAACCGTGAGAAAATTACGCTAGTACCGCAATAAATCACAATATCCGACAAAAATCCACTCAAGTGCAACTTTTTTTAATGAATCCCGGCGGTATAATATTAATACTCTCGCCGAAATCTGGTTCATGGTTTAATAAGCCATTTACACGACGTAAGTTGAATAAAGGTCATAAAATAATTAGGAACGACTCATGAAATCCCACTAACTTGATTACACGGTGTTCTCCTCGTGATTGCACCTTAAAAAAGTTTTTTGAAAGTCTCATAAATTATCTCCTCAATAATATCGGGCCTTAAGTCATGATGAACTGTGGAACGTCAAGCAGGATCGCTTCGTGAATGGGACGTCAACCGCTAAAGTGAACTAAACTAAGTGAAGAGCCGATTTGATTATTTGGTAGACCGATAAAACCAGCCTCGGTTTATGTGGGACTGGGGAGAATTGTGTGATGCGCCGCAAACTATTTTTCGGAAATTTCCGTGGTCCGTTAGTTGCCTGTCGCGTTTATGCATTTCTTACGAGAGGCCGCGCGAGCGATGGGCAACTGTGAGCCTCCACAACGTTAACGGTGCTGTGGCCTTAAATGCCGTCGAAACCGCCCTCGGAGGGATAATTTGTAACCTTAGGTAATTTTGGTTCCTCAGTTCTCGTAACAAGAAAGTTTCTGAGTGGTCCTAAACCGGGATGATTAATCACGCGCCTGCGAGCATTTTCTCTCACTCGGTTTTGTTGCTGAAACATTATCATAGGTCACTAATTAGCCGTTATTAAACTCTAAACTCGTTCCTCCAACTCGGGCTCTTCATTAAAATGTTAGAACTCTACAAATTATAAATGTAGTTTGATCTGTAATGTCTCCCGCTTAAATTTGTTGACGTCTTAAGACTCAACATTTTTTGTAATGGACGGAGTTTAGTAACATATCACGAAGACAAATGGGGGACACAGTAGCCAACTAGTGGAGCGTCTTCCACTTCTAAACAGAGCCCATTAGCCGCGCGGAGCACGAATAATGAAAAGTGACTCAAGATCTCCTCAACAAAGGATGACTGCAGTCGTTTAACGAGGTCCTTGTCTGGTTCCATCTTGAAAGAACACGATCTTCTTCCTGGGACTACAGGAATTAACGGTCGATCCCATCGCCAGGGGGTATTTATAAAATGCTGGAACATGTCACGTAGCCTTTGGGACACAACTTTGGGATTGATATCTTTGTTTTTATTATTGTTGAAACGAATGACTGTCATACCTAGACAAAAGGGGGAAGCTCGCTACTAGATTTTGCTTTAAAAAACGCAGCCTTGAGGTATGGGACACGCGGTGACCACCTCAACACGGGTCCCTTACAATGAATTGTAAAACACACTCGACACAACGCACAACACGTTGTTTCACAGTCCTACCGGACGACTACTGTATCGCTCCGAGCTCTGGCAGAAGAGGGAAGCGCGTCTACTTTGAGCCCAGTTTTTGATCAGAGCCGCTGATCTGACAAACGAGCCGCTTTTTCAACATCGAACTGGGCTAACTGAAGCTTTTTGCATAGATATGACTAATATAAATGAGCTGCAGCAACCTGAGCCGAGGTGTATTGGAAAGTTGAGCTCATATCACATCACCGACTTACCGTTCCGTTGAACTCTAAATCAGCCAAACCGATTGTGTTACATGAAGTTTCAAACTGTGTCAATTATTAATTGTTATTCTGAAACCTCATACGAAAATGTGCGACAGCTAAAACGAAAAACTATAATTATGTCAATGGACAATCACTATATGCATGTCGCCCTCTCAAGAGTTTTAAAAAATCGGAAGAACATACAGCGACAAAACCACCTGGTTGATATTAGTTTTAGATTTAGTAGGCCTCACAACTTGAAGATTTGTACAAACGTTTTATACATGACTGCAATACTTTTCTAAGCTTTGAGTAGCAGAAAGTACAACTGGAGCTTCACCTCAAAAACGTAGACAATTGATCAACTTACGACCAATTTCCAATTCATCAATGGCAAGAATAATATTACAGCCGATTTCTTTTCAAGGATTAGGTCGATTCAGATCCCTTCAAAAATTTCTGTCGAGGACATAGCGGAAGTTCAAAAACATGACGCTGAGTTGGTAGAACTTAGAACTTGTCAATTCCACAACAACGTCTCTCAGATTCTTGACCACCGACCATTTCTTCCAATCCATTCATGATCTTGCTTCTCCAGGGATTAAAGGTACGATAAATTTGTTTCGAAAACGCTACGTCTGGAAGTCCCTTAAAAATTACGTTCAAGCTTGAGTAACAAATCGTGTGCCCTGCCAACGTGTCAAAACTGGCGAGTCACACAGTTTCGCTTGCGGCATCGTATCCTAAAACTGAATCCAGATTTTCTGACGTCAATCTTAACCTCTTCGGTTGAGATCTTTACCCCAGTCGCAAGGATTTCTATATCTTCTAACGATCGATCGATTCTCAAGATGCCATTCCACTACCCGATATTTTAGTAGAAACAGTTGTCATCAGTGGATCGCGCGTTTCGGCGTCTCAAACATCATCACTACTGACAGAGGACGACAATTCGATAGTTTGTTATTCAGAGAATCATCGAGAAGTTTAGGATTCAAACACTTCGTGAGAACAGCTTATCATCCACAGGCAAACGGAATGAATGAAAGATGGCACAGAGTTTTGAATTCGAAAAGTGCGCATGTGGCGTCCGATGGGAACGACGCTGGTTCGATCTTCGACGCTCAGAGACTGTGTTCAGAGTAGCTAACATAGCATTGACCACTATTGTGCTCCACGTACCCCCTGGCCGGGGACACGCGCCTACAACGTCCGCATCGGTGAGTCCTGCTAATACTATTTCGAACACAGCTTGTCGAGCTTATAGAGTCCATCACTACATCATTATTAGCGTTCGTGTTCATTTCTTCAAACCGCCAGGAGTGAGTAGATCCTTGTTTTATAACACCAGCGTACAGTCGCCAGTTTCGGGCGTACGACGCGTGACAGACAATTGTGTTGACGTACTCTCTTGGAACTTCGTTCTGAAATAATTCCAAGTGTAAGTGCCGACTCACATCATTTTTTTTATTCAAAAGCTAATCGAAACCGATAGTTCGACGCTTGTACATCAACTATGGCATCAAAAGCACCACCTGAAACCTGTTCCTGAAGAGCACCAGGCTCGGAAAAACACCTGCGTTCATCCATATCTTCATTCGTCTTCTCACATCTTCATTCGACATGTCGCCATTTGTAAACCTTCCAGTGTATGACCAGTACCTTCAAAGTGTTATCTTGCGGTGAAACGACTTTTGAAGTGGAGACACAAAGAGTGCGACAACCTATATCCATCGATAGACTCAAACCAGCCTTCGTTGTTCAGGATTCTCTCGAGGACAACGTACAACAAGAACTCCAGTAAAGATTGGAGCAACATTCAAGAAATCGTAAAGAAAATCCTGACGACGCGGTTTGTCAAGATGCGGACAGTTACATGAGCGTCACGGAGGGGGGGGGGGAGTATGTGTGGGTACCATTTCCATTTCATACTTCGATTTTCAAAATCATTTTTTATTAAGCTCGATCATACGTTAAACCTTCATATTATTATTATTTCACTGCCAGCGCCAACAGATAAATGTTTCTCGACAACTCTTTTCCCCGTCTGAAATTGAATTCAGTTCTTTCTAGTGGTTTAACCTTGGACTCATTTTCTTACACGCATAATTCTCTAGTCCTAAAATATATTCAAAGTTGAAGTGTGACTGTTCTGCATCACTTCATTTCGCTATGAATTTAGGCTTGACATCATTACAATTGGTCCCGACCAGTCTGCAGTGATTCTGGACGTCCAGATAGTATCTGGCAGCCGAGGTCTTGCCAAGAAGAGCAAATACAACAGGATGGATCTTCGTCTGGTAGTATCGGAAGCTCGTGGAGGCAGGAAACATCAGGGTTGCAGCATTGACTGTGTCCCAGCGTGGTGGGTGGTGCAAGAAAAGTGCTGAGGGGATGCGTCAGCTGGGATTGTAGTGAGCACTGGGAGACGAGAGTCTGGGAAGACCTCTGTGTGTTGGGGAATGAGGTAAATCGAAGGGAGGGAAGGATATTTTGGAAGTTCCAAAAAGGGGACATCCGTTGTTGGATCACATGGAAAACCCAACTTAATCCCTTCGTCTGGAGTTGAAGCTGACTCAACGGGCAGTTCTCGAACTTCAATAAACATGAAAAAGAGTCCAAAACAGTTGGATCAAACACACCTGGGAAAGGCCCGAGCTCAAGATCCCAACTACTTCGACCTGTGCCGAACACTCAAAGAAGTGGTTCTTCAGTCTCATTTCGACCTCAGAACAAACAAGTATCAAGTTAAAAGTGTAGTGGTGCTGTTTTAGTCTTTATCGTGAAGGTATATTCAAGATTAATGAAATGCTTTTTGGTTTATTATTCATTCTGAATAATAACCCTATGTTTTCAGTCACGAAAAATTTTTTACAACCCCCCCCCCCCTCAAAATTTGATACTTTACGTTTCAAGACTTGGAGATTCCAAATTTGCAATGTCCGTCCGCCATCCGGGCCGTGTTGTGCCTTTAACGTGGTCTAAAAAATTCGTTCTTTCGCACAAAAATCCCATTTGGTATCTAGTTGAGCCCGCCATCTCCGCAATCCGATCGGACGAAGCCCATGATTGTTATGGTCAACAAATGGTTAAAAAAATTAACGAAACGCAGTATAACGCGGGAACTACAGCGGAAGTCAACGTTTCGTCGTTAGTACTCCCTCCCTCCCTCCCGTCTCATTAAAACCATTCACTCGCTCGCCTCGCAACGCCGCCCGCTCAACTCACAACAGGTTCACTGGAAGCCCCCGTCCCAATTTCCCCGACTCGTGCCCGACACGTTTACGGGCGCCTGGCGCAGGGGGAATATTTATTTTCCATAGTTCCATTGTAGCCAGGTCATGTTTCGTATGGTTTACTAGTATTCAATGCTGAATTGAATGGGATGGGTCTCGGGGCAGTAATACTAGGTCAAGCTGTTCATGAGAATAATAAACCATTGTGTAATAATTTGCAGGGTTTCTTAATATAGAACGAGTTGTATTTCTGATGCAAATAAGTCAGCAGGGGAAACATGGTCTCCTATAACTCGTAGCTCTTCACGCAGCCGCACTCCCAGTTGGTGACGAAATATATACGTAAATAAATACGTTCTGTTGTTCCAATGGTTCGACGAGGCTAAAAAATGGTGATAAATGGCCTATTTGGTTGAAATGTCATTAACGGTTTTGCTTCAGCCGAACGTGGGAGCAAAAGGTTCTGTGTACCCTTAGCATCTGCTATGGGATCAGTTCTGCAGTCTACGCCCATTCTACCATTACTCTCTCAGTTGATGATAAATAGTCCAGTAAAAATGAGCCTCGGCGAAAACTCATCGACAGCGATGCGTTGCATTACCTCGTCCGTGGTTTAGTCCTCTTAAAAAGCTAGGCCCAAAAATTTGGCTTCAGACTACAACGATAGACTCTTTCGAACGGGTGTTACATATTCAAATAAACAAATGAAATAAGGAAAATAAATAAATAAGTTATTGCAGTTTTTGTTGTTGTTCTTTAACTACCTTCACTCTCGCAAAAATGGTTTCTTTTGAACTTGAGATTCGAAGTTAGCGTACCCCAAAAATATGAGTGAGAAAAAGTTCTCTGGGGAGGGAAAAATTTTATTTATTTATTTTTTTTGCAGGAGCGTAATTTTAAGACATCGGAATCTGTAAAATGGGGACGTGATTGAGATCGTAGTTTTCGTTCGTTAATTGTACTAATTTAAAAACCCGTCGTCTTCAGGCCACTGATCAATTAGTTTGATCAACTAGTTAAGCCTGTACTTGACTCCGTTTAACCTATTTCAAAAGCCCTTATTCAAAACCCTCTCAACGCGAACGCAGTCAGCGGGAAAAGCGGCGGCATCGGTTACGCGCAATTTTATGGCTCAGTTTTGCGAGGCCGTTTGGTCGTAAAGGCAAAATGTTGCAAAAACACGTTTTAATGACGGCAATTATGAAATGTAATAAAAAACAAACAAGTCGACCCGAACGCACGCAGAGAAGAGGGGTGCGAATAGTTTCTCGGAATCCTCACGAGGTTGTTATAGCGCTTTCATTTTAATACGTCGACTAATGAAAGCTCATCACTCTCGTTTATTTCGAGACGTATGTGGTTTATTATGTACAACATTTCAATAAATTTCTTTGGTGTGACCACCAGCCGTTTTTCTAGCCTCAATTGCCTTCGAAGTCGATATTTTGAAAAATTTAATAAGACGGTTAAGCCGAAGGTAGATCTTACCTTCTGAAGTCCACCCTACTGCACTGCGTCAACTTCATACAGTTGATAGGATTATCACGTCGTCAAGAAGGGCGTTTGAAATGAAAATACGTTTAGCAGAAGATACATGCAAAAGTACTTTTACGGCCGCTTAGGACTCTTTAATTGACAATGAAAGAATGTACCTTTTGGCGTTTAAAATAAAATACAAACATGAAACGGTTGGCTCTGGAGTTATTTTAAAAGCAACGTATTGAAGTAGAACAAATTGCTGGGTTAAATTAAATCGTGCTGTGTAGGCGATGGCGTTACGTGGCTGTGTTGTAACTTGTATGCGTCAAAAATTGACAGACGGAAGTTCAAAGGCTCGGACTTATGTCAAATGGTTGCTAAGGATCGAAGTGTTTCCTGGTGGGTTAAATAATTCATTATTCTGTCACTATTTTGACGAGTATTATTGAGAGTGTGGTTTTCGTCATCTTAAATTCTTGGTGAGATTAGCCTCATAGAACACCAACCTGCTACTATGTATCACGTTACGTCGTAACGTCACGTTGGGTTGCAGGTGCCGACTGGCATTGCTGCTCGACCCCTACTCCCCTGTCCATGCATGTTGCCCACAGCTCAATATCTGAGGTTCAGAAGCGTTGTCTCATCGTCACTGAGTCTGAGGTCCTCTTCCCATGGTTGTTCTCCAAAGCCTTGGCTTGGTTAGCGCGGAGATCATTTCTAGGCACCCAAGTTCTATGCCTCCTCTTTTTACTTTACTTGGCTCTACGAAGTAGAAAAGGAAGTTATGTAATCGGCTGAAAAAAAATTTTTGAGTTCTCTTCAGATCTTTACGTTTCAGACCCTCCTGAGTCCGAAAAACACTATTTGGGAAAATGGTCTGTGTGTCTGTGAACGATTTTCAGAGAAAACCACCATACCAAATCCACTCAAACTTGTTATCTCGCCCTCAAGTTACCATGAGACGCCAAAATAAGGGTTTGAACAAAATCCATCGAAAGTTGACTATAGTTATCATAGTGATCAAAACACCAAATATTTTGTTTCTCAAAAATGCCTCTAACGATTTTGATTAAATTTTTTATATTGATAGCTCCTAATAGGACAACTATACCACTAAATTCTCATTTGTGGGAAAATGACGAGATCAGCACAATAAATTACCAAAACTTTCGACGAAATCCATTTTAACGCGGTGTTTAGAGGAAACAACCGGACCAAATCAGCGGAAACTTGATGTCTAGCCCGCAGGTTACCACGGAACGCAAAAATAAGGGTATGGGCAAAATCCACCGAAAGTTAACTATAGTTATCATAGTGATCAAAACACTAATTTTTTTTTCTCAAAAACGGCTCTAATGATTTTGATTACATTTTTTATATTGATAGGTCTCAATAAGACAATTATACCATGAAATTTCCATTCGTGGGAAAATGACGAGAGCAGCACAATAAATTATCAAAATTGTCGACGAAAAGCGTTTTTAGCGCAGTTTTTTCCTTATAAACTCCGCTGGAATTCTTGTAGAATGTTAAAAAACATTGGTATTGTAGCCCAATCCAATACCTAAAGGGTGAGTGTTTAGAAACGCTCATGAGATACATGGGGGTTACTCCAAAAATTCCTGAATTTCAACTACTGTCGTTTCGCTTACTACCAGTTCTAAACGTTTTTACCCAATAACTCTGCAAAATTAATTACTATCCTTCTTCAAAAAATTTGTGTTTACATCCTCATTAATTATTTGTGTACCAACTGCTCAATAATGGTCCTGCAATGAGTACGAGCAGCACAATAAATTCCGGTACTATAAGCGCTACCGCTTCCTGCTGCCGTAAAGCGTTGTTTGACGAAGTTCAAAGGAACTGAGTGATAAATGAATTGATTAAATAGAATTAGCCATGTACAAAGTGAATAGTTGTAGAGCTAAGGAAAGTTGTGTGTTGCAACGCACCAGATATTTTTTGTATTATTCTTCTTGGCCTGCATGCATCACCACAAACTCTCACGTCATTTTTTGAAACTACTTCATGTCACTAAAGTTAACGTACCTGTTAGGTGAGTCCGTCTCCTCTTGACTTAAATGCCGCAGTAGGCACCAGGCAGAAGTAGATTCCGGCTACGAACATTCACCATCAGCCAGAATATACTTAATACTAAATATTATTCCACCGTCCCAAGAGGTCACGTATGTGCAACTCTGTGTGTTTTTCTTTTTTAATTTTTCCCTTTCTCTAGAGATACGTTCATATTTGCCCCATAAAAGCTGAAAATCGTTAAATCATATATGGTAAAACATGCACCTGATCTGAAAGATTTGGAAGTTATAGCACAGATTGGGCTAGACTGACGGAGTTAGAAGAGTCAAGGTGAGCCGTTAGAGAAGAGAGAAAAGGGAGACCGGGTTACAGTGAAGCCCATTGAACCACTGCATGTATGTGTCCTTGGGTAAGTGCCTTGGAGGCTTGCATTGAAGCATTAAAACTGAAGCCAACCACTGATTGTTTGTGAGTTGAGTAAAATGGTTTAGGAGAGAGGAGTGACTGCCAGGGAGTGAAACAGCTCGAATGTGGGCACTTGAGGACAGCAACCACTCTCAAACCACACCACACTTTGGCTCTAGCTGTGCCGAGCCAAACACAGATGTCCGTTACGACTGTCCCATTTGCAGTTACTGTTTCTGCTTCACAATTCAGGAAGCGCCCATCTCCTCATGGGAAAATCACTTCTAGTGCCTGTCCGCCTGAGTCCTTGAGAAAGCTTCATAAAATTCTGCTCGTTTCAGAGTCTCAGTTTATAGTCACCCTTCATTCACGAGACCCAGCGCACCTAGCACCTTTTACATTACCACCAGAAAGGTGCTAGAAATCATTGAAAATGTTGGACCATTCTGGTTTAGTATTCTAGTATTACACCTACGTCATATATTTTCTTTGACGTGGCCCAGATTATCCATTCATTCGCTCACAAATGCCATCATTCGTGCCCACCCAGTCGACAATCCTATCGGTAGTTTTGAGTAGTTCTCAGTCACCTTATACACAACATCGAACCCTCATCTCGCAGGCAGCTCGAGGAAAATCGATTCTTGTGAACGTTTATTGAAGTTGCTTTTCTTCTTTACCACGAATGCAATTCGCATGGCAGCACGCAGCCCCTTTAAGCGCCCATTAAAATAAACTTGAATTGATTGATTTAGATGGCGGTTTTAACTATTATGATTAATATATCCCCTTTCAATTGATCACATGCTCGTGTCAATATGAAGGTCGAGTAAGAATTTGAGAAAACTTGGCCCGTTTTTTTCTGTCTCGCGATTATTGACAAGTCGACATGGAGTTGTTCAGCCAATTTCATAACTTTCTGTAGTATTATTTTATGCTAAGAGGATACAAGCAAGTTCTACTTATTAATTCATGTGATGCGCATCGTTGCTCCTTCGTAATTACCTGCGCAATGAGAGTCACGTGCACGCGACGGCAGTAAACTGTTTGGTGAACCCTAGTAACGAGCTAATCAGAAATGGAGGGAAAAACTAGACAAAAATTAATGCCACACCAAATGACATTCTGAAGTGACGAAGTTTTGTTGTTGTTAATTGCACGTTAATTTGTGTGCTTCGTTACCGTACCGCCACGGCGGTTCGTTACCGTTGTTGAAAATTAATCAAGATCTTCAATTTCGTTGGTGCTGTTTTTAGACGTGAGTAATTTTTAGCTCCCTTTGGTTTTCTCTTTCGGGTTTTATTCAGTTTTGACGCACGTTTTCGGCGTTTTGTGATTTTAACTGTGCGTTATAAAGTGCGTCCTCTGGATCTTCCCCGTTTACATAAAAGTTGCCCCTCAAAAACAAATTTAACTCTTTGCCGGTCTTGTTACACGCGTTCCAGTTACAAGAGGTTTGTTAGATTATAACGTCAGTGAGTAATACCGCCAGGCATGTGGATGTAACTTGTAACGTAATTAAAAACCCCAGCTGTACTCACTGTGCTCTGTTTACTCGACGGATCTCCTCATCTCGATATAACTGTACAAAAGTTTGCGAGGAAGATGAAAAAAGCGAGGAGGGTTGCGAACAATCCAGCGTCTCATTTCCGTCCCAACGAACGTTCGTATTTCTGTAGCTTGCTTGCTCTCTTTGGTAGTAAAAAAAAAAAAAAAAAATAAAATGAAAAAATGAACAACTCTTGGAGCGAGCGTTGACCTTGTGTTGGCGGACTGATAAAACGTCTCCACCTTCAAGAGCTTCGTTAATAAGTTGGCTCAGGCCGCGTTGAAGAAACCAGAAAAACCTTTCCGACAATCAGACGCCTGATGTTTCGAGGAAACCTTGCGCTTATCGCTGTCATTTACTACGTGCGCTCTTCACTCGATTTCTCACGGGGGAAAACTACTGCGAGTGAGTGGTATGTTCATCGCTGTGAGCCGTCATAATCCTCCCTTCAACTGATACTACCTCTTTTCCTTTTCTGAGTTCTGCTAAACATGAATTCGAAGTCGGAAAATCTCCATCGGTCGGTATTAGTGGTTTTTTTTTGTCAAAAATGTCGTCTTTCAACATTTTTACAATGTTTCCTTCTTAAAAACTTCGACGACAAATGAAACGATCTATTTCGTTTTGGAGCTATAACGATTTACGTATTGCAACAAGAATAAAGCGTGACTTGCAGAAAATGTTCTGCCTTCAATCAATATCGTGACTCTGGGGCTCAATGAATACCTTCGCCTAGACTTAACTAGTTGTTGGCAGGCACTGGGAGTACCAATGGCTTACATATCGCTCTCCTCACAACTTAACTGTGGGAAATGAGAGTTACCGAAAACTTATCGAATATCCAGTTAAGATCCTATATTTTCGTGTTTAATATTCATTCTGAATAATACAGTCATACTTTCGGTTCGGTGAGATAGATTTTTACATTGCCTTTAACGTTCATCCGTATCAAATTATGAAGCCTGACGGCGCGATGGTTTGTGGTAAGGCACACGGGGCAAAGGGCAACCCATGATACAATAAAAGTAGACATAGAACCTGTGTGCTTAGGAATTAACTCCGTGCTAACCAAGTCAAATAGACTTTGGGAACCAACCACGAGAAGAGGTCCTCAGACTTAGTGATGATCCGACGACGCTTCTCAACCTCAGATGGCTATGGGCAACATGGATAAGGGCGTAGGGGTCGAGCAGCAATGCGTCATATCTATCTGACGAAAACCCGCACTATCAATAGTACTCGCCAAAATGGTAACTGAATGACTTATTTAGCTACAAAGGGAACATTCTTCTTCGAGCTGGAGCAGCCATTTGACGAAATGCGGAACTTTTGAGCTCTCCTATCTGTCAATTTTCGAATGCGCACGACAGTTACAACAAAGCCACCTAACAACGTAAAAATAAGTCAAAAACGAAATTTTGGCGGTTTTATTTAAATTACCTCTTGTTGGTATAGTTTCCTAGGTATTTTTCGATGCTGAATCGAACGGCATGGTTCTCGAAGGTGTTCTACGAACATTGTCGTTTGCATGTGAGTTGTCGTTTCTCGGATGGTTGATGTAGCCTTGTTATATTCTTAATATTTTTCATACTGTGCAAGATAATAGTGTTTGATCATTTTCAATGCATTCTATTGCAGCCCAGCTCAATAGGGTCGAACATTCACACTGATTCATACTGTAGTAGCCTTGGAAGTCACGAGTCAGATGCTCAAATGCACTACATAACGATTTGATTTATGGAAAAGGTCGAGAACTCAGCTACTGGTGACTTTCAAACTGCGCTCGAGTTTGTGTGTCCTCGTTGAAACAGGAAACGCCGATGAGCATAAAAAAGTCGATGATAACTTCATTCCTAAGTCATTTTGAAGCATTTTCTGCGGGGGGGGGGGGCAAGTTCTTGAATGTCTTCGTGTTAATTTATTTTATACTCATATTCTCGTTGTTCATTTTATAATTACCTACTGCCCTAGAAGGATGTAGGTTTTTGTGAGCTGGATTAATACCTGCATCCCGTCCTCTCGCAAAACCTTCTCTCTTTTTCCTGGCTGAATTTCCGTAAACTGTAACTTTCCCTTCCAGTTCTGAACCATAACTGAAACGTATTTGGTTTTTGGGGTCTTATTCGCTTCGTTTCATCATTCCTTCCATCCGAAGCGAATTATTAACTTTTAAAAATTGCTTGGGTTGATCCGGCTGTCGAAATAATGGAAGAGATCCCCGTCGAAGCTTTAAATGAAATGAAACTCTTCCTCTGACCATTCGGACCTCAGCCCGAGTTCCTCTGAAAGAGCCTACTGGCCTCAACACAACAAAATTTACCTCTGGCACATTTTGGGAAGAGATCACAGTTGCGGGTTATTGACTAGTTGATGAATGACGTCGAAGGTAACGTGGCCGTTTATTGTGGTTAAACAGGAATCGATTTCAATGCCTCGCCTTTGAATTCAACCCTCCCCAGCCATTTTCCTAACCCCCCCCCCTCCCCCCGCTCCACCACTAGAAATGGTATTCGATTACGGCGACTGTTCACCTTCATAACTCGAAACGTTCGCCACTCTCGTCCTTTTGGCTTCTGGGAGTGGATGGAGGGATTGCCGGTTAGATGAATGAGGTGCAGGAGGGTCGATCATACAAAAGCACTATTCGCCCTTCGTGGAAGTTACTTTCTATCCACGTTGTAGTCACCACACGAACTTCTATTGTTGCTGGTTCCCAAAGCAAACAAACGGGATTTCTTCTTTGGAATTCGCGTCCTTCAAAAGAAGACACTGGTTTTGCTCCAAAGATGATACCTATGTCACAAAGAAAACACTTCTTTCTTCTTCACAGACACTTTCTTTCTCGCCAAGAATCCTCTCCAATTTGAGTGAGGCTCGAGTTGAATGTGATACGTAGGAATGACCGGAATCCTAACATGACTTGAAAATTTCTCCCAACTTTTCGAACACGCCAAAACCCCATTCATCCTCTTGAGATTAGAGAACTTCAGATTATTAATGAAACCGCAAGTTCCCTTGGCAGGTTTTCTCCGCAGCGCGGTCGCTGCCTGGCCGCTAATAGTTCAACAAATGCCGAAGATTGATTGCGGTGATTGATGACACCTACCACTTTAAGCTCCTCGAAGCCACAGTGAATCACGCTGCTTCTGGCAGGACAAGGAGCATCAGTGATCATTCGAAGCACACGGTTAGAAGCCGATCAATTTGAGTTTTGCTTGCTAGACACCAAGTCATACGTCATATAGAACGAGTGATGATCAGATAAAGTAACCATTTGTTGCATAATTATATTAGCGACGTCTAGGTGCGTAATGATTTTAGGTGCCTTATCCTGGTGCGGATTTTCCTAACGAGCTCGCCGATATTGAAGTTGTAGGTGGCGGTGATTTCCCAAGTAACGTGCTACTTGAATATCGGTCATGGCGATTGCGTTCGTTTAATAGCCGATTTGGTTGTACATGATTTGCTGGCGTTCAATACTAACCGCCATTGTGCAATGTCAAGTTGGTGCCTGAAGAGTCGCCTGAAAGTGCATGACATAAGTTGTAATTTAAGTTGTTGGGATGCTGGATACCTGTCGGAGTGTGCTCTTGCCGCATGTATAACGTCCGCCATTTTAGTATAATTCCTCGATAGAATTCGCTTTTTCAACGTTTCATTTCTTGAATGCTTCTAGTTTATGAAGGAAATGGACAGATTACATACTTTCCTTCATATTTGTGTTTTCAACGGAAACATTTATGGTAGACCATATGCAGCTACTAGTTAGTTGAGAGTACCCAAAAGTTGAATCGAAATCGTTAGATCTTTTTTTGAGAAAATTGGAACGACGATAATTTAATGTTCCACAATTTAATGTTCATTTTGGTTTATTATTCATTCTGAATAATAACCCTATGTTTTCGGTCACGAAAAATTTTTTACAACCCCCCCTCAAAATTTGATACTTTACGTTTCATGACATGGAGATTCCAAATTTGCAATGTCCGTCCGCCGTCCCCCGTCCCCCGTCCCCCGTCCCCCGTCCCCCGTCCCCCGTCCGCCGTCCGGGCCGTTTTGTGCCTTTAACGTGGTCTAAAAAATTCGTTCTTTCGCCCAAAAATCCGATTTGGTATCTAGTTGTGCCCGCCATCTCCGCAATCCGATCGGAGGAAGCCCGTGGTTGTAATGGGCAAAAAACGGTTAAAAAAATTAACGAAACGCAGTATATCGCGTTACGTCTTTGAAGTCCCCTCGCTCCCGCCCATCAAAAGCGATCGTCACTGGTCCGGCAACACCGCCGCCCGCCACCCCTTTCCACTCGACTCACAGCGTTCGCCCAATTATCGCCGGGGTTTTTTTTTTTTGTCTTCCCTAGGAAGCGCTCGTGTTTCGTATATAACCTTTGGCACTACGATTTGTCTCTTTATCGTCCGATTGCCTTGTTCTCGTCTTCACCTCCACGAATGACTCTTTCTCTCCGTCTCAACGGTAGCAAAATATCTGTTATCTTCGATTGAACTTTTCATTATTCGCTTATTTTTGGTTTATTTATTAATAGTTCGTTCGTTTCATTTTTTTTTTGTTTATTTTAATATTACGATTCAGTTCTTTTCGGCCTTTTTTGGGGTTTCATTATGATATTTTTCGATGCTGAATCGAACAGGATGGGTCTCGGAGCATTAATGCTAGGTCAAGCTGATTATCCGAATAATAAACCGTTGTGTAATAATTTGCAGCGTTTTTCGTTTCTCATTGTCCAACGGATATATATAGAAATAGTTGTGTTGAACGATTTGTGGGTATAGATTGCTTGAAGACACTTCGTCAAGTTGATCGTATACAATTATGCAAATACTCTGGAAATTTCGAAAACGTTAAAAAACGCGTTTTTAAATGAATTTTGGTTATTATCTCTGTTCAATAGATTGTCGAACCACATATAGGTATTGGAGACATCCTGTGATATTGGTGAAAATTCGTAAAAATCGTTTTGCCAATAAGGTGGAAGGAACCTTTTGTTACTGTTTATTATTCTCTCGCACAGCATGATAGTGACCCATCTTGTTCAATCCAACGTTGAAAAATATTAAGAATATAACGTGGCAGCGTCAAAAATCCCCAAAATCACGAGCCATACACAAACACCCCCCCCCCCATTCGATTCATCATTGAAACTAGTGGAATTCGCTCACTATGTTCACTGTGATTTAACCGTTTTCTATTTAGACACAGTCTTACATCTCCGAGACCTGTGCTATTCGACTCAGGATCTGCTGCAAACTGCTAAAATTTCAGTTTTGTCTGATTTTTAATACCTTTTTACTTTCCTTGGCTTTACGAAGTTGATAGGTAAGTTGTGTAATCGGCTGAAACAGAAATTTTGAGTTCTCTTCAGATCATTACGTTTCAGACCATACTGAGCCTGAAAGACACAATCTGGGAAAATGGCCTGTGTGCCTGTAAACGTGATTAGAGAAAACGGCGAAACCAAATCAAACTTGACACCTAGAGGTCTGTTGTTGCCCGCAGGTCAACATGGAGCACCGAAATAAGAGTGCTCGACGTACAACGTCCAATCAGTATTAGTTTTATGACCTCTGAATGCCCGCACCTGCTCAAAGGGCAAAGTCATTGTCTCCCCTTGCCCCCTTGTTACCCCCGGGAATTTCCTTCCCTTCTTTTCACATTCCTCCCCACAACAGACAGCTCCTACCAAATTCATTCACCTACAAACTCTCGCGAAAGTGACTTGTCTCCCTGTGCTCACTAAGACACATTCCTCTATCTATTCTTTGCCCATACAGTTTGCTCTCTCCTTCCGATACAGTTCCCCGTGCCAGTTCAGGCATATTCCGATTCGTACCCTTGTGTCGCCCTTTTGTACACAAACTCTACTCAATTCATTGCACATATTACAGTCCTCCTCACACTCACCGAGTGCCTATTATTTCGATCTTCCACTCTTGCCCTCTCTTGCGCCCAACAAAGGGTATGAGTCAAATCCACTCAAAACTAACTATAGTTATCATAGTAATCAAAACGCTAAATTTTTTCTTCTCAAAAACGGCTCTAACGATTTTGATTACATTTTTTTATAGACAGCTTTAAATGACACAAAAATCTTCTCACCTGTGGGAAAATGACGAGAGCAGCACGATAAATAACCAAACATTCCGATGAAAAGAGCAGTTTTTTCCTTATAATCTCTGCTCGAGTGTTACTACTAATCTTCAGAAAAATTGGTGTGCTAGTCCAGTCATTTTAAGAGTGTTTGATAACGTTCAAAAGGGATATAGGACTACCCCAGAAATTCTAGAATTTCAATCCCCACTGTTTCACCTACCTATCTCTTTGTCACACGATTGCAATACTTTTGCCGGTAGAGGGCTGAAACGATTTTCTTTCTACTATTGTTCTGCTTGGACAGTTCTTTGGAAACTGTTGGTTTGTCACGAACCTAGACGATTTGTTTCAAAATCACCGGGTGTTCTTCACAATCAAGTACTTATATAATGCGAACTATAAATATTTCTCCATCGAACTCTATAGAAAGCCAAAATGCACTCAAATTGTTGTATTTTTCACAAGATTACTTTTTTACGAGCTCCCATTAAATTGTTGTTATTGCGATTGTAATGGCAGTAAAACATTGATTTGTTTCTCACGATTGCCATCTCTAAACATACGTTAATTTTCCCTGGAAGCGCTAGACCAAGTGCAGAGGCTTCACTAAATTATGAACGTTGACGGGGAAAGCAAACTGTCAGCTCGTCAAATTGGTATCCATCGTTATCCGCTAACAACGTTCGCCGCATCTCCGCCTGTCTTGTTCGCTTTTCGTCGCTATGGAAAGCCTTGACAATGTAAACGAGGTCGGGAGTCTGACTGTTCCCCGTAGCCTCTTTACTAATGGAATCGTGTTTTGGGAAACCGATTACGTGTTAGTTTGACTGAAATTACTCGTGAGAGGCCCTCATCAAGATCCGCATCCCGGGCGCTTTCATAGCAATCGGGTTGCATGAGTTTGAGCAGTTGAGCTCAGCTGCTGGGATCCTCATTTCAACGAGAAATCCTCCTTTTTAATTTGAGAGTTTTGTGCCGTTTAGATTGTCCACGCTTTAGTTCCCTCTCTAAATATTCACTTAAAAAGTCGTAGTTGATTCGTTTTGGCTTCACGACATTACGGCCGCTTGTTGCGATCTCTTCGTGACGGCACTTTCTTGATTCGTTAGTGGAACTAGTGGCGCAGTGAAGAATGTGCTAGTTCGCTCAAAGATATTACACACAATTTGAGTGTTCACATTTATTAAAGAGTGATGTAACGCTGAATGTGAGAGTGGAGTTTTTGCTGCGCTCATACGACGATTTGTACGATGCTCGCGAGTCCCATGTCTTGATTGAAGTGAGGTTGATAAATAGCGGTTTCGGGATACAGTTCATCGAATGTTCTTGTTTTCGTTGGCTTTACGAAGGAGGATGGAAAATTATACAATCGGCTGAAGAAATGTATTGAGTTCTCTTTAGTTTTCCAAGTCCTCTGAGGCCAAAGACCACCATTTTGAAAGATCGTCTGTGTTTGTATTTCGACAAGTACGACAGAAAGCATACACATTGTCAGGATCCTGGGCTCTTGTAGAACTCTCCACAATAGACGGCTGCGGATCGCAAATGGCGTGGAAGTAATCCGTTCGATAGATGCCTTCTAGCGACCATTCTACTCAGGATACTGGAGGGAGTGCTGTCTGTCTGCTCTTTTTCACCAGCTACATCCAACTCATCCCGTACAATCTCCATCTCGTTCCTTTTGTGTAGTTCTAGTTTCCGAGAACAATCCAGTAGGTTTCGATCGCCTGAACCAACACAGCGCGTACAGAGGACAATTCCGGTCGGGTTTGAACTGCAACATTCGTCGTCTATATCTAGAAACATCCAAAATCGCCGGAGTAATTTCAACTGCGACGAAACACGAGTGAAAAGTTGGTCACAATACGGTCGAGCGAAGTTTAGTTGGATAGGGATTGGTTGGAAGCTGCGGTGGAGTGCGGTAGAGTGTAATTTCGCGAGGTTGATCTATCTGAATGGAAACGCGTTGGGGCGGTCAACGAGAGACAACTCTCAACCGCTGTCAAATTTTTGGTATTTCAGACAAGATTTGGAGGTCTCACAATTTTCGCGTAGCGTCGAGCCCAGTTTCAGTAAAATAGCTCTTGAAAGGTGAAGAGTGGCGTTTTCGGTTTATTTTTGCGTTGGTTGTTTGAACAGATTTCTGGTTGATGGTTACAGTACTGTAGCGGATGATAATTTGTTCATTCATTTCTAAATGATTCATTGGAAATAGTACATTCCTGGTAATGAGTGCGAGGAGCTCACTCAGCATAACGATTGATCGTCGATCGTCGACCTCTTCAATTATCGCCTCATTATTTGTTAGCCTTACAAAGTAAACGTAAAAGTAACCTGTTCGGTTCCAACACAATTATTGGAGTTTAAAGTCTTCCGCAGTAACAAAAACACTTCAATTTCAATGAATGCATTAGAGCTTGGAGAGAGAAAAGACAATCAATGAAGAAATAAATAAGGATAACATTCCATGAGTTATCTTATGGCTTAACACTTGCTTCTCTCACGTGTGTTATCTGTTTGTAAGTGTTATCTTTGAACGTCAGTCGAAAATGAGTGATGATGGAGTGAGATTTCACAGACTTCTCCAACAGTTCGATGCTACAGAGAGATTACGGAAGATCTCCGTGGTGCCTGCAATGACTATATGTTTGTGCAAGTGAACTACAGCACCTAATAAGTCTACACACCCAATTTCCAAGTACAGTAATGATTAAAAAGCCAGGCTAAAAGACTCTAGAAGCTTGCAAAATCTTGAAAGCCATTTTTTGGTGGAAACAGTTTTTTGAACTTCAAAAATTCGTAAATCACTAAGGGAAGACTATAGAAACAGTCAGAATAAACGCGCGTGCGACAGATTTTTGAATACGCACGATTTCCTAAAAATAAGAAACGGACCCTTTTCCCCATGGACAGTCACAAATATAGTTATCGTACCCAAAACGTTTAAAACCCTTTTGTGTGGAACACACTTTAGCCTTCACCTAAATGCCAAAAAACCAGCAAGCCGGGAGAACGAATGTAAGAATGTAAGAAAATGGAGCCTTCGTGACGCGTCCGTCCTCACATAACAATGAGGATGACTTAAAGTGATCATCCTTCAGAAAATGACGAGAGTAGCGCAGTAAATTATTGTAAATTTCGTCCAAATTTTATTTTTTTACAGTTTTCATCATATAAAGTCCCCGCCAGTGACGAAGAATCATGTAACATTGATAGTGACGAAGAATCTATTCAATAATGATGGTGCGATAAATTGTAACAAACCAATTAATTGTGGAACTTTAGTCCCAAAACTATTTGGAGTCCGAAATGACCTGCGTTACCACTACGTAGCATTCTACTTTGAATTTCCGTCTATGATTTCTTGACACGTTCTACTCATGACGTGTGGGAGAAACAAATAGAGTTAGAAGAGGGGTGGAAATCACGGGCTGAGGAATGTAATGAAGTGCGTCGCACTTGATGCATTTTACATTAAAGTCGTCGCGACAGAAATAAATCTTGACGAATGTTTTCTTGGATTCTTCCAGCTCCTAACTGCGTTCCAGGGCTGAGTTTGTGTACAACAGAAAACTGAAGTGGCCTACTGAAACTGAAGGAGCCGTTCAGTCACCGATATTTGTTATCTCGATGAACTCGACTTTACTATTAAATGTTATCATGAGCGAGCAACTGTCCGGAAAGGTCGTGCCAATCAGGAATCCAACGTAAAACTTCGCGAGAAAACACCTCATACGAATTGTCGAGTAGGCAAATAAGCTCCAAATGTTCGTCAGGTGGGACATATAGTTGTTTGCGAGTGTGCGTTATCAGGATCGGGCCGTCGGGGCCGTTTTGTGTCTTTAACGTGGTCTAAAAAATTCGTTCTTTCGTACTAAAATCTCATTTTGTATACAGTTATGCTCGCCTGCTCAGCAATCCGATCGGGCGAAGCCCATGGTTCTTACAGGCATAAAATGGTTGAAGAAATTAACAAAAAGGCAATTTCGGCCGTTTTATTGCAAATCCGACGTGTTCGGTATCATTTTTCAGGCATTTTTAAATGCTGGGTCGAATGGAAAAATTCTCGGAGGGGTACGACTGCGTCTAGACGTTAATAGTGAAAGCTGAATAATTATAGTGAGCCAAAGTCACTAAATGAAAGAACTCGTGGGGTATTCATTTCATTATTTGTACTCCCCCTCCCCATCCCGTCTCATTAAAACTACCCGCCAGCTCGACTCACCACGTCGTGCCAAATTTCCTACTGGCGCTAATTTAGTTTTCGTCGGTCCGTTGTTGTCAGGTCATGTTTCGTATGGTTTACTGGTATGTTTCCATGCTGAATCGAATGGGATGGGTCTCAGTGGTGTGAGACTACGTCAAGCTGTACAAAATAATAATAAACCGTTGTGGAATAATTTGCAGCGTTTTCATGAAATGCTATTGCAAGAAACAAATAACAAATGTGTTCTGCTTCATGAAGGAAGTTCGATTGAGTTGTTATGTATCTTGAAGAATGGGGTAAATGTACAATCGCAAGTTGTTAGAACAAAACACGGTGTGTTGTAACGTTCAGTTCAGTGTATGAATGTGAAGAACAAAGTCCGTAGCAACGTTGTGCCCGAAGCTGTCGACATGAAAACGAAAGTACGGCTACAAAACGACTAACCGTATTTTCAATCACTCAACGTTGTAGGGGCAAGCTTATAACCGTTTGCGAAAAATGTTATGACATGTATCGAGGTCACAGGTGATCTCTCCATTTGATACTTGCCACCCAAGCAAATAATTAGATCAGGCGGAAAACCAGATCTCCTAGATGGTACGGATTCCCTAGGGGCATCTCTGCCTCGTAACTCATGGGCATGGTCTCTCTTCGGGAGGGGAGGGGAGGGGGGGCTGGATAAATGACAACCTGCAGCAGGTTGGGTTCGGTGGAGTGCCCCAGCTCTCACACGATAGCGAAATCGCAACCTCCACGACTTTCGACTGACATAACTCTGTTATATGCATTAAGGAATTTTGGAATGGAAACATGCCTGATAATGCTTAGCAATGGCTGATAAATTACTTCCAGTCTGCAACTGCTACTATCAACTCCTAAAAGAGTTCTTTGGAAGTGGTTAAAGAAAATTGGCGAGAAAAAAGTGCGATGTAAATTATGTGGGAAGAGACTGGAGACTTCGGGGAACACTACTGATTTAGAGGCGAAGCCTCGAAACACGATTGGGAAAGGTAAGGGTGAAGATTGCTACGATTGACTCGGTGCCCATAATAGGCTTTCCATTATTTGGATACCGGCTCATAGAGGTCACGAGGGCAATGAAAAGGTAAACTGACCGGAGAAAAGGAACACATAATCCCTACCATGGGGTTCGAGCCTCACATGGGAGCGACGAACAGGCAGGCAACGGATCATCGTTCCTTCCAGTTCAAGGGCGAAAGCCCGAAAGCGAAAGGGGGTCGTTAAAGGGTGTCTTCACCGGGAACTACCCGCTTGGATATCATCTCAACCAAACGGGCAAATTCGAGGCCATTAAATGCAGATTGTGCGGCGAGGAAGACGAAACGGCCTGTCCTAGCAGCCAGGCGCTTCAAACATCAGGGATCCATTGAACACCAAACCATAGCGGAGTCAGCGGCGAAAGACATACTCAGCCCCTGTAAGGGGCTAGTATGTACGACATCTTTGATTAGGCGAGGGAGATCGTCAAAATAGGCCTAATGTGTTGCCGCAGTGACAAAGGGACTTATCACAAGCACAAGTCGGTCCAAAGAACGAAGTTCGTATCAACGTTGTGCGGGAGGCTGTTGAACGACTAATGTGTTGCGAATCACGTTTAACTTTGTGGAATTCAATGTTTGCTGTTAATATGATTGATGTTGTGAGATGCTCCGCACCAAATATTTTTCCTCTCCATTGTGGGAAGGGGAGTGGGAGGCATCTGAAGAAGAAACAAAATGAATCAAAAATAAAGAAGTAAATTGGTCCTGCCCCACTCAGTCCATTTTGCCAAACTGTGTTTTTTCGGTTCAGGGGGCCGAACCGTGAAATTTTGATGAAAACTCGAAATGTTTTTTTCAGCGATGACATAACTTTTCTTCTTACTCCGTAGGGCTGAGGAAAGTAAAACTGGAGTTAGAACTTGAAATTGCATATTAAGAGACTTGGGGTTAGTAGAATACCCGTTATTCAAGTCATAAAACTGCCGCAAAACACCACCGCAACGCTAGAAACAACCGTTCTACAGCACCCTTTGCGCTTTCACGTTTTTCTAATATCGTCGTAACAATAAAATTCTGACAGCGATAAATCCAATTGAAACCGCAAGCACGAAGCGTATAAACTAGCGAAGTGGCTTTTAAAAAGGTGTGTTATGCGTCCAATTTTACATATTCTGCGCGTAGTCGTCAACATCTTGATCTGGTCGCTTAAGTACTACTAATTACTGAACCATAATTGGTATCTGTTTCATCTAAAGTGCATTGTTAGAGGCCACATTTGGGGGGTAAGAGTACATGGTGCCCAACAACCTTTTCGACACCACGGGAAGACTGTTGTGTATCATTTGAGCAGAGGAATTTTACAAATGATTCACACAAAAAGCGGACTACTTCCACAACGGTCTTTCGGGAAGATGTTGCAGAATTGAACCAGCGATCAAGACGGATTCTCGTGCATTTTTGTTCAATTTGTGTGTTGCTCTTTGTACTTCTTTGATAGTGACGAACGGATTGGAGATGGCTGGGCCACTTCTTACTGTCTGGATTTGGTCATAAGATGATCTGAAGTTGCTAGGTGAGCGGATCACAAGTTAAGCCGCCAAGGGCCCAAGCGGGTGCTGAGTGTAGAGCATTTATTCAAATAGTCTCCGGACATTGGATACTGTAAATTGTTTCATCCACTTTCACCTATGTTCTGGGAAAATACGCTCTTCTGAAATGAGAGACAGGTCTCTTCGTCATGAGTGATCAGCGTGAGCTGCTTTGAACTACCTAACCCACATGGACTTGTACTGGCATCTGGAAGTTTCTAAAAGCTGATGGAAGGGCTCAGCTCGAGCGGAATTGATGAGGCAGTTCAACGTTCTCTGCCCTGGAGCTATCGAGCTTTCCCCAAACCTTGATCTATCGTCGCCAATCCTGGAATGTGAGCACCCCTGTCAATCATTGTCTTTCTATTTTCTAACTCGAACCAACGGTTTGGTTTATTATTCATTCTGAATAATAACCCTATGTTTTCGGTCACGAAAAATTTTCTACCACCCCCCCTCAAAATTTGAAACTTTACGTTTCAAGACTTGGAGATTCCAAATTTGCAATGTCCGTCCGCCGTCCGGGCCGTTTTGTGCCTTTAACGTGGTCTAAAAAATTCGTTCTTTTGCACAAACATCCGATTTGGTATCTAGTTGTGCCCGCCATCTCGGCAATCCGATCGGACGAAGCCCGTGGTTGTAATGGGCAAAAAACGGTTAAAAAAATTAACGAAACGCAGCACAACGCGGGAACAGCGGACGACAGGGCCAAATCATCAGACGTTTTGTTTCCGGAGTTCCATTGTAGCCAGGACATGTGTCGTATGGTTTACTAGTATTCGATGCTGAATCGAATGGGATGGGGGAGCACTAATACTAGGTCAAGCTGTTCATGAGAATAATAAACCATAGTGTAATAATTTGCTGCGTTTTTTTCCTGCTTACCATTTCGCCAGTTAGGGGTTTTCTCATCCCCTTCCGACTGCTCACTTCTTTTCCATTTCCTCTGGGGCAATCCACCCCAAAAGTTCAGATAGCTCCAGTCACGGCTCACACCAGTTCACCTGTCCAGACATTTACACGTGTCGTGTGAACCTTGATTTATGTTGACTCTTGGCGTGAATCAATCCATTTCCGTCATTTGAATCATCAACTTGGCACCTTTTCGAGCTCATTTTCGATTTTTTCATAACGTTAATGGAATCATGCAGAAAAGGATGCGGTGAAGTTTGATACCAATTGGAATCAACTTAGACAAACTCGCTTTCATCAACGTAGCGAATGGCCCCCCTAGAAAAATTTCTCGTATCATAAAATTAGGAAGTGATAGATTTTTACGGTTCTTCATTCGATTTATATTGCGGTGGGAAGGCCGTCGAACAACTCATGGAGCAGGTGGCGTATACCAAAGGGCTGACGGCCGGGTTTATATACGACCACGTAACTAAGTACGAAGAGGGGCTTGCAAAATGGGAAGAGGCGTTGTTGTTGAGAGGCCACTCATATTGGCACATCTGTTGCTGCAACAAGCGCTCTAACTGGGTGGTGTAGTACCTACCTATGCTTCATCGAACTCATTGTGATTCTACAACTAATCGAACGTTTAATTTTTTCTCAAATGTGGCATCTGATGTTGCTTTGTCCCATAATTATCATCACTGGAGCCTCATTGAGCTCGTCGTAATTGACGATCGCCGTTGTACTCGAACGTCCGCTCTGAACCTTTATTTAGCCTTTTGTAGCTTCTTTAAAGAAACACTTGGCAAACGGTTTCGAGGAAGACAGATTACTATGTCAAGTAAACCACACATTGAAGGTTTTATGGTGCGTAGTACATCGAAGAGTAAGAGAGTGGCGCAAAAGGGACTTGGAATGGCATAAGCAACGCACTTGACGCCTGTAAGCAAGTTTTTGCTTTAAATGGACTTCTTCAGATGTATTACGATCAACGTACTCGTAAACCTATACACGAGTGCTCTCGTAGATTATGAAAAACCTTGTGCTATAATTCAGGGGCGCATTACATCCTCCGTCGTTATTTAACATCTACTGGGGAATAGACCAAGTAGCTGTGCGTTGTTTCCAGCCCAGTGAATAAGTAGTACTTGGATAATTTACAGCTTTTCTTGACGATTTTAATTTTTTCCTTACGTGCATTCCTACTTATTTTATATCTACTAAATGCCTTCAGCTATAAGGAATTTTTTTTCATTTCCAACTGTTATTACATAACTCCTCACCTTTTATCGGTCAAATTGTGTAGGGTGCGATTTACAATTTGTATCTGACTTCATGGTTCTTGACAGCTCACTAGTGCCTTTTTTCAAACATCTTAGATACAAGTGAAGTCAGGGCAAATATGTTCGCTTAGGAGATTCGACAACAAACTTCCCGTCCCCTGTGGTGAACAATGACATTATCGCCGGACCACCTGTCCGACCTCGGGTATGCGATTGCGCTTGATCACGGACAAACCTTTGATTGAGTTGCTATTTCCTGCCCTTGCAGAACAGTACGAGACCCCCAAACTTCCAATTTGTGGGGTTTTGCGCTTGGTGGCATCTGCTGTTCTTTGTTTTTTGGTTCCTTGGTTTCGAAGTTTGAACTCGAAAAGTTTGCTGTGCAAATTACAATCCGCATTGTTCACGAAGGGCACTTGTTCAAACTCCATCCATCTGGATTCCAGGTTAGTCCATCTAGATTCTAGGTCAGTTCGAAAAAATAACTATCGCACCATCACATTTATCTAATGCCTATTCATCTAGTGTGGCAAGTTTCCGTTCAGTGGAGAGTTCATAGCAAGTTCGGGGGAGAGTGGGGGATGCTCCCTTTTCACTCTCCACTTGTCAACCATGCTCTATTCAATGGATAATTGGCCAGTGATGATGAGTGCTTCAGTGGATGCTGTCTTCCCATGCTGGCCATCGATTGACTGTGAGTTTGCTACCCCAGACAATGGGGCAGTAGCCAATCACGCCTGTGTATATGGCCTTGTGTATGAGGATAGCGTCACAGTAACACACTTCCCAAGTGGCCTTGGTAATTGCAAGAGTATTGCCTTTGAGGGACTGGAGGTGTTACTTACTACCCAGGACTCCCATGTTATGTCACCTCTTAGTTACTTTGGTGCCCCCACAAAACTTTCTTAATCAATTCTCGATAAAACGTACACTCTGCGTGCAGAAGTAGGAAACTCGAGGAAGGGTGAGAGAACTTTTCCACACCCCTGAGGCCAAGGACGGAATGAAGGGCTCACAACCCCCTCACCACCCTTGAACTGGAGGGGGTCAAAATGAACCGGCGGAGAGAATTTCATTCCTTTATTCAGAGTCCCTGTTCATCTAGGAACAAATAAGAGCTACTTATCTCTGTGCACCAGTGTCACTCATAGTTGCCTTTACAAGGGCTCGCTCTGAGGGGAAACATCTGATGCACGTATTAAGTTACGCCTCCAAGATAGTTCATAGTGTATGAAGCGTGTCGTAATTGATGGCAGTACCTACGACCTTTACCTTTACTGCAGCTCCTGTAAAAGGTGTTGATGGATCTGTAGTAAACTTGCCCCCTCCCCCCTCCACAATTATACAAAATGAACGAGTTGGAGTGGTGAAGAATTTCTTCGCCTTTCTACGGGTGGTGCACCTTGATGTGGCTCGGCTGTGTCGACATCGAGAACTATGAGCGCTGGGTGCCACTGAGAAGCGTGTGGGGCCATTATTGTACCTGGTATGCGTATGATGCTCCATCCAGTGACTATATCATCTTGGCTGACTTTGCTGATGACAAGGCGATCCTGATGAGGGGAGATTCGATAGATGCTGTGTGTCAAGAGATGCAATCACATCTCGAATCGATCGCGGATTGGTGCGATCGCTGGCGAATAAAAATCAACCCACAAAAATCGTTGACGACTCCCTACAGGCTACGTCACGTCAGGCCTCCTAACATGGTCACCTTCAAGGGAGAGCGGATCTTTGTGACGTACTTGCGGAATTGTGTCCCAATTCCGGCGTACAGAACACTCGTGAAGACCGTGTCTGGGCCCAAAAGAAAAGAATAAATCAAATACGCTCAATAATGCTCACTCGATCAAATAAATAAAATAATATCTCTCAAGAAGGTAATGGGAAATGAAATTATAAAGCAATTAAGACCCACTTGAATTTAATCGGCAGAACTCGAAATGAATGAAACGAAACGAACTCCTTTTAAAATGAAATGAATAACCTATGCTCGGATTGTATTAAATGACAATAAAAGGGACAATGGGAAAAATGAAACACAAAGCTCTGATCGCTTACCTTACTTCACAAACCAAAAAGGGGAAATTAAACACTGACTTTCAGGGAAATCGTTTCGCTTGAGGCGCCGCCAGCCGTTGTGATAACCGACTGGCTCCTCTTGCTAATATAAACAGTGGCGGGCTGCACGGGTGACGGTCAGTGTTGCCACCTCGCGCAGTCCGCCGCGAAAACCATTACATCTTTGAAACCACAACTACCAGATACTTGGGCATCCAAAGCTTACATGGGAATCCCATGTAAAGAACTTGGTTAGCAAAATACGGACAAGGATTTGTCAACTGAAGCACCCGCTAGAAAACTGTTCACCACTCCCATTGAACACAAAAAGAATGCCGTACCTGATATTAATCCGACCAATATGGCTCTATTCATGTGTTATTTCTGGAGTTCAGCTGCAAGGATCCACATAAATAAAATCCATGTGACCCAGAATAGAGTATTGCGCCTGATAACGGGAGCCGAATGGTTTATTTCGTAACTCCAATCTCCACACTGACCACGATGGACCATTATGGAACGATGAACACGGCAACCCTCTAGTTGCCTGTATCCCACAACATCTTTCATCGCCTCACTTCATTAGCTTGGCGTTAATTCAGTAGTTTTGAGTACAGAAGCTCCTCCTCTGTTTAGAATATATTTTCTTATTGTAGTGCTACTTAATCATCTCTATTGCTACTTACGAAAACCCGCAAGATGAAAATGATTAGGTTGGTATTCGATAAGATTGGCGAGACGATCTTTTCTTTGAACCCATGAAATGAAACCCTCACTCGCGTTCATACGTGATGTTTCGAAAACGCTTTAAATTAGCGTAACACAAAACGAAATGTGCTGCGAAAACAAAGTAGTCGAGGTATCATTCTTCCAAATTATCTTTATTTGGCGGACAAATGCCTCCATGATACGGTCAAGTTGACGTTCACAACGGTGTCGTAGATATCACGTGTTGTGGTTAAGTGCTAACTAACGTTTTAAATCTAGCCAAGGCGAAGATTATTTTAAACATCCTGCATTCAATGGATGGATTAATAATTAGCTCATCGGCTAATGGATTGATAAAATGTGATGATAAATTTCAACGTACACCAATTAGTAACTAGGGGTTACCTAGAGGATGCCTCCTCAGCACGTTATAATGGGATTAGTGATCTAAGTTTCGAGGTTAAGCCGTGTCAGTACGCGCTTCTCGTACGTTGGCGAGGTATAATCTCGCGAGATAATGTCGCTAAATCACGTAGGGCTTATCAAAAGATCGGCGACTTGAGCGAAATCTGCCATGTAACGGTCGTTCGCTACTACTGCTCTCTTCGGAGCTCGATTTAATCTAGTATTTTATGAGGAGCAAGACCCCTAAGTCTTTGTAATTGAATGTGAACTGAAGAGGGCCCTCGGGAATCGGAAAAGGAAATCAAAATCCGATTGATAATTCAATGGGGATTAAGCTTTCAAAATGAACGACGTTGAGGTCTAGAATTCCCATTTCAATAATCCGACCCTACTTCTACTGACAAGCGCGGCTTATGGCAACTGAAACATTTCCGTTTTTTACTTTCCGCTACCCGAAGGGAAGGAAAGTATAGTAATCGGCCCAAAAAAAAATTTGGGTTTTCTTCAGATCTTTACGTTTCAGACCCTACTGAGTCTAAAAACCCTAATTTCGGCGCGTGGTCCGTGTGTATGTCGTATGTGTGTGTGTGTCTGTAGTTCGATTTGCGGGCGAACGGCTGATCCGATTGAGTTGGTTCTTTTTTTGTTTTGTTCGTTATTTTTTGTAGACACCAAAATAAGGTTATGGACGATTTCGGCCGGTGGGAAGGGGGGGGGGGGGACGAAAATGTACCAAAAACTAGGGTTTTTCGCATTTTTCTCGAAAACGGCTCTAACGATTTTGATTAAACTTTCAAATTATCTTCTCCTAATCAATACCTAACTTTTCTTTTCTATACATATCTCCATGAAAATACGGTGAACGGAGATATGGGCCCCTGAAGCAAAAATAGGTTTTTTACGCGTTTTGGCAAAACGGCTTCAGCGATTTCCACCAAACTCACAGGATGTTTTCAAATAGTTGATACCTACATATTCTTCTCAATAAATGTTCCTGTGACGGTCCATTGAACAGAGATAAAAATCAAAATGTGTCGAAAATAACGTTTTTTCTAACATTTCCGTAAATTCCAGGGTAACTTCTTTACCAGGTGTGATAAATTCTAATGGAGTGTCTTTAAGTCACCCATACCAACATTTCGTTCTCTATAATTATTTCGGTATGTATATGTTGAACGGAGATATAAGCCAAGTTAACTCAGAAAAGGAGATTTGTCGAATATTAATTTATCGGTATTCCAATTTTCTCAAAAACGGCTCTAACGATTTCGATCAAACTTTCGGAGTACTCTCAGCTAACTAGTCCCTACATTTTGTTCTCGATAAATGTTCCTGTAAAAATGCGTTGAACGAAGATATAGCGCCCGCCTATCTAGGTGGTGTTCGAACTTAAAGGGGTGGCGGAAAGTTGTGTGTTGCTACGCACCAGATATTTTTCCTTCGCTTGCAATTCTAACGGTAGCCAATATTGACGCTCCAACAACTGCCTCAAATGAAAGGTTACTCTTGGTGGACTGCTGACTCGTTGTACCGTATACCGCTATTCTGCAGACATTGTCGTATTCTTCATTTCTCTAATTTTGTTCATGACATAATTTTTGTTATTATTTATATGAAACCGCTTTGTTTCTATTTCCTTCAATTTTTTTTTTTTTTTTTTTTTTTTTTTTCTTTTTTTTTTTTTTTTTTTAACCCGAGGGCGTGTGGGACAAGTCCCTTTGTCACTGCGGCCGCTTTTTATATGGGCCTATTGTGACGCTGGCCCTTTCTTAGTAGAAGGCGTCGTACATACCCGCCCCCCTTAGGAAGCCGAGTATGCCCTTCACCGCAGAGTCCGCTACGGTTTGGGGTTCAGTGGTCCCCTGACCGAAATATTCAAAGCGTTTTGCTGCCAAAGCAGGGCATTCACATAGGATATGCTCTGCTGTCTCATCCTCCTCGCTGCAGAGTCTGCATTCCACCGCCTCTGAGATGCCCATCTTGTTGAGGTGATATCTGAGTGGGCAGTGCCCGGTGAGGAAGCTTATCAGTACTCTCAGATCTTGTCTAGAGAGTGTCAGCATCGCCTTCGCCCTTTGACAGGAAGGCGTGACAAGCCTTTTCGCCTGTCTTAGTCGTGGCTGGCGATGCCAATGGGGGCCATTTTCCTGTATCTCCCATCGAGCAACCAGACGGTTTAGGTGACTTTTCGTCAGACCCACGTGTGGCTCAGGCCCGATGGGTAGGGTTTCTGTACCCCTTTTTGCAAGGCGGTCAGCCTTTTCATTGCCCTCATGCCCCCTATGACCCGGTACCCAGATAAGGGAGAGCCTGTTATGGGCGCCGAGCTGCTTGAGCGCATGGAGGCATTCCCATGCCAGCTTAGACCTAAAACTATAGGCTGCAATGGCCTTTAAGGCGGCCTGGCTGTCTGAGAAAATGTAGATCCGCTTGCCCTTGACATAGTACGATGGCCCGAAGCTGCTTATTAATGGATCCCTTCTCCTCTATGTGATCTGATTTTTTTTCTGAGAATGCCGACATTTGCAGTTAGAGCCAGAGAGAAGGGGACTGTAGTTGGTGCCGCAGGGTAGGGAGAAGGATCTTAGCGCTGAAGCCTGGTGGCTCCTTGTGCTTTCCTTGGGCCTGTGATCTTATGTCCAGGAGTGAAGGGGGAGTTCAGCCATGGAGGAAGGCGTTTCAAAGAGCTGAAGTCTGCGTGCAGACTGTACCAAGGCAGTCGAAGACTGCGCGAAAGACATTAACCTCCTTGTACAGCGAGCCATCGGTTGAGTAGTGGGTCTCCCAGATGTGGGAATGGGACATCCAGTGGGCAGACGTCTTTCACCCTGCAAATCAGCACCCTAAGACTCCTGTGGCAGGCCTCTGGCGCTTGTTTTAAGCGTTCTCGTCTAGTTTCCACCATACCCTCTGCTTGAGCACAATGAGGAATCTACCTGAGGAACAAGAGTATAGTGAAGAAGTGCCGAAGGGTTATCTTAACTCACAATGCCCTCCTACTGGCTCGAACCCTGAAATATGGAGGTCTACGGCCTAGGAGGAGATGAGAACTTAGCAGTGCTCCAAAGACACCATTTTGAATTCTATTCGTTATCTCTATGCGCACCATAATCCGCCTGGACCCATGCCACTGGCTCCTCCACAGACGTCTTGAATGGCTTTTGGTGACGACGTCAAATATATCAAGAGTGGCTTCACAGTCCCTCCTTCCACCTTCCATTCCATGTTTATCACCTTTCTTTGATGATGACGTCAGGGGATGGTTGATGTCGCAACTCCATCGAGGCAGTTGCATAAACCATGTAGCGTTCGCCTTGCAAACCTCAAATCTCGCATCAGGATTTAAGTGTACAACGCCATTAACGTTATCAAAGTTCAAGTGTCCCATTAGCCTCGTGAGAGACATTTTGTCCTTCACAATTATTCTACTGCCTAATCAGGGCAATCAGTGAGTTACTGCCGGATTGTCGCGCTCTGAAAACAAAATTCCAACTTTCCCGCTCGCACTGAACAATTTTGCTTTCGAGTCTGTTTGCATATCTGCCGGCCAGTTTTGTGTTTTTGGGGCTCATTACATGATAAAAACTCCTTCAACTTTCCCACAACTCTGTTTGGGACTACCAACACTCCCAACTACCCAAACATATTACCGGAGCAAGGGAAAGGAATCGTGAAATTGAAAGAAGGCAATAACTCGCGCAAATCTGAAACCGTTGACGACTGTCTTCCATTTTAATCTGAATTCAAGACTGTTTTCGGGGATCAGTATTGTTCAAGCTCCAGAGGTTCCAATGTACGTTTCCACTCACACCGATGTGCTAGTTTTTCTGTTCTTGACTCCACGCGCAGGACTCCAAAACTAACTTTCGGTGTTACTCACACAGGTTGTGATAGGAGTGTTGGTTTTACTGCAGTCCTCCAACATTTCATACTAATGGCCTTGAATGGCCCCTTTCTACGACCTTCTTCGCCATCGTTGGTTGTTTTTGTGTCTTGTTGGACATTTTCGTAAGATATGGGGATTAAGCCCTGGATAAGACTCTCCAGCGCGGAATCCTTGTACACTTACTCAGTGCGATTGAAAGTATCCGTTTTTGACTGCGTCAATGCAGCAGCGTTCGCTTGTGCGCAAATCAGAAATCTTCCTTAATTTTCACATCCTTTCCGGGAGACAACATGGAAGAGGAGGGGAGAACGCTCAAGGTGGCCCCAGGGATGAAGGCTTTATTTCCTGGTTCGCAGTCAGAAACCACCATGTACGCAGTGGTCACATGAACTTTGCTTACTGGCTCTTGTGAGTAGATGGTATAAACAAGATGACGAATTGCACAAAAAGTGAAACTCGTCAGCGTAACTAATGAAGGAGTAGGGTTTGCTTTAATCAGAGGTGTGTAGCAATGTGTGCAGCAATGGGAAGAATTCATTACGAGCAAATATTTCACCATCGACGCTGATTCACTGTCTCCATCGGGGTTATTTGGTTGTTCGCGAAACACGGGAGGTGAGTTTCAGTGCAGCCAACTCTTCTTTGAAGTAGTTCTCTCTTCATTGTTCTGTTGTTATTCAGGCGAGAGAATATCATCTCAACACATGCTATAGATAAAATAAATTCACCAACGTCTCAGGCAGAAGCGCATTAGTTCGGCTCTGCACATTGTTATGTGAGGATTCCCCGAATTATAACGTCCGGGTGAAAAAAGGTACTCACTTTGATTTTATTTGGAATTTGTTAAAATGAAATAAAACGTCTCTTCCCGAAAAATCCAAAATTATATACGCGTTCCCGAATTGTAATGGAATAAAAATAAACGATAAAACACTTCGCACTCTGTGTCCAACAGACGGTAAACAGTTTTTTATAGTTGAAACTCGCGGATGAGATTGATTGTCGTTCTCACGCACTTCTTCGCTCAGGCCCGGAGCAGTACTGCCCTTGCCAAGATGCTCGTTCGCGTTCGTCCGCCTAATCAGTCGTCATCTTCAGGAGCGGGCGCAAACTTGAGCGGGTGTGTAAGCCTGACAGTTCTTTTGCCATGGACTAACCATTCCATCCAGTGCTCTGGCCAAGAAATGAAAATAGACGTGCCCGTGTGAAAAAGTCAAAATATTTTAGGGTTACGTATTTTTAATCATTTGATTTTTTTTTGTTTATTTTGCACAAAACCAATCAACAAAGAGTTTGATTGAGCTAGGTGCTGTCATTTTCTCTCAATTGTTCGCAATACTGTGCACTTCATTTCCTCTTCTGACGCTATCGATTTTTCCGTACAAAGCTGTGCTTGTTAGCTAAATTCTAAAACCAAGCCGCTGCATTTCAATTATAACTCCGGGCAAAGGGTGATAAAAAATGAGAAAAAGCCAGCCCCCGAGGGAGGAATCGCGTACCAAACAAAAGTCTTATTCCAACTTCCTATTGTCACGAGGGACTTCAGGGCATAGAAGAGAGCCGGATTAAAATACTTGAGGGCTCATTTTCCTCGACACTTTTTCCAGAAGCAGTGAAACAGAAAAGTTTGACTTCACATCGTCTTGTTGTGTGAACTATTGTAGCAGACAACAACCGTCGCGAGCCCTACCTTCATTTCTGAGCACGACACCACTGAGGCCATTGTTTTTTATGCCTTTTGAAACGAGAGAAACTTAATCAACCTTCAGGTCTTCATTCGTCCGAAGTGAGTTATCACGTTCTGTGCAGTGCGTAAGTGAGTAAGTCCCTGAGAGATTTGTATTGTCTGACTGCTGTTCAGATTTTTACCGAATGTACAACGCTATGCTATGGAGGTCCTGTGCAGCGGGATTACTATGCGTACCAAGCTAACTTTAAGAGGGATACTGAGGTGTTCGATAAGCTAGTTCACAGCTGGAGAAGTGGGGCCAGAGTTAGTGAATATCCTTAGCTTTACGCGGGGGTGTTCAGGTATGCCATCTAACCATGATCATCACGTCTGTGTGTAATAAATGAATGACTGAAGCCTGAACATGATACAACAGGGGCCGTGGGATTTACCTCACCTCAACCAAGGAACAAATTGTTCAAAATAATTTAATTTCTTTAACTTCTTTAACACAATCTACATCGTTCAGTTACGCGTAAAAATAAAAGTACTCATAAAAACAATCTCACCGCGTTACTAAATACAACACAGGCACAATTATACAGCATACTTGCTTCGCATCTTTACTTCACTTTTCTCCATTCTTGCTCTCATTTAATGATCGAGATACTCATAAGTAATATCTTGCCATGACTATCTTCTCTTTGTACTACTCTTCTCTCCATCTTCATCAGTATTTCCCTCTTGTCTCCTACAGTCTTCTGTAGGGAAGTCTGACATCTGCCCTCCTCCTGAAATACCATTTTCTTCGTATTGTGGTGTTTTTGTCTTTTCTTATTTTAGCGTCGTTCTGTCCTCCGTTTGGTATACTACTCAATCTGAATATTACGCCTGTTGGTTCGCTAGTTCGCAGAGTTAGCGTGGGAAATAAATTACTAACTCCGAAAAGAATGAAATTAACAATGAAATTAGTATAATTGAAAAATATAGTATAAAGTAAAGAAATCGTAGAAATTAAGATGCGTCTTCTGGGCACCAAATTAATCGAATTTAAATTGATAAAAAATAAATGACATAGTCCGCGTTATGGTAAAAAAAAAGAAAGGAAACAAACGATAGTTCTTCTGGGAAACAAAGAAACGGAAACTGAATTTGTGACCGATGTTGGTTGGTGACGATGCGATGCGTAGAGTGGTCGTCGTTGAATGGATCGTCCTGGTAGTGGTAATGGTAGAGCAGCTCTGAATTGGTAACCACAGATCTGGGTTATGGTATGCTGATGACGCAAAATTGGTAATTGTTAGTGCGCACGTGAGGATGCTGATGACCCGACGGCAGAGGCGAACATGAAGAAGCGGCGAGAAGTGGACGGCGATGCAACCTGCTTCTTTTGGCGATGCACAAACAAGTCCAACGTTCGAATATTTCACCCCACTTTTTCCTAATAACATCCGCCTTAAGGTGTAAACAACACCTATGTTTTCGATCAGAAGTCATGGGGATTGCAAATCTGTAACGTGCGTCCTGCGTCGTTCGGGCCATATTTTGACTTTCACGTGGTCTCAAAAATCCCTTCTTCCGCACACAGATTTCATTTGGTATTTAATTGTACCAACCTGGTCGACAATCCGATCGGACGAAATCCACGGTCTTTATGAGCCTCTTTGGAGACGGTCTTCTGCCACGAAATTTTGGTAGTTTTAGTGCATTTACGTCGTTTTTGGTATGGTTTCCTGGGTATTGTTTGGTGCTGAGTCGAATAAGATGGGACAGTGTAGTGAAAGCCCCCCCCCCCCCCCCAGTATGCGCTGATTTCCTCACGCTGCTTCCCGCCTCACTTGAACCACCGGTCAGTTCCACTCATCACGTCGTAACAATTGCCTAGCGTCGCCTAGAAGACGTCAATTTACAGTGTTCCAGTGAACACACGTCTTATGTCAAACCGAGCCTAGGTCACCGGTCTTATTTCGATCCAGCTCAGCCGTTCCATTTGTTCACTGTACGGTCCACCCGCTGCACAGGCAACTTATTAAGGTGTAGTTTGATGTTGAGGAACGTGAAAGATGCAGCTTTACGCTCATGAACTTGTGTAACGCTCTCGAAGATAGGTTATCCCAAGCTTCTGGGTTTTGCATAGCTGAGCTGGTGTAGCTAACTCCATGTCATCCTCTCCTCAGGTCTTCTGGAATACCTTCCAAAGTAAATCTGTGCGCTTGTAGCTTTCTGCACTAAAAACAGCCTCGCACTCCCTCTCCGCCTTCGATCCTCGCACACACAACTGCAAAATGAGAGGCAGGAGATTTCTCTTCAATTAGTGAGAAGCTCACCTTCGTCGTCTCATATCCATCAAATCTCCAGCGAGCAAATCAAATCTTACGCGTAGCTCCGCTCAAGCGCTGCGAACAAACATTCATTTGATCAGTCTTGTACAAATATTATTACCACTTCTTTGGCTCTAGTTGAATCGAAACTAAGTCCAAGTAATTAAAGCAGTTTCAGCCCGTCGTCTCCTGAGTAAATTATTATGTCTTCGTCGTATACCTAATCCACTCCTCACTCCCGGAGGTCTGCCGACGCTCTCTCATCTAGCTCGGGTCCTCTTCGGCCTTTCGATTTTCCTTTTCGTTTATTCGTCAGCGGGGGAAACTGTGGCGAGGGAGGCTGTATGTGACCCTGAAGTAAACAGTTTCTACTCCCGAAAGCAAATATTTATGTTTAAATTGAAAGCGAATTCCCACTTTTTTTAGCTGGGATGCTCGACCGTGTCCCAGTCTTCTATTTCACTGTCTCCTTCTTGAAATAGCGATCACTTCACAAAGTTTTAAAATATAACGCTATCGTCTATCAAATTGCCATAATTTAGTTTTTCAAATTCATTAACTGGCTCTTACTTCGCTCTCTTTAGGTTATATTGGTGAAAACCAGTTTCGAGGTACAAGTGAATTATTTTTTCAATTGTTATCAACTAGGTTTCACCATTTTTGTGGCAAATTGTCGTAGAAATTAACTACAGCGATCCTGCGAATGTGTAAAAAAATGAATTTAGCTTTTGGAGTGGGAATTTCCATCCACGTTCTTTTATGAAGTCTGTATTTTGACGTGATTGGCCGTTGAGGGCGATGATGCGTTTTAACGAAGTTTCTTTTGCCATTGCGTTCGATAACTTTAAAATTCATTGATGGAAACTGCTCGAATTCGATTTATTCTCCTGAGCTGTCAAGATTCTTCCGCCTGAATGTGGGACGATGCATTTGCAAAATCGCTTCGATCTCATTTCAACGACTGGCAAGTTGAGCCTGCCTTTTCATTTCCCTCTGGCCCTCTATGAGCCAGTATAAGGGAAATGAGCGCCGAGTCATTTGAACGCTTGAGGACGTTGGGGACCTACTTGTGCTCACTTACTCGGCAATCCGACCGAAAAAACAAAATTTCGTCAGTTTTAATGCAATTACATCGTGTGTGGTATCGTTTCCTAGGTATTTTTCGATGTTGAGTCAAAATAATCAGTCTCAGAGGTGTAGAACTGCGTGTAGATGAAAGTCGCTGTTGTATAGCACATTGTTAGCGACATTTTGATATTTCTTTGCAATCAAAGTCTTCTGATGTTAGGAAAATTGCCTCCTGCGGGGACCGTGGTGAGAGTCAGAGCGTGACCTGGTGCCACAACCTCTCATTTTTGAACGAACCTTCAATTTATTTCTACCTGTGGCCTTATTTTCTTAATAAAATTGCGTCGCTAAACAAAACGTTCCGAAAAAAGTTTGTTATACGAAAAATATTAAGCCTCCTCCATCTCGTATTTCAAGACTGGAATACTTTCCTTTCTCGTGAACTTGTGAAATGGAAGAAATAATACGTATTAGCGAAGCGGGAGTGCTCTTCATGCGGGAGGCGTTTGTGTTTTCTCTCCGAATTACAGCACCGGCGAAAAAAATGTTCATGAAATCTGCTTCTGGGAAAGAAGTTGGTTTAGAAACGTATCATGAAGTTGTAAATAACTCTTCACGTAAACTCGACCGAACAAGACAGATGCGAATGGGAATCATAATCGTGCGTTGTTTCTTAAGCTTTTCCCCTAACTTTCCAAGTTTACTACAGTTTGGAAAGCTTAATAAAAGAGGCTCAAAAATCCGAGACACGTGAGAGGCCGTAGAAGAAATAAAGCCACTAGACTAAGTGATGGATCGGCCAATTGGCCCTGTTAACATTACTGAGGGTCAACGCTTGATAGGGAACCGTGAAAATTCCCAGTCGCAGTGTGTGTATCAATAATCTATTCCCTGCGCCGCTCAAAATCCGGGGGACGAAACAAAACGTGTTATGTAACATGTTATGTTGGTATTTTGTTGTCTGCCTTTCAAATCCAATTCGTTTTAGTCCAAGGAGAAGGGCCAACAAACAAAGCTGTCCTGAATCCTTCTCTTCCCGTTTTCCTAATTTATGGCGTGTGTATTCAATTAAACATTAAAGATGATGATGTGAGTAATATTAAAATGTTCATCTCATTAGTCAAATGATTCAATGTGCACAACTTCCGCTAATAGCTGCAGTGCTAAGATGTGTACATCCTGCACGTTGTGCGCTCCGAGCCTCAAATAAATCTTAGTGACCTACCATTATCATTCGTAAGATTCATCTGAACGCCACACAACACGTAGATGTCGCGTAGCTTTCCCTTTCCGATGCTCCTTGCTATAGTCTGCCATGACGTCTCTCTCTTGGTTCGGTGCTCGCACTACACATGGACTAAAGTTAGAGCGTCCAAACACTGAAATACGCACATCTGTTTTAAGGTATTCGGTATTGAACTGTGCAGTTCAACGTTTTTGGGCGTATGCGGATGAAACGGATGAAACCTTTGTTGAGTTTTCACCTACCCTTTGAAACTACTACACGGAAAATGATCCATGTTGAAATTAGTGCAATGAACAACAAACTACAAAAAAAGTCGTGGACCCATTCCACCAATGTTAGTTAACCATATTTTTCACTTGGAGTTCTGTGAACAGGTACTCAAGTTATTTTCTACATCGTTTCGTGATATTGATTCGACGATGGTATAACACAATCCCCTCATCAGAAATGAGAGGAGGGGAGTAGCTCAACATCTTGTACAGAATGTGGCGGAGTTTAAGGTTGCGTAATTTATTGAGGTGCTCCTACTTACGTCATGACCATTAGTAATATTTTATCCATGAGACTGTCAACTTGATTTTTACTTTCCTTGGCTCTACAAAGTAGAAAGGAAAGTTATGTAATTCGCTGAAAACAACATTTTGAGTTTTCTTCAGATCTTCACGTTTCACACCCTCCTGAGTCCGAAAAACACTATTTGGGAAAATGGTCTGTGTGCATGTGTGTCTGTGAACGATTTTTAGAGAAAACCACCGTACCAAATCAGCTCAAACTTCATATCTCGCCCGCAGGTTACCATGGGACGCCAAAATAAGGGTACGAACAAAATCCAAGGAAATTTAACTATAGTTATCATAGTGATCAAAACTCCAAATTTTTTTTATCAAAAACGGCTCTAACGATTTTAATTAAATTTTTTATATTTATAGCTCTCAACAAGGCAATCATAGCATAAAATTCCCATCCGTGGGAAAATGACGAGAGCAGCACAATAAATTATCAAAATTTTCGACCAAAAGCGTTTTTCGCGCAGTTTTTTTCCTATAAACTCCGCTGAAATTTTTGTAGAATGTTCAAAAAAATTGGTGTAGTAGTCCAATCCTATACCTAAAGGTTGAGTGTTTAAAAACGCTCATGAGATACATGGGGGCCACTCCAGAAATTCCTGAATTTGAACTACTGCCGTTTCGCTTACTACCAGTTCTAAACGTTTTTACCCAATAACTCTGCAAAAGTAATTACTATCCTTCTTCAGAAATTTGTGTTTACAGCCTCAATAATTATCTGTGTACCAATTGCTCAATAATGGTCCTGCAATGAGTAGGAGCAGCACAATAAAATCTGGAACTGTAAGCGCTACCGCTTCCTGCTGCCGTAAAACGTTGCTTGACCGAGTTCAAATCAACTGAGTGATAAACGAATTGATTAAATAGAATGAGCCATGTACAAAGTGAATTGTTGTAGAGCTAAGGAAAGTTGTGTGTTGCAACGCACCAGATATTTTCTCAGAAGGATCGTGTTCACTGCTTCGTACTTATCGGGTAAAAAGCAGTATGAAATGGCAGTGGTTTGCATTTCGTAATTTCTGGGACTAGTTCTAATCATCTGATTAACTTAATTAAACGTTCTTCGTGTTGGTAGTTTATTGGATTACCACCCTGATTTTTCTGAGAGCGCAATATCATATGAGCGGGGGTTAAGAAGGGAAAGCCCAGGAAAGTCGATTTATTTCAACATCAGGCTGGAGAGTTGGACACTCGTAAATACTTTCACAAAGTCCGTGTAAACACAGGCGACAGAAAGCGTCAAGTACGTATTTCTCCAATATGACCAAATGGGTATATGACATGCGTAGGGGGAAGAAGAATGATAGTGGAATGCGATTCAGGTGAGGAGGGGGACACTGAGTAAGATGGGTTATAAGAGAAAAAAGTCATTTCGACGCTTGATTGGGGAAGGGTATTTTGGAAGATCGGGTATATGCGACATTATTTTATTCAGCATTCTACATGCGTTACTCCCTAAATTATGTATCTGTTGGAGTTCAGGACTAGGGAACAGGATCAGTGCGGTGGCGCTCACCGCTTCTCTTATTCCCTAATAACTCGAGTTGCGAGCCGATGCTTTGTGCTTGAGGTGAGGTGGCAAGCGGCAGTGTGGTGAGTCAGAATGGAGTCTGCACACAGGATTCTCAGCGTTGAGTAAAGGCGGCAGAACCATCGGAGAAATTGCTGTATTGGTAGATAATTTAAAAAGCTCAGCCACTTGGTGCTGCTGTAATAAACCTGAATTTGTATTCAGTTGAAAAACATTTTTCCCTCGCCTTATTTTTTGGATGACTAGCGCGCAGATGTGGCTTGTGGGAGGCTTTGCAGCTTGCGAACCTGTTAACCACGAACAAAAGAGAAAAAAGGAGCTACCAGCACCAATTATCGTCGGCTCTTCTTTAATATGTTAAGGGCGCCAGTACAATCAACGATATCAATTGAACGATGGCCTCTTGATGTCGGAGCAATGAACGGTTTTTCGTTTATCTGTTCTGCCACAACAACTCTGTTCCGTGACTCCTTTATGCTCTTCAGTTGAGTGGCCACATCCGATCTCCAGACATCGGATAAAATAAAGAGGGGGTTTAATGTATTTACGAGACGTGTGATGCATCGCAGACTTGTGAGGAAAATAGCGTGCTGATGAGAGCAACTGCCTCTACCTCAACTGTGGCACCTGAGGTAGATATCGGAAGTAGAAGATTGTCCTGGAAAGAAATAGCAATCGTTCGAGCGCCTCAAAATGTTTAACGCGGTAGCAAATTTCAGAAAGGCAGATCTAGCCTCATCACTAAAAGCCGCTGAACGAGCAGAGCGTGATGGGACACCAGCTTCGATCTAAACTGAAATTGCTGCAGCTCACACTGCCTTAGTTCTGCTCATGAAACGATTGTACTCACAGAGCAAACGCTGCTAATCTGGAAAACAAATACATGTAACCACCTGCACTGTCCATTATCGTATGCTGGATACCCACCTGGGATCTCTTTAATCCACTGCAGCTTTGAAACCGCACATCCTAACCTTGGAGGGAGTGACGATGGTTGTTCATCTCACAATATTCTTGCGACACTCCCATCTTTCTGTTAATGACACTCCGCATCGCACGCATAATCTCCTTGGAAACTGTTAGGAAGGATATAGGGAAGCCCTGTTGAATTGATCACGGTAGACGCTGGTGATAACCAGCAAATAACCTGGGCTCAATCAACACCAAAGCAGAACCACAGTTAGCGTGGTCCCCAGTGGGTCCTCCTTTTCATTCTGAAAATGGTAACACTCTTGCTCGGCCTGACGCAGTCTCTCATCCCATTCTACTCAGCATCGAAAAATGCTAGTAAACGATACTAAACATGACCTGACTACGGCGAAACAACAAACCTATACGTTTTCTAGGCGACCTCGCAGTCGGCATGACGCGAAGAATAGAACTGACTAATGTTTGGAGTGAGACGGGAGGCAGCGCCACCGTGTCAATTTTGACGAATCGAGATGAGCTCTGAAGCGACAACGCCCGAGCCTGTCTACTCACTCTACACATTTGATGGCAGTACCTTGACGACCATTGGGTAGGCTGCTAATGCACTCATGTTTCACGTTGCGGAAGTAAAAGTCACTGCACATTCGAATGCCATGTCTCGTGAAGAAGTAGCTTGTGTGGAGGTTAAGCTCAACCCACTTTCTCCTGGTTTCTACTCAGGCGTCATGAAACATCCCTTATCATGATGCTGTGGCAAGGATTCCTACCTCGTTTGCCGTTTGCCACGCACCCTCTCGTCTAGCCAACACGACTTTGTTAAAATCGTATCGTATGTGCGATTTATGAGGGAAAAACTGTCGTAAAATAGCTTCACAGATACACACGCTGTACCCATATTCTGATATGACGTTTTTGGGATTCGGAAGCTTTTGAAACGCGTGAAGATCTGAAGACAACTAAAAAACATGTTTGTCGGGCAAGTTTCCTACTTCGTATGGAATTGAAAGCCGCAGGTTAAAACAGGTTACCTTCCAAAGTTGAACGAGATGGTCTGTTACAACCTTCGCCGGTTCTTCCTCGGCCACTTGCAGATAGACAGTCACAAACATGTACGCTGGAAGCGTGCTGAGTTTAATGTTCTGAGGTCGGGTGAGCTCCGCACAACACTCAACTCGAGCGGAGGTGATTACATCGAGAGTTGCCCGTGGTGGGCGTCAGTTGGCATCGGAAAGGAAAATACCATTACCACTTGCGAACAACCTAAAGGCACTTTGAACTTCCTTCGTAGACTAAACTTCGCTTATCGCTATCACTGAGAAGATCTTTGCTGCAATCAACTAATGGACTTTTCCGCTTCACCGGTCTCAACAACCCCAACCGTGATTTAGGGAACGGTGGCGGCGACATGCGCGTATATCAGCTCAATTTAGCGCCTCTGAGGGAACTGTGGCGTTCTCGTTTGCTGTTGACGTGCTCTTTGGTTGGAAGATAAACAATTCACGACGAGGTGGAAGTTTCCGAACAGTTTTGGGGTTACGTGAATTTTCATAAAAATACGTCACAAGTCACGTGATACACAATCGCGTACCTCGATGAAATACGCAATTCAATCTTTTTCATTCTGCAATATTTATCGATAATTATTAGCAATGTCAAAGCTCACTTTTTTGTCGGAATTAAATCACTTCAACTATTATTTAATCTTCATTCGAAACCATTGATACCTCAAATTCAACGGTGGAAGAGCTGAAATCTCTTCTTATCAATCATAATGGCGCAAAACGGGATCTGCTTTTCCAAGCATCAACAGAGTCGGCAGCGCCACAGGAAGGTCGTCACTCGTCAGATTGGTTTTCGCCATTAATACTGAAGCCCTTTCTTCACAAACCTAAATAATTAATTACGGTTAGCCCTCAATTGTGAGGCCTCTTCAAATGCCCTTACCTGAGAGAGGGTTTGCCAAATTTGCCTGTATTTGTTACTGCGAAAATTCCTTAGAAGTACGTTATCTCTTGTTTCGGTTGAAGATAATCTTGTGAGGTTTTCATATCTTCATCCCTACCTGTAGAAGGTATGCCCCCTCTAAGCCACAACTGAAAAGGTAGCCACTCGTCTTTCAGGTCTCTCTAGCCCCGAGTTCTCTGATCCGCGTTCAACCTCATTGCCCAGGGACACACTCTCGTATTGTTCTTGACGTTTATCTCTCCGATTCACTCTAGTTCTGACTCAGTCCCTCTCAAGTTCCCTCGTTATTTTCTTCTGTTTCATTTACAACGCTCTGTTAATACTACAATTAACTTTTCCACCGTTTCAATTCTCTCTTGCACTTAACAACAGTATCAACACATCATGAAAGTTAATAAGTATACAACTTTCACCTAAAGCTTGCTCTACGTGACTATGCCATATAAATCTTTTCGTACGATCAGAAAATGTTGGGGCATCACAATTTGTTGGTTAATGTCATTGAGATGAGGCCTCTGGTGTCTTGCTATAGTTTTAACTCATGCACGGCTAAAATTACCGCTCACTGCTCTCTTCTTGACTTGTGGATTCTTCAAGCCGTTCAAAATATCCCCGCATTCAAAATATTTCCTCCTTTCCGCGCAACATGGAAATGAGTTCGGTGCCATACTCCACTCAACTCACTCCAGAACAGTTAACACATTGGTTTGGAGACCAAACCCTACACATCCTCGCGTAAGTGAGCGGGACTGTTCCTAGATCCTCGACAAGGGTTATAGCAGTCATAGAAATTGCGGTTTCGCTAATATGCAAGAGCCCCTGCAGCATCTACCGAACTCAGACCTGCAGAGGTACAGCTGTTGCGCACGTGTTACTGCGCAGAGGTGACCACCTGAGGCATCCCGCACCATCTGGGAGGAGTTCTTAATCTGGCTTCCCACCTGATCTAACAATTTGCTTGGGTGCCAATTTTCATAAGGACAGATCAACTGTGGCCACGTTTCTGAGCCATCACCATCTTCGCAAACTCGGTGAAAAAGTTATAGGCTAGCTTTGTAGCACTTAATGCTGCTATGTTCTTTAGCCCTCCCAACAACCGTCACTCACTGCTGTAGAAATTACAGTGGAGCAGTACGTGGTTTCTTCTTTCCTCTGTACTGGAGGCGCATGACATGCACAATGGCGAGTCTTCGAGAGAAAAAAAGTGGAGCTGCGCATTGAAGTCACCATGCCCCGTGAGGAAGTGGCTCGTCCAGTGGTACGGTTGAACCCATTCATTTTCTTCCTAGACGTTCAACGATGTTGGGGAAGAACTCATACGTGTCACGAGCCTTTGAAGAGGATTCCCATCTCGCTTGCCATTTCTCTAATGCCCATTAGCCAATAGCGGCAACTTTCCACTCTGTGGTGAGATTTGCACAGATTTCAGCCCAAAGCGGGGGAAGCTCCCGTTTCACTCTCCACTTGTCAACCATGCACTCAACGGCCAAGTCAACCAGCAACTGACTAGTGATCACCTGGAGTGCTTCTGTTGATACAGTCTTATAGGCGTTGGTGATCTACAGGAGCACAGCTCTCTGGGGTTGGGCCAATACTCTCTTTTGATTGACTGCTAGTTTGCTACCCCAGGCAACGGGGCAGTAGCCAATCACGCCAAGATATACGGCCTTATACATGAGGATAGTGTCATGGTAACACACACCCCAAGTGGTCTTAATAATTGCACGCAGTGAAGCAAACCTTGCAATGTTAGTGCCTTTAAGGGACTGGAGGTGTTGGTTGAAACCCCACCTCTCACCTATATTCACTCCTAAATACTTGACGTGCACTGTCTGTTCTAGACAGGAGATGTAGTGATAAGCTTTATTTCCCTGGAAGCTAATGAGTTTTCTCTAACTGGTCTAACGAGCCCCAAATTAATTTTCCACCAACGCATCGATTTTGAGCTTTTAGCAATAACGTACGAGTATGCTCGTTGCTTAGTGGTTGGAGTTTAAATGCCCATCGGGACCTGTGGTTTTCGGGGAGGCGCACAGGGTCGCCCTCGACAGGGACGTCGGCCTTCTTCCGCTTCCCGATCCTCTTCCTCTTCTTCCCCCTACCCTTCCTCCAATCCCACCATAAGGATGGCTGACGGTCCCGGAACTGTGGCCAGGCATTCAGAAACGACGAGGGGCTACAGGGCCAGGTCTGGCAGAAGCATCCTGTAGAATGAAATGAAGAAATAAATGTCGATAGGACTGTATTCAGGTATGCTTCTGAGGAGATGCGTCTCATCGCAGTTGCTGAGGCGGAAGCTGCGAGGAAGAGAGGCACTGCCGGGTTGTCTCTTGAGAAGAACTGAGGCCTGACATCGTCGCTGTTGGTTCCGAGCAGTCTGCAGTGATCCTGGATGTCCACGTAGTACCTGGCAGCTGGGATCTTGCGCTAACTTGGCAAGACAAGAAGCGCATGTACGACAGGACGGAACTTCATATGGCAGTGTAGTGTAGTTTCTCGTTTTTGGGTTCCACCCATTTAAGGTGTGGTTTGGAAAAAAAAAGCATGTACTCGCCACCCCAGAGATATCCCGTGTGATCACCTTCCAACATGTGTATGGCACTAGGGCGTACAATTCCGACTGGGCTACTTGCCGCATATTTCCTGAGTATGTGGAGTATTTACCTTTCTTGCAGTATTTGTTGGACGGAAGTAGAATCGTGTCTTTAATGGGGAAAATCCGTCCTGAAGTTGCTGGGAAATAAGGGGACACAACGGCGCGAAATAATCGGCTTCATCTCCACACACTCTTCAGTAATTTCTTCGGATTGCTCGACTTTTCTCGTTACAGGTTTCTGGAGTACAGTCGCAATGAGCAGTTAGTCAAGTTCTAAATGAATGATCGTGCTTTCTCTACGCGCTAACTTGCTCCATAGGGTGTCGAGGTAAAGCAGAGAGGCTGCTCTACGCCACACAATTGACCCACTTGAGGTTTGTCTCGGTTGCCATCAATATAAAAAATTTAACAAACTGTAGATTCTTTTTTCTTTTTTGTTATTTTTCACTAACTTTATTGTTTAACAGAATAGTACAGTTGGGTATAGAATTTATGTATTAGCACTAGCCTACTTTACAAAGTACATAATAAAATAACGCCGCTCGCTTCACCGCTCTGTGCAGTTGGAGTGGCCAGGACTAAATCCAATGATAGTTGGAAAACCTTGGAAGGCTCTGGGGCCTACACACAAACCGAGTCGCCCAATAAATGTAATGAAGCTGACGCTCTACACTTTGAATACACAGCATGTTTGATTCAAAATACCAATTACGAGACACGGAACTCCGATAACCTGTCCCGGAATTCTTTTGGGGGCCTACCTGTAAGGCAATGATAGAAGACCTTGGAAGGCTCTGGGGCTCACCCCATTATGAGCCCACTAGTGAGGCAATGATTAGCTGGAAAACCGTAGCAAGTTTTGATGCCCACCGAAAATTCAAATCCCCATGGAAAGTAAGGTAGCTCACGCTGTCCACTTTCAATACACAGCTTGATTGGTTCAAAATATCGATTGGAAGGGACAGAACTCTGTCAACTTGACCAATCAATGAATCGTTTTATTTGTTGTTTTATGGCTACAGAGGCCTATACAACAAGGAGTTCGCCTAAATTATAAACAAACAACATAACTTCAAAACAACAGAAACATAAATCAATTCTCTTCTGAAACTAAATCTTTAAGAAATTTGCGAAGTTTTAAATAGTTCATAAAAAAATTAAAAAACTTATAAACTAATTCTTTCGTAATGCAACTAAATAAGGATTTATTTACAAATTCGCTACTTACTATAGGGGTTCCAAAATAAATTGTTCTAAAGCCCATCAATTGGGGACACTTACAAAATGTGTGTTTGGGGGTTTCTTTCTCCTTGCTATTGCACAGGATACAGATCTCGTCATGATTTATTTTATACAAATCACCTTTATAAAATATTCGGAGTTGGTCCTCATTTTTCAACCTGAGCTGGGCCACCACCCGCTTGACATTAATCGGCAGTGGCCATGTCAAGTACCCATCAAGCGAAGAGTAACTGGGAGCAAACTCTCCGTATCGTCTACTGTATGACGAGCATATCATCCTCTCAAAATCTTCGTATGCTGTCTTAGTATTAAAGCTATTTAGGACATTGCTCCGGTATTTTTTTATCTCATCTGCGTCCTGAGCTTCCCAGAGACGCTCGTAGCCCAGCCCATACAAAACACCCCTTAGCTGAGTGGCCCAATTAAATTTTTGATTCCCTCCCTTGGTCAACTTGACCATATAGCTTGATGTACACGATGAACTACCAGACCCAGAATTCTTTTGAGGACTTGGACTTGGTTTGTCCCCACTGGGCGAAGAGCGTTCCAAATATTATATAGTTTTAAATGTGAATGATGACGTGCCAGAACCATGGGGTAAAGCACACAAATCCTCTTGTTTGAAAATCACGCCAAGCTGGCTTGACTGAACAGCGATAATCTCCCAGTATCTGTTACTCCTAAAGCTTTTCTATTATCATAAATGTGGTACCTGAGAATTATGCTATGCACGATGAGTTCGTTTTCAACTGCTTTTTAAGTGTCTTGAGGGGGGGGGGGGGTCAGTGAGTCTCGCGTAGTCAGCTAGCACACTCGATGGTTACGACATTGACCTTAAAATCAATGGGAATGATAGGAATTCCAGAGAGAGAGAGAGAGAGAGAGAGAGAGAGAGAGAGAGAGAGAGAGAGAGAGAGATTTTATTTAGCAATCAAGGAAGAGTTAGGGCAATGAGGCCCTCTCTTTCACTCTCCCTGAAACATATTAAAAGTTCTTTTGTTACATACATAAACTATCACTTTAACTCTCTCTCAATAACTAAAACAAACCAGTTCAACAGAAAAACTTCACTACCAATTCTGATCTTGTCCGCTTTAGTTTCTCGTTTACAAAACACACTACAGGCTCAACAGTTTGCTTTTAACTTTCTCTCTAAACTTCAACACGTTTCCCTTCACATTAAACCACTCAACATTGTCATTATATTATTTGCACCCCTGAATCTCGAAAGAATGGGCCAACATTTTGGTTCGATTCGGAGGCACTTTATTGTGGTTCCGTATGTCTCTTGACGCCAGGAACTGAAATTTGCAGCGAGAGAGAGAGAGAGAGAGAGAGAGAGAGAGAGAGAGAGAGAGCGTCGTAGATACTTTTCCACGATGACATTTCTATAACACATATTGCGGATCTATTGAGGGAAAACAGTCGGCGTCTTAACCTGGGGCTGCAGTGAGTGACGCGACGCAATACAGGGACGAGGGAAATCGAAGAGAAATTCCCCATTTTATCTCTCCATAAATATCCAGGTTGAGCTTGAGCCTGTCATGAAAGCGCCCCGCTGCAACGCGCTGTGCTTGTTGAGTTGGATATCCGCTTACTTCCGAGTAGCTTAGGGTCAGTTACTTTAACCTGTCGTCGTCCTGAGTGGCCAAGCTATTACCTGTCAAGTATCCTTCAAGTGCGTTTGAGCGGCATCCAAGAGCACTCCACGAATGTGTGGAAATATTTATTAAAGCGCATCACGCAACTTTCCACATTTCCAAATTCGATGTATCTCTGTTCGACTATGATGTACAGAATTGTTTAAAAAAACTAAAATGGGTGTATTGCTTAGTCAAACGTTCCCATGAAGTTCAATGAATATCGCTGGGGTTGTTCCTAAATGGCAAACTAAAGACGCTTCAGGCGTTCGAAGGCTGAACGAAAGCTTCCTACGTTGGCCTTGATCACGAAATTGTTACCTTCTGAAACAACGCGGTCTTTGATTCAAATTTGTTATTTTTCCGTCTAACGGAGTGTCGCATGAATATTTAAAGAAGTTGACAAGGTAAAGCGACGGTATCAGCTTATTTAAATCGTTAGAGCCAGTTTTATAGAAAGTAATTAGAAAAAATATTTGAGGAGGGACGCAAAAGTCACTTTTGATTAGTATTCCATGTTACCTCATGAACTCGTCGACGGATCTGAAGAACCAAAAGTGGCATGGATTAGTGAAAATGTTGGAGTAAGGAAGGATCCTCTAACGGACCATTTTTCCAGATTTTTGATGTATTGCAATTGAAGTAGATTGAAAACGTACCTGAAATAACTAGTGCATGATTCTTATAGTTTCTGGGAGATTTTGGTCTCTCCTCCCCTTTATGATAGTAGAAAGAAGCGTCATTTCAGCGTCTCACAGAACTAACGAAGAAAACCGCAGTTTCAGTTCCTTTCCTGATGAATTTAAGGCTTCATTTATAGACTCAGAACACCCGCTGATACATGTTATTCTGACTCTTGCGACCCAAATCGTGAAGATCCACTGAAAATATTATTTTTGTGGGTGATAGCAACACTCTTTTTGGCATTTGAGTTGAGGAGCATGAAGTGGAGTGAATGAGCGATTGCAGTGTTAACTATTCGTTATTTTGTGGTTGGAGGGGGGGGGGGCTAGGAGAGGAGTCTGCGTATTGAGAACTAACCTGGAAACCGTCCTCTTCAGTCTCCCAGGAATCATGCAGCATGCCGCCATTCCCATGCACCCTTCCATGCTGCCCAGTAGGTGGCCAATTGTGTTCTTCATTGTGCGCCTGAACCCCTCCACCTTTGGCATGAGTAGATCATCCACTACCAACCTGCAGTGCAGGCAGTTTGAGCTTTCAGCTTTGCGAATGTGGTGCAGGTGCGCCCTAAACGTTCCAAGTCCTGGAATCAGCAGCTTGGTCAAGCATCCCTTCCAGGCTGGTTCCCACTCGTCTTGCCACCTCTCAAGGGTCGAGACCCTCCTTCTTTTCTACTTGTGGCTTTAATCCGGTTGCCCCCTTAACGGGTACAACTCTTTCCACTTGTACGCCAGACGGTGGATTGGGATACCACCAACATTGCCTCCTTAGAAATCGTGCAGTTCGAGGAAGCAATAGGGCACATCCTCTGCTACATGCAGTATATCGACCCGAACCTACGCGCCATGTAAGATTATGAAGAATGCAACGCTCGTTCATGAGCACCCGCCTTGTGCTTTCCCGAGGCTCTCTCGTCGTCAACAGGAGGGAAAGAGCCGTTGTTACTGTGGCAGCTTTATCTGCTGCTTGCCGGATGTCGAAACCAAAAAACAACTTGGTGTCCTCCATCACGCCGAAATATTGAACTGCTCTCCTTGTTTATAGCTCTGTAGTTTCCACATGAATGGGGAGTTTGCTCTGGTCAAGTGTTAACTTGTTCCCAACACGGAGACTGCGAGTGAGCGAAATACGAGACCGTTCTGAGAGTTGAAAGTTTACACATACGCCCCTCAATGTGTTATGTCTCTCAATGAATGAGTTTGACCACGAGGGACTAGCGATAGTGGTGTACCCTGGTCCTAGTGAAGTACGCAGTAGCGCAAAGCAGGTACGTCATAAAACGGCATAAAACGTCATGAACGTAGAGGAGATCTTTACCTCTGTTTCATCAGTCTCTTAGATGCACCCAAGAGGGTTGAAATGAACGAGCTGAAAATAAATGAGGTCTCGGTATTATTTTCAATAAAGAGACAATCGTCGTTAACGGGAGAAAGGGAATCATAAGCAGTGGGGTTTGTGTTTACTTAAAAGGATAGAGTGATTCGTCATTGATGATGGAGGCGTCCTGCTTGAGTGATCATACTCCAGCGGATCATGAGGATATGTAGTTCCGTGCGGCCGTGCGTTTTTGCTTCCTACTGCTGTACTCATTGCGGTTTCAGTGGAGTTGCAGTGAAGAGACAGAGAAAAAAAACAAGCAAAAACGAAGAGTCACGTTTTGATGGAAATTCCTCGTTGAATGTAAATCCTAGCTTTTTTCACTATGAAACGGCATAGCGTCTTGACTGGCCAGGCTAATTTACCCGGAGGTCAGGGTGTAGTGAATATTCTTCCCGTACGGCCAAGAACTCTCCTCTGTCATTGTAATAAATATCACCATCGATTACACGAAAATTCGTTGGATTTATCAAAAATTGGTTACACTTGTATAAAATAATAACCCCTGGCAGATACCGTGACATTGTTGTGATTCGAAAATTCACTAAATTGTTGAGGCTAAGCGAACAAAATTGAGCACTGAAGATCATATCATTACACAATTGTTTATCACTCTCTTGAACAGCTTGACCTAGTCTCACACCTCCGAAACCCGTCCCATTCGATTCAGCATCGAAAAATACCATTAAACGATACGAATACGGGGGGGGGGAAGTAGTACAAAATGAAACGATTAGTTTCGCTGTAGTTATTGTCCCGCAAGTTCTCTCAATTAGTAGAATTTGGCTCGGCTCACTATAATTACTGTAATTTCAGTATGCACGGTTCTACAGTCTGACACTCATTCAATTCGACCTGGGATCAAAAAATACCTTGAAAACGATACCGAACACGGCGTATTTGCGATAAAATTGCCAAAATTGCGTTTTTGTTAACCATTCTTGCACATAACTACCATGGACTTCGTCCGATCGGATTGCCGAGCAGTCGGGCACAGCTAGATACCAAATGGGATTTTTGTACGAAAGAACGGCCCGGACGGCTGACGGACATTGCAGATTTGTAATCCCGATGGTTTGAAATGTTAAGTATCAAATTATGGTTTTGAGGGGGGAGGGGGTTCAAAAAATTTCCTGGCCGAACGCGTAGGGTTATTATTCAGAATGAGTAATAAACCAGATGGGACACATTGCTCCGGAGTCGTTTTTTTGAAGTTTTCCGAATCTCATTTTATCGAAGTCAGAGCCAGAAAGAGTCAGAAACTGAAGTTGGATGGAGTGTTGACTGTAACTAACGTACGTGGGAATCATCTTTCATTTGAGATTGGAAGGCGCTGAAGACAATACTACCGTTACTTCGGTTTTCATTCATCAAACAACCAACGGGCTCTTCAATGTCCACTATCCCGCGAGACGCGTTGATCATTTATCTGCCCATTCTGTCCAACGGTTCGCTTCCTTCCGAAAATGTTGGGTTGTCAGAAGGAGGGGTGATGAATGAAGGAAAAAACGAGAAATTGTCTGTTTTAGGATAACGGTGCTCGGCGGATAGGATCATTTTCTCACCCTTATCACTGTATGTGCTGAGAACGACGCTCAGATACAACAGATGATTAAACTAATAGTTGCGAAAGACCAGATATGAGTATATCAGCTTAGGGCTTCCTTAGTCCAACAAGCGGGCACTGATCCAGATTCAACCTCCGCTGAGGACAGCGCCGCTTCACTATTGACGGACGGACAAGCATAATTTCAAATGAATATCAATGCTAGGCCTGTATTCTAGGATTTACAGAGACGATTGGTCACCTAATAACGGAGTGTGCGGTATTCCAGGCTGAGCGCGCAAGGTTTCTAGGACATACTGCCAAAGCCTTCTCATTCGAGTTGCTGACTTTTCAAAACGACCTACGCTTAAGGGTGAGTGCCTTAAGTGATGACCAACTGCTCCGAGACTCTTTAATGTTTTTAATTGCTCTTCGAAAATGTAACGCTATCAGGACTTGATGCCATAGATTTATCTTTTTATCTCTGGCTTGTCATCAATTCTCCTCACATTCAAACGATCACAATGGGGCTTATTCGAAATCTTACTAAAATCGTTCTATTGCTGGAAAATGGTTACAAAAATAATGAAGCCTGCGGTAGCATCGAACTTCACATCTCGCACAGTTATACTCGTGTTTGTAATCAGCCTCGCTACCTAATGGAATGGGACTGCTTAAATGAAGTGGTGGTGAAATGAAATTGAAGGGCTTGGAACCTAGAAATTAATTCCTCAATTGGAGCGGTGTCGAGAAGCTGTGTAAATAGAGGGGAGCTGTTAATGAAGTACCAACGTACTGGATGGAGGAAGGAGGGAACTCTATTTCACAGAACTCAGTGATTCAATTCCAAGTTTGATACAGCAGCGTATCAATGCAGTTTCGTTTCATTCCATCGTCGATTCGCGATTAATGTTTTATTGGCTTGTTAACATAAAGTAATCGTTTGCAACAACACGGTGTTCACCAAAGCTACGATTCTCATCATTGACGAAGTGAATTGTTAGTATCAACGAAATTCTGTTTTTTTGGTCAGTACAATAGTTTGATGATCGAAATAAAAAGAAACTCGGTGAGCGTGAAGAGGACTGTATTTGTTCGCGTCTCGCGGGCTTGCCCTACTAAGGACTACTTGCAATATCATCCGGAAGATGGCCTTTGCATGTTAATTGTTAATAGCTAAGTATTCGCGGAGGCTAACCTGCTCTTTTGAAACCACCCGGTAGCTTTGAAAACGCGCCCGTGTCCGTTTCGGCCTTGTACAACATCTCCGATTTGGTAAATTTGAAATTGAGTTCGGGGTCGCCCTTGCGTCAATATTGAACTGCAAAACTCCTTTCATTTTTTTCTCTCTCCTCTCCCTTCCTTCCTTAATTTGTTTTCGTAGTTCGACGCCGAGTCTGCACTCGAGTGGCAAGTTTAGTTTTTTTCTTAATTTTTAAAACGTACAGTCCGCTTTAATTGCACTGGGAGACGAGTGTCTTTCGCGAGAATTCGTAGGTGATTGAGTTTGGGAGGAGCTGTCTGTTGTGGAGAGGAATCTGGAATTTTGGAGTGGGAAAAGAAAGAGGGGAAAACCAGTTCAGGAGAGATCCATTGTCACTGTTAGGACAGGTGTGTGCATTTCAAGGTCAAAAACTTAGACTGATTCAGCTTGCGCCGAACATAATGTATTAAGGCAACAGCTGGGAATCTGGAAAGTAAATTTTGCAGAAGAAGAGTAACTGAATGTGCAAACTGATACTGCAACCAGTTTCCTCTTCACTAGAGAAGATTGTTTGAACCTCTAAATTCCTACAAGAAGTTCAGCAACTCGTTTTGCATGTTGCTGTGCCGTTATAAAATTAATATACTCAAAGGAAGTCTGTTGGGCGCATGAAAGGGGGAGCTTGAAACTGAGAGATAAATGAACGTGCTGAGCGTGAGTAAGGATTGTATTACACTTCATTGAATGGCGATATCCGGTTGAGTGAGTTTATGAACGTGCACAAGGGACTCTCAGTACATGTAAAAGTGGTTGTGGGATACTGAGTGGAGGAAGAGGGACAGAGAGAGAGAGAGTTGAATTGGGAATAGCGCGAGCTGAGAGATGAATCATTGGGAGAACTGAGAGACGACCGTTTTGCAAGAGCTGAAGGATCTTGGGGGACTTGGAAGGAGCTGCCTGTTGAGAAGGGGAATCTAAAATTGAGGGGCGGAATAGTCCTGTACAGGGGGAAATCCGTTGGCAGTTGGAATTAACTGAAGAGGTGAACTTTGTATTGGTAACAAGAGGGCTTGAGGAAGAAGGTGTTGGGGGAAAAAATGACTTTCCATTAGGGCTAGTGCGGACATTTTCGAGGTCAACGACCCAGCCAATGCGGCTGGCCTGCCGAGCAAAGTCCTTACCCAACACTAGACTGAATTTTGCAAGTACCTCATGTACAAAGTCTTATAAAATTCTACGTTAATCTGAATACTGGCGTTGATCGTTTGAGAAATTAGTCAATGTGGATGGCGTGAAAATATACAATACAGTCTATAATACCAGGCGCCACAAACTGGATGAACTGTACTTCAGTATTGTTATATCTGTGGGGTAGTAGTGGTCTGTCATATGTCACGGGGCATGGCAACTTAAATGCGCAGCTCCACTTCTTTGCCCTCAACGACACTCAATCCTGCACGTCTTGCGCCTCCAGTGTGGAAGGAATAAGAAACCACGTGCTGCTCCACTGTAGTTCCCTCAACAGTGAATGACAGTTGTTGGAACAGTCGCCGAATCCTCCAGCCTCTACTGCCACTAAGCAAGCTTATACCTGTTTTGCCCAGTTTACGAAGAAGCTTATGACCAATAAAACGTAGCCAACGTTGATAATTCCGTATGAAACTCGCCACCCAAGTACATAATCAGATCAGATGGGAAACCGAATTAAAAACACCTCCAAGATGGTACGGATTTCCCAAGGTCATACGTCTGCGTGGTAACATATGGGCAACAGCTTTCTACCTTGAGGCTGGCTAAATGACAACCTGCCGTATCTCCTCAGGTCTGGTTCGATTAATGCTGAGTGAGTGCCTGGTAGCCTCTTGCTTGGTAGCGAATCCATAACCTCGTTGACTTTGGACTGGCACAACTCTCTTATGATTGTATGTGCGTTCCACAGAAACAACCAACCTCAACTATACAGTATGTTGATACTTAGCAACTGGAATCGCCGATAAGGTCACTTATCATATTGTATTGGTCGATCGTGTTCTTGACTCACTTTTCCGAACGACTTAAACGGAAAATGATCCTGAGTATCCGAGAGAAGTAGTGCTTACGAGAACCTCATTTGTTCCTTATCTGTGGCAATTTCTCACGCATGAGAAGGGGCGAAAAAGACGGGAGAGCGAAATACTGACCAGCGGATAACGCGAGTCTTATTTACCGTCGAGCCCCAAACCACGTTCCACCGTTTGTCATCTGGGTGAAACAGATATGAGGAATTTTCTCCCCACTTTAATGCTGTAAATTTGGAAGACGAAATAGTTGTCAATTACCGCTCGCATTCGCATAAACGAGCCATTCACTGTTTATAATTTATAAGTTGTTGTTTGGATGACCTGTTGAGCAGCCGAGGAATCAACTTTTTGTTATGTTTACTCCAAAGAGTAAGGAAAGTCCTAATAAGTTATGAGTTACTGAGATCTTAACATTTTTGAAACTCCTAGTCTAAAGAATGCCAATGTCAGCCAGTAACGCAACCCCGTGCCCGTGTAACGCGTTCGCTTGTGTCTGCTTTGTTCACTCTTTCTTTAATTTGTTAACTAATATTTTTGAGACTTTATTCAATGCTTAGTTACACCAGAGTAAGCCAAAAAAACGGACAGAGCGGACGAGGAAGGGGCACTAATTAAGTTATGGGGTTTGATGGAAGAGAGAAAGCTGTTACATGTATGGTTTGTAAGCCACGAGACACTATCAGGGTTGAGAGCAAGCATTCTAATACGACCATCTCACCTCAAGTTACTTACTTCATCTCTTAACTGCTACGTCCTGCCTTAAGTTATGTGAAGAATATTAGCAGCCAAATCTACTGCCTTGACCCAGAGGACTGACCATTAGAAACATTACAGTGCATATCTGTGAGATTTAAAAAATATCCTTTCTAAACCGTTACCGTATTTACCCTGAGCACAGGAAGCTTCAGTGGCGATCCGTTTTGGTTGGTACTGAAACGCGTTGGCTCTAAGCGTGCAATTCAATTTCTGGTAGTTCTCCTCGAGCTTCGGATAAAAATATCTCTCTATCCTAGACTAACGTCGAAGCGATGAACTGAAAACTGTCGAGAAGAAAGACAAAGCGGGAAGCTCGCAATACTATTCACATAAACAAACGTCTGTCGACTGTTAGTATTTGAATGAAATTAGAGCCCGCAGCTGGTGTTTGGGTTATTGCTTCACGTTTGATTTTACAGCGAGAAGGTGCATCTTTAGTAGGTGTTAATTTTGACGGAGCTACACTTGTAATAGTAACGTAAAATATCATGACCGACGCATCAGGCCACTTTTTTTCCACCTCAAAATAAATTCCATGTTTCATCTCTCCCCCACAAACTCAATAAATTGTTGGGCTCTCATGTCTCGGATCAACGAGTTTCAATGGGAAAGTATATGAGTACCCAAACGTGGATGCTAATGGTACATTTGAACCAACAAGTGATTTACGAGGAAAAACTAGTTGGTGCTTTGATTTAGTTTAATACGTTCTACGTGAACGTTCATTGAAATAATATGTTAATGTCTACTGGATTCCTGGCCATGAAATAATCACTGGAAATGAGAGAGCCAGACTAGATTCATCTGCTGTACCTTGTTGGGGGGGGGGGGGAGGCCTTAAATGAGGATTCCCACCTCGCTTGCCCTTTATCCAATGCCCATTCATATAGCGGGGCAAGTTTTCATTCAGTGAAAAGGTCTATATGGAGTCCGGTCAGTAAAGAAGAGAGATGGGAAGCTCCCTTTTCTCTCCTCATTTGTCCTCTCACCGGTCAAGTCAACAGGTAACTAGGGCTAGGCCAGGGATCACTAGGACCGCTTCAATGGATGCTGTCTCGTAGGCCCTGGTAATCTACAGAAGCGCAGCTGACGCTCGACGAACAGAATACACACATTTATCAGCTGTAGTTCTTCAAATTTGATTCATATCGCTCAAACGGTTTTCGAAATAGTTGTGTACGTTTCTTACGCGTGCAGCCAGATGGGGGGGGAGGGGGCATCACATTAATAGCTGAGAAAAGAACGCTTGAAAACCATATTTCCCCGCTACTCTCACTGTGTTCTCCTCCAGGTTTTTATTGTTTTGCACTTATCCAATACACATGTTCTGAGACGACCCGTACAAGTACAGTACTGTTCCCTGATTTGTCACCTGTACCCTTCACTATTACAAACGTTATCCGCTTTGTTCGCTCTTTCATTAACATTTTAACTAATATTTTTGAGACTTTATTTAATGCTTTGTTACACCGATGTGGAGGCTACAAAATTTGACTACAAAAAACAGTGGGGATTCTACTGGGACATTGATCGAAACCGTTCAAGCTGGAAACAGATTTCGGAATATAAAGTAGGAAGACCACATGAGTGCACTGGCACTGCCTTGTTCACCAAGCTGCCTTAGTCACGAAGCTCCACAACCACGCCAAGTTGCTGCCACTGTGGGGTTCTGCTTAGTATCCGTATCAGAGGTGATCTAGAAAACCAGAAACAATCTAACACATTAAGTGGTGAAGGCTTTGGAGTTAGCTGTCGGTGAAATTGTGACTGCTTCAAAGTTCTTCGAAATGTTCCCTCGTCCTAACGAATCTCTCATCACTCAGACATCCTGTTTTCCACCTGCTTCATGACGTGTCTCTCAATCGCTCACGTGTTCGTTTAAATACAAGAACCTCTTCATTCCTTCAGCTGTGGCTTTGGTACAGCATTGGCACCTTTTGGACCAGGTCGGGATAAGTAGGATGAGTCGACCACGTTTTCCTCATTACGTTAATTCTGTTCTTTTTCGGGTGTTCCTTCTCAGGTGCTTGCTGGCTGAGGGTGGACTATTCGGCGAATTTGGTTCACGGGGCAATTTTTCCTTTTTCTTTTATTTTTCTGCCCTCGTGGGTAATACGATCAGAACGGGCACGAATACTTCATTTTGTAATTTTAACAGAGGTAATTCTTTTAATTCAGTCCATGTGCATCGTATTTCAATATTTCCTCTCTCAAGTTTTTAACTTTTGAATTTCTGTACAGCCAATTTGCTTTGTAGAATTACGAACTGACTCTTTTGACGCATCTAATTTAACAAGGTTCTTGTGGACTATCCCAGTATTCAGTGTTGTCCTATGTGTCATTACGAAAAGCCGAAAATTATTTACGAGTGCCGTAAGGCTCAAGAATGGCGAAAGCCTACAATTACCGATATTATAATTCAATAAATACGGGTAATGTATGTATTTATTTTAAGAATTCAAGAACGCAGTCGTGCTTCGTCAATTTTTTTGTTTTAAGTTGTTTCAACAGTTGACCTTGAGTTGATAGAGTTAGCGCTGCGACTCGTTGAGCCTTGAAGCTTTGAAGAACTCTACCTAGAATTTTCCCTTCCGTAGTGCTAGTCGCAACTGACTGACTTGGATTGACGTAGCATGGTTAAGGCGTTTCTTCGTCACTCAGAGATTATGTGCCTTCGGCCGTATTGAGAAAGCGAGAGAGTGGGATTTAAGAATCGGTTACTTTCGCCGGAGATGACGCGTTGTCTCGAAAACCAAGGTGACAATTGTTGAGACTGCAGTTGTTGTCTCTCTACTTAGTGGTGAATTGAGTTCCCCCAGCGTCTTCTGTTTCTGTAAACCCTCGTAATTCGAGCTCACGCTCCACTCGGGTGGGGCCGAAGGGAAGCCTTCGGTCTCCCGGGAAGGATTTCAATTCTTTCCAACTAATCCCTCGCCATTTGTTCTTTGGCTTCATTTTCAACGGAAGATTTGCTGCTTTGCAATTCTTCTTTTTTTCAACCTTCGACTGAATCATGGTTGTTTCCTTCGTCTATTTTAGCTAACTGTGCTCCAAGCGTGCCCTGTCCCAGAATACAGGACGTACAGGACGTGACGTGGCATCTACCACACAAATTACAATGTTCAGCTGCGTAATCTGATTCCACGTATCGCTCATTTGAGAAATCAGCCACAGAAGACAACTTGTGACATCATGTACAAGCCTCGGTCAATATTCATTAAAAACTATCAAAATTTGAATCGAGTGTAGAGTAGTCATCGCCGCGAGAATCTGATTTTTCAACAGCGCAATCTTTCAACTATATCGTTGTAATTAACGGTCCAGACATTAAATAAATTACGCGGATCTACGAAAATGTGTGGCGTGGAGAGCTATTGGCCCAATCCCAGAGAGCTGCGCTCTTGTGGATCACCAAGGCCTCAGCAGAAACCCCCCAGGTCGGTTACCGGTTGACTTTACCGTTGAGTGCATGGTTGACAAGAAGTAAGTCTATAACTATTCTGCAGAGTTCGCAAAGAAGGTGATGGCTAAGAAACGTGGTCGCAGTTGATCTGTCCTTTTGAAACTTGCCACCCAAGTAAATAGTTAGATCAGGCGAGAGCCCAGGTTATGAACTCCTCGCAGATGGTATGGGATTCCTCAGGTGACCACCTCTGGGCGGTAACACGCGGGTGGCACCTCTCTACCGGGAAACTGGCTAACGACCCAATACCTGCCATACCTCTAGCATATTAGCGAAACCTTTCCATATTAGGCAACACATTAGGGATGTTGATATTGCAGTACCTCGAAGGAATCTCACACACCGCAAACTCGCAGGCAGACCACATGGGTGTACTGAAGGAAAGTTCACGCAGGACGCCATTGTATGTCGTAACCATTCTCCATTCTTTAGAGGCGCGTTTGACACCCTGTGGTTCCCAGCGCTCTTCGATGAGTATAAAGGTCAAATAAAACTGCTAAAATTGAAGGGAGACGTGTCTCAGACTGGTTACCGATAGAGAAGGGGGTCACAGGGCTCAGTTCTAGAACTAGCGCTTGGAAAGCCTTCTACGAAGGTTTTCGCAGGAGGCTTATGGAAACTGGCTGCGAGTCATACAATTATATGGACGACCAGACTGTACTGATCCGTGCACAATCGACCAAATCGAGGCAAAATCCCTTCAAGAGATGCAACCTGTCAAACAATGGTGCAAGCACATCAAGCTGCTGGTGATTGAGAAAAAAGCCCATCTCGCCCTCGTAAAAGGCAAATTAAATAAACTACCGTCAACACTTCTTGGCGGCCGTAGGCTCCTTCTTAAAAAGCAAGTCGAGTACTTACGTGTGGATATACTCGTAGGTGAGAGGCGGAGTTTCGGCAACACCTACAGTCCCTCAATGCTACTACGCCTTAACACAATCCTCATATACAAGGCCATTTAGTTAAGCGTTATTGAATACTGCCAAGTTGTATCTGGCTCCACTGTAGGTCCTTCAAAAGTGAGTAACAGTTATTGTAAAAGCTTCCAAGTCTTCCAACGTAGGCTGCTACTACGTAAGCTTATAACTGCTTCACCCAGTTTGTGAATAACGTTATGCTGAAAAAAACAAAAATGTAGCCTCAGTTGATCTCTACCTATGAAACTTGCTACCCAAGTAAATCTTCAGATCAGATGGGAAATCAGATTAAGAACTTCTCCCAGGTGGTATGGAGTCTCCAGGGTCGTACATGGTAACGCATGGGCAACAGCTCTCTACTGTTGGGAGACTTGCTATATGACAACCTACGGTACCTACGCAAGTGGACGCTGACCAAATGCCCGTGCTCACGGACAAGAGCGAAGCCGTTGCGGTGATTCCACGACTTCATGACTTTCTTCTGAGTGCTAAGGAACTGTCATTTCGATAAGTGAACATACGTAACAACAGGAACTCCAGGGGTTCTCATTACTGGAGGTAGGCCCTCCCTCCATTGCGAGTAACTTTTCAAGGTTTTCACCAACACTCATGAAATGAGGTATCTTCAACTATTCATTACCACGATGACGGCTTCATCTTGGAGTTCTTGCCTGTATATCCCGCTGCGGACTCTCAAAACGACTATACTCCGTTTTGTATCGCACCAAACTCGTTCGATCGATGACCCAATGAACACGTACGATCGACCAGGGTTACAATTAATTTTCTATCCATCAATTCAGAGGTGGAGAGAATGTTGAAAGATACAGCACGGCACCCGGGGCGTTGCCGATGTTGAGCCACAATTGATTGCATTGGTCATACTGAATTAATCTCGGGCTAGTATTGTGTACACTGCGCATTCAATATTTGTCGACTAATAGGCGGTTCGGCGAGCGCACGTGCAGTTCTATCTTTTTGGAGGGGATGGACAGCGCCCGAATCCGTTCTCCGTTGAGGCCTCCAGTGTCTCGAAGTGGTGACGTGCTACAGCATGGAAATATCCAGGAAGCAGGTTATTTTTATCCTTCTCTTATATCACTCAACAAAATTTACGGTCATATTAATCTTTCTGGATTCAGGGATTAACGAGGCCGGAGCAGGTGTTTGACTGCCGGAATACGAAGTAACCGTAAGCATCCCGGATTATTCTGACCGTTCTCTTCTATTCCCTGCGTTGCGAACGTCGTTGGCGGATCCAACATTTGGGGTGGGATGTTGTGGCCTGCCTTTCAAACCAACAAAAATAAACAATAAAAGTCGTAACACGTGAAATATAGTGGAGAAATAGGGGAAATCCGCTTCTCTCGAACTGAGTCAGATGAATTTCCACAAAAAATGAACGTTTTTAGACCTTTTTTTTGTTTTAAGGCCGTGCAAAGACGAAGGGAATGGTGTGAAGGAATCATTGTCCAGTTAGGAGTTAAGCTAGAAAATTCTGTTAGTTTTCCAGACTGAGGGGCGCGTTTTTTCCCAAAATTGAAGCTGTGGCTCTCCGCTCTGATAACCCACGAATACCAAATTTCTTTTACAAAACTAAACACGTAACCTACGTCAGGAGAATAGGCAGGGGTTATGTGTCAATCCAGACTGTTGGGCGCATGGAGGGGGGAGCTTGAAACTGAGGAATAAATGAGGACTGTGAGTGAGGACTGTATTATAATTGACAGAATAACATTATCAGTTTGAGTGTGAGTATATAAACGCAAACAAGGGCCTCTAAATACAGGTCAACTGGTTGTGAGGCACTAAGAGGAGAGAGATAGAGTTGAGTTGTGAGTAGTGCGAGCTGAGAAACCAATCGTTGGGAGAACTGGGAGACGACTGACGTGATTCCTGATGGAAGAAAGAAAAGAGAAAAGTAAAAAGAGGGGTAGGAAAAGGGTATCTTTTGGAAAGTCCAGGAAAGGGGGAAACCCATTGTCACTTGGAAATAGCCTGCGATTGGGACAAAAAACACAAAACAAAAGGTACAAAAAAGGTGGAAGGTAGAAGAGAGAAACCATGACTTCCAAGTCAAGTGGGGATATTCGGTGCTCAAAAAACCTGCCGAACATACTCCCCCATGCTGCGGCAGCAGGATAGCCCTTGGAGTGGGGTTATTCTGGTGATGGGGTACTTCAGATAGGAAAGGAGGCTAGCACGCAAGAGGACTGAGGATGTTGCAGATCTGAGCTATCTGCAAACAAGGTTATGTGTGGGGAGACAAATGATGGTGGGGGGTTGAGCATATGGAGAAACGCAGGGGGTGGTGCAAGGAGAAAGGAAGGATGGTGAGACAGCACTGGCTACAACAAGTGACAAGGATCAAGGTAGGGTCGAATGGGAGTATTTTTCAAAAGCTGAGTTGCAAGGGTAAGCACATGCACAGTAGAAGAGCATAGGGGGGGGGGTGCACACAGGGGTGGCGCATAAAGGGGGTACGCACACTGGGGTGATGCAAATAGGGGTTCTGAAGCTGTGCGGTGTGGGTGAAGGGGCGACATGGTGTGGGTCGTGAAGGTGGGAGGTCTGTCCCGAAAAGATGATTCTCTTTGATGCGGCGGCGGTAGCACGTTACGCAAGCGAAGATTATTTGTCGAAGCAACGATTGGAGGGACGAGATCCAGTAACTCTAGGAAATTAGTGGTTGAGTTGCTTGAGGACCAGCATGAAGGAGTGGTGGCAATAATCGCAGATGAGTCGAACAACGTGGCTTGCTTGGGAAGCAGAGTAGGGTGTTTCGCCTCATAAGAGAGGAGTGATTGAGACAGTCGACCACCATCACGTTGCATACCATTCTGAGGAACGGAGTGAGGTGAGACATGTGGCGTGCCAAGCGTTGTTCACTCTGTAGTTCTTTCAACTCTGCAGAAACATAATGATGTTGAGTGACCCAAACACAAGTCATCATGCTTGCTTCAAGTTCGTGCGATTTCAGAGGGGTTCAACTACGTCCCAGAGCGTTCATGCCGGTTAACCGTGAATTGTGAATGAAACCCATCACCTAAGCTACGATCTGTTTTTCTTGTGAGGGGGAAGGAAACTTATTGATCACGCCAATTAACAGTGTGTTTCCGTTGGTGTGGCCTGCGAGTAACAGCAGAGTTTTATGTGTGTTTGTATCAGGGGGTTCTGTTGTTGTGAGTAACTGATCCATAGGCCATGTATCTGGCGGACAACTGGACAAATTCAGTAGGACTAAGTCCGCGTTAGGTTGTGTCTGCTATACTGGACGAAGTGCCAATGTGATGTCACGTCTCACGTTTTGTAATTTCGAAAATTGAGACGACTCTGCGTAGGTTTTAAGGGGATGTGGATGGGTGTTTAGCCATCCCAAAACTACTGACGAATCTGTTAACTGAAATACATCAAATATTGCGGGGAGGTGTTCAAGATATTTTATCGAACCAGGGAGCGCAACGTTCAGGAGGAATCTCCTCTAGTACTGCTACAGAATTTGACGAGTACTTCCTCAATTCGAACCCTCCTAGCTCTAAGAGCGCCGTCACACCGTCTACTGTGGTCTCGACAGAAGGACAAATGTCGTCCACGTAACAGCTTTCCAAAATGACTCTCGATGTGCGAGGGAACCTTTGACCATTGTCACGAACTAATTGAATAAGAGCCCGCTGGGCGAGAAATGACGCACAACTTGTCCAGTACGTAACGTTATTAAGTTTGTACGCTTTTATTAGTTCTAACTCCTAAATATCTGTTGAAACTTGGTGTCAGCTTCGCGGACCCAGACCTTGCGGTACATAATTTTCTTAACGCAATTGGATGCAAACGAAACAACGTGAGTACCTCACCAATAATTTTTTGTAGAGGTGAGCCTGGCATCAAACGATCATTTAAACTAGCTCCTGCTGTATACTTACACGACGCGTCGAATACAACTCACGTGTGAACGCCGCGCGCAATGCATCGTTGCTGCGCAAACGTTTTTCTAAGTTTAGCCATCGGCGACGGGCAGTGTGTGCTGACCTTTTGAGGAGAGGAAACTCAGGTACTTTTCGAAAAGGGAGGCGGACTTCGTAAGATCCGTCACTCCTTCGAGAGTGTGTAGATCTAAAATGATCTATGATCTGGCCATGCTCAGGGTCATGGTGGGATAAGGAGGGCACATCTTCACATTGCCAAAAGCGTTGTAGGGAGTCGTCCAATTCATCATTGCCGACCCTGAGTGAAGAGTAATTGTCGTGGGAAGAGTAATTTGAATAGGGGCGATATGTCCCCTATGATGACGTAACCAAAGGCAGTATTCTTGGCAGAAGGATTACCGTTTATCACGAAGTCTCCGCGAAATATCTGGCGAACAATTCTGCCCCAAGCAGAAAGTCAATTCTGCCTCGTTCGTGAAATGTGAAGTCGGCTAATTTGAGATGTGCAAAGCGATCATTCAGTTCTTAGGGAAGGGACGTGGTAGGTAGATCGTGGCAAACCTTACGTACGACGATGGCAGCAGTGGCCAACTCGAGAAGAGAGACAAACAATGGACAATGTTGTCAGAAGACCCGACTGCACCGGTACAAGACCCAGAAATATGTTTTTTTTGCGGACCATAGGGAGTCCTACGCGCTGCTCGCATTCAGCCGAAATTAGGGGCACACATTAGCACAGTCTAATAGGATTTGGAGTGTTTCAAACTTTCCCCATTTGTTGCGGATCAGTGCCTGTGCCGAGAATAATGCGCCGAACAGGTGGTTCCGGCTAGACATCGGTGTAGGGTCTGCTGGGGATCGAGTTGGGATCGACTTCGTACAAGAATCATGAGCGACCCTGGCCACCTGTGCTTAGACAGTTTTAAACTGCCCTATTGTTGTGTCATCGTGTGGCGAGCTGTGGTGTGAAGGGCTTTCGAAATGAATGCACCTTCCCTTTGATGCTGTTTGCGCATAAGTGGGGTAATTTCTACAAGAACATTAAACCAATTACCTATAGCAACCAAAGGGAGAATTTAAATATAAGAAAAAACACTTTCATTGTCTCTCGTACAAAAAACTTGATTTTTACATGAAGAAGAATAAAAAAGAACAGAAGTAAAAATAAAGGCGACTTATTTCGACCGCGGAAAGTCTTTGTGAGGCGAAGACGATGAGTGTTTACCGATGAGCAGAGGCGATTGGCAGAAATTATCCGATGACAGGAAGAATGAGTGCTTAAAAAAGGCGAATAAGAGAAAAAGGCTGAACAAGTCACGTCGGTGCTGAAGGCAGAAGCTGAACAGAAGAGGGGTGGTACAGTACGAAGATCCGATTCTCCCGAGGGCGCACGCCCGGTCCAAAGGGAACACAGCAAGGCAACAACCGGGCAGACACAACAAACAAAGACGAAAAAATTGCGAAGTGATTTGGCGCGTGAACAGATGCGTTGTCAACGTGGGTGACTCCCAAGACATTTAAAACTTCTTTTCAACTGTTTTATTTTCTCGAGTTATCGGGGGCAAATAGACTTTCATAAACCTGACAGCTGTAAATGGAATGGGAGCGGTCGCCACAGCAGGGACAAAGGGCCCCAGAGGGGGCTGCGGCTTGCGGAGTTCTGATCTTCAACGTGAGCACCTAGAGACAATAAAAGATTGCGATCTTTTGTTATTCCAATTGCCGTGAGTTGTGTGAGTTTGTTATTGGAGGAACTGGTCGGATGGACAGACGCGATCCAATGAGTCATCTCTTGTGTTTGGCATTGCGTCTGTACAAAATCAATTGCCGTGAGGACGGAATCTCGTTACGATTTGTCAACGATCTTGCAAATCGAGCACGAAAACGCTCCCGTAATGCTCGGAATGCGATCGGGAACAAGATAAAGTCGCCCTGATCTCCAATAGCCCAATTTTTTAAGGCAGCTACTGTGGTGCTGAAAACTCCTGAATACTGCTGTAATTCGTTTTGAGGGCCCGATTGTCCGAGACCTTGAAAATCTAATATTTTAGTAACATAAAAGATGGTAATTGTACGAGGGTCAGCGTAGCGTTATTTACTGGTATTATATGCAATCGCATCATTCGCATCGTTGATTTCCAACTGTTGGATTAGCTCTAGGGGTGGGCCTCGCAGATATGACAACTTGCCAGCTCCATTATAATTACCATTCTGGACGAGTGTTAAACATAGAAAAGACGCTAAATTTCCGGACCAAACTGGAACTTATGAAAGAGGTAACCGAGGTTCGACGACTTGTTGAGGAACGGAAATTGGCGCGGCGGGAGTCATTCGTGCGCATAAATCCTGCTGTATTGAACCTACGGAGAAATATAGATCATCGAATGACTTCTGCGTTTGGTCAGTAGGTTCGCGTTTATTTTCTTCAACGTCAAGATTCAATCGGATAATGTTCTCTTGGATTATATCAAATTTATCCTTAAGATGCGTCAGTTCTCCGCAGCGTGTGAGAAACTTGGAGACAGTACCAGGGGATACACTTGAACTGGAATCGAAAAATTGAAAAGAAAAGGAAGAAAAGAGAAAAGGCTTGAATTTGGGCGAAATTTCACGGCTTTTTGTGAAAAACGCTAACTGAATTTCATAATTGTCCTCCTTTTCTCCTATTGACTTAGGCATGATAACTTATTTGTAAATTGTGTTGGATGACCACTAGATGGCCAATCGTTTTTCACAACAACGAATGCTCTGTTTGTACCAGTTTATAACAAATGGCGGATCCGGAGCGCGAAAAGATGTTGGAGAGCTACTTACAAAACGGGATACTCGACGTGGTGTTCAGGTACAACTGCGCTGATTCTACAGAGATCCGCTTGAACACTAGTCGATTGACTCTACGTGTGAACTGTATAATAGTGTTTGAATTTCGGTAACAATAGATTGTGTTGAAAGGATAGCAAGAATGTAGTTCCCACCATATAGCTCCAGACTTGCAGTTCCCCTGGCCAGGGAGAAGATGATGCGATGATGGACTGCCACGTGCTTGGGACAAATTAGAGGAGCAAACACAACTTGCTCTGATATTCACCAAGAACAAATCACTTCTGACAGTTTAAATAAATGCCTTTTCTTCAATGGCACACAAAAATAACGAACAAATGATTGGAAATTAAACGAGAGGGAAAATATAAACGAGCAGGTAAACTTGGCAGGAGAACGCGAAAAGAATCAAAAGGCCGCTGCGAGAGCGGTGGTAGTCCGGCGAAACACGCTTGAGCTAGGTTGGTTTGAGCACAATGAAAACAAGTCCTTCAACGGCCGATAGAGTGGTGACGATCCGACAGGAAGTGAAATACGTGGGAGTCTTCCTAGACTGGAAACTCAACAGGAGACAAACACACGCGAGGAGAGCAATACAAAGGGCCTCATCCATGATGTGGGCTATCCATAAAATGGAGACTGCGGCTGAGGATGCGATCGTTAGGCCTGTGGTCACCTATGATGGATTAGGGCCACAAAGAAGACTGTGCAACTGCAGCTGAGTAAACTACAGCGCATGCAAACAGCCCTCTCAGCTGCACTAGAGGTCCTACTGGGCCTTGCACTGGTCGACATACATGTGGAGAGAGTTCCGTACTTACAGGCAGCACGTATGCTGTAACTGGGTCTTGTCAGGCGTGGTATCCAGATGGGAAGGGGGTGGTCCCTTTCTTGAGGCTCGGGCCACAGTTTATTATACAGACGGATCAGTGAGATGTATCTCTTTGTAGTGATGGTGTGCGTGCAGCAAATCTGTAATATTTAGCGCTTCTCCCGGCGGAACCTGAGCCCTTAAGTGCGCCCCGCAGTCCCTGCTTATTGGCAGGATGTGCCAGACCAAAGGCAGTCAAGGTTGTTCATTAAACTTTCCTGGGAAACAAAAGAGGTCTTCAGTCTGGAGAGAAAAAGTGTACAGATGGTATGTGGCCTGTTCACTATCCACTACGGTACCACTTGGCCAAGATTCTTAAGTCAGAGGTACAGAGTTGCAGATTCTGCGATTGAACAGGGGTTGGTAGCATAGTGTGCACATTTGAGGGGCTGCTTGTGGCGCCCCTCAGAGTGCTTTGGCTTCCTCAGCTATGGCCAGAGAACGTTGCACGGATGGACCTTGAGGTCGTCTTGGGTTTTGTGCGAAAATGGTGGGAGTGTATTGAGGGCGTTGTATCAGGGAATACTAGCTCCAACAGAGCTGGGGGTGGAATTGGGAGACCATTAGGTGGCTCGTGTACGCCCCCACACGATAGGGCCATTCGTGGCCGTGGTGGGGGTTTTCGCAGTTGCATCAAATTTAAAAACACAAAAACCCTCTCACAATGACCCCCCCCCCTCAAAAATTGAAACAACGGGCAATAAATCCAGGAGGATCAGGCTGTGCCAGTTTCTCACTGTGGAACGTTGACCGTTCTCAAAATATTTGATGAAGAACATCCCTAACTATTACAAATAAATGTTTATGTGGACAGTTAGCAATGTCAAAACGACGCCTGTAATCCCTGTCAGATTTTTATCAAGTTTCCTACCGTGGTTTTTTGTTGATACTGCCGATATTCAAGGTTTTGTTACTATGCTAGATCTTCCACCTTTATACATTTAGTGGTGTTGTTCTGCACTGTTAAGGAAATGATGTTTATTCTTCTTTATTTGTGGTGAAGTTACTTTCTATAGAGAATCAATTATATTCTTACTCCAGTACCCAAGTGGACGAAAGGTTGTTCTTCCTGTGTCTCCATTTGACCATCCTTGTCAGCACTACCGGGAACACAAGGATTGCTATTCCTAGAGCTGACTACTTTCTCAGAGTATTGAGTGGTTTATTACTGTACTCTTCCCTTACATCACTTCTCACCTCTCGCCCTTCTGCCATCTCGTTGCGACAGCATCCCCTAGAATTTATACAATTAAGCACTCTCCTCTCAGGTCTCGCCTGTGTTCCGAGTCTTACTATCCAGGCCGTGTCGCGTGAACTCTATTACATAGTTACTTCACTTTGAACTCTCTATCTGTATCACACGAGTACATCTCAAGAGATCTTTGCCACTAAGTAGCTTACTTCCTATCAATACAATCCTTTCTCGATCGTCTAGTTCATCAACTTATTCATCGCCCGTACTGAATTTCATATCCCTACCTACCTCTCCTGCGCCCAACAAACAGACGTATTGCCTTCTAGCGAACCAACACTTGGAATATATAAGGGAGATGATAAAGAGACGTTTAGCCTCATTTATAAAGCAAAACGAACTCATGTGTCCCTTCTTTCCAAATGGAACGTTGTTGTCTGCTTTCATAAATGAAAAAATGAGCATTTAGAAGGAGATGGAATTAAAAAAAAAAAATACAATTAGCTAATTATTATCCTCGTTTAACAAATATTTGAGCTCAGATCTATTGTCAAGGAAACGTCGCTGTACCTCATAGATCGCTTGTCGGACTGGACTGTGTTGAATAAACCTTGTGGGGCATTGTGGGGAAGGGAGCAAATAACCAGTTGAGGTTGTTGCTTTTGGCAGGTAGTAACGAAATATTACAATGTTTACCAATGAGTGATTAATAGATCATTTCTCTTGCAATGGCTTAGGTCACTCTACTAGAAGCCATCAAAATAATACCTTCAAGAATAATCTTTGGCGAGAGTATTCCCTTCCACGCTATTACTCAGATACCGCGCTACTTGAACGTAATTTACGCGTGGACCACTACTCTTTCCTTCTTCCGAGAGACTGGAAAGAAGAGCAGACGCTATACATTTATACGGTTATGTGTGTTGTCTGTAGTCCAAAACGCTTTATAAACTTGAGCACTGCAAAATGCAATCTCCGTGAAATGGTATTCCTACAAATTGTTTATACTGGAAATTAGTTACGAGCGTTGGATCTGTGGAGTATGAACTCCTCTAGCTGAGTATGGAATTAACTACCTCAGCTAATTATTAACGCATTAGCATTTATGAGTGAGATACAGTTCCTTTGATTTCAGAAAGACCACTTTTGTAACAGTTTTAACAAAAGCCAGGGTCGTTCTTCTGATCTATGTCTACACAATAGATTCTTCCAGTAGGGGGGGGGGGGGGCTGGGTAAAGTTGAAGAAGGCTAAGGTTGAATGGCTGTTGATTGTTTTGCGTGCAAAAAAAATGGTGGAACGTTTAGGCCCAAATCCACAAGTATGCTTTTTAACACTTAGTTCTTTTTCTGGTTTGATCTCGCTTTGTTCTATTCCCTGTTTTCTAAATCCAATAGATGGACTTTGACTCGTAGCTTACTCGTTCCTAGGCTTTCAATTCCCCGCCAACGAAATAATGATGTGTGTGAGAAATATCTTTCTAGGGTAACCAGCCTTTTTGCAGGTTTTTCTTGGCTGGTAACGTATATCTGTTGAGCTACTGTGAACGGCGAGCGGCCGTGATGCTGATAATTTGACCCGAGGTTTCAGAGTATTGCCGGTAAAACCCTGAAAATATTCTCGCGGGACGAAGAGAACCGGTTAAAATTACGTTTGGGTTCATTGGAAGGAAATCAGGGGCTTCATCAATCACTAAGACGTCTTGCAAGAATAAGAGTGATGCTGAGGGGTGTCGATTGAGACTTCTCCTCAAGTGGGCGAGCAAAGCGCGGCTTTGAAAAAGTTCGATTACCTCAGGGAGTCAATATCTAGAGCAGGTGCTCTCTGGAAAATTAGCATTTTTCTGGAGTTTTAATGAAAAAAACTTCATTTTTCTCCCGAGGATTGTTTAATTGACGATCTCGTTCATTTCGTGCGATTGACCACTTCCCATGTTGTGAGAATGTAACGGAAAGCCGCGTGATTTTCGCAACAGTACATTCGTTCTTTATTGTAAGTTCTCGTCTTGTACATCATAACGTTGACCGCTGAGCATATCCAGACTTCCTGCAGGCTCCGTCACATAAAAGTTAACGTCTCATGTTACGATCATAACAAGTTCATTGAAGCTCCTGTGATATATGTAAGTGAAGGGAGCCAGAGAACGTCAACATGCGCTCTCTCCTTACAATCTGCCCTGTACGTGTAGGAAGTTGGTGGTACATTGAATCAGCCACTTGCCTACACAAAAAGAAGTAAATAAAATCTTGAATGGTTTGTAAAAAAAGAATTCCATCGCACGTGTTCTCATCCGTTCTTATGATTAAGACACGAACAATCGAGAAAGGGAATCGATCCGCATTATTATCCGGTTACGGTCATGACAAATAACGCCTGCTTATAGAACGTGGCAAGCACGTAAAGGACGACGTTCCGTGTACATATTAGTTTATTATTTATTCTGAATACTACCACCAAAATGTTTCTGTAGATTTTAAAAACATTTGAGCAGCATTCATCAGGAAACCACAGCGCTAAAATCAATTTTCATCGAAATGTTTGGTAATTTATTGTGCTGCTCTCGTGATCTCACCTAGATTTATGTGCCCTGAAAATAATTGAATTGACGGCAGCAATTTTAACTGCGTTCTTTGTGTAATGTGCCACATCACATCATCGGAGGCTTCACTACTCTCGGAAAAGTAGAGTATAGGCCAAGATTGACGTTTCACCCTTCTTGATTGTGTTACCATTCACCAGTCTCGTCGCATTAATCCAATACGAACAACAACTCAACGACGGTTAGGGACGATGAACGTTTACAACGGTTGGGAATGATGCTCATCAACCTTGAAAAGTAACAGATGGACAACTTTCAATACTCATAGAGCCGAAGGAATTGTGGACTCGGTCGTAGAGGAGTCCGAATAACCACGTTTTTCTGTGTTTTCTTTGATGGGACCGTGAATGTTTCTCACTCCGTTGTACAGTCGAGTAACAGCAACTACTCCTTGGAAACCCCAACTCCAAGGCCGATAAAATTAATCCTGGAGAAACTCAACTCAATTAGCATCGGGTGAGTAAATTGAGCTGACAGTGTGGCGTAACTTGGTATCTCTCATTCGGCTTAATACCGATAATCCTTCTCCCTACGGTTCTCATCCACCTTAGTGATTTGCCCCATTTTCCGTTAGCGATTATTGTTTGGTTTGAAACGAAAAATAACGTCTTGCGTTTGTTTTATTGGAAAAATTGCTCTCTGAACGTTGATATATTATGAGAAGGTATTCTCTCAGGAAAACGAGCTTGTTCTTGTACAGTTCCTTCTTCTGTCTAATGAAGCGAATGGCGACTCCTCAAATACTACCAGTCGAATTCGCCTCACTTCCTCGGTCAATGCCTCCGCTATGTTCAGTTGAGCTTTCCAGGGCGGACTTGTTTCATTATTAACTTTCAGTGACTATTTCGAAGAATGAATGAGATGAGGGCCCAACCAATTGAAAACATGCCTTCACACAAAACTCCCGCAGAGAACAACATATAAACAATAATTCGCCAAAAATGTTCAATTTGTCTCACTCAAAGGCTTGTATGTTATACCAGATCAACGGATTGTCCCAGATATTTTTGCGGAGAACATTATTTAGTTATAGGTTGCAAAAAGACGCACTGTCATGTTGATCATATTCCATGGAACAAAACGAATGCTATGGAAAACACATTTAGCGCATTTTGATTATTATCTCCGTCAGAGAAACGTTCATAGGGAACACTTTATGGTATTAACCAACTAAAGAAATACAGGATATTTAATCTGAATTGTCACGTTTCTGCTTGTTAAGCCTATACCTCTGCTCACTGTAGTTTCACCGAGATATTTATGCAGAACGAAAGAAATGCTGCGAACTCAATCAAAATCGTCGTTGCGGAAAAAAGCAAAAACCCTCATTTTTGATAGATTTTGCCTTCCCCTTCCGTTTCCTGTTGATGGATGCTGCTCACTCCGATTTCCAACCTGATTTTCACCCCTCCGACAAGTAACGAACAAAACGAAAAAACAACGAGGTCAATCTGTTCACCCTCTCTCTCATAAATCTCACCGCATTCAGGCACACAGGACCCTTCACCGAAATTGAATTTGCAGGATTTCCTTATTTTTTTACTGCAATATTTACCCTACCCTTTGGGTCGTGGAAAGTAAAAAGAAGTTTGAGTCGTAGAGTCTCCTGATGAGCGAGTTCTCATCGGTCTACCCAAAAGCAGATAGATCATAATGCAGTCGTGGGGCGATGTCTACATCTGATGGAATTATCGTCTCGATTTAAGGGGAGTAGAGACTAGGCGATCACTACCGCATTCTCTATCGACTCCTTCGGGGCGCGCTGAAAGAGAACTGAGTAATGTGTGATTGACTGCTTCCTTGCCTTTGTTTTAATCTCGTGAGTGAAAGTAGGTACATCATTAGCCATGTGTCATGAGTAAGATGCCAAGTGTCATCTTAATTAGTTTGCTATGGGGCCATCAGGCTCATGACTGAGTTTGATCGGTGCCTTATTCGTAATTTTGAGCGCATCCTAAGCTGAGAAGAGGGAGTGTCGAGATGGTCTCTTTCTCAGAGATTGGCATCGTGGTGGGAGTTGTTCTCCCTACGTCTCAACTGGCAGGTACTCCCTTCGACCTTGTACCCTTTGACTGGAACCACCTCATCTTACCTGTTTTTGCAAGGCGATACGTGGAAGAAAAATCCCTGCCCTTCGCACCTGCCACAGACGTGACAGTAATTGTGGACTTTTCCATGCCTCAGCATTAGTCTACTGGTTGGTAGTTAGACAGTTGAGGCTTCCTTCAAGCATATAACAGGAAGTTCAATATCGTGACTTGGTGTTATTACTTGGGGAGTTTTAATCTCTTCAACTTGGATAATTAGGTATCAACTAGCGCGATGCCTCGGACGACTGTCATAGCATGTTGGTCAATAATAGCAAACGTTCTTTCAGAACTTTCCTTTTTCACTATTTATTGAGATGACGAAAGGTATGATGAAGTTGACCTTGTCCTCATTGCTCTCTAGTTAGTCCACATGCTGTTGGTTGATGTTCTCAAGAGTCAGGATAACGGCGACTTCTCCAGACCAAGATTTTGATTAATATATTGAGCGTCATCACGCCTAGATACAAATTAGTTTTGCTTCATCACTCGGGTCACGTGTAACGTGGGGCCCCAATTGTTACGAGAGGGTTTGAAGGTGTTTGGGGTTCCGCTGACTCAGGCAAAAATTGCAGTGATCGAAAGGAACTCCGATTCAATTAACCGACATTCATCAAGATTATGAACCATTGTCTTAACCACTAGACCTTGATCGCGAGGGTGCCTTTTAATGTCCGGTTTCGACTGAGGACTTTTCTTGCACCACACGTCGCATCAGGACACAGTCAATGCTGCAACCATGATGCGTGTCCACTCCACGTGCTTCTGACACTACAATACGATGATCCACTCATACATACAGGTCTGTTTCCTTGTTTGATGACTGTTCCTAAACCCTTGACGAGGGTTATATCAGTCATGGAAGTTGTGATTTCGCTAATGTGCAAGAGGCTGGCCCCTGCAGCATCCACTGAACTAAGACCTGTGGAGGTATTTGGTCGTTAGCCAGTCTCCCGGAAGTGTGTGACTGCCTGAGGAATCCCGTACCATCTGGGAGGAGTTCTTAATCTGGCTTCCCACCTGATCTAACTATTTACTTGGGTGGCAAGTTTCAAAAGGAAAGATCAACTGTGACCACGTTTCTTAGCCACCACCTTCTTCGTGAACTCTGCAACATGGTTATAGGCTTGCTTTGTAGCAGTCAATGCTGCTAAGTTCGTTTGCCCACCCAACAACCGTCGCTCACTGTTGCAGAAACTACAGTGGAGCAGCACATGGTTTCTAGTTTCCTCTGGACTGGAGGTGTTGGTTGAAGCCCCACCTATCACCTATATTCACTCCTAAATACTTGATGTGCTTTTCAAGAAGGAGCCTGTGGCCGCCAAAGCGTGTTGAAGGTTGGTTATTCACTTTTCCTTTCAAGAGGATTAGCTTGGTGTTTCCTCAGCCACACTCACATAGGCCTTACCACTACCACGTTTTGTCGCGTGTGTTTTTGGGGGAGTTTGGTACAGGGCGGAGACTTTTCATTTTTGCCCTTGTTTTTGGGCGGAGGCGGTGGTGGGGCGCTGCCCTCGGCCTGCAGGTCCTGCTTTTTTGAGGTCTTTACCTTTTTTCCCTTACCCTTCCTGGCCCTGGCAGACTGGCTCCATGAGGGAGGGAGGAGGGCTCAGTAGCGGCTACTGCTGCGTATTAGAGGCCTGGGATACTCATCTGGCTCGGTAGGGCTGGTGATACTGGTTGCGCAGGCAGCTGGGCGATTGCCCTATGCAGCTCTTCCCGCACGCCAGCTGTCACAGTTTCTCGCAGTGAGGTATGGCAGGGGGCGATGTCGTTGGGAGGGCACTTGCTTTGATGGCCAGCTTCGAGATTTCGGAGATGCAGTGGGTGATGAGGTAACGCATTGGTTTTGTCACGTTGACCCTCATTCGCGCCAGCTGGCTGTGAATAATTTGGACATAGGCACAAATCTGTTCCATATCCAACAGATTAGGGTCTTCTGGGTGTCTACTGCTAGTAGTAGCCTGGTTTCCCGAGCTACTAGTGATGTGAGGGGGAGGTGAAGGCGCTTTGCCTGGTTCTTTTTTCCCTTGTTTGTTTGGACGACGAGTAGGCTGCTCATCGTCCGAAGAGGGAGGGGTCGAGCTTGGCGCGTTTTTATTACCTGCTGATGTTTTAGCTGACTTTGTCATGTTGGTTTTACTATGGGGGTGGGGGAGGAGATTAAAGAAGCAGACTAATGTAGTGTACGCTTGTGAGTTCATTGAGGCCTCACATGCACCGCAGCTGCCAGTCTGGCCACCCACCGGGACTAAGACGCATGAGGGATTTTTCGGCTGCTGCTCAGAGTCAGCCCTCGGCCACTGGTGATGTTGTGAGAGGGACACACGCTATCAGCCGCCCCAGGTACGCAGTGTTGTTGAGTAAGTTCTGTCCCTTTAAGTCTGGGTCGTACGAACATGCAGGGAGTACGGTAGTGGAATTCTGGGCCCCTAGCTGCAGGATGAGCACACTATGACGCCTAGCCACAGTTAAGCCTCGTTGGATGTAATCCTGCGGGGATCTCGTAGAGGTGAGGTAGTCATTCCAGCTGGGCCCACTCGGCTGTCCCTTTTAGTCTTCTCATACGACACGCAGGGAATGCGGCAGCGGTATTCTGGACCCCCGACAGTGCGTGACCACGTACCATGCGCGGAAATTTCGTTTTTCGGATTCAGTAGGCCTCATAATGTGAAGACCTAAAGAAAGTCCAACATTCCTTTTTGACACGATCACTATACTTTCCTTACCCTTTTGGCAGCGGAAAGTAAAAAGGGGAGCGATGGCAGGAGGCGACGGGGAGAAAGAGGAAGAACTGAGGCAACAAGAGCAAACAAAAGAAAAGGTTACAAATTTTTAAAGGTTGATAACCAAGAACTGGTGTCTTCTGCGTGGCGTAACTAATTTCTAACAGTACACCCATCATGCTCTTATATTCAGCCTTTCATTCCTAAAACACCGTAGTCTTCAATTGCTGTGTTTTATAGCGGTTTAGTAAGAATATACAGGTTAGAGAGTAGGAATCTACTACACTAGCTGTAAGTTAAACCGGTGCGTTAATATATCACGTATAAGTTTCGCATAATTTAGTTCCAATTCTAGCCAGTGATGTTACTTGAAGTTTCAGACGTTTCCTTGTTTTATCTATTTTTGGGCATAGTTGTAAGGGAGAATTAAAACCTTAATACTTCGCAACTGAATATGTTTCATTCACGTATACTTCATTTGTATTCTTGAACTAAGTTCAAGTTATAATTTCTGGCGATCGATACTTGTAAATCAACTTTAGTACGAATGTCGGTCCTCGCAACTGCGCATCGCCTGTTGTTAGTTGCGTAGCATGTTGTTGGTTGTGTAGCATGTTTAGTGGCTGCATGATTTGGACCGAAAGCGTAAACCCTTCGAGCAGTTTTGGTTCACCATTCACGTTCACCATGAATGATGCAAACCTGGCTGCAAATGAGCAATCGAGAAATGCCAACTCTTGGCGAGGGACGTTCGACTCACTGGTGTAACGAAAACAAAAACAAGCGTTGTGCAAGAACCGTAAAAACGTGTCCACAAATCAGCTCGTAGATTGAGCTTCGGGGAATGGTGTTGCGAAGTGCTAGGAAGCTTTTGTTTTCCTTCTCTAATGAACAAATATCTCATTAACCGAGGTGGTGTGACTGGAAGATCGGTATGATGACGCCATACTAATCCCTGGTTCCGCTTTGGTTGGTACAATAGGTTTAATAGACTCGCGAATCGTGTCTTTGTGATTGTAATTAATGCAGCGTCATGAACCTATTGCTAAATATACACAGTGGTACATGGTGAAGTGCAACTGATAAATTTATACGCATGAGATGTAGTTAAACTTACTCTTTCTTTCATAACATACGTTAAAAATCAACATATCACGTACTCAAATTAGAAACCTTCTTTCTTGGCCTCGAGCGTGAGGCTGTTCGCACCAAATTGGGATAGGACCAGTGGACTCTGGTTCGATCCCTGACCAGGCATCCTCCCTCCTCCCAACCCCGTGAGAAAGCAATGCGTACGAAAGATACAGCTGGGAACATGAACGAGCTTCCGAACGAGTCTGCTCCAGGGTAGATCGAGGATGGGCCTCGTCTGGCCATGGCTATATGCTGCTGTTCCCAGACCTTCGGCTGACTGAGTGTTCATCATGATCCCCCTTTGGAGACTTTAGACCACCATAACAAAAGCACGTCCTGTCAAGATACCTCGGGGCCCTCGTTTTGCCATACATCCGCGGCTTAGCAAAGTCAGAGCTGTGCTGTATGGGCTCCTCACAAACCTGCAGATCACATGATTAGTCAATAAGTCTGACTCTAGATGTGAAGATCTGATGAATCTGTCCCGTGTTAGTTGAATGAATTACTATGCAGCTGTCATTTGAAGGAATTGAAAAGAACCGCCGTCAAGTCCTGTATGAATGGAAAGGGCAATTAGCTTCGGGTGAATAATGATCCTAACTTGTTGCGAGGGTGGCTGAGCGCTTCTTGGCGAGAATCCAACTTTCTGTTTCAGTTTCACAATATGTTGCTCAGTTAATATCCTTCTTTACAGTAACGGGAATATCGACGCGTTGACACGTCATTTTGTTTGAAGCCCCCCCCACCGACGACTTTATTTCTAATCTCTGGTTGATAAAAGACTTTGTGTCATGTTTCATTTTCGGTAGTACGTGGACAGCCCTCCGATGGTTCAACAGAAAGCTCTTAAATTGACTAAACTGTCAAGTCCATTGCTCTCCCACCAAGTGGTGGGTGGTAGTCGGATATCCGGTCGCTCATCGTATTTTTTGCCGTATATACATTTATTATTTGCGTGACTCTCGGAAGTATTCTTTTTCAGTTTGGGAAGGTGTCAGATTTTCATTCTCCGACTTTGAAACGTCCGCTTGCATATTGACGTGCCAGGATCCTTGTCAGAAAATCTTCAGTTATCAGGCGATTTTGTTGTCGACAGAGGTGTCACAATGTTTGTGTTGGGAAATTCTTGGAAGCTCAGGAGTACATTGTTGTTCTCCACGACACGCAGATAAAGAGGCGTTTTAGGTGTTCACAAAACCCGCTGAAACGATTTCACTCAGATTCACAGGGTATTTTCAACTAGTCAGTACCTGTGCAGGCCGTATTTCCTGTTTTGAACCAGCGTCAAAAAAAGTGGAACTGCGCAGCTGAAACTTCTTTGCGTAAGCAGTCAAACAAATAAAAATTTGTTATTTACTGGACTTCAGTCAGTTTTTTCCACATTTTCTTCCTGCTGTCATTCCTGAGATTAACATTGACTTGAGCATGCTAAGTGTAGATGAAATATGATGGAGGCGCCTTGACATTTTATTCTGGAAACTTACTTTCCATTTCAATTGAGAAATGATGGCGCTCGGGGTTTAATTCGTGAGCCATTTCGACGTCTGGCTCTTGACTCGATATTCGGTGATGTTTTCTGTAGTTGTAAGGTGTAATCCAAAACAGATATTTGTTTCGCCCCAGTGTAGAAGTATGGGGCACTCAAGGACAACATTTTAGCATAATGTACTTGTTTTGTGATTGATGTAAGTGTATTTATTAGAATTTATAAGAATATTTATTAGGCGAGACGAAAAGTGCCTTTAATAAGTAATCACGAAATACACTAAACTAGTCAGTTGATGAACTCGAGCTCTAAGGCGGAAAGGAGTTGGAGATATTAAATAATCAATGGGGGACCGTAAGTCACCATCTGCGGTAATCCATAAAGAAGACTCTCACTAAATCAAAAGGTTGCGCGGTAACAAGGCCCACCCTCAAAATGATTGCTTTCCACGTAACCAAAACATTGGAATAAGTGGAGATGCCTCTCGGAAGGCAAGCAATTGGATGTGAGTGTGTACTAAGTGACGGTGGGAATGTTCGGATTCAGTTGTGGGTTAGTGGTGGGGGTGGGGGTAGCAACTTCGCAATTAGTGGAGAATTAAGATGAGTGGCTGCTCCTCAGGCATTTGTTAACTTTCATCCTCTAAGCTCGTCTTTGTGATTGTTTCAGATGGCAAGTAACTTTGTGCCGCTTTAACCTTCGAGTGGGCGAGTTGCAGTACTCTCCTCCCAAGTCAGTGTTTCCTTAATAAACAGGATTAAGGTTGCTTGACCCAGATGGAGATGCCCAGTTACTTGGCAAGTAATCGAACCCTCGTTTTATCCGTTTCAGAAGTCACCCATCCTGTCGTGTGTCGATCGAGTAGCTGAAACAGCCCACTCATGTAATCAATTTTTCTGTTTGAATAATAGTTGTAAGAATTCTTTTATGTACTGGTCTTATACGTGTAAGTATAGTTTTACTTGCTGTACACATTTCAATTGTGGATTACGAGTATCCATCGGAAGAGGTAATAATGAATTCAGCCCATCTAAAGAATATGAAGGGTGCCTGTGTACTGACTGACTCCTATCAAAGGCACCGGGCGATCGTGGTCTAGTGGATAAGACATTTGTTCATAATTCTCGACGTAAGTCGGGGATTGTGGATTGGAGCTTTGGCGTGATTGCTACTACCTCAGTACACCTGTCGTCACTTTTTCCACCCCTTCCCACACATTCAGCATTTTTCATGGCTTTGGGTAAAACAAAACTTGACGTTCAAATATATATATTTATTACTCTTGCTACGACCGTTATTGAGCAATCAGTGCAGTATTAGTGTGAAAATAGTATAGATAATATTAACTGTTTCAGAATCATCGGGTAATAACTGTGAGAAATAATGGTAAGTGAAACAGGCTTACAGATTTACTAGGCTGGAATAGCTCAGGCCCAGGTTATATTCAGGAACATAGAAACCTTCACAGACTCGGCATAATCGCTGACATGATAGTGCCCAGGTACGAGTTCGACAGGAAATGCAAAGTGCAACCGATGTCGGCCTTCAAATGGTATTACCATACACACACATGGATGTAAAACACTGGAGGGTACAGGCTCTGGAATATGTGACTCGTAGAGGAGTCCAACGTTCTTTTACGTAGAGATTTATGCTATTATCGCTGGGCCGTTACGGTGCATGAAAAGAAACAGCAATACAACTGTCAACACAATGACTGATAGTCAAGCGCCTTGGATTCGTGGGTATAAGGGATCACTAGAAACGAGAGGATGGAACATCTGGTCAAACTGGGTTCGTCCATTGCACCCATTGGGTCACTTCTCCATCGGCCACTTCTGATTGTGGGAATCAGCACGGAACCCTCTAAATGAAAAAATCTCGATACAGGTCGAGTGGTACACATGAGGGGGCTCCCTACCATGTCCTGGTTCAGTGTTAGAGACGTAAAAGAGAGCCACTCTTGGTCTTTGGCACAACTTTTTCAAGAGTAAACATCAAAGAAGACTCTTGCTAGAAAAACCTGGCATCCCTTAGGACGCTAGCAGTAAACCAGTGGGACATTAGAAGTGGCACAGAGGATTTTGGGCCGCGCTGCTCTTCCCAAATAAGAGACAGCCAAAGTCGAAAAAAACCCCAAAAAACAGGAAAAACTGAAACCGTGGTCATTATCTTATGAGCGTTATTAAACTCTCATCGTTAAGATAGTTCATTGCACAACAATCGCAATTTTTCTGCACTAAAATCTATTTTCTTGGAAGTATTTGATAATTCATTTGCTGCACTCGTAAGTTTCCCACCGAAGAGAATTTTACGATTCTCTGGTGTTGTTTGTAACCCCCCACACAGAAAATGTGATCAAAATCGTTGCAGCCGTTGTGGAGAAAAAAAACTGTTTAGTGTTTTGATTACAATGAGAAGTATGATGAGTTTTAAGTTAATGTCGTTCGTACCGTTATTTTGGCGTTTCATGATGTCCCGCAGGCCAAATATGAAATTTATTAATTTGGCTCTGCTGCTTTCGATTAATCGCGTTCACAGACACTTGAACTATTTTGTTAAGTGTTGTTTTTTGGATTGAGTAGCCGTTGAAACGTGAAACTATGAAAAAATACAACTTTCCTTGAAGCCGATTACGTAGAAAAAGGAAATGACCACGTAGTCCCCCGAAGGAATTTTTGGCAGCAACCTCACCGAGCCAGCGCTCGTCAATAAGTTTAGAGGTCGGGAATTCCTGGTAATCTATACTTGCTCGTCAGAAGTAACGTGACAGAACTACTACAACCAAATGCTAACATGTTTCAGTCTAGAGAACGATAGAACAGGGGTGCCCCGGAGACTGACTGCTAACCATACACCAATATGGCGCGAGCTAACTGTGCTGATCCGTGTATGATAGATCCACTAAATCGAGGCAAAACCCCACCTAATTCTCCGAACCGTCCGCCAATGGGGCCAGCAAGTCTGGCTACAGGGTGCCGTCGCTCGCTGTTAGTTGAGCAACTGGAGGTTTCCTTCGCACTGTAGGCTCATGACGTGTGAAGGATGGAGAGTCAGTGAGAGAAAAGAAGCGCAGTTCAGTCCTCGGACCAGCTCTTTTTAACGCCTTCACCGACTGCGTTGATCTCGTTTAGAGTCGATTAACAGCACCTAACCCGCTCCCGCCACAAAAACGGCCTTCACCAGATTGGGTTAAACCCTGTCAAACCTTAACCCCAAAAAATTGGGCGGTTTGGCTCGGTTTGCTCTTATCTTCCTTTATCATATCCTGATATTTGTTCGCCAGTACCGTTCTCCGTCGAGTATTCTCTTCTATTATTGTGAATAGTTTACATATGTTTTTGATTAATAATAATAATAAACAAAGATGCTGTTTTCATGTGCGCAGATATTTCAGTTGCTTTTCCACTATATGAGGGCTTCCCGACGTCTACTAAAATATGAATTTAAATTCTGTTGCGGAAAAAAGTATTACGATTGTAGTTACAATTACGAGTTGTTGTTCGCGTAAAATATGTGTTGAGCAGTTTTAGAAAAAACTCTAGACGTCATATCGTCGTCAGAAAACCCAAACGCAAATGACTTATCTAGGCGGATTTAAAAGCAGATAGGGAGGAAATGTCAAATAATAACACACTTTTACACACAAGTTAGTGTATTAAACAACATTTATTAAACACGATAATTCTCCCTTTCTTGTTAAAGTTCCTTCCTCGTAAAAGTTGTAACCTCGCAATTTCGGGTTTTATTATTTCTCGTTCAGTTCTCATTTTCTTGTACCGCTGCCGATTTCCCCTGATCACACAAAGCATTCTCCCGTACTAATTTGGAGTGTTCCTGCAGTTGGAGTACGCGTATTGGCACTTTATGCTCCTCGCCCGTTTCAGCCTCTGCAGAGGTTAATGCGGCCACTTTGGCTTTCGACAATTATAAGAAACAATAATTTGGTCAAATGTGGATTGTTGAGGCTTGGGTATCTAGGGGATGTACGGTTACGGGGCCGTTAACGTTTACCCGACACTTGTTTACACGACGAGATGTTAAACAGACCTCCAATTTCCTTACTTTACTGTAACCTCTTGAGTCCACTGCCTTCGCGGTATGGCTTAATCGCAGCGTAATCACGGCTATCCTAACCGCATCCCTCATTGATCTCGGCTAGCGTGGTGGGAACGAAACAGGCTAGCCTTGTTTTACTTACCTAGCCGTGCTCAGTTGGATCACGATCAGCGCTTGGTGAAAACGGCCCTTCGCTGGAGCCTCATTGAGCGAGCCGTTCGCCTCTCTCTCTCTGTGATCGATGCGCGAAATAGTGGCACTGGCACTTCCAGTGGTCTCACTCAACCATCTTTCTCCTTAGAGGTTCACGAAAGTTGGGAAAAAACTCGTCATTTGAATAAGTTACGGTTACTGGACTAAACCCACCCAGCACTGTCTCAAAAATGTAGTGTGGCATGAGAACATAATTTCACATACTACGTGAATGTTTAGTGCTACTTGGATGTTTGAGTTGAACGTGTGCATCGAGTATTTGCCGTCGGAATTTCGGACGACCGGAATAAACAAGAGAACAGCCTCAAAGGTGTAGATAGTTTCAAAAATCTTCAGGGCGCCCACAAAGCTCAGAAACTCATTTTCACAAGTCAGTTAAACTATGATAATTCATTCTGCTATCTCCGCTGTCTTCTATTTACCCCTCTACTTCTGTAATACATATCTTCCTAACGATTTACTGGGTGAACCTAAAGGAAAGGCACGTTGAGACATTAAAGACTCGAAAGTAGACGATTTTGCTCCCCTGTTAACAGGAGGAACACGAAAGTATCTTCGCGCATCGGCTAATTATAATTGTGATCTTGATAATTATCTCAAAGTGGTGCGCTCTTCTTCTCAAATGTCAGTTTGTCTACCTGAATTCTCGTAGCTTTTCACGGTCGATGAAATAACCCTCGTTATTTCGTCAGGTGCTCAACTAAATGTACAGACTTTGAGCTATCCACCTCAATTATACTGCCCTCCTCAACTAATTTAGATCTCAGTAATTTTCCTTTATTTATGGTAAAATGGTCTTGCTTAGCGTTTCACACAACGAATTTTAATGAATTAGGGTCGAAGAAAACAAGAACTTATAATTATGAAGACTATCTCTTCTGGTCTTAAGTGAACTTTCACTTCGGAGAGAATTCAAATCAATTTTCAGTAATAGATCGCCGTCTCGTCCGCGGTACGCTGCTGCTACTGCTAATTATAAATAATGCCGTAAATAGCTTAGTAGGGTCGAGAGTGTCGCAAATAATTTAGATGTTCCGTGGGAGAGGCATTGACTTTTTAACGACAGGTCATTTCAAGACTATCATGTTAGTAATATACGTTAATTTAATTAGTTATGCAAAGCGACATACAGTGTACCTTCAAGCAAGGTGAAGAACACAGTAACAAATATCTTACTGACGCTTCTTCTCAAGAAAATGTCACTGATGAGTTTTGTAAATGTTTGTCTCGGCCAAAGTTAGGTCCCGGAGGTGCTCCCAGCTGTAGGCATGAAAGTCTTTTCGCGGCCTTTGACGCCTCAAGTTCCTGTGTGAACCATCTGCTCCTTTTTCGTATTCCGCTCCCTCAGAGGCAATTTCCTAAAGTTAGACTAAGTGAAGTCCCCGTTTTTGTTATTAAGTTTATTCTTTATTAGTATTACGTGTTCCCTGCATAAGCTTTCCTACCTGGTGGCAAATTATTTTAACAATTGACCCCCTACCACATGAACCCGCAGCAGGACTCCCAGCCAGGGTCGTCATCTCTTCCTTTACGTTCGGTGAGTGCGCTTTTGTTAATAATTTGCCGCAGAGCACTAGTGAGTTATGCTGATATTTCGTTTCCTCCACTTTCCATGTCCCGCTCCTGGAGTTGTCTGATTTGGTTCAAATTAAGTGTGGACACTCACACGCCTCTATAAAGCGCTCAGGGTTAACTCCCTCAATTCTGACAAGAAAACTTGGAAGCGCAAACAATGTTGTGACGACGTGTTGTGATATGACGAGACCACATGAGTCGCTGGTATTATGAGACGTGCGCATTTCTTTTGCCAAATGACGAAAGGAGTTAAAAGTCCTTATAAATCGACATTCCTCACGAATTCAGGAGTGTGCAAGATGTGACCCTGAATGCGTAATTTCGTTGACATTCCACTCTTTTAAACTACCTGGGGGAGTACATACTCCATGAGAAAGTGCGCAGGTCCGAGATTGGGCAGGGTTAACATCTTGTAGTGAAGTCGAGGCATTTTCCTTGTTTATTAGGCACGTCAGTTGCCGGGCCCTATTTTTCAGCCATCTGAGCGAATTACTAACGCGAACCTAAATATTTACGAGACTGTCCTGTAGGAGTGTAGATATTGGAACTTCGGCATTGCGTGTTGTGTGTTTAAGGGTGTGTGAAGTGGAGTGGGACTTGCCTGAATTTATTTTGAATCTTCCCCTTGTGCTCTGTGGCTCCAACACACGTACATCGTACGTCGGAATGACGAAATGGGAAGACTAAACCAACAACGGAGCAGGGTGCAAGCAGGATGTGTGAACAAAGCAGTATACACAGATGTGACCCTAGAACTCTTCCTTGTGGGACTTCCGCGTGACTGGTGGAAATTGAATTTTGTACAATTGCTGCAAAATTCCTATCTCTCCATCATGTGTTGTAGACTCCAAGGGGATGGAAAGCAGAACGTGATGCAAGGTTGCGACTGAAGAGAAATACGAGGGGAATTGGGCATCCCACGGCAAGGCGCCTCTTCGATTTATTGGGGAAAAAACTTTTTGTTGTTTACTTGATAATTATTACAGTGTGTTACAGTTGTGTTGACTGTTATCGTAAATAAGTCCCGATGCATGTCTCATTTGAAGCAGTAACAGCTCATCAGTAGTTCTGACATATGATATTATGAATTTGACCTCGTTTTACTGGACAACGGGCAATATTGATGTGATGCCCCCTTAACTTTCTTAATCAATGCTCAATAAAACGTACACTCAGCGCACAGAAGTAGGAAGGTCGAGAAAGGGTGACAGAACTTTCCCTCACCCTAGAGGCCTAGGATGGAGTGAAGGCCTTAAAAAACCCTCCACTCTCCTTGAACTGGGGAGGGTCAAAATAAACCCGATAAAACTGCCAGGGCGGAAAGCATTTCATTCCTTCATTTAGAGTCCCTGTTCAGCTAAGAACAAATAAGCCACCTCTACGCACCATTGTCACTTACAGTCAAATTTTCCGTTCCTCATGGCAAAAAAAGTGTTTGGCGAGGTTTTACAAAATATGTTTCACCTTCCCGTTTCGAAAACTTTTAGCAGAAAATATACTGTTAGTATGAAAGGAATGGCAAGTAGAGCAGGTAGAATATATTTTTCGAGGGAGGGTACACAATTATTATCACTGTTTTTTTTTTAACAGTTCTATCGCCAGTATGGCGAATACCGCATATATTTAGTTTCCGCTTCAGTGCTTTTCCCCCTCTTCTGCTCATCGCTCCCGCCTGTGAATATCATTCGTCTGCCACGCCAGAAATTGCTGGACCGATCGTTGATTGGGAAAAACCCGGCTGCACTACCCCGTTCTCTCGCCAGTAGCTAATCAACAAGCCAATCGACGTTTCCCTCGAATAGTTGCAACTCTCTCGCTCCACTGGTCCTTTTTTCCAAATAGGAACTGAAGGTTTGCGCTTGAACAAGTGAAGTTTTGTAAATGCGTTGAACTATTCGGCCGATGCCAATTTTCCAACGTATGTCATTTTCAGGCTTCTATCGTTCACTTGTTGATCCACCGGCAGCGCTCATTGATGTTTGAGGACCAAATCCATCGGCGTTATTAAACGTGGTTCAGTCCTAAGGAAAAATGATAAAAACTATTTTCAGCGTTTTAAAAATCATTTAAATGAGAAATATCGTAATCTGACCTTTCGCGAATGTTTCTTATCCACGATCTACTGGTTTTCCCGTCCACGCCATTTTGCGTGTTGGTTTCTTAACACAAAATTCAACTCTGAGAATTCCATATAATGTGCTGGGATTGTAGATTGGCTTTCGAGCAGCCTGTACGAGCCGGTTGTGCATCTTTGTTGGGTTTCTGGTACTATGTGGGAAATTTTCAAATTATTTTACTGGTAGATCTACTAAGTCGGCACGCGCTGTCCTGGGAGCTGGTTGTAAACCCCTGATCGCATCAGAACGCCGGACCCTCATGCCGTACACGTTCCTAATGAAATTCGCAGCAATTTTGGGGTTTGGGCTAGGTGTACGCCGAAATCAGTGACTATGACTACCAGGTATAGTGATATAATCATGTACATCTTCACGTGCATAGGTCTTAGGTTCAGTATCACCGTGCAGTTCACATATGCTCGTTACACTCTGTAATACAAACGTTGTGAAGTGTTTTGACAGAGGTCTTGAGCGAGATTGTGATAATAAATTGTCTTATCGATGACAGGGATGCTCGTGTCACCAGTTTCTGCGTCAAATCCAGAACAAACGTATTTTACAGAACACTTCCATGCCTTTCGTTGCAGTGTTGACGGTAAAAGATGCCAGGTTCGTAAAACTCCGTATTTACTTACCTCTTGACGACGGTTGAAAAAAAATCTAGGTCAACGATAATTATTCCGCAGAGCAACTGGAGACCAATTAAGTTGAGAAGCAACTGCGTTTAACGGTAGTTTTTTTAAAGACTTTTATTTCTACCTAAATCGACGGCTCTTGAGTCTCGTAATTTCGATTGAGGTTGAAAGTAAGAAACCATTATCGTGCACAATAGAATCCACTTGACAGCCAATTGGGGAGGACGGCATCTAAGAGGTTCGTTCTTCTGAAGAATTCCCAGAGCAAAGCCGAACGCTATGAGAAGCTGAAAGCTTTGAGAGTATGGAACTCGAAAGAGTTTGGCTGTTAGAAATTGGGAGCAAATAAGTTGAACTCTCCAGCCTGTCGTTTGGAAAGAAGCGATTCTCTTTGTTGTGACAAAGAATGAAATGGACCTATGTTTTTAAAAAGTGCGTATCTCTTTTTTTTTTTTAGTGTAATACCGCATTGTATTTCACTTTATAGCGCCCAAATATTATAATTCAAGCTGGTAATATGCGCACATTACGCTGTTCAATAGGAATCGGGTAAACACTGCATTGCAAGCGTCCATCTAAGTCTACTGATTATCTATATCTGAATACGAAAAATGGTCTTTGCGATGAATCATTAGTACGCCTCTCCAATATTCAGCGTAAAACCTGAATTATTATCCGTCTAAGGCATTTTCTGGGGAATCCGGGGTTGTAGCATGCTATATAATGCATGTTACATTGTCGAGCCAGCATTTGGAACGATCGCACTTGCTGTCAGGTTATGATAGCTTCTTTGGATTGAAAAAAAAAACTTCTAAAATGAGCGAATAGCTAAAGAGCGTTTGAAATTTGACTCAAAAATCGGTCTGCTTATTCTCTAGTCAATTGTCAGTAACCGCTAACCGAAATGCTGGTAGTAGTCCCCACTTGATTCTTCCAAATTCCAAGTCTTCCTCAAAACTTGAGGTTTGACGAAGAATTCTGGAATTAGTGATGAGAGGGGGGGGGAGGTATCAAGTGGGAGTATTTTCCATCCTTCCAGTCTTTAAAACTAAGATAAGGAGTTGATGTAGTTGGCTGTGTTACGGATCCTATAATGGTTCATCAGTATCAGACCAGCCGCTAGGATCAGTGTTACTGATTCAATGGGGTCCGTCAGTAGCAGGTCGCCCCGGAAGATTTGTGTCACAGGCCCAATGAGGGTCATTCAGTGTCATACAGTGTGATATCCAAAAGTGGAGATACGATTTTCTACT